>OY720432.1:30966778-31698781 GCA_963082735.1 Pocota personata
AGGCAGCTGTACTTCTTTTGGCATTTAGATTCCAATTAACATCTGAAATCAGTTTTTTTACAGCATGCACCGCCGAATGATTTCTTTTGAACCCAAATTGGTTCCGCGGTACAATCTCCTTTCTTTCGCACGCGAACAAAATGGACTTACTAACAACTACTTCAAAGACCTTCCCAATATTAGGCAGGAGACTGATTGGCCTATAGTTGGAAGGATCCTTCTTCTTTTTTATTATTGGAAAAACATTCGATGTTTTCCAATAACTCGGGAAGTAGCAGTTGTTTAATAAATTATTAAATAAAACGCAGTATTGCCGTATGATTTCGTCCGGTATATGCTTAAGGACAATATTGGGAATGTTATCTAAACCACTTGACTTTTTATTATTCAGTCGACTGAATATGTATGTAAGTTCGCCTAAGGTTGTAAAGTAGTTGTCAGTCTGTTCAGCTGTGAGTTGGTCAGCTTTTAATCTCTCAGAAAATCTCAAAAGGGTTCCCGTTTCGTTATTGTGAAATCTGAACAATTCGTCATTTACTTCGCCAGTTCTGCAGCTAGGGAGTTCGCTAGCATGGATTGCCTCAAAATGAGAGCCGATCAGATTTAGCTTATCCATCCCACTATCTATCACAAAATGATTATCGATAATGGGGCAGTGTTGGCTATTAATCCCTGCCTGGGACAGACGCGACTGAGAAGACAGTGGGACTTTCAGTTTCGGTATTTTGACAGTGCTACGAGGCTTGAACGTTTGGTTAATTTTAGGAAACATATTCCTGGAGTCAGACTTCAAAATATTCTCGGCAGCAACGGCCAGTAATCGTTGACACTATTCCGAAACTGCTGGCTTAGCAGTGTCCTAACATTTCTCAGGAGAGATTTCAACCTTCGCAGCTCCATGTTGGACGATTCTTCTTGGAACTGACGACGTATTCGATTTATTTGAGTGATTAAAAAACTTTTGTAGGTTTGTAGAGTTTGTATGTCACGATTTAGATAACATTCGATGCCATTTTTTGATTTTATTTTCGGAACTGACGATTCCATAGCTTGTAATACCACCGTATTTAGATTCCCGATATAAAAATCGCATTCTTCATTAGTAAGATTCCTATTACAAGGAATACTACAAGAGAAAATACAATTCCTATATTTCCTGATGGCACAACGCTGGAATTTGCACCAATCGGTCTGCCTAAAATTCAATTTAGGGACTTCGTGCTGCGTTGCGAAGCTAAACGTGGAGTCGCCAGCAAATGTCACCGGCATAACTATAGCATTGTGGTCGCTATCATAAGGCAGTATTGAAAGTTTATTACCGTGTATGTATGACTGTATTTGCAGTCGCGCGTCCGCTATGCAAAGGTCAAGATAAGAGTTTCCAGAAGGAAAACTTGGTGTAACTGGGCTATAAAACTTGAATTTATACCCGATTTGGTTTTCCTCAATAAAGCGATTTAGAAATATGCCTCTAGCATTTGCCCTTGAGTTCATCCAGCTCCGGTGTTTCGCGTTTAGATCTCCCGCTAAGACGAAAAAGTTGTTTAAACTATCTAGTCCTAGATCTTCGAAAAATTTTTCGATTTCGGCTTTAAATTGAGTAACGGTTCCTGACGCAGCATACGCCGATATTAGATACAGACAACCATTATTCCTGAGAGGCAGCGCGATAATGGTTGTCTCAAGACAACTAAAGTTGCTAATTGCACTCCGTTCAACCGTTGTGAAGCGTAGTGGTTTTCGAACGAGTATTGCCGTACCGCCATCTCTTGTTGAGTCGCGTCTATCTGTCCGTATTACGTCGTAGTTTTTGAATTCCAAGTAATTCCTGTCATTTAATTTTGTTTCACTCATAAAGAGTATGTCGGGTCTATGATCCACCACAAATCGCAGTAGGTCGATAATAGAGTTGACATTGAGAGCAGCTATTTTGAGGGTTGAAAAATTTGGCCTAGTCATTTTGACGAGTGAAAATGTTGAGAAGGGCATCTACCTTCGCCGACAGATCTGCAACAGTCTTGGTCAGACCGTCAATTTGTATTTGCAAACTATCGGTTGCAGGGCGCACAATACTTTTGGAAGCAACAATGTTGGAGCCAACAGTATTGGAGCGCAGTGCATTGGGGCTGACTGCTTTTGTGCCAACACTATTCCCTACTATGTCGGCAAAGGAAACGCCACCCCGAACATGATTGTCAATCATTGTGATTTTCTGTGCAACCTTTTGCTGTGTTTCCCTTTTCTGTGCTTGAAGCCGATCTGCCAGTCTCTTGTAGCTTTCGCAACCCCGCCAGGAGGAAGGGTGACCGGACTTCTGACAAAGAACGCAAAATAGCTGTTCCTTGCTCGCATCTTTTTGCACCTGGCACTCACCATGTTCATGCGAATTTTGGCACTTGACGCACCTCCTAATCATCTTGCAATTCGGAGAAGCATGCCCGAATCTCTGGCATCGATGACATTGAAGGACACCGTTCCTCCGAATTTTTGCGAAGGACACTAAATGCCCCTCTAGGTACCAGATAGTTCTCAGGTTCTGTACTTTGCTATCCGAAGATAGCTGTACCGCTATAATAGGCAGGACTCTATTTTCTCGCTTAGAGTTCGCCGTAGCATACCTGAATGCCCCAACAAAATTTAGGTTTTCTATTTTTAGCGCTTTTAACTCTTCCAAGATTTCATCTGGGTTGAAGCCAACACTAAGACCTTTTAACAAGAATGACTGAAACTTGTCTTCCTTATTTGTGTACGAAAAATATTCCGTTCCTGCTTCGTCAATTCTTTCACTTTGTTACAGTCATTCTTATCTTTAACAGTTAAAATAATTTTACTATTTATATTTTTTATATTAAAACTATCTTTACCTATTTCTTCCTTAAGTAATTTATACAATGTTTTGCTGTCTTCTTTGTATATTTTAATTGGGGGTGGTGTCTTTTTTTTTTGTTGCCACTGGTGCTGTTGTTTTATCCGATGTTTTTTCACCCACACTGTCTGATACTGTTTTGTGTTCTCTTGAGCCGTTATTTTTCACAGCCTCTTTTTGTTGTCTTCTTTTCGCTTCATTCCTTGATTTCATCATTGAAATGAGCGTGGTCGAAGTTGTGGGTGCATCTTGTGTAGTTCCTGTATTATTATTTTGTTCTGACGTATCTACGTCTAGTAGAGCAAATTGATTTTCGCGATCACTGCACGATGTCACAATTTTTGGTGTTTTTCTTTTTTTTGTTTTTTAAATGAGGAGTCACTGTTTTTTTTAAATGAGGAGTCACTGTCACTTTCCTGCATGTCTTTTATTTTTTGTTTTAGTAATAATACTTCTTGTTCATATTTTTTTGCTAATTGGAATATTTCCATAAATTGTTCGCGTGTAATTTCAGCCGTATCCATCGCCCCCGCTCCCCTTTCAGGGGATGTCATTTTGCCGCGGATCACTTTTTTATTTTTTGTCTTATTTTTCTTTCCTTTAATAATAATAATTGGAATACCCCAAAGGTAGGGTATAGGGTTTTAATTGTCTTTTATTCACTATTTAATAGTATCAAAATCGTTAAAATATATTATTTCTAATTTGTTAAAATCGAAGCAAATTATTTTCGTATTGACAAAAACACAACCGGTTACTTCGAAATTATTTTTCCGATTGTTGACATTACTAATGTATGATAGAGAAACTCAATAAAATGTGTTTTTCAATTATGCCTGTCTGCCTCTAACTATTTTGATCAAATTCGGTATTTGAGTTATGGTGGACATGTAATATCAGATGGCGTGCCATATTTCCGCCAATAATAATTGTACTTTACGTATTAACTAGTTCTTAAAAATTGACTACAGATCTAGGCTATGGCTTTACCAATTTTGTTCGAAATTAATATCTAAACGACATATGATGTGTACATATGAAAGGTCATAAAGATATGTACATATGAAAGTTCATGGCATACCAAGTTTTGGAAAATTTTTTATTTCTAATTTATGAACATCAAATTAAAATTTGCATTTTAACAGTAGAGATGACCACTAGTTGCAGGGGCTTTTGGCTTTATAGTAATTTAAATATTTATACATACACTACACGAAATAATGATAAGGCGAAATTAAAAGCACTTGGTTTTTATTTTAAATTACAATATATAAGTAAGAAAAATATTATACTTAATATACGTTAGTAGTATTTGTGTATCTTCTTCTGTTCCTTGCGGCGAAAGTATGATCCGGAGTAGAAGGATCACAACCCTTCCACTTTACTGCATCCTTACTGGTCCGCCTGTGGGGTTGCCGGTTTGACCTCAGGAAGTACCGGCAGACTTCCCGGTTTCAGATCACTTCGTCACTGAGGCCAATCAAATGCTGGTGTTTTTGCATTTGTGTGATCCAGTTGTTTTTTGGTCTGCCTTTTTTGCGCGATAGTGTAGGAACGTTGATTGCCTTTTTGACGGGGTTTGAAGGATCTCTCCTTTGAACATAACAATACCAACTGTGAGCCGGTTGTATTCTACCTTGCTTGTGATGGATTCTTTTACATGAAGGCTTCCTCGAATCTTCGAACTTCTTATTCTATCAATCTTTGTTACTCCTGTTGTCATGCGAAGGACCTTCATTTCAGCTGCCGTTAATTTGCCCTCATACTTTTTGTACATTGTCCAGCATTGTGAACCGTATGTGAGCGCTGGACGTACAACTGCCTTCCTTTCAGCTTACAGATCACAGAAGACAGCGGAGTTTTCCCGCCACATCATCCACCCTACGCTTATTCGATGATTGATGTCATCATCAAAAGTTGCTTCGCTATTGATCATTGATCCCAGATATTTGGACTTTTCGCACTTGGGAAGCACTTTTCCATTCAAGTAAATGTCTGGAATAGGCCGGTATGTATCAGAGAATGAGCAACACAGATACTCTGTCTTTTTTGAACTAATACAGTACCCATTTCCCTCCAAAACATCCGCCCATATATCAAGTGCTCGTTGTAGGGACGTTTGATTTTCACTTATGATAGCTCCATCGTCAGCAAAGAATAACTGATGCACTTTCGGGCCCGTCACTTTTCTTTCAAGCAGATAATCAAGGACTGCAATAAATAGCAAATGACTGAGGATGCTTCCCTGGTGTACACCGACTTTCATTGGGAACTCTTCGGTGACTCCTGAGGGACATCTTAAACCTAATACTTAAAACTATGTCTTTTGACGTAATGTACTTAAAATTTTTTTATTTATTTCATTCTTTTATTTTTGATTGTTACTAAGAAAATAATATTATATTAAAAATAAAACCTTATTAAATGAACATTTTTGTAGTATATATAAAACTTAGAAACTACCTTAAAATAAATCTAGTCCTTATTCTACCTTAATCTATCTTACTCTACCTTACGTAATTCTATACGTACTTTTTTTTTGGGTTTTTTTTTTTTTTTTTGTTTTATACGAAGGAGTTTCCTCTCTTTCGGCAAGACACCAGAAACGTCGTCAATATCGCGATCCGATATCGCCCTAATAAACCGGAGACGCTCCACACTCCTGTGTGCAACGTCTCTGTCGTAGTTGAGTCACCTATCCACAACTGTCCGAGCAACCTGGAAGATTAGCTACACCGCCAATCTGTCCCGGATCAGACCTTTTTTATCAAAATAGAGGAACGCCTTTGGAGGAACAAAGCCGTTAAGGCGCACTCTCTCGTGGTAATAAACCCCGGAGACCAGGTTGTTCGTCGAGCTCATTGCTCTTGCAATGTGCCTTCAAATCAGCTTGATAACGAAATTATCCACTCTTGTTAGGTTAGCCCTGTTGTGTAGAACCTCTTTGGGATAAAATTTTATGTACTGGGACTCTGGTGTTCTAATAAAATATATATAAAGGCAAGCCCTCTCAAACACCCGAATCTTTTCCAACAAGCTTGCTCCCACGTTGAACCACACGAGGCATCCCTATACGAGCATGGGCCGGATGAGAGCCATGTAGCAGATTACCTTTACCCTTGCATCGAGTTGCTTGCTATAAAAAAGTCTCTTTGTAAGTCTCTTTGCAAGGGCCCTGGCAAGAGCAGCATCTATATGTTTGTTAAAATATAGATATTGGTCTAACCAGAGCCCTAGGTATTTGACTACACTTCAACTCGCAACTGGCTGTCCGTGCGGTCCAACGATAGAGAAGTTTCGCCAATTCTTCCTGGTATCCCTAGAGGCTCCAGACAACGGCGTCCTAAAAAGAATGGTTTCCGATTTCTGGAAGTTGATCTTCAACTTCCAGTCATCGCAATATCACTGAATCTTATCGAAGTCACGTTGCAAGAGAATTGCAATGACCTCGATTTTTTGGTCCTGATCTGTACGCAATCAAGTCGTCTGCGTATGCTATGGCATGGTGAAGTGATCCTATGAGATCGCTCGTGTAAATGTTGAAAATGATCGGTGAATTCACCGCACCTTGTTGCAGACTGTTTTTAATTTGAAACGTTCCAGCAGAAGTCACATTGCCATTTTTGACAATGAACTGTCTACTGGTAAGCATGTTATAAAGTATGTATAGCAGTGGTTTGCTTATGCCCAGCCTGCTCAGCTTGTATAAAAGTCCCTCTAGCCATACGGTGTCGAAGGCCTTCTCCAAGTCAATCAGGCAGGCACCCGTGCACTGTTTCTTGCTTTTGTTTCATTGGATATCCGATACCAGTTTAGACGCGGCATGTATTGTATCATGCCCCGCCTTAAAACCGAATTGGTTATCCGGAATTATATTACTGTTCTCAGTCCACTTAAGCAGGACTCTATTGATCACTTTTTTGAATACCTTACTGATTTGCTTATGTTCGGAAGGAGACTTATCAACCAGAGATTTGTCGGATTGGAGGTGTCCTTACCTCTTTTGGGGATAGGTTGTATCACTGCTGTTTTCCAATGTGCCGGATAATGTGCATTATTCAGCGCATTGTTAAACAGAGTGGTGTAAATGTCCACCGCTTCTAGAGGGAGATGTCGAAGCACATTGTTTGACACTCCATCGATTCCCACAGAATTCTTCCTCCTCAATGAGTCGAACATCGCTTGGAGTTCCACCTTCGATATGTACGTCCACCTGCCATGTTATCGTCATTGAACTCGGTAAAAACTATGTTCTCGGATCGCCAGTGCTCTACGAGTATATCATTTCGAAGAAGAAGTTGTGCACAAGGACGCGATTTTCCAGGTTGTAGTTCGGGCAAATGGTATCATTCATCTTTTACACTTCCTGGAAAGTCGCTCCTATAGCCTCTACCTTCTCCTGCGGGTCTTCGATCATAAAGAAGTTGTCACCCTCTACTGCGTTATCAGGATCTATAACTGCTGTTATCAGAATTCGTCCATTGTTCGTCGTTCGGGGGATCTTTTTGATTATTCCTCCGAAATATTTTATTTATTTGCGGGAACATATTCGTGTTGTTGGATTTTACAGCCCGAATTTTGTTGTTCCAATGCAAATTTACAGAAAGTCTGTAATTTTCTCTAATTCATTTTTGGAGGTTTTTAATCAACGACTTCAGCGTCCTAACCTCCGAGTTTTGCCTGTCAGGTTTTTAGTCTCGATAGCAATCTACTTTTGTGCTGTCGTAGTGCGTCAATTGTTGCATTGCGGAATATGTCTGCGTTGTTAGTATGTTGAAACCGAGGTATCGTACTGTCCATAGTTTGTTTAATTGTCGCATCCATTTGTTTTAGGTACCAGTCAATCTCCTTGTTTGACAGATTCATATTGGACGGTGGGTAGAGCGAATTCGAGGATAGTGCTCTTGTCAAAACTCTAGAGAAGCGAGTCCAACGCGTCCTACTATAATTGAAGGAGTACGTTTTTACAAACGCCTCTAACTCCGCAATTTCGTTGGGAATCGTTATTACGGCGCTAAGTCCGCAATGGTCATTGTCATACACAAATGTGTGCAGGCAGTTTAAAGTTTGTCGGTCCATGTCGGTCAGTTGTAACCGTACGTAGATCCAGATAGGAGCCGCTTCTAGGAAACGACGGGCCATCTGTAGCTTTCAATTCGAGTTTATTCTCGACACTGTGCCGACCCCACCAATTGAATAGTAGGTTCCCTCTAGGATTAGGTGTGTTATTTCCCCATTCTCTATGTTTGGCGTTAGATCTCCGGCCATGAGGAAATAATTCTCCTCCGACTCCAGCCTTAGGCATCGAAAAAGTATTTCGAGCTCTGAAATAAATAAAGTAGATTGAATAGCTTCAGGTGCATAGAGTGCGACCAAGTACATCCTCTTTCCACTATGGAGAGGGATGCACACGATACACGCTTCCAGCTCCTGGAACCTTCACACTTCACCGCTGTACATAACTTTAAATTGCAATTGTCTGCGTATGAAGATCGTAACACCTCCTTGTGTGGAGTTGGGTCGGTCTCTTCTGACAACATTGTATTTACTGTGCCCCAATTTGTGTTTCTGGGATAGCTTTGTTTCGCTAACCATAAGCACATCAGGGGTTTGGTCTTCAAACAACTTAAACAATACGGCTCTTCCGCTCGATCCTAATCAGTGAATTCACATTCACCGTAAGGATCTTCAAGGATTGCTCCTCCATGTTTGTACCCATTACGACTGGAGGTGCGTTAGGCTCACCAGAAGTGCGTAGATCTGGTCCACCCGCTTCACCTGCTCATGTACCTGACGCTGAAGCTGCTCCATCTGCCCTTGGATAGAAAGCAATATGGCCTGCAAGCCAGTTTGAGCCTCCGGTGCTCTAGGCGCTGGGGCCTGAGAAGCAACTTTCCGTCTTCTCTGTTCCGCGTTTCCCCGACCTGCCGCCATTTGGGCGTAGGTCACTTTGGGAGTCACTAATTGCGTTTGATTTGGAGCGGGTGTTCGTTTCACTACGACGTTCTCCTGACGAACCAGATTTACTTTCTTAATATTCTGGAACTATTGTGTCCCAAGTTCCTGCATAGAGCACACGAGATCTGGCTCTTATCTGGCACTCCATACTTACCCAGAGTGCATTCTTCTGCTTTGTGGTTCTTTCCACACTTAACACATCGAGGCTGCATTTCGTAGTTCGACGCGGCGTACTCGAACCTTTGGCAGCGAACACATTGTAAAATGTTTTTGTTCCTTCTTAACTTTTCCCATGCGACAACCTGGTAGTCTAGGACTTTAATACTCCTTAGACCATCCAGTTTGCTTCGAAGGCATAACACTGGCAGCAGAGTGGTCATATGGCTGTAAATGCAACTTGATCGTGATGGTGATATCAGGAGGACGGAAAAAAAAATACTGTGAATCATGAGCAACGACAAAAGCAAAACAAACAAGCTCCCCAGTTATCTATACCCTATCCTTGGAGTTTACAGAAACTTAATACCATCTGAGTTTCAAACCACTACACTAAATCTTTCTTTCTCTCTCTCTCTTCTTCACAACGCCCATGTCCTGTAATAGTATAAGAGTATTCACATCCTCTTTGGCGCGCGCAAATTATAAAAAAAAAAATCAAGATGTTTTTCGATTATGATCCTTATACTTTGAATTGCATTGAGACAAACCCGCACTGGTCATCAGATAGCCGTATTATTTTCCGCAGTCGGCCTCCCAATACCCGCTCAACGATCTTCATGGTGTGTGACATAAACTTGACGGAACTGTAGTTATCGCAGTTTCGCGTATCGCCCTTTCCTATGTGCAAAGGGAGAAAATAACTTTCCCTCCACTGATTAGGCATTGGATCACCGCTCATAAGTTTGGAAATAAGAATCATGAGCCATCTGGACCCGATGTCTCACATCTTTTTCCAGAACTCAGAGGGTGTCTCGTCTGGCCCAACCGCTTTTATTTTTTTGAAGTATTTGACCGCATTCCTAACTTCTCCGACAGTAAATCGGATACTTCGTCATGGTTAGGAGCGTCTCTTGGAAAGTATACCCGGGGAAACTGTTCGTTCAGAAGTCTTTCAAAATACTGTCGCCATCTGTGGAGAATTTTGTTGTCTTTCCACAAGAAGCTGGCCTAGAGCATTGTTAATGAACTTTGGGGAACGAATCTCCTGAGCATTGCTTCTTCTCTGGGCGGCTATTTTGGAGATAGTTGTTCCCTTATTCAAGTTATTTTTTCGAAGCTTCTAGTAGCCTGGTTCCTATTAGACGCCAAAGACGATATTTCCTCCAACTCCCGATAGAGGCCTTCCATACTTTTTGCTTGAAATTGGGCGCACTTCTTCGCGAGACCTTTGCAACATCTATATATCACTTCAAGGCGAGCTTTTTCATCTCTATTAGTAGAAGAGCACTTTGACCAAGCCTTTTAAGCCGTTTTCTTTTCCTGTATCACTACTTTATCTTCATCTGTCCTCCACCATGTTTCTTTGGGGTGTTGGCAGGGGCCTTTTGACGTTTCAAGCAGTGATTTGGCTCTCCAAGCAAGATCGCTGTAGGGAATCCCACATATCTTGCGCTCTGCACTCATCATCACCGACCTCGTCGATGATGGTAAAGAGGTAATTTGTCATGCTGGTAATAAAAGCGTCGCCTTTTCCTTTGTCCAGCTTGTACTAATTGATTTTCTCAGCCACCTTTGTTTGCTTATTTGTTTTCTTCCCCGTCTCCATAAAAATGTCTGTCAGTAGGAGACGGTGTTGCTGGGCTATCGCCTCTCCCAGGATCACTTTGCAATCTTTATCCTGGGGCTTCATGAAAGTGGCTACCAAATGGTAGTCAATCTGGGTTTCATTTCCGCCACTGCTGTAAGTTATCAGGTGCCGGCTTTGTTTGACGGACATGGTATTTAGCTCGATAAAACCGTATGACTTGCACATGCTTATTATGGCTTCACCTGGAGAATTCCTGGTGCCGTACCCCAGTCCTCCATGGCAGTCTTCGTTTGTCTTTCCGACATGTCCGTTTAAACCTGCGCCAACAAACAAAAGCTCTTCCTTTGGGATGTTTTTGATAAGGTTGTTTCACAAGCCAGAATGCATCTTTTTCTCTCTGTAACTACAATTAGAAGTTTGCTTCAATTTGAATTGCTGTAATTTAATAAAGTTTTATCTGTAATACATACATATGTACTTATTTATAAATATATTATACCAGATATGTAAAATTTTATAAAATCTGTAAGAGATCAACTCCGTAGATAAATAAATAAATAAATAAATAAATTTGTTGTGAAGGGATGTGGCAATTTTAATATTTGTTATTGATTGACCATTTACTGGGTTCAGGAGTTCAGCCAGCTTTTTTTCTTCTTCTGTTGGATCTTGAGTTTGCCTAGATCTTGGGCATTCCACGAATATGTGCCATACAGAGAAGATTGTTCCACACTCTTCACATTGTTCTGCCGCTTCCTGGTTAAAAAAAAGTGTCTGCTATTAAATAGGGTTTTCCCGACTGTTTTACGAAACAGTTTGATGCATTCTTCTATTGTGAACAGTCTGTTATTAAGTTGTACTGTTTTTCCATGATTCTTCCATTTCCTCGCATTGAGCTGTTAAGCATATGCTTCGCGTTAGCTGAAAAAAGTTTGGTGTTTCCAGTATTGATGGCAGTTTAGAAGTCTCTTTCGCTGCTTCACTTCCCGGGATTCGTGAGTGCCCTGGTACCCAGGCTAGAATAATGTGGTTGTTTAGATTGCTTCTAATGGACTCTAGGGATGGGCATTTGTTTGTCGCGCTCTTGAGCCCCACAAGGATGCCAAGGTTGTCCGTGCAGATAAGTGTTTTCTCTGTCCAATTACGAGCCAGAGTTATAGCTGTTTTGATCCCCGCTAGTTCGGGCATATAGCTCCCTGCTGGATACGGAAGTAGTTCTTGATGCAGAGTCACAGTTCGCCCATGTCGCTTCCGTTCAATTACTGCATATGAGCAGTACCCTTCTATACATGACCCATCAGTGTAGAGTATTTTGCTAGGGTTGATAGACCCAATCATTTGATTGTGCAGTTTATAAAACATGTTGTTCGTAGTCGAATTCTTTTTATATCCCGCTATGCTGATATCTATAGGGAGTAGATGTCTTTCCCATGGTGGGCTTTGATTTAGACTCCTCGTGTATTCATTTGAAAGAACAGGATAATGAGGAGATAATAGAAGTGCAATATTTTTAATCACCGATGTGATTTTCCGCTTAGGCTTTGGATCTGTTTGAGTACATTGTATTCTCATGTGTAATGGGTGGCGGATATCAGCCAATGCTTTACATCCCATGTTAATTGTTCTTTTCTTACCCAGATTACTAAAAGAAGTAAACCCGGCTTCGGTTTGAAGGGCATCGATCGGTGTAGTTTTTAACGCACCTGTTGCTGTGCGATAGCACTCATTGATGGCAATGTCTATGCTTTTCCTATTGTGTTCTGATGTTCACATGTATGATAGATTGTGAGACCATACTGCAGGGTACCTTCTACTAGAATTTTTGCAATCCGTAGTGCAGTTTCCAATGTGACCCTTTTTCCCGTAAGCAGATCATTTTAAGTGCATTGTTGCGTGATTTTAATTTGTTAACGACATTTTTGGTATGAAGGTTCCACTTTAGGTTACCTGTACCCGGAGCTCTCTTTTAAGTGGGACTATTACGTCACGTTGAAGCTGAAAAGCGCAGTGCAATGCTTCTATTTTAGAGGGGGGATACAACTGCACCTCGCTTCTGTGCCCAAGCATGGATAGCTGCGTCTGCTCTAGCTAGATTATGCTCAACAATACTGTTATCACCTGACGCTAGGAAATATATATTGTCCGCATATATACCGACAAAGTCTAGATTGTACATTGGTAGGTTGAGTTCTTGTACCAATGAGTCGATGTAGGTGTTACATGCAATCACCGAAAGTGGAAAGCCTTGTGGGATTCCATTTTCAACACGTACTAATGGTGAGTTATATCCATCCACATTGACACTAAAGCTTCTTCCTGTGAGAAATGCCCACATCACTTTTAATATCTCTTTTGGAATTCCCCAGTGATTGATTCAGCTGTCGAATTGCAGGGGCAACCGTTACTCGGTCAAACGCCTTTTCTAGGTCAAAGGAGAGCAAGGTGTTGTGTTTGGATGCTACTAGGTTTTCAACTATTTTATGTTCCAGGAGGTGAACAAATGTGTGAACGCGTCTGTTATGCCTAAATGCATGTTGCCCCGAACCTATTTTATCTTCTATGACCCAAGTTATTCGTCTTGCAATGATCTTTTCAAAAATCTGAGAGAACCGGGAGAAGCGAGATGGGACGATATTCGTCCTTCAGTTGCGCTTGTTACCAGTCATGAGGGAACTGTCCTGTTTTAATGATTTGATAAAATAATGAGCAAATTCTAAGCTTGAGGCTGATAGCGCAGGCTCGTACCATTTTGTATGTAATTTTATCTTTGCCTGGGGTACTTCCTTTGGCCATTTGAAGAGTCATATCGAGATCTGTTATTGTTATTCTGCCTGTCAAATAACTTGGATAGTGTTGGGTGGGAGAGAGGTTGTTAATATTAAAATTATTTTTTTCCTGGATGATTTCACTGGGGTAGGAATGATTAGCGCTGTAGTTTTTCCACATATCAGAAAATGTATTTGCCATGATCTGTGGGTCATTTTGCTGGGTGTCGTGACGGGGTGGGTGGTTGGTGTCTTCTCTGATAGGCTTAATTTAAACCTCTCATTTCGTCTCTCAAACCATTGTAGCGTGTTCCAGGCGGAGATAATTGCAACAAGGGAAGTCCATTGATAATCGCATTCTCAAACAGCCAAGCCGCTATCAAATCCTTGGAATCTTCCTCAACAAATTCTAGACTGCCGATTGTCTCTTATGGAGATGGCGGAGCAGTTTAACATTCACCTAATTTGGGTGCCAAGGCATAAGGATATTCCAGGGAATTGTAAAGCTGACGAACTTGCCAGATATGGAACAACAATACCCATCCTTCCAGACAAAAATTTACTGGGTATGCCTATCGCTACATGCAAACTTAAATTAAAGCTGGATGCTACCGTAAAGACAAATTCTAGGTGGACAAGGAGTACAACTTGTCTAGCGACAAAACAGATTTGGCCTATGCTGGATCTGAAAAGCTCTAGGAATTTGACTTCTCTAAATAGGAAGCATATATTAGGTGTCATAACTGGACACTGTCTAATAGGCAAGCATGCAACAAGGCTTGGCGTCTTCTCTAACGATTTATACAGAAGCTGCATGGACGAGGAGGAGGAAGAGACTATAATTCACCTTCTTAGCACCTGCCAGTCAGACGTCGATACTTGAGTGTTACAGAGTTACAATAAAGGCTATAAATAAAATCAAAGGGTTTTATGGATAGTGTTAATGCTCGGAAAACACTGCAGTATTTTTCCAATAATCCAAAAGTTATGCGAGTAGTTCCTCAGACTTTTGATCAAGAAAATGTTTTTCTATTTTCCGTTTGACAATTTACATATATACGTACATTTACCTTTTCTCTTAAAATTAGGATATTTTTGAATGGTGGGAATGAAACTTTTGTATTTACCATAAATTATCTCTTTTTAGCTGATGATGAAAATGTTGATGGTGCTAGCGTTTCTAAGAAAGACGTAACAACCAATGATACCGATAAAAAAGAATCTAAAGGCGAACCAGAGGAAGTTGAGGTTGTTGCTGAAAAGAAAGCCAAATCCGAGGAAGAACCAAAAGATGATAGCGAGGCTGAAGTCGAGGAGGATGATAAAAAGGACACTAAAAAGGATATAAAAAAGGAGACAAAAAAAGAATCTAAGAAGACTGACGTAAAAGAGGAAAACGGCACCGACACTGCGTCAGACGATAAGAAGAAACCGAAAGAAGAGAAGAAAACCGAAGATAGTAAGGAAGATGAAGAAAATAATGAAGAAGGAACATCACTAGCAGACTTCGCAAAAATTTTCGATAACATCAACAAAACAAGAGTGGATGGGTTGCAGACATTGCACACGGTATTAAAAAGAATTTTTAAATTTCCATAAATAGAATGCTGAAGCGAAGTTATATTCCTTGCAGATTTGTTTTGGTTCCCAGGGTAAGAACAACGTAGTTAAGAAAAATATTCGATCCTTTGTTGGTTTCGAATTCGAAGCCTATTCCAGTGAATATAAAAAGAAGTTTGAGTCGATTAAAAAGATTGATACAAAGTCACTCAAGGGTATTTGCGATATACTGGCATTGGACCGTAAAGGTAAACAAATAATAGAGAAATGAAAATATACATTAAAAAAATATAAAAACAATGTTCAATTATAAAGGTACCAAGGAGGAAATCTCAGAAAGAATTTTAAAATTCCTAATGGAACCTGATGAATCGGCTCTTATTAAAGAGCCCGTCGACGATGAGGAAGAAGAGGAGGACGACGAGGAAGAGGAAGAAGCTGCAGAAGAAGAAGAAGAGGAAGTCAGCGAGGAAGAAGATAAGCGTAAACGTAAACGACCAAACCAACGGGGTTCTAAAAATTCTACAGGACGTCCGAGGCGTGCAACAGCTGGAAAAAGTGAGCGCTAGGCATTAGTTAGCACGTTCTTAACATTTATTTATGTTTAAATTTCTTTATTTTAGGAATGTCAGCCTATGTGGACTTCTCAAGCTCCGAAGAAAGTACTCACAAAGTACCAGTCTCAAAGCGTCGACGAAGGAATGATGATTCTGAGTCTGGCTCAGATGTAAGTTCGCCGAATAAGCTCTTAATATTTGTATTTTTGAAGTAATAAATTACATTTTATCCTAGTACAATCCATCGGGAGGTAATTCAGACTCCGAAGGTGGTCGAAAACGCCAGTTAACACGTACCATCGGTCGAGGACGTCCATCAGCAACAAGAAAGGGCCGAAGAAGAGGATCAGATTCCGAAGAAGAATCAGAATTATCAGAAGCAGATAGTGATGTAAGTTGAAACACAGTTGAAATAAATATGTAATGGCTCAAGATTTCGTTTAGGCGGTACCAAAAAAGAAACGCTCAGCGCCCCCTGTTAAGGCTTCTAGAGGTCGATCTTCGGGTAGACCAGCTCGGCGCAGTGCTGCTAAGAAACGTAATGTTTCCGAAAGCGAAGAGGAAGCATCAGAGGAGGAGTTATCGGAGTTGGGAAGTGAGAGAAGTGAGGTAAGCAATTTCTTGTGAATTTAAGTCCTCGGAGTTTTGACATTAATATTTCACTTAGGAGGACGCCAAGAAAAAGAAACCTAAAAAATCTCCAGCCCCTGCAGTAGCTGCGAAAAATAGCAAAACAAATAATAAAGCAAAGACACCTGTGAAACGTTAGTTAACAAATATTAGATGTTTTATTTGAGTTTGAATTTTAATATATTCTTTTTTAGCTGCAGCTAAGCCCAGAAAATCAAAGAAAGATTCCTCGGGCGATGAAGATGAAAAAGACGAGTCGGAGGATGAACCTCTAACAAAGAAGGGCAAACCATCGTTTCCAACGGTAAGTTGTTCTCAATCTTTATCAGCCTACATTACACTAACCCTCCATGGCAATGGAAGATGCTAAATACCAGCAATATTATTCTTCTTATTATTCCGCTCCTTTATGTAGGTTGGCCGTCATCATCTTTAATAAGTCTCTGTCACGCACTATTCTAAATATGGTAGATCCGACGTACACATGTTGCACCACTCTACCATATTGTCGCACCATGTTATCCTTCTTCGTCCTCTGCTTCTTCTTCCGCTAATTTTGCCTTGTAGTACTGCTTGAAGCAATCTGTATTTTTCGTCCCTCACGATGTGCCCAAGGTAGCTCAGTTTCCTTGTGTTATGATATTTATAAGATTTCTATGCGCGCCGGCTCTCCTCAAAACTTTATTATTAGGGTTCTACCTTTCCGGTACGTCCACATTTCAAAAGCTTAAGCTTTCAATTTCAATGGCAGATTAAAAAATTCATTACGACAAAAAAAAACTTTAATTTTCATGAATGTTGAAATCGCTTGTTCAATTCTGGACCTGATATCGGTTCTGCTACCGCTGGTTGGATCGATTACTTCGCCGCTTAGTCTTACTTCATCTGGGATCTATGGCAACCAATTGGCATTTATTTTTAAACCGAAATCGTAACACGCAGCATTTAGATCGTCAATTATTATTTGAAGGTCTTCGGACGTATTGACTATTAGGACTGTGTCGTCAGCGAACCTTAAGTTGTTTACCAGCACTCCGTTGACTTTTATGCCGATGTTGCTCTCGCTCAATACTCTGTTACAGATTTCTTCCGAGTAGGTATTAAAATAAGAGTGGTGAAAAAACTCCTCTTTTAATTGCTGTTTTGCCATCCATAGTTCGGACTTCAGCTGATTGATTCCAATATAGATATTCTATAATTTTGACATCTTTACTATCTAGGTTCTTAGATTTACGAGTAAGTATTTCAATTAGTTTATCGTGTTTTACTTTATCGAAAGCTTTTTCGAAATCAATGAAGCATGTATTTGTATCATAGTATTTGTCATAAAGAGCGCTTCTCTTGCGCATGTTGTTTCTAAAACCGAATTGTGTTTCTCTAATGTCGCATTCTAACTTCCTGAACACTCCGTTGTGGATTACCTTTAAAATATCTTCACACAGGGACAAACTAGGCTAATGGTTCTGTATCGCCATGTTCTGTTCTTTTTAGGTAATGTTATGAAGGTTGACTTCAGCCATTCAAAAGGAATTGTTCCTGCACTGTATATTGCTCTTTATTATGTATCTGTAATGCTTTTCAATTTTATGTATAGTCTGAAACTGTTATTAGTCCTTTCAAGGTTATGTAATTCGTTACATTCCTGTTCCCAGTGATGTCTCTTGGCACTTTTTATCTTATTTTTTTATCTATTATATAGAATACTTCTTGTACTTATATAGAATAGCTTTGTAGTTTATTGTTCTGTTTTGGAGTAGGTTGTTCATTAGGTACTGTGGACGCAAGTTGTTTTTTGATTTTAAAGACGAAGATCAGTGTAGAGTCTTTGGTTTATGTTTAGCCATTTCAAAGAATTTAATAGTGTCGAAATTGGGGTGTATCTATCAGATTTCAATATAGTTCACATAGCTCTGTTTTGAAGTTTTTGGAGTCTATATTCTTGAGTGACGTTACATAAGAACAACAGACTGGCACAATATTTGAAATGGGATTTCACAAATATATCATACGCTTTTATTGCACTTATTATGCAAATATTTTTCCTCATTTTTGGACACTTTTTTTTTTACAAACATGGTCTAAGTGGACAGTTGCATTCTGGCAAACGCCGTGTATAGACGTGTAACTTCATAGTGCGACAGAAAAAAAATGATTTGTTTACATTCAAAGTGTCAAATTTTTACCGCCACCCGAATTTCAATAATTCTTATTTTCTGATTAAATTGAAATTATAAAGACAATTCTCGGTGAAAATATAACTTTTTTAAAACCAAAATGAAAGGGGGTACAGAACTCACAAATCAAAACCGGTGTATAGATTTGGACCCCGATGTCTCTCTTTGGAACCTTGATTTCCAAATTTTGCCATCGGTTACAAAAAATGATGACAATATTCCTCGCTATATTATTATTTCAGGAATGAAACAGGTGAAAATATCCGCCCTCTCCTCTTATAACTACAAGCTAAGCTTGTAGACTATATTCCCGTTAAAATTACTCCCCACATTGGGCTGAATTCAGTCCAAGGTATTATAGAATTTTCTCCCGGCATTTGATTAACATCCCCGGAGAAGAATTGCTAAAAGAGTTGAAGAAATCCAAGGTAATTGAAGTAAAAAAATCATGAAAAGAGAAAACAACACCCTAGAGTCGACTGGAGCTGCAATAATAACTTTTTATTTAATTTGTCGACCAAAAGATATAAAAATTGGATGGGTTAATTGTAAGGTAGAAGAATATATCCCTAACCCAATGAGGTGCATCTCTTGTCAGAAATTAGGACGCACCAAAAATCGCGGTACCAACGTGGCGACCTACAAAGAATGCCTCCCCCCCACCGCATGACGAATATGCACGTGTATATTGCGTAAATTGTAAAGAAGACAGCCATACTTCATACGATCCAGCTTGTCCAACATTCCTTAGATACAAGTCGGTCAATAAAATTAAAATCAATCGACACTGCACAGTCTGCGAGGCATGGCAAATCCTTAATGATAATCCCTCCCTATATCAATTATCAGCAACCCCTCAATGGCGGAAGTCATAAAGAGCCGCATCTTCTACAAGAAGAAAACTCCAAATCAATCCACCACCACAACCAACCCCCTACCCCGATTCCCAACCAAACACTTCATCATACATGAACTCAACATCCATCCCTCCTTCACCAACAAAAAAAAAAAAAATTTAAAATAAGCTGAACAACAAAAAAGTAAATTCAAAAACAAAACGCTAAAACTTCAGAAACTAATTTTCTCAAATCACTTGGAACCCAAGGTTAGGTTAGGTTAGGTTATTATAATTATTATTATTATAATTTATTAACATAAAAAATACCAAGTTTATATGCTAATATTAAAGAGCAATAGCTGCAGAAGCTTTCCACTCGAAAGATAAATGTATTGGCTTAGATAATTAGTTTGTTAATGTTAAGGTATTTTTGGATCTTTAAAATATTTTCGCTATTGATAGTGTTTAAAAATGAAAAAATATTCTGATTAGGAGGTAAGATGGTGTTGATTTTTTGGGAGATACTGCAAGTTGAGAGGCCAAGTAAGTGTGAAATGTTAACCGTATTGTTACAGACTGGACACAGTGGTGGGTCCTCTTTCCTTAAAATGTGTTGGTGGGTTAAGGTAGTATGCCCAAGACGAAGTCGGATAAAGTTTGATACCGCCGCTCTGAATATACATGGTGGGTAGATAGTAGTGTGCAGATCACTGTTTATTTTAGAGTAGTGGTTTACGTAGCCGCTCCACTTTAGAATTTTGTTCTTTTTAATAATCTGGTCGATGTATCTTTGAAGGTCTTTCTTCGAGAATATGTCAAAGGTGAAAACGGGTGATTTAATGCAAGATTTTGTGGCTTCGTCGGCGTGTTCGTTGCCTGATATACCAATGTGGCTTGGCACCCACATAAGTTTAAGTTTGTTGGGGTTCCTTATTAGAAGGTCACGTATCTTGTTAATCAGCCTGCTATTGTGGTTAGGGTTAGAGACGACTCGGAGAACTGAAAAGCTGTCGGTGCATATCACTATTTTAGAGGTGAACTGTGGAGCCATTTTAGCAGCTTCCGGATGGCTAGCGCTTCAGCAGTAAAAACTGATGTGAATTCCAATAAAATGCCTATTTTAAGCAAAATACCATTTTCTTCGGTTACCGCAAAGAAGGTGTTGTAAGCAGATTTTGAGCCATCTGTAAACGAGGAGACCAACCTTCAAGCTTGAGAGTTTCCATTGTTTCTACAAAAGCAGAGTGATTGACTCTTCTATTGGTGTTGTCTTTATTGTACAATGTAAGCTTTAATTCAAAAGATTTGCGGGTTATGCTCCAGGGAGGGAGTGTTGGAGAGTGTCCTTTAACGCGTTTGAAGGGTAAACCCATTTCATTGGCTTTTGATAAAGCCTTGATGATTGTGGATGGAAGACGCTTATACTTTTTTAAGTTGCTCGTTGAATCGATGTCACTGTCAATGATGGAGTCTTTGGAAAAAAAGAGTTTTGCGATGATTTTCAGAATACTTTCGGATTACCGCTGTTCCAAAGTAGGCAGGCCTGCTTCTGCCATGATGTTGTCAATTCTGGTAGTACGGTAGGCGTTGATGCTTCTTCTTGCTGTCTGGTGGTATGGAGATTTGAGAAGATTTAATGTAGTACTTGGGCATTTGCCATAAATAGAAAGACCATAATCTATTTTACTTAATACTAGAGATTTAGTTATGTTACATAAGGTGTTGACATGAACATTAAGTTTTTTATTAGATAAGTAGCTTATAATGTTACTTCTAGCAGCTAGGCTCTTTTTAAGATGTAAACAATGTGGTTTCCACTTGAATTTACAATTAAACCTTAATCCTAAAATATCCAAGTTTTCTACGCTTTCTATATTTACATTGTTAATGGCTAATTCAAGTTTAGCACACAATAACTTACGGCATATGTGTAAGATTTTACATTTGTTAAGAGAAAGCTTAGCACCAGAGTTATTACACCAATCAATAATATTTTTTGTGGATTCTAAATTTTTGAATTTGCATATGATGTAAACATCATCAGCATAAATGCAATGGTCAAGACGATTGTATTTATCAATAATACCACTGATGTCGTTAAAGGCAATTAAAACTAGTACTACCGACAAAGGTGATCCTTGTGGTATGCCATTGTCTAGTGGATGTATAGAGGAAAAAGAATTATTGACTTTAACAGATATTTTCCTGTTCGACAGAAATGATTTGATAAAACTATATATTCTGGGACCAACGCCCCAGTTAAGGAGTTTGTTCAATATTAAATGAATCCCTATTCTGTCGAAAGCTTTCATGAAATCTAATGAGAGTATCGATACATGATTCTGCGAAGACAAAGCATTTGATAAGGCGTCCGAACACCCTTTTTGATTTGAAGGCAACTTGGTTTGTGCTGATTAATTTTTTTTGTTTCTAGGAACCAGTAAAGCCGTTTAGCAACAATTTTTTCCAAAACTTTGGACATACATGGAATGAGAGAAATTGGACGGTATCCGTTTATAGAGTCTATAGGCTTGTTTGGTTTTGATAAGGGGATGATATTAGCAATTTTCCAAGAATGAGGGATGATGCCGGTTTTTAGAATTTCATTGTATAATGTAAGAAGCCTAGATTTACCATTAGGGGGTTGGTTTTTAATCATAGGATAGGAGATGCGGTCTCTACTTGGGGTTTTGCCTTTTAAAACACTTAAACAACACTCCAATTCTGCGTATGTTACAGAAACTTCAGTTTTTCCGCTAGTGTGTTGCCAGGAGCTAGAGGTGGCGTATTGGAAAGGCTATTGTCTTTTAAGTCCTTGAAATATGTTGAGAAGTTGTTGCCTTTTGAGAGGTTGGACTAAGAAGAAGCGAAAAAGTTAGCTATGTCTAACGGGGAAGAGATTGGACCCGTAGGTGTTTCTAGACATTTTATTGTACGAGGGGTGTGGTTACCAGTGAGGCAGCGGATATTGTGCCAGATTTTGGCGGCGGTGGAAGAATTTGGATTGATCGTTGAGGTAAATACAGCTAGAGATTTAGCTTTGCTTATTTTCATTTCTCTCCTAAAAAGAGCATTTGATTTTTTGTAAGCATGATATATCGTAATGGGTGAGGGTGTGTGTGTTGAGAAATGTGTTTTGGGAAGCCGTCGTTTAAAAGCATCAGTTCGGAGTTCTGTAAGAATTTTTCGATTACAATACCACGGTGGTTAGAAACGGTTGAGCCCCATAGGACGCTCCACGAGTTTACATCACCACACAATAATATAGGTGTATGTATCTGATTTATAATGATTTCAAGATCAGAACGGGAAAATGTTTGTTTGGGCAAAATGTAAATAGAGATGATAGTGAATTTAATTGTTAAATTTACTTGTACGGCAAGTGTTAGGATGGTTGAGTTAATATTAATTTGCACATGGAGTATGTTCTTTTTAATAAGGAGGGCTATGCCCTGTTTCCCGGTTAAGTTTTGAGGAGAGGTATAAAAATAACCCGAATAAGATTTAGGAATAATTGGAGTAGATTGAAACGCACAATGTGTCTCTTGGAGAGATAAAACACATGGCGATTTTTTTTTTATTAGCAAGTTGAGCTCGTGCAAGATGTTAATATATCCTTGCATATCCCACTGGAGAGCTTTAAAATAGTTTGGAGCTACTAAAGTTTTGTTGTTTGTTATTTGAGGGTGGTAGGTTGCGTGACTCCGCTGTCCAGAAGTTGAAGCACCGAGGCTCCTTGAGGAGCCTGAGTGATTCAACCTGGAGACAGCAGAGACAGGGCTGAGGTTACAGTTGTGTTTTGTATATAGATTCATCATCATGTGAGTTTGGAGAAGATGGTGTGTAGTTTGCGAGATAGGTGGGTGAGATGGTTGAGATGGTATTAGAGTTTATAGAGGTTATTGGCGTATCTGTTTGTGTATTGAGATGTGAAGTATGGTGGTTTAGATTGGTGTTTTTAATAGTACTTGAGGGGTGCTGTTTTGGTTGGGAGTGCTGTTTATTTGAATTTAAATGTGTATAGATTGTATTGTTGATTGTGCTGGATGCAGGAGGTGTTATTGATGGAATTGATTCCGATTCAAGTTGTGAAGGGGTTTTGTTGTTAATGATGTTGGAGGTTGTAGGAATGGGAGTGACTATAGTGCTATTGCTTTGTGAAGGTTTGGGAAGGTTTGTGCTATCACTCGTACGAGGTGATTTGGTTAAATTAGCGCTAAGTTCGTTTGCAAAAGAGTTTTGATTGAAGTTTGACTGAATGGGGTTTTGTTCTTTGTACAAACGTCTGGCGTCAGCCATGGTACACTTTTTCTTTGTTTTAATTTTTAATATTTCCTTCATTTGAATATATTTAGGACAATCTGTAGAATCGGATGGGTGGGGGGAGAGGCAATTGGCACACATTTGTCTGGTACAAGCGGAATCCGTATGTAGTGGTGAGTTGCATATGTTGCATATTGGAGTGGGGTTTGTGCTTTTTTTTTTTTTTTTTGGTATGGCCTAGAATTTGACAGTTCCGACACCGCATAGGATTTGGGAAGTATTCAGACACTTTGGCCTTGTACTAACCTATTTCTACTGTCTCAGGAGGTTGGAATGAATCGAAGGTAAAGAGCATCAATCCAGTTGGTTTGGGGTTGGAATCGACAGTTTTAGTAAACTTGTATACCTCTGTTACGTTCTGGGATTTCATTTCGGATACGATCTCTGATTCGGGCACATTTATGAGACATGGTGCGTATACTATACCTTTAGAAGCCTTGAGCTGATTATGCAATGTGATTACAACAGGACATAACCCCGAAGATTTTTTTTAGACACGAATTTATCTGCAACTTTTTGGTTTTTTGTTGGGATAAAGATTTTCCCATCTCTAAGTTGGGAAATTTGTTCGTATTCAGTGCTTATCTCGTCTATTGCTTTTCTGAGGGCAAAGATGCTTATTGATGTAAGTGGTTGATCTACACTTTCGGGGGAAATGACGATGAATCGTGGATTTTTAGAGAGGGTTTTACTTGAGAGTAAAGGGAAATCATCGAATGGTATATTACTTTTATGTTTTTTTTTTCACTTGGACCCGATATCGAGACTTCAGAGAGTCTGTCAAATCGGTTCCCAGGTTTCATTTTTGGCCCTGGGGCCATGTGGTATTAAAGAAAAAACACTACACACGCGATGGATTAGCGGTTTGTGCTCAATGTGTACCAGAAAGGGAGAGAGAAAAGTTGTTTGTTTTGAATTAAACGGGAAATAGGGAGATTAGAACAAAGCGCGACGAGAGCAGCTGAGTTGACTATAGGTTCGTATGGCACGAAAGCTAGTCGGTGACTGAGGTTAGGTTAGGTTGAAGTGGCTGTCAACAAAAAAGAAGCCAACACACTTAGACCAATAATAGGTCCATTGTGATACCACATGTGTTTGAAACGCTGCCTCTAGCCTACTCGTTGAACCATTTGGAGCTTCTGATGAAGCGTAGAATGTACCTAACGTCAATATTATTCAGATCATTTAGGTCATTGAAACAGAAGGCTCCTAAGTAGAGTTTCCTTCTTTGGGAGAGAGCTGGGCAGGTGCAAAGAAGGTGAAGAATAGTCTCTTCCTTCTCCTTATCCATGCAGCTTCTGCAAAAATCATTTGAGAAAACGCCAAGCATTGTTGCATGCTTGCCTATTAGACAGTGTCCAGTGATGACACCTATAACAGCGCTGATATGCAGTCTATTGAGAGAAATCAAATTCTTAGAGCGTTTCAGATCCAGCTTAGGCCAAATCTGTTTCGTCGCTAGACAAGTTGTACCACCTAGAATTTGTCCTTTCAATAGCATCCAGCTTTAATTTAAGTTTGCATGTAGCGATAGGCATACCCAGCGAACTTGGAACTTGGAAGGATGGGTATTGTTGTTTCAAGTCTGGCAAGTTCATCAGCCTTACAATTTTCTGGAATGTAAGAGAAGATCGGCAGTCTAGAGCTGTTATGCAATTTAATGACGATGATTCTAAGGATTTGATTGCTGCTTGGCTGCCTGAAAAAATGCGGATATCAACGGTTGATATCACGTTTTTCTTAAACTTGTTAAAGATGGAGGCGTGGCCATATATTTTCTTGGACTACTGTAAAGTAGCTCTAAGGCAAATAGCTGAGCTAGCTGTCATTGGCCTACCAAAAATGTCGAGGGGTGTTAAATGAAAAAGAGTGTCCATAGTTGCGGAAGGTGTCGTTCTCAGTGCTCCGTTATTACACAGATAGGGTGAACGTTGGACCTTGCTTAATATCCACCAGACAACTACCGCGTACATTTGTTCCCAATGGTTTTTTTTTGCAAGAGAAGATTGCAACAGTGGCTTTCTTTACTCTTTCTTGTATGTTGGGTTTCCAAATTAGTTTTCTGTCCAAAATAAGACCCAGATATTTTCCTTCGATAACTTCGCAACCCTCAGCTTCCAGGATTATCAATAGTCCATTAACCACCAAATTCCAAAAAAGCGAGGGATAGGACGCCCCCTTTAGGAATTACCCTGCTGACATATCTTCTAACAGATGTCTCACCCAGCTTTGAGTTGATAATCCGGCTATTAAGTAGTAGATTAATCAATTCGCCAAGTAAGCTATCTACCATCAGATTTGATAGTGCGTTCGTTATCGCAGAAGAGTAGACGTTGTTGAAAGCGACTCCTATATCTAGGAAAGCTACCATAGTGTACTCCTTATGATACAGGGAGTACTCGATCTTATTGATCTCGTATGCAATGCTGTTTCTACTGATTTTCCCTTACAGTATGCATGTTGATCCGCGGACAGCAGTTGTGTGTCAATACTGTCACGTACTCGTAAATGGATATCAATCAGTCGTTCTATAGTCTGTCTCAGAAAAATTGTCAGTACAGGCCTTATGGGAGACCTTTTTTTCATATACTGGCGCCTGAAAATACACACATCCCACCATGACCTACCCGCGATACAGCCGATCGCAGTGTGAGTTGAAAATATGATTATCAAAACAGAGTTACCATTATGAGCAAACAGCTGTGGCTTTTTCTGTGGTTCAAAGAGCTTTGGGAATTTGTGCTTTCAAAGAGCGAATAATTGAATTTGAGTATGTGAGGAATTGCCATTTGACTTTTGGTTTTTTTTTTTTCATTATCTTGTTTTCTGTTGAAATCCTTAAAAAATTCTTCGCTCTTATGGTTAAAATGACGATTAATTGCGTATGATTTTGAAGCATTCAATTCATTCGTGGTGCATTGAATGCTTCTTTAAGGAGAAAGAATGCAAATTTAAACTACCGGGTTCAGAGCGCAAAAAGGTGAGGGAAAGAATGACGAAAGAAAAGCCCTCGACCTCTGTTCCTAAAAGAAACGGTACAGAAAAGTTACCATTGGAAAAGCGACCGGGTAATGACCTTCGAACACCAGGAGTGCATACTTACGCTCAGGCCGCGGCATCCGAAATACCAAAAAATATTGAAATTTCGAAGGACCCTGTTTCTCATGTTTTTTCAGTTATTCTAGAGAAACTTGAAGAACAAAGCAAAATAAATAAAACTATTCTCGATAGGCTGGTTAAGCTCGAAAGTAATTCAGGGAAAACGCGTACTCCAACTAGATTATGAATGAAAATCGAATGTTAAAAATATATACTTGGAATGCAAACGGACTTTTGCAAAAACTTGACGAATTGGAGTTATTCTTGCGTGAAAAAGATATCGATATTTGCTTGATTTCTGAAACCCACGTAAAAAACGAATCGCATTTAAAAATAAAAGGCTATAATGATTACCACGCTTGTCACCCTTCGGGAAAAGCGAGAGGCGGATCATCATTGTTTATTAAAGACTGCATCGAACAATCCGAAGACCTAAAGATCGAGTTTGAAACTTTGCAACTGTGCACGATTTGAGTAAAAAATAGTCAGCGTACTCTTAAAATCTCATCTATCTACTGCCCACCGCGTTCCGCGCTTGAAAAAAGTGATTTTACTAACTTGTTTAAATTGCTAAAAACCTAATTTCATTATTGGCGGCGATTTTAATGCGAAACATACATTCTGGGGCTCAAGACACAGCTCGCAAAAACGCAGAATGCTCTATGAGGCAGGTTGTGATTTCCATTCGACGGGTAAACCGACCTACTGGCCAACTGATACTTCGAAAATACCTGACCTGATCGACTTTTTCGTCGTGAAAGGAATTTCTACCAACCACATTAAAGTTGAAGACAGCTTTGATCTGTCGTCTGACCATTCCCCAGTTGTTTTGACATTGAGCGAAAAACTAGTCTATACCCTAGAGCCAGCGATAGTAACCGGTAGAACAACTAACTGGGAAGGCTTTAGGAACGAAATTGAAGATAATGTTGAACTGAGCGTTCCACTTACGACACCCTATGAACTTGAGGTTGAAGTTGATCGCTTCGTTGAGATCGTACAGCTCGCCTCTTGGAATAATAGTCCCAATCCAAGGAAAACTTCGGACAAATTCGGTCTACGATATCCTACGGAAATAAAAGAATTGGTCAAGGAAAAAAGAAAAGAGCGTAAGAAATGGCAACAGAGTCATGCTCCGCAACATAAAGCTCACTTGAATCACCTGTGCAATTCGTTGAAGAAGACTATAAAGGATTTTAAGAATCGTGCGATAGGCTCTTATCTTGAAAGTTTAACAGCGAAAAAAGATTCCAATTATTCACTTTGGAAAGCTGTAAAAGGCACCAAAAGGCCCAAGGTCCCCGCGCCGCCTATTAAATTAAATCACAATGAATGGGCAAGGGAAGATAAAGAAAAAGCGGACTTTTTTGCGGCCCACCTGGAAGACATATTTAAACCGTACGATGGTCAAGTGTCTGACGACAATATCAATAGGCCGGATTTACCATCTGACGATTTAGCACTTACAAGTACAACGCTAAGGGAACTCAAACATGAGATCGGGAATCTAAAACCTAAGAAAGCCCCTGGTTATGATTTGATCACCGGAGAAATTCTGAAAGCTTTACCCAGAAAAGCATTGATTAAGCTTCTTCATATTGTAAATGCTGCGCTCAGATTAAAATACGTGCCTAACCAATGGAAAGTTGCGGAAGTTATAATGGTTTTAAAACCAAGAAAGCCGCCAAATGAGGTATAATCTTATAGACCAATTTCGCTACTTCCAGTTATATCCAAAATTTTCGAGGGGATATTACTAAGGCGTCTCCAACCGGTTATAGAAGGAAATAATCTTATCCCTGACCACCAGTTTGGGTTCAGAAGTAAGCATTCGACGATTGACCAGGTGCATAGAATTACTGACGTAATCGAGAAACACTTGAAGAGAAAAAGATATGCTCAAGCGTATTTCTTGACGTTTCGCAAGCCTTTGATAAGGTGTGGCATGATGGCTTGAATTGCAAATTACGACAAGTTTCCCTGTATGCCTATACGACATTCTAGAATCATATCTCGGGAATAGACTCTTCCGTGACGAGACATGGAAATGAATACTCGGAGCTCAAAGAAATTTCGGCCAATGTACCGCAAGGAAGCGTTCTTGAGCCACCTCTCTATCTGTTATATACTCGAGATATACCGGAAGAAGATGGCACTAACCTGGCTACGTTTGCCGATGACACCGCTATCCTAGCCGTAGGTAAAATAATCGAAGAAACGACTGCAAAACTGCAAAACGCACTGAATAAAGTAAATGAATGGACGAGGGACTGGCGGATCGCCCTCAACGAATCTAAATCTGTTCACGTGAATTTCACTTATAAAAAAACTAATGTCTTGCCAATTTTCCTAAACTTGGCCCGAATACCTTTTGCAAACGAGACCAAATACCTTGGAATGACATTCGACGCAAAACTGAAATGGAATTCTCACGTGAAAATGAAACGTAAAGAACTCGAAATCAAATATAGAGAAATGAACTGGTTGCTCGGAAAACACTCCCAGCTCAGTATTGAGAACAAACTGCTTTTATACAAGCAAATGCCAAAAGCCGGTGTGGACTTACGGTATACAACTTTGGGGCTGTACCAAGCAAACAAACGCCAATATTTTACAAAATTTTTAAAATAAAGTGCTAAGAGAAATTGTCCACGCACCGTGGTATACTAGAAACGATGATATCCACAGGGACCTCGGAATTCCGACAATCGGAGCTGAAATTAGAAGCTTCGCGAGAAAGCATAGAAACCGACTAATCGGACATGTCAACAATACAATCCTACAAATTCTGGATGAAAGCAATTTATTGCGCCAACTACAAAGGACGAAACCTTTCGACTTGGCGAGATAGGAATCAACCGCGCCTAGATTGCGGAACATGCAGGATCTTTCAGTGGAAAGTAACCTGCCAAACGAGCTTTTTTTTTCATGATAGAAAAATTGCTTGATAAGGTCCTTCTTAGTTGCAATATACAACAAATTAAATCGCAGGGTGGTTTTTTTTAGTCAGTAAGAATCTGACACTACTATGAGCACGCGCTTGCTTGAGGATAGCAAGCGCGTGCTAGTGTCTATGGAAGATTTTTTCACCAACCCTCGGAAAAAAAAAAAAATTGTGGTGCAATATGTAGTCAAATAAGTGCGTTGTGGTGATATTATTTTGTGCTGTGATTAACTGATAATAAAAAACGAGATGCATTTAATTTATTTCTTTAATTTATAACAATGATACATCAAAATACTCTACAACATACTAAAATTATATTAAAATTGAGTCAGTGTCGATTTGATAATCTTTATTTCGTTCAACAAATTGTTTTGTTTTTAAATCAGCAGATGGCAACTCTACGGGTAATGCTCTCTCATTTGTGGGGATGTGTCAAGTATAATATGGCAACCCCGTAAGAGCTTTAAAAAGTGACGCACTTATGCAAGCTATTGCAACAAGACAGAGAGGCAAACATCCTATCTTCCCTGTACTGACAATTTTCCCGAGACAGATTATAGTGTTTTTAGACTAGCGTGTGAATATTTACCAGTTTTGGGTATGAAAACCACATTCAGACTTGAGAGGTTGGTTTTTTGAGCATTTGACTTGTTAGGGTCAATATTGTTGACAGTTAAGGAATTACTTGGGAAGTGTGTATCAATTAGTAATTTTAACGTTTCTACACTGGAAGTTGTCCAAGACATATCTGTTTTTAATAAACAGCTGGGCATTGAAGGATTTGTCGAGAGGATTTTTTTCAGCCTAGACGCCTCAGAAGATTCTTCTATTTGTATTTTGCCACAGAAGAGTCCAAGAATTACGTTTGCCTTTCCTCAATTCTTTTTATATGTTTTTAGGGATTCAGTTGCATCTCTTGTGCTTTTGCCTTTGTTGAAAAGTTTCCTATAAGTATTTTTGAGTGGTTCTAGATCTGGGATCCCCAGTGTGGTGTTTTCTTACCCCGAACCTTAATCAAAGGTCCTCCATTGCTTTATTGAGGACCAAGGTAAGGTCATTAACCATACAATCAAGCTCTTGAGGATTGATCGGGGACTTTAGACTATCAGAGACATATTACCTTAAGGCTTTTTACCAGTATGCACGATCTAGGTTTACCTTTATCCTTAACATACAGGGAATAGTATCCGGGAGTCTTGAGTCCACAAACCTGGTTGTTAACAACCCAAGGTTCTTGTATGAAGACAATATCTTCTCTATCTTTGAGAGAAGGAGAAGAAGACCGACAAAAGCCGTTTTGGAGTGATGAACAATCAGGCGGAGAAACATCCACCACAGTATTGTTCAAGCCCTCCGAGTCTGAGGACAAACCAAGAAGGTTATCCTCACTCAAAGGTGCTTTGTCTGTAATGTCACCCATCTCCATGCCTGATAGCGAACTTTCATCGACTAAAGATGGTTATATGGTCGACGCCTGAGAGTCATTATCTTCCAAGGAAGGGAAGGAAATTTATGTCTCAGGGTTTTTGTTACCTATGGTAGGGTCTAAAGGATGGGGAGTAGTTTATCTACATCCTCCTCGTCCTTCTTATACACCTTCAGGATAATAGTATCGAACCCATAGCTTATCACGCCTTCGATCTTCGCCAAATTAGCAAGAGATTCATTATTGATCACAATAAGCGCGCATATATAAAGGTTCCTCTGCTCCTCCAGCTTAGCGACTTTCCAGTTATGATTTGGAAGCGATGGATTGCTAATTTGGAGGATCTGGAGAATGTCTTCCGTGTTTGAGGGTTTGGCTGCGATCCAGGTGCGAGTTCTCGGTCTGCATGGGATATTCTCCTTTGCTACAACCTGGAGCTTAGCACCAGGCCAAACCTCCCATAGTTTACCAATCGCTAGTTTATAGAGATTCCAAGATCTCTTATCAGCACAAGCGATCACCTGGACATGGTTTTGATGCCAACCCCCGTCACGACAGTTGGGAGGCGAGCCGGGACTCTCTCATGATTTCGAGAAAGCATGTCGCAAGTTTGACTGGGAGCATCGTCCATTTGTCTGGAGTGATTGTCCCATCGATGTCATTCCTATAAATGACCGCCAGTACAAACCTGTCTTTGAGGACTTTGCTGTATGACTTAGATGTAACGTTGGATGGCCTGGAGCACCTTAGGTCTTTTAGAATCCGACCCAGATTCTTCTAACGATCTCTTTCGCTTAGACGTGGAGTCTCTGTTAGTCTCACTGGGTTCAGTATTGACGATTTTCTTAGCCCAATCGAATGGGGTTTTCACTCTATCGTTTCGTTGCCGAATTTCTGGACAATACGGCCAGCTGAGCGACGATTTTTGTACGTCTGTTTGGAGGAGCGACTTGTTGTGAGCCGGAGCTACCACCCGATCCCGAATAGTCCTTATTGGACTGTAAAGTTCCTATATTAGGCTCTGTGCGTCTTTTGGCAGCAGATGGACCATGTGAAACCACATTCCTTTTACCAGCCAATACCTTTGGAGTATTACCGGTAGACAGCTAATCGCCGTACTACCGTCTGGTTTTAAAGAGAACTGGTCTCAACTACATTTATTCCTTTTGTCTTATTTAATTTAACTTTATTCATAATAAGTCCCACGAACAGCATAGTCTGTTCTGCTGATAAAGCAACTTGCGACAGGCCCTTGACAGGGCACCTGTAGGACTGATTTAACCCTCAGCCTTTCATCCTTGCGTACGGTTTGCTTTCTGCTCACACTGGAATCAGGTTGATTACTCTTTAGCTTCGGAGCTTTCTCTGGAGACCGTACAGCTTGGGTGGCCGTACTGCAATCGCTCCCCAGAATCATTAGATCATATTGAGCATCCCCACCATGACAAGGTAAGTAATCGAAGAGGATGGATTCTACAGATTTAGCTGAAGTCAAATTCAGAATAGTTATTCTGATTCATTTTTACATTTATGTCACAGTGAACTTGCACAGCTGACTTTTGATAGATAATTCTTTTGCACTTTTTCCGTGCTCTAATATTCGTTTGTGCAGAGGAAGTGAAATAAAGCTTCTGCAGAAATCATTGCTTGGAATACCAAGTCTCTGAGCGCCGATGAAGCAGTGTTCGGTGATGACATTTATGGGTTTGGAGATGTTAACACTATGGTGTATTGACAATACCTTCGACAGTCTAGGGTTGACCATATTAGCCTAGCAGTGTTTTATTAAGATGTGTTCACTAGGGTTTTTCATTTCCCGGATTTTTCACAACCCCGGGATTCCGGGAAAAAGTATGTAAAAAATATGTGGACCCGTCCCATAGAGTTGGGAAATGAATGAAGTGACTTTATGGAAGTGTAGTTGCTACAATAACAACATGCAAGTGGTTCATAAAATACAAAATCGAACAGCACTCGTATTTCATTATTTTAAACAATAGGTTTTTAAAACAAAAGATGTGTTCACTAGGTTTTTATATATCATTATAACTCCAATTATATTATAAATAATAACTTCAATTATAATATAAATTTAGAAATATAAAAATGAAGGGCTTTCAGAAAAAAATACCACTAAATACTTTTCACACCGGTTTCGACAGATTCTAAGCAACCTTTTTTGTAGCAAAAATGAATCTTTATCTCTTATACGTTTAAAACATTCTCTTTGATTTTTTCCCTGGGATCCCGTGGTTGCTTTCTCGGGATTATGAGTTGTGCATATTGCCACGAGATCCTGTTCAAGAGTCCCTACCACTCATGCCCTGCATGTTATATTTCGCTTGTGTTTGTACGGCTCTAACTCGTATATTGAGTCTCCCACTCAATGGTCTGGGCGCTTTTCAACTCTTCAATCCGATGCGCCATATTTGCTTAGATTGGGCAAGTAGCGTGCCCTATCCATAGCCAATATGTCTTATTCGTTTTGTGATGTAAATACGTATATAAACTCCTAACCCGTTCTCGCGAGTAAAGCTCTTCGTTCAATTTGGATAGAATGCGCAGACATCTCCTTAAGAAGTACTATGTATAGCTTGTGAGTGACAGCCACATTCATACAACTTTAATGGATACATGCAATGAAACAGTCCCAGCTTAGATTGTTTGCTAGATTTCTCTGTCCTAGGTAAACTAAAAAATGCAATTATCGGCTTTCTCGACCATATTGCCTGCTTCGGTTTCTAAACTAGAGAGCATTTGCTGTAAGTCCCACCCTGCTTTGAGCTGAAGTCTTCCTATACTTCACACTTTGCAAGGGAAGTAGGTTCGTACTTAAGCGAAGGATCTCTAGTGATCGCAATGGACCCTACTCTGTCCCTAGTTATTTTTTTTGCAATAGCATAGCTTCACAACCCTGTCTAGCCTTTGCCTTCCGTCCAGCAAAACAGCTTTAACAACATATTTAATAATACATTTTTTTATTTTGCAGGATGATCAAATAAAAAGTTATGTTAAGGAAATTCTAGATAAAGCCAATTTGGAAGAAATCACAATGAAAACTGTATGCAAACAGGTGTACGCTAAATATCCAGATTTCGATTTAACAGAGAAGAAAGATTTTATCAAGTCCACTGTCAAAGCGGTAAGTCTGTTACCCAAAACTCTTTCCATTCTGAAATAAACTCAACCTCGTTTTTCAGCTGATTGCGGCATAAAATCAAACGTTTTACTTTAAAGAATAAACTTCCTCTTTCTATGTTATAATAAAAATTTTCTTTGAATTGTTCACACATACAGAAATCAAGCGACACACCAACATTTTGTATTAAAAAATCAAATATCTTCTTTCGAAAATCCTATTATTTTTCTCTGGTCAGTACAAAAACAAAAACGAAAAAAATATATATATATATTTTTAATATTTCGACACATGCCAGAGACAAACAAAAAAATATATATTATGTTATAAAAAGATGAGAAAATATGAGAATCATTTTGTATAATTTCGAAGAGTATATAAATTTATATATTTACTTCTGTTTAAATGCTTAGTTTTAAAATTAAAAGAAAAATCAGATTTTAATAGAAAAGAAAAACGTAAAAAAAAAATAAATGAAAATATTATATAAAATGTTTAACGAAGAAAAAAATATATATATTGTATAGAATTAGTCTATATTCGAAGTGAAATATACAACACACGCGATAAATAATTTCATAAAAAGTATGTTCTCCCGGAAAACGATTCCTTTGATTAAAATCCATATTGTAAAAGAAGTACTTTTTTGTTACATGTATAATATTATTAACTTTAATAGAATACACTTTTTTTTTTTTCCTTTTTGGTAAAAGCATTTTTTTTCTTTCCTTGATAAAAAATAAAACACTTTGGTGGTGCTTTTCTTTAGTATGTCTGTCAAAGTGCAGCAGAGAAGTTTATAGTAGTCTAACACGATAGGTTTATAATTATTTCATAATTTTTCCAATTGCAATAGATTGTATAAAGAAATAAAATCTGCATACACATGTAATATCATATAGTTCATCATTCTTTTGAAAAGAAATATATTTGAGAATGTAGACAAACCATAAATGTTTTGTTGAAGACTTTTTTTTTATTAAAAAAAAAAAATCTATTACATGGCATGGCTTTTGTTATATTTAAAAAAAAATTAAATGAAACGTGAGTTTTTATTAATTTTAATAAATGATGTAAACATCGGATTGTATTTGTTTTTAAGCATCCTTTTATGTTTCTGAAATAAAATGGATATTATATAAAATTAAAATCAAACTTACTTATTTGTTAAACACGACACAATCGTAATACGGTTATAATAGCAGACAAATTTGAAACATTCAGTGTGGTATTCACTACGATTCCCGTCATCGTTTTTTGATGTTTCTGAAACTATTTCCGTACCTTTTTCGATACGATGCATATCACGGCTGTTCTGCGTCTTGATTTTGTACGACTTTTTCGACAAGGTTATCTTAAGTTAGGGTGGCTGTGTGTACCTGTGTACAGGCACGCTTATACCGAAGGAGGTCTATTGTGATACCACAAACTATCCTTATTTTAACTACTTAAAGGGCAAATTCGACCAGCCGGAGCTTCTTACGAAGTAAAGGATACTTCTGACGTCAATATTCGCCAGGGGGCCGAGAAGAGCCTCGAGATGGAGCGATTTTCTTTCGGACAGGCACAATGGAAATGGAGGATCGTTTCTTCCTCCTCTTGGTCGCTACAGCTCCTGCAGAAGTCATTTGGAAAGAGGTGTAGATATATAGGACAGTGTCCCGTAAGGGCACCGATAAGAGTTCTGATTTGCTATCGTTTTAGCAAAACCATTCCATTAGAGCGTTTTCGATTTTGCTTAGCAGGTTAGATCTGTTTAGAGATTCGACACATCGCGGAGAATATTGCCTTTATTGATTCCATTCAGCATGAGTAAATGTTTACATTTAGCGAGAGACATACCTTTGCATTTTTGGCAGCATACTGAGGATGGTGCCTTTTCTAGCGACCTTGTTAATCTTGCAGTTTCCCGGCAAGTCGATAAAGTCATACAAAATCAAGTCGTTGATTTCCGATCAAATTTTAAAACGAAAACGGATTGATTTTGTACGGCTTTCTCGACTTGTCGAGAAGGAATGTTCCGAATTCAATTTTGGTGGTGAATATATGAAATCGAATTCGGAACGTTCCCTCTCTACAAGTAGTCGAGAAAACCATACAAAATCAAGCCGCTGAAAAAATGCCATCTCGATTATCTCTGAGAGTTTTGACATTGAAAAAGTGATTCAACCAAACGCATGGAAACGCCACAAAGGAATCCTGCAACTAAAAGGCCTTTTCTTAGAGATACTGAAATTGATGTACTCAAATATTACCACAAAGAATGCAAAACGCCTCTCACATGGAAACTTCACGAAGTAATAGTAGGAAATCTCAGAGAATTTTAAAATTTCTAATGGAACCTAATGAATCGGCGGTCATTAAAGAGCCCGTCGAAGATGAAGAAGAGGAAGAGACCAGCGAGGAAGAAGATAAGCGTAAACGTAAACGACCAAACGAACGCGGTTCTAAAAATTCTACAGGACGCCCGAAGCGTGCAACAGCTGGAAAAAGTGAGCGGTAGGCATTAGTTAGCACGCACTTAACATTTATTCATGTTTAAATTTCTTTATTTTAGGAATGTCAGCTTATGGGGACTTCTCAAGCTCCGAAGAAATTACTCACAAAGTACCAGTATCAAAGCGTTGAATAAGATGTTCTTATTTACAGGTTTAAAGTAATAAATTACATTTTATCGTAGTACAATCCATCGGGAGGTAACGTTAGTTAACACATACAACGGTCGAGAACTTCCATCAGGAACAAGAATGGACCGAATATGAGGATCAGACTCCGAAGAAGAATCAGAATTATCAGAAGCAGATAGTGAAGTTGAAACACAGTTGAAATAAGTATCTATTGACTCGGTCCCCTGCTAATACCTAGGAGAAGTTTGTTCCCTCATTAGAGTTTCCTTCAGAATTGTGATTGAGGGCAAAACACTCTTGCCCTAGAGCACCCTCTCTAATCCGATTTCTCTAAGGAGTCTGAGAATGAGAAGTGGGCCCTGTCTTCTTTCTCCATCTTCCTGAATTATTCGCGTATGATATGATTCCCTATTCTGTAGAATGGTTCAGGTCCAATGAAGGGTTATGCTGCTCCTTGTCTTGCCAAGGAGTCTGTGCTTTGATAGTTGCTTGAGACTGTCTGACAATATTGCTATGTCGCAGTTATTGTATCTTCTTTCGAGAATGGGTTGGTACTTTTGTCCATAGATTCTGAGTGCTTTGTTCCTGGCCCAAATACATCTGCCACTGTTCCTTCTTCAGTTCTCGAGCCGTCTGTATACCACTTTATTGTGTGGTTACTCAGTCTGAATATTATGGATTCACAGCTTCCCTCTTTCAGCTGCTTTGTCATGGTGGGAAGGCTTAATAGTCAAAGATCCTAAGGGTCTGAAAAGAACCCAGGCGAGACATCGAACTAAGTGCTGAAGGCGTCCGACTTTGACGTTATAAGAAGAAAAAGTATGAATGGAGAAAACAAATGATATTACTACTTGCAGAAGCGAAAACCCACTCGTGGTCTTTTCAACTGCGGTTAGGGCAAGGATTCTGAAAGCCCTACCCATCATACCCTCCCCCGCCAACGCGTTTATAGGAGTAGCAAGAATGCTGGATTCTGAAGACTATTGCAGCTCTCTTCCCGACACGTTTGGCAAGTTGAGTTGGAAAGGTAGAGAATGTAGCGGAGAGGTCCAACCTGATATGCTTAATCTTCATCCTAATGGACAGAAGGCTGATTGTAGCTCTGCTGCTGAAGGCTCGACTCGGGAAACTGAAAAAGTTGAACGAGTTCCAGAAGCGGCACGCTCCGATGAGCTCCCGTCCAAAAGGCAGAAGAAGAGGAAACGAATAAAACTGGCGTCGGCGCGGCGCAAAGAGACTGCAGAAGTTGAAGGCACAAGTGCTGGCAATAGTCCCTTGGCAGAGACGGCAAAAAGAAGCAGGTCGGTGGAAGTTACCCCAACCGATTCCGGCAAGTCACTTGGATCCTACGCTGCCTCCTCTTCTAATAGCTCGAACCGGACCAAACGAAGGAAGAAGGTTTCAAGCTCACCTGCCGGTAGTCACATGTGCGCACCTCATGCGCGTGCGTCCTCCGAGAGATCTCAAACCGGTAGCGTGCACAAGGTCTGAAGGTGGGCGCTACAGCCAGTAATGGCGATAGTACCGGTGGACAGAAACTGTTTTTCGCAAGGAAATCCACTGACTTGAATGTCTCTAAAACCCCTTTTATTAGTAGCGTTGCTCGGGCACAAATTCCGAATGACACCGATGATACAACCAGTTATATTCCCAGTGGACGGAAGATGGCTGTCGCGGACAAATCTACAGAGAAGGAGAAAAACCGGTGGTTAGGGAGCGAGAAAAGCAGGTTTCTTACAAGAAAGGTGTTATCTCCTCTTTAACTTTCCGAATCGGGAGAGAAAGAAACGTCAAAATAAAGATGGTTCTACTCTGGTTGTGAGTTTTGCCGAGGCCATTAAGTCTAGGTACGACATCCGGCTGTATTTGCATCTTGGTAGGATTCAGTTCCACTTCGATACCAAGTAGTGCGAACAATGGTCGAAAAAAAACCCCTAGTATTTAATAATATTTACTCAGATCAACCTACAACACTTCAAGGCTGCCACCGCTCTTATCAGTAGCAGACTTGCACCTAGTAGAATAAAACGTCACATAGTATCTATCCAGGCGCCTTGGGTGCGAAACAAACGCATTTGTGGCCTTAGAGGTATGCGTGATATCATGGTACCTTATGATGAGCGGTCCGAAAGGCCTAGGGCTTGTCTTATTCTATGGCTTGTCTTATTCTACTTATTCCCTCAGCAACTAAGCTTGGACAGTTTTGTGGCCAGGACTTAGTCGCTGCAGCTATAAGCTACAAGACGAATGGAAAACCTACGTCGTTGCGCCTGCTTACTTCCCATATGACTCGGTACTATCCCCACCACCAAGGGCAGTGGTCGAGCTCATAGAATATTGTGATACCAGAAAGATAGGTCTTGTCATATGTTGCGATGCTTTATGAATATGTTTCTTCTTCACTGCTCTTGATGTGGAGTATCCAATATGCGATACGAATATATGCTACAATCTGTTGTACTCCGCCGTGCATAGTTCGTTGATGCGCGTCGCTAATCACGAATTCCGTGAAGTGGTGATTTGGTTGTAGGATGACTGGGTGCCTTTGCTCATAGGGTACAGCTGCGTTTGAAGTCGCCCCCCTACGCGCATATCCCGTCCGCCAAAGAAGTGGTTGAGTGACTTAAAATTTTTCAGTGTCGTCTTGGGGTTTTCTTCGTCGAGTAGTTCCGAAGAGAACATCTCCTTTTGAGCTGCTCGAATGGCAATATGTGTCGCTGCTTGTAACTCCTCCGGTTCGAGTGCCCTCATCTTCATGGAATTGATTCGATTACAATTTATGATGAATCACAAACAGAATGCCAAAATTCGAACTGCTTTCGGCAGCCGAGAAAACTTTCGAATTATTGTGCAAATCTCATTGCACAATATCTCCCAAAATTTCCGCATCTGTGCATCGCGATCAACCAACTGCACGAAACTCTTACTTGATTGCGGTGTCTCCTCAGGAACCTTACCTACGGAAATGTTGGCTCACAGCCAACATTTGTTACGGCGCAGACAGGAAGTGATTGACTTGACCCTGTCCAACAAGTACTTTAAGTCTATTACCAACTGGAGAGTTTCGCCAGAAATTTCCCTCAGACCATAGATTCATCGAATTCCAAATCGTATGCGAAGCTACTCCTTTGTAGAAGAGGAGGAATCCGAGAAAAACCGACTGGATACTGTTGCAAATCTGTCAAAGATCTACCCAAACTTAGAACAAGACAAAAGGTAGAGGAAGCCGTTAAAGACCTGAATAGCACCTTTACCAGATTTTTTTGAACTAACGTGTCTGCTGACGAAAAATCCCTGCAGAAGGCCAGTTCCGCGGTGTAACTCAGATCTGCAACGAATTCGTAAGGAAACCAGAAAACTTCTAAATGAGTCCCTCAAGACAAATTCGGAGGTGGACTGGAACCTTTACCGATCGAAGCAAAGAGAATATAAGAAGTTAATTCGAACTTCGAAACGTACCTCGTATGGAGATTTTTGTGGCAAGATCGAAACTCTCGGTGGAACCAGTAGGCTGGTCAGAGTCCTCAAAAGTGGAAAACCAATCAAGCCGGAATCACTTTTCACTGAGTCGAAAGCGGATGCTTTCAGTCTTCTGCTGGAGACTCACTTCCCAGTTCTTAGCTCTGAGCGGGCTGCGCCAAACAACTCGGCGCAGCTGGTATACTGCATCGGGCGTGGTGACTCTCGCCAAGAGCTTCATACCTATTAGTCTAACGTCCTTCCTGCTGAATAGCATGGAAAGACTGGTTGAGCTATATGTGCGCAAAGTTGTTTTATTTATTGAAGCTTAGTAGAAGCCTTAACTTAGAAAATAACTTAACCTAAATTTACCTTAACCTATTTTTTTTTTTTATTTTTTTATTTTTTTTTTTATTTTTTTTTTTTTTTTTTTTATGCTTATTGACCGGGCCCTAGGGCCCACACAATTATCTTAAACTAAAACTTAAAACTAACATTTAAGGGAAGGGAAGTATGGGGAGTTGTTAAGAGGAGGTATAGAGAGAATTTCTAATAGAAGATATACTGGAATGAAAGTCATGTTCTGTGCATTGTTGGCCAGACGCAACATTCTGGAGATAGGTTCGAAATGACCGTAGTTGGTGCGGTGGAGAGGGAGACGAAAGAGCGGTACGGATCTAAGGTTGCGTGGGTTAGTCTGAAGTGAAATCATTTCCAGTAGTGCGGTAGAATTGATCGTGCCAGTTAATAATTGGTGTACGAAGAGTATGTCAGCTACCTCGCGACGTTTTATAAGGGTATGCAAGTTAATTAATTTTAGCCGATTTTCGTAGGGGGGTAAGATATAGTTGTAGTCCCATGGGAGACCACGTAAGGCAAAACGGATAAACCTTAGCTGCACGGCTTCGATTCTAAGAGAGTGGGTGTCGTGAAATGGCGACCAAACTTGGCTGGCATATTCAAGGAGGGGTCTAACAAAGGTGATGTAAAGAGACTTTGTAACGTAAGGGTTCGAGAATTCTTTAGACCAGCGTTTTATGAAACCGAGAGAAGAATTGGTCTTGTGAATAATTTGATCAATGTGGGAACGGAAGTTTAGCTCCCTGTCACAAATAATACCCAGATCGCGTGTAGAGGAGACTGCGGGAACAGGCTCGTTGCGAAAGTAATAGGTTCTGAGGGGTGGGGGAAGACGCTTACGAGAGAACGTTATGGATTCACATTTGCCGACGTTAAGTTCTAAGAAGTTTTTGTCGCACCATGTGTAGAATGAATTAAGGTCGTTTTGAAGTAAGAGAATCAGTGGGGGTAGATATTGTCTTAATGATTTTCATGTCATCCGCGTAAATAGACAGATCTGAGTCTTTTATGATGTGATCAACATCGTTTATTGTTAAGACAAAAATCAGTGGACCAAGGTGACTGCCTTGAGGAACACCCGAAGTGGCGTTAATGGGATCAGAGACTGAAAATCTAAAGAGAACCCTGTACTGGCGTTGCACTAGGTACGATCTCAACCATGAGATGAAAAAGGGGGCAAAACCGAAGGCTTTAAGTTTAAGGTAAATAGTTTGGTGACATATTTTATCAAACGCCTTGCTGTAGTCGGTCGTAATGACATCCACTTCCTTACCTTTCTCTAATGCTTGCAGTGTTTTAGAAACGAATTCGGTTAGGTTAGTCGTTGTGGACCTACCCTTTAAGAAACCGTGCTGTTGTGGAGAAAAGATGGATTTGCAGTGAAAATAAAGTGAGTCATAGACAATGCTTTCAAAAAGTTTAGGTATAGAAGAGAGTTTGGCTATGGGTCGGTAGTTTGATATGTCATTTTTACTGCCTTTTTTATGGATGGGGACAATAAAGGAGTCCTTCCATAATTTAGAGAAAACAGCTTGAGAGAGTGAGAGTCGAAAGAGAGTTGTAAGGGGCTGACATAAAACATTTACACATTTTTTTAGAAATATGGCGGGCGGACTATCAGGGCCTGGGGAAAAATCATCCTTAAGTTGATTGATCTTTTCACGTACCATATCAGTCCTTATGTCAACTGAGACAAGGGATGTTTGTGGGCAGTTGTTCAGGTAGCTGAAATAGTCAAGATCCGGTTCGTAAACGTGGTCAGAATACGATTGACTGAAGAAGGTCGCAAAGAGGTTGGCGATTGCTTTAGGGTCAGCAGATGATGTATTGAATAATTTTAGAGTGGATGGGAAGCTATCGGACCTTTTTTTAACGTTTATAAATTGGTAAAAACGCCTAGGATCTGTGATTAGGTTTAATTGCATTCTGTCGAGGTATTCGAGATAGAGGGATTCGCAGAGGATGGAAAAGCGGGAATAAGCTTGCTGGTAAAATGAAAAATCTGAGGCCGATCTGGATCTCAGGTAAGTTTTCCATAATTTGTTTCTGATATTGCGAAGAGTACGTAATTCATTATTATACCAAGGAGGAGATGACGAGCAGTTTTTTCGCGGCAAATATGGAACTGATTGGAGAAGGCAGTCAAAGATTGCTGTGTAGAAGAATTCGAGAGCGATATCAATGGGGGTGTTATTCTTTAGAAAGAGGTCGAAGTTTAAGTTATTGACTAGGTTATTAAGTTTAGCGAAGTCAGCTTTACGGAAGTTAAAAGAAAGAGAGTTCTCTAAATCAACGCTAATGTTGGCATGTTCATATGAAAAGTTAAGAGCGAGAGGTTGGTGAAAATGGTCTAGGGTAGAGAGAAGATGGTTACTCGCGGTAACCGGGGAATTATAGGCATCGGATGAGAAAATGAGATCAAGCTGCCTACCGAGGTTGTTGGTGATAGCACTAATCTGAAAAAGGCCAGAGTCGAAAAGACGATCAGTAAGGAGGGTTTCCTTTTCTGAAGAGGAATTAGTTGGTACGAAGGATGATTCGTCCTCCGAAGGAGCCCATTACAAAAAAGGAAGGTTAAAGTCGCCAACAATTATAAAATCGTCGTCGGGATCTGCGGCAACAAACAGAGAGTCAACTGCATCAACAGCCAGCTGGTATGCTTGGGTGGGTTTTGAGGGTACATCCTTGGGTTAAGGATAACACTCCACCTACCAAAAGAAAAGTTCTCTCTCACATCGCACAAGTCTTTGATTCTCTCGGGTGGCCGGCCCCAGTAACTATTCAAAAATATTTATGCCAGAACTCTGGCCCGAAAAGGCGAAAAAGCGGACGATGAACTCTCGGACATACTTTCTTAACGCTGAAATCAATTCATCAACCAGTTTGAAGACCTCACTCTCTTATCCATTCCTCGCTGGCATGGGAAATCTACACACGATTGTGGGGTTGAGGTACACAGCTTCTAAGATGCTTCTCAAGATGCAATGGCAGCAGATCTTTATCTGCGTGTGCTGAGGGAAATAGATGATATACAGGTTTCTCTGGTTTGTGCGAAAACTAAAGTTGCTCCCATTGATATGACGAAAACGAAAAAGATGACCATTCCTAGACTAGAACTTTGTGCTGCGGCTATGCTCACCAAGCAAGCTGCCCATATCATCAAAGTTCTCCGTCTTCAGAATGCTCCAGTATATCTGTGGACTGACTCGTCAGTAGCTCTTACGTGGATTCAATCTCATCCTTCTCGTTGGAAAGATTACATTAAAAATCGTGTGGTCATGACAAAAGATACCCTTCCTTCAGCTAAGTTTCATCATGTGACAGGAAAAGAGAATCCTGCTGACTGCGCGTCTAGAGGGGTATCAGTTCATCAACTCAGCGGAAGTACACTATGGTGGAAAGGGCCATGTTGGCTTTCTAAACATTCTACATCATGCCTGCTGTGTCTCGATTAGAGCTCCAACTTTGTCCACTCTCCATGTTGAGCACCCTAGGTTGTGGGAAGTAATTTCAAGATACTCTACCTTAATTCGTTTCATCAAAATCACTGCTACGTGTCAACGGGCGGTTAACGTGCTCAGGAGGTCCTAGCAGTCGTCCATTGACACCAGCAGAACTCGAAGCAGCACTACTCCTTTTTTATAAAATTGACCCAACAAGCCTACTTTCAGCTTAAATCTCAACACTCTCGCAAGGTCTTAGCATATCAAATAGAAACTCGCTAATCAAACTGATTCCCTTTTTGGACTCTTCAGGCTTACTCGTACTTCGCGTTGGCGGACGATTGCGTAATTCTCTTTTGGATCCAGATACAAAACATCCTCATATTCTAACTCGGGACTCACCTTTAACAAAATTGATAATAAGCGAAGCTCATGAGAAGACACTCCATGGAGGAACTCAGATCAGTCTCACATATCTACGCAGATTTTACTGGATTCTGGGTGGTAGAACTCCAGTTCGATCCTTCATCCTTCGATGTATTCGCTGTGCTAGACATCGTGCTATTACTGCCAAACAACTTATGGGTCAACTTCCATCCACCAGAGCTACTCCATCTAGACCATTTCTCAACACAGGCGTTGACTATGCATCACAATCAAAACATGGAGAAGTCGAGCGGCCAAGTCATACAAAGAATACATTGTTCTCTTCGTTTGTTTTTCAACTTCTGCGATGCATCTAGAAGTTGTAACAGACTATTCAACCGAAGGATTTTTCGCGGCATTTAAGAGATTCACTGGACGTCGAGGAATCTGTGCAACCCTCTACAGTGACTGCGTAACGAATCGTGAAAAGACTTTTTTCACGATCTTCCAGGAACTTGGTAAGCTCGCGTCTCTGCTAGCGAATGATGGAACGCAGTGGTTATTTAATACTCTAGCATCTCCTCACTTCGGCGGAAAATGTGAAGCCGGAGTAAAATCTGTAAAGATTCACCGAAAGCTAGCGATTGGAGATTGTAGTCTGACATATGAAGAATTTTCGACCTTGCTGATTCAAATTCAAGCCATGTTGAACTCACAGCCATTATGCCCTCTATCTGAGGACCCTGAAGATTTGAATACTCTAACCCCTGGGCATTTCCTTATTGGATCACTCAAAACCATACCAGAACCATCACTGTCTGACCTATCAATATCAAGACTCCCAAGATGGCAACATATCCGACGTATGTTGGAGCATTTTTGGACCCGATGATCAAATGAATATATTCAGCGATTTCAGTCAATATCCAAATGGAAACAGGTAATAGGTCCTACGTATTGAGGCTTACTTGTTCTACTTGCAGATGAAAGATTCCCCCTAGCAAAATGGCATCTTGGACGAATTCTTGAAGTTCATCCGGGGCGTGATGGTTTAACTCGTGTTGTCACAGTAAAGACCAGGATTCGTTTTTCAAGAGACTAATTGTTAAGTTACGTCCATTACCACTACAGTCCACTGCTTAAATTTTCGAACTCAATTTATATCCACATTCTAACGTTAAACTCTTTTGCTTTAACTTCCATACTTACGCATATATTATCTATGTACATTAATATCTTATACGTTATTTTAAAATTTCAAATTAAGTTGAATTCATGTAAAGTATTTAATCTCATATTATTTTCTATCTATCATATATTATTTTCTATTTCATACATACATATGTACATATAGTATTCCAGCACTCATTCTTCTTTGTCTTTTTTGTCTCCTTATCATATAAAGATCTCTAACTCAAAGCATTTTTTTCTATTCGAACAAAAGCACAATAATCGAAAATAAAGAGCAAATCAAATGAAAAAGTATCGGGTCTCTCTTCAACCACATCTATCTATACAGATAGAATTCATTCTCTCAATTAATAAAAATATCTTTTGTCAGACCCTACAAAACTTAATGCGACCAGCTCGTCTAAAATTGTCTGTTGATAACGCTGCGGTTCCTCAACCTGCTCCCGTTCCTTCCCCTGCTCCTAATGCAATCAATAACGACTTGGTTCAGCTGATTTCACAACTAGTGGCTGAAGCCCTTCAAACATAAGGGCGCCAACTCTTTAATTCTATCCGATATTAATATAGACAAGCCAATAATCCTGGCTAACGATAGGAATTTGTCCGGCATGGAAAAAATACCCAATGTAACAGAACGCCCACTTACTGGTTACCTCAACGAACAGAGTGTAGCGCTGTCGCTGACATTAATCAAAGAAGACGACAAATATGTACATATAAACGACAAAATATTAACTTTATTAAAAACAAGGACTCTATAGTTCTGGTCAAGGAAAACGATATTTCACAATGTGATGAAATTCACCCAAGTGCCATTTTTAAACATGGCGGGATTTTTAATCCTTCGGAGTCATCGCAGCGACATCTCTGCTTGAGATTCTGCATACTTCTCGCAATGCTGTAATGTAATGTGAGTAATGTGTCACATTACATTACACATTACTACGAACTGTCAAACGTCACTTGAATTCTTTTGTTGATGTATGTTTTTAGTTCCGTTTGATCAATCTCCAAATATGTATCAATCTCCAAATATGTATCGAAGTGTGCCGGTTTTAGCATCTCCACGGAAATGTTTTGCGTTCGTCCTTCTGTGCGAATTTTGAACAACCTATCGGTAATTCTCTCGATGATCGGATATTGTCCAGAGTACGGCTGCTCGAGTGGTTTCTTGGCAGCGTCGCAACAAAGGAAAACGTGTGTACACTTCTGAAGGTCTGGGAGGACGAAAATTCTCTTTTTGGAGTGATGTGCTGTTGGTGTTGGTCGAAATTGTCGAATAGTTTCTCGATGTTTCTCGACAAATATCTGTGGGTCAACTGGAAGATCTTCATTAATAAAAAAAACTCACCAGGAATACGAAGGCTGGCAGCATATAGCATTTCGGCTGCCGATGCTTTAATGTCTTCTTTGTAGGAAGTTCTCAGTCCCAGCAAAACGGTTGGAAGTGCATCAATCCATTTGCTTGGTTGGTGGCATATGAAGGCTGCTTTAAGTTGCCTATGCCAGCGCTCTACGATTCCGTTGGATGCGGTGTGGTACGGTGAGGTTCTTATTCTGCTAGTTCCACACATGTTGGTGCGAGACCTAAACAATGCTGACTCGAATTGAGTCCCTTGGTCAGTAGTGACGATTCTAGGAGAACCAAAGCGTGCGATTCAGTTGGTGTAAAATGCTGATGCTACCGTGTCTGCATACATGTCTTTGAGGAGAATGGCTTCCGGCCACCTGGTATATCGATCTATCATAGTGAGGCAGTACCTGTAGCCTTCGCATATGGGAAGCACTATGAGGTCGATATGGACGTGTTGAAATCGTTCATCCGGTACATGTATTCTATTAGGCTGAAGACGATTGTGTTGGTGGATCTTTGAGCGTTGACATGGTATGCACATGCGAGACCACTGTAATGCATCTTTCCTAATGCTGGGCCGGATATAGTTTAGATTAGATAACCCATGAACGGAGTCGAAGGCTTTACGGCGTAGAGGTTGTGGTATGTAAGGTCTGATCACATCGGTTGAAATGTCGCAGTAAATCTTGCAATCCGGTTCTATGGCAAGTTTTTGCAGTTTGAGTGATGAGTCGCCGGTTAGAATTGTTTGAAGTTCGGCATCTTGTTGTTGTAGTGTTCATTTCATTTTTAATGCATTTTTCTTTCATAATTCATTAAACTTATACTAGACAAAAAAAACGCTTAAAACTAGCTTAACTATCTTATTCTAATTTACTGGCCCTATGCGGGCGCTATAAGTTAAACCTAATACTTAAAACTATGTCTTTCGACGTACCGTACTTAATTTTTTTATTTGTCTTATTGCTTAAATAAAATTTTTGGTTAAAATTACAAAAAATTACAAAATGGTCGATGGTCTATTTTAAGTGGCATTGTTATTACATTCACGCGTAAAAGTGCGTCTGCGACTGAGTTACCTGTTCCGGAGAGATACACTATATCTGTTGTATACTGAGATATGAAGTCTTGTTGACGTGGTCGTCTTTGTGATGCTTTGTCCGATCGTTGCTGGAATGCATAAATGAGTGGCTTATGGTCGGTTTGAGATGATGAAGTGACGACCGTCGAGAAGATGCTTGAAGAACTTGACTACAAGATACATCGCCAATAGCTCCCGATCATATGTACAGTATCGACTTTGAGCTGAAGAAAGTTCGCAGGAAAAAAGTCCTATTGGTTGGAAACTGTTTTTTTAATTTGCTCCAGCTTTGCTCCAACTGAAAAATCCGAAGCGTCGGTTGTCAAGATGAGTGGTGCTTCGGGATCTATATGGTTCAACATGGTTGCCGTACTGATGCTCGCTTTACACAGCGCAAATGCTTCCTCAGTCTCCGATGTCCATGGAATTGGTCGGTTGTCATTTTTTTTTTGTAATTTTTGAGATAACCGTTTAGAGGTGCTTGAATGTGAGGGCAGTTAGGAATGTAACGACGGTAATAATTTACTATTCCTAGGTAATAATTTACTATTCCACCAGATCGTTGAACTCTGCTTTGGCCTGCTTCAGCTTTTCGCCTGCAAGTCGGCGATACCGTTCGGCTGTCGGTTGACCAGTGGTGATGATGTAGTGTTGTACAGCGTTAGTGTTCGCTTGTGTACGGTCTTTGATGGGGGGGTCGATGAACTCTTTGAGAACGTCACTGTATGGCTGTCGCCCGTCAATTGTGGACAGTCCGCAAACAGCAGCTGGATGTACTCTCACTGATTCGGTAAGTGATGTGGTTGCATCGATAAGGCGTCTTGATTTTGGATCAATGACCCATCCGTGGTGAGCAAGTAGATCAGCTCCAATTATCGCTGTTTTGACATCAGCTATGATGAAAGGCCATTTTACCACGCACCGTAGACCGAAGTTGAGGGTTAGTACCTTTTCTCCGTACGTGTGTATGGGAGAATTGTTTGCTGCGTAAAGAGTTGTATGCGTTGGGGATGTCTTGCAGTTTGATAGCCGAGGTAATACGGATATTGCAGACCCAGAATCGATAAGAAATTTTTGATGAGTGTCTTTGTCGAAAACGTGTAGGCGGTATTCCTGGTTGTTTTGATCGCTGTTGTTTACCGCCTGAGAGGACAACAGCGATATTAGTTTAACTTCTTATAGCCACACGGTTTCGTACATTTCCTCGCGTCTTCGTCGAATTTCATGTGGAAAAAGCATGGCTTAGGGTCCGTTGCTGATGTTGACGATTTAGCAGAGGAGCTTGTTCTTGATCTGGACCTGTATTTATTTGACCTCTTGTGACCAATCGTCAGCTCCTGAACCAGCTTGGTAAGGTGTGACAGAGTGGTTTCGATCGTGCGTAGGCGTCGATGTACGTCGTCCGAGGAGTCTTCTTCCTGTGAAGCCGTGGAACAAACGACTGGGGTGGACGTGTTGTCGATGATCCGGTCTGCGATTTCGGCTAAAGCGTTAAGATTTATCACGAAATTCGCTGACAAAATTCCTCGAACATGACTAGGCATGCGATTCAACCAGATGGTTTTAAGCATTTGGTCTGCCACGTTTTCGCCTGCTAGATTGCGCATTTCTCTGAGAAGGCTGCTTGGTCGTCTGTCCCCCAGTTCGAGACCAGTCATAAGCTTGTTGATTTGTCGCTCTTTCGATTCAGAAAACCTAGCAATTAGTTGGAGTTTGAAAGTGGAATACTTATCCTTTTTGGTGGAGATTGAACTAGGTCGGAGACTTCGTTGAGAATCTCTGGATCCAGCGCACAGAGCAGTATATTCGTCCAATTCTTGGCCAAAATGGTATTTTGTTGTTTTCAATTGCCAACCCTGGTTTGTTATTTTCTTAAAAGCTTAATAGTAAGCACATCAAAATTCAAAACCCCCAAAGCTTTATCTTGTCACAGAGTGCAACGCGATCAGTCAAAAGTAAACAATTGTGTGAAGTGTCAAACCAATTTTGGAAAAAGCGCGAATTAATTTTTCTTAAATTTAAATAACTCTGGATAATTGCAGACCAGGTATTTATCTAACTATGTAATATATGTTTTGGACTTGTACTCATGTGTTTTTTGTGTATACAGGCTATAATTTAGCCTTACGTGAATTATGAGAAAATATGCATTTGTTTTTTGTTTAAAAAGCATTTAAATATATTTCTAAGTGTTTCTAAGCAGTGAAATTTGTTTTGTTTTGTGAAGTTATAAATATTGAAGTGTGTAGTAAAGGATTTAGCCGCCCTAAAAAGCCCTTTTGTAAAATATTGTAGCATAACAATAACTACGCTCCTACGACTATGCAACCCATTTCGAAGTGTCTTTTCATTCTGGCAGAATTTTGGTCCGAAGTGTCCTTTCATTCGAGGTTCGTGTCTGCGGTTTCCACAGTTCATGCCTACGAAAGAGACGGATAATATCACGGATGAGAGGGAATTATAACTGCAAGAATGATTGTCATCTTGGAATTATTACATCAGAATTTTTCTTGTTCCAGTGGTCGAAGAATTTGCTAGAAGTTTCTGGCTATCAGAAACTTCTGCTATATAAGGACAGATGGCGATCGAGAGGAGGCAGTAGTTTTAAAACCGTGGCGAAGAGATTAGAAAAGTGATAATGGGCGAAGTTGTAACTTTGTGATAAATTGAAAGTTGAGAGTTAACAAGAAGAAGTAATTAGTTTGGATTTGTGAATTAAGTAATTGAAAGGAGATAAAGTGATTTGAGAGGAAAGAGACATTGTAAGAAAAGAATTGCGAAGAATAGTATAGTGTGAACCTGAATTGTTCTATAGACTAGAAAATAAAGAAATAAATTTCACAGAATATCGTTTTATCTACTCGAGCCGTAGCTCGCATATTACAATATTATGTTTTGTTTGTTGGTACATACCATATTTGGAAACTATTTTTTGGTGTTAATTTGCTTTAAATATGTAAATAGGGCCTTCTGGATTGACGTTAATCGCCCGAAAAGAGTTGTATAATATTATGCAAAGCTCAAATGAAACAACATTTGATGAAAAACCGGATTTCATGGAACGATAAATTTTAAGTCAATATACGGAAAATGATAAGATAGTCAATGCAAAGCAAAGACTATCGCTCATTAAACACCAATTTAAAGAAGGTTTGAGAAAAGCAATGCTGAGTGGCTGAATGGGATGGTATCGTTACAGGTTTGTCAAAAACATGATCTGTACATTTTCAAGAGTTTAATATAAGATTTTGTTCTGGTTTAAGGGTTAGCCGAGGTCGTCCTCTGAAATCTTTTGTGAAATCAGGTGACAGAAGTAAAAGACGAAGAACCGAAGACCTTCGATCAAAAGATGTAGAGGAGCTGGCTTATGCTACACAAATGAAGTTGCGTGTGACGGGCAATGTCGATGCATCGAAAATAGTTAAAAACTATATAAAAAGTCCTCAAAGAGCTAAAAAGTATGTCACGGCCATCAATACGAGTATGGAAAACCAACCATGTCAGTTATGTATCACCCTTACGTGCTCTGTCAATGTTTACCGAAGCAGGACTTACAAAAGCCCAGTATGAGATTGTTAGAGAAACTAACAAAAATGTCTTTCCTTGCTATTCTCTACTACAAAAGGTTAAAAAAGAACGCTACCCAGAAATACATTCCATAACTGAGACATGTGCTGAAGTGCAAATGCAAGAGCTGATGGATCACACGGTGAGTCGTCTTATCATACATACATCTTCGGGAAGCTGTAGGTCTTTTAAGTGATGAAGACAAAAAGCATTAATTTTAATAAGTAAGTGGGGTTGTGACGTATCCCATCAGAGCCAATATAAAATGAAATTTGAAAATGAAGCTGATTCTGATGCTAACATTTTCCAAAGCTCTGTAGTTCCACTTCAGCTAGTTTATGGGTCTGAAATGAAAATTCTTTGGCAAAACGCAACCCCGTCATCCCCTCGTTATTGTCGACCAATAAGAATTAGATTTATAAAAGAAACACACGAAATAATTAACGAAGAAATAGATTACATAAAAAAACAAATTGAAGAACTTTCTGCTACAGAAGTTGATGGTTTGAATATAAAACATAAAATGTTATTCACCATGGTAGACGGTAAAGTATGTAATGCCGCAACACATACCAAATCAACAGGTAGGTGTTACATATGTGAAGCACCTTCCTCAGAGTTTAATAATTTAACAAAAAGGAGATCATGCAAATAAGAAAATTTAATCTTTGGTCTCTCCTTGCTTCATTCCCGCATACGGTTTTTCGAGGTTACCTGTGAAAAAGTGGTACGTTAGATTAACGAATGAAGAAAAACAAGTTGTGGAAAACAGGAAGAAAGATATTCAAAATCAGTTCAAGCAACAACTTGGACTTTTAGTGGATATATCAAAATCATATTTTGGTAACACGAATTATGGTAACACCAGCAGAAGATTCTTCGATTCATACGAAGTATCAGCAGCTATAACAGGACTTGATAAAAATTTGTTATATCGCCTAAAAATAGTTTTAGACACTATGTTCCGGATTCCACATAAATGTTGAAGAATTTGAAAGATATTGTTAAGAAACGGCCGAATTGTGTGTTTCTCTATATAAATTGTATCCTATGTCTCCAACAATGCATAAGGTTCTCGTTCATGGATCTGAGGTAATAAAGAAAGCCATTCTTCCAATAGGACAACTGTCAAAGGAAACTGCGGAAGCACGGAACAAACATATAAGGTTATACCGATTAAGCTACTCAAGAAAGTTTTCTCGTGTTACCTGTAACACGGATGTATTGAACAGGCTTCTTTTAACATCTGATCCATTAATAAAAGGCATGAGATCTTACAAAAGTAAAAAGAAACCATTATCAACTGATGTATTACGGTTGCTATCAGAAACTGGCTCTTTTATATTCGATAGTGATGAAAAAAGTTCAGAAGATTAATAAAATATTTGTTTCTTTATAAATAAAATACTTTTTTGTTGTGTTTTTATTTAAACATGAAATTAAAAGCAATATTTAATGGATAGAAATGTAAAATATTTTTGGCTAGGTTTCAGACCTAAATACCACACTGCGCAGCGTGGCGATGATCAGGTTGAACCTGTTGTTGTCTGAGACGATCCTGTGGTTATGGAATTGCGCTTCCACTTGGACAAACCACAGCGCTGGATTGACTTTCCAGAATGGTGGCATTCTGACGTTTTTTAATGCTGCGATCTCTTGTCTGTCTATATCTCCGCATAGCTGGGGTGTAGGAACACTTTGAATGGGTGTGCTTACGGATTTTGGCAATTGTTGGTCAATGGCAGAATCGTCTGTAGATGTTCCCTCACCTTTTTTTGGTGGCATTTTGCACAACTGAACAAATCTGTTCTATTTTTTATTATTTATAGATCACGTCGGGGTCACCAGTTGTAGCGCTGTCGCTAACATTAATTAAAGAAGACGACAAATATGTATAAACGACAAAATATTAACTTTATTAAAAACAAGGACTCTATACTTCTGATGAAGGGAAAACGATATTTCACAATGTGATGAAATTCACCCAAGTGCCATTTTTAAACATGGCGGGATTTTTAATCCCTCGAAGTCATCGCAGCGACATCTCTGCTTGAGATGCTGCATACTTCTCGCAATGCTGCCACAAGAGCTTGGTAGAAGCACCAGCTACGCGCGGACTTATAAAAAGTAAAATGTTTAGCTGTAGCTAACTTCAGTTTATACTTGTCATAATTTGCGCCTTTAACCGGTGTCATTTCTAAGCCCAAGTGGACTAGAGGAGCAAATTGTGGTAAGAATTTCATACACATGTACCTATAATTTACATAACTTTGGAAATTCCCTTTAGAAATAAAACATACATACTTCACATGTTAATTTCAAGCCTCTTGTCACTTGAATTCTTTTCATTCGCATATTGCGAGGCTCCACTGCCAGGAGTGAATTGCCGTGAAGTATATTGAAATCTTTTTGAGACTCTCCTGCCAGCAGTGAATTGCAAGCCGCTTGAGGCTCCCTTTGCCGCCAGGAGTACCACGAAATAGATGTTACGTCACACACCTTCCAGGAAAAGTCCACGTTTGAACCCAGAGGTAAAAGCCGCCAGCATTATGCCTTTGATGGAAACTATTGACACAGGTGCCACTGCCGCCACATCGAAAAGTGTGTTCGATGCTTCCGTTCCTCCTACGGAGTCAACGATATCAAGTAATGCTGCCAATGCCGCCGCAGTACAGCAAAAAACATTTTGGAAAAGATGCCTCAACAACTGAGTGATCTGGAAAGCGACACAAGCGAAGCTACGGGAAAGTGATCTGCAGTTTTTAGCGCTGAAGGAGAAGCTGAGCTGAACAAACAACCTACGCCGCCAGAAGTTTCATTTGCGCAAAGAATCCCTCAGTCCACACCCCCGTTATCGACGTCGTATGCCGTTGTCCAATGTACGGTACCAAGTACAGTTTCGGTTTACAGCGAAGTCATGGTACAACCAACGGGTTCAGTTCGAGTAAACTCTTCGTTATTGCCGACAGCTAGTAGTTTTAGTGTGCCAAGTTATAGCCAGGTGAACTGTATTCTATCTGTATGTATTCTTCACAAACGACAAGAGTTTCTACGAGCGCTGGAAGTAGTAATTGTACGTCTCAGCACACCCTTACCATACCTCGTAAAATTGTCGATCTGCCAGAGTTATGCGGACGTGCCGAGGATTGGCCGATGTTTTCGACAACGTATGCTGAGACAACTGCGGCGTACAATTACACAAATTTGGAGAACTGTATGCGCCTACAGAAGAGTTTAAAGAGTGAGGCCCGAGAGGTAGTCAGGTCACTGCTAATACATCCACAAAGTGTTAAAATCGTGGGTTGCAGAAAGTTTTTGAATTTGGCGGTGCATGAAAGGTGGATCGAGGTCAAACTTGGAAGATTGTGCTTCACTTGTTTAGAATTGGGACATTTGACACGCAACTGTCGCCTTCGGAAACAATGCGGTATCAATGGGTGCAGTACAAATCACCACAGGTTATTGCATGAGCACAGGAGCAATATCGTCGATCAGCCGCCAACGCCACAGTTAGATTTTTTTTTTTTTTTATAATTTGCACATGTTAAAGGGGATATGAATTCCCTTATACTAATTTTTCTTTAGAACATGTGCGTTTTTTGTGGAAAGGGGAATAGACAGAGAGAAAGACAGAGTAGTGTAGTTTGAAACTCAGGTGGTATTAAGTTTCTGTAAACTCCAAGGGTGGCTGTCCAGATAACTGGGGAGTATTTTGTTTGTTTTCGCTATTATTGTCTTTGCTTATGATTCACAGTATTTTTTTTCCGTCCTCCTGATGCCATCATCACGATCATTGACTTAGCTTTACGAAGTGATCGACTTTTTTACATCAGGATTAGAACCGTGAATCAACAGCGTGACAAGCGGTGATGTTACCACTACACCACGGCCACCCTTAATTAACAAGAAGCTAATGCTACGGGCGAAGTTCTCAGCTGTGGAGTCAGCACTACTTGACCATCGAAGCTGCTGTTTCGTGTTTTACCAGTTACTCTCTATGGACCAAAGAAGCGAATCGAAACGTATGCGCTGTTCGATGAAGGTTCATCTATCACCATGATAGATCCTGACTTGGTAGAGGAGTTAGGAATGGAAGAACAGAGGCATCAATTAAACGTTCGGTGGTTTGGGGGCAGAGCTACCCAAGAGCCTTCGATCGTAGTCAACGTGTACATTAGTGGCGCTGCCATAAAGAAGAGACCATACTACGAAATGTCTTCACTATATCGATTCTTCAGTTACCAACGCAAAGCCTACACAGCAGTGATCTTCGTGGGACGCCCAGTGACATAGAACATCTACCTTTGCTACCGTATTCTGATGTCACTCTAAAGCTTCTAATAGGCTTGGGCTACTGTCACTTGGGTCTGCCAGTGGAGACACTTTCGCTGATTCTTGGAGGGCCGTTTGCTGCCAAAACAGAGTTGGGTTGGGTAGTATTTGGGCCAACCCAAGGAACGGTATCAACGAGTGCTTCATGCCTTATGACTAACGTCGCCAACGAGGATGTTCTCAACAAATTAGTCGAGGATTACTTTCGTACAGAGAGCTTTTGTGTTCGGCCAAAGCTGATTTGCGAGCTAAAAGCATCCTGCAATCAACAGCTGTCAAAATCAACGGTAGGTTCCAAACTGAACTTCTTTGGAAGAGCGATCGGGTAGTGTTGACCGACAGCTGCGATGGCAATGAATAGGTTAGTCGCCATTGAAAGTAAAATGAAACGTGACGACTCGTTTGCTACCGCCTATAATGAGATCATTCAGAGCTACGTCGCTAAGAACTACGCTAGCAAACTGCAGCCTGCAGAAGTCTCCTGCCACATTTTGCCGTCACAAATCGCAATAAGCCAGGCAAGCTGCGCTTAGTTTTTGATGTCGCCTCTACTGTTGAAGGGATTTCACTCAATTCGCACTTACTAAAGGGACCGCAGCAGTACGAACCGATGCCATCGGTGCTGTTTAACTTCCGTGTAGGAGCCGTCGCTGTGTGTGGAGACATTCGTGAAATGTCCCACCAAGTACTAATCCAACCAAAGGACAGATGTGCACAGAGATTCCTCTGGCGCGACGGCCATGATGACCAGCCACCAGATGTATACGAGATGATGGTCATGACATTTGAAGCTGTTTGTTCGCCTTGCGCGGCCCAATATGTAAAAACCGTAAACGCCTAGAACACCGTAATCACCACGCTCGAGCTGTCAAAGCTATCTTAAAGCACCACTACATCGATGACTTCGTGGACAGCTTCGATTCGATAGAGGAAGCCATCAGAATTGCAAAACAAGTTCGTGAAATCCACAAGGACGCCGGATTTGAGCTGCGTAGCTTCGCTTCAAATGCATTAGACGAGCCTACGATGGCAGCGAGCAATTGCACAATTAAAGACAGCCTAGCAACAGAGAAAGTGCTTGGCATGTATTGGCAGCCCTCAAGTGACACGTTGAGGTATCATCTGAAGTTTCACCGGTTGGATGCTGAAATCGTAGCTGGAAGAAGATGCCCTTCGAAGAGGGAGTTGCTGAGTATGATATGGTCGTGTTCGATCCATTACCCTATGATATCAATGCAGCATGGAACAAATGGTGCCCCAATATATGCCACGTCACCGAGTTCCAGATCCCACGGCACCATTTTATCGGAACTGTGCCCAATCAACTGCAGTTGCACATCTTTTCTGACGCTAGCGAGGATGCATTTGCCGCTGTGGCTTTCTGGAGAGTTCTTAACTCGAATGGTAAGATAGCGGTCGCATTCGTCTGTGCACCGTTGAAGCCGATGACTATCCCAAGTCTTGAGCTCCAGGCTGCCGTTCTGGGAACACGTCTGATGCAGATGATCGTCGATGAGCATTCCATTGAAATTAGTCGATATTTCCTATGGAGCGACTCCAAAACTGAGATAAGATTGATCGCATCGAAAAATTGCCGCTACAAGCCATTCGTGGCGCACCGAATTACCGAGATCCTAGGCGCCACTAAGCTATCCAACTGGAGGTGGATTCCCACCCAAGACAATGTAGCCGATGAAGCTACGCGGCCAAATTATCAGACAGACTTCAGCCCTTCATCCAGATGGCTAAGCGGACCAGAGTTCCTATGGAAAGATGAGGACATGTGACCCGCTAACCCTGCCAATATCAGCTGTCATATAGAAGAGGACGAAGAAGACCTTCAGGCGAAGTTCACCATGCTTGTCGTAAGTGAACATTTTATTCACTTCACCAAATTTTCTTCATTTATCAGGCTCAAGCGGACGATTGGTTGGGTCGTACGATTTGTTAATCGATGTCGCCAAATATACTACAGTGAGGACGAGAATGGACTATCCGCTGCTGAGCTCGATGAAGGTGTAACCGTCCTATCTCGAGCTCAAGCTGAGAGGTGTGCTGTAGAGCTAAGTCAAATCGGGAACGGCCAAGGAGTGGCCAAAGAAAGTGCCTTGTACAAACTTTCGTCCTACAGAGATGATGTTTTGCGTATGAATGGACGCATTGTTGCAGCTAGTTGGCTTCCATACACAACAAGGCGTCCTATAATATTGCCACCTGATCATCCGTTGACAGAACTGATTGTATTCCATCACCACTACAAGATGAAATATCAGAACTTTGAAGCGACGATATGCGAAATCTGTCACAGGTTCTGGATCTCGCGCCTGAGGCAAGTCATGCGTAAGATCGTGCCCAACTGTTACGCCTGCAAGATTGCTCGTGTTTCACCTGTCACACCTATATTGGGTCAGCTACCGATGGACCGTTTAACGCCATATGTGAGGCCATTCTCTTACAATGGCCTGGAATACTTCGACCTACTCACAGTAACCATTGGTCGTCGTCAAGAGAAGCGGTGGGTGGCATTGTTCACATGCCTCGTGGTAAGAGCCATTCATTTTCAGGAGGCTCGTGATCTGATCGTCATCTGATACCTGCATCGTTGTCATCCGTAATTTCATCAATCAATCGCCGTAAGGTTCAATGAGTAAAGAAAATCTTACGTCATACACTGCGTGAAGTTGCACCGCGCGAGCACACACTTCAGTGTCTCATTATCGAAGCGGAAAATGTGGTGAATTCTCGTCCCTTGATGCACCTGTCAATTTTAGTCGACCAGGAAGAGCCACTCCTCCAAATCACTTCTTACTCAGGACAGCCAACACTGCACAGACGTCCAGTGCATCCGATCCTCCAGAGAAGTTATGTTCTCTAAACAAGCAATGGCGAATCGCCCGCCAACTGAGGGATCGATTCTGGAAGCATTGGATTGCGGAGTACTTGCCGGCCCTAACATGCCGTACTAAATGGTGTCAGAGGACAACGCCATTAAAGCAGGGGGGCCTGGTATTCATCTGCGATTCAAATATGCCAAGAAAGCAGTGGTGTCGTGGAAGAATTCAGCAAGTGTATTATGGTGCGGACGGTGAAATAAGGCAAGCTGACGTGAACACGAGATCAGGAGTGTTGCGTCGTCCAGTGTCCAAGTTGGCCGTTCTTAACGTGGATGGCTGATGGCTGAGGCTGATGGATCGAGTCGATCCAAGGGGTTGTGGATGTAACAGAATGCCCATTTATTGGTTACCTCAACGAACAGAGCTTGGTAGAAGCGCCATCTACTCGCGAACTTATAAAAAGTATAATGTTTAGCTGCAGCTAACTTCAGTTTGTACTTGTCATAATTTACGCCTTAAACCGGTGTCATTTCTATTTCAAAACCCAAGCGGACTAGAGGCGCAAATTGTGGTAAGAATTTCATACACATGTACCTATAATTTATATAACTTTGTAAATTCCCTTTAGAAATAAGACATACATACTTCACATGTTAATTTCAAGCCTTTTGTCACGTGAATACTTCACACCCGATGTGGTAAAAGCCTCAGAGAATTCTCTGGGCAACCACACGAATTCAACTCATGGAAGAAGAGTGTCAATAGGATACCCAAAATCTATGTATGAACATTTGGAAGGTACCCCCCCAAATATTATGTTTCGCTACACAGACATCGCCCTAGAATCTTATAACACCCCACTAAATTGGGAAAATATGTCAAAATGTCTTACCCTACATTATGCAGACAAGATGGATTTAGGAACCATCGAGTACCATATGACGACTTTGGTACAAGGTTGTCGCTTATCCTAAATAAGTTATGATCAATGGATATGAGTTAAGAATCCATGAACAACATAACTCAGTATTACCGGGACAAAGCACTCGATACCTTCGTCAGAGGGATAAAAGGCGGTCTGCCTAGGTTGCTCAGTATCCGTTAGCCTGTTCACCTACCGCAAGCTCTGCACCTATGCTAAAATAGCAGTGTCGATTTTCGGTATGCAAACAATTCACAATCTAGTACCTGGAAAACATTCCGGTTCCCCCTAGAAGAAACAACTTTTCACACTCAGGACCACCATCAATTCCTGCACCCAGACGCGAATTTCATCCAGAATTACTCCATAACCCTCGGAATATTCAACCACCTCAGTTTTATAGGGAACAGTATGGGACTCTAACCACACCTCCTTGATCATGACCAATCAAAGAAAGATCGACAAATGAATTTATTTTCAACGTTTAGTTGCGTTTGAGAGGGTATTATAATTTAAATACGTGCTCTCATAATTGTCAGATTATAAGTTCATGAGGTTTTGTTCTCCTTAATCTACGAATATTATTTCGTATATTTAAGACGTCTTCTATTGAAGGATTTATATGCATCTGCAGTCGCACGTTGTGACGAATTGCGTTCATTTTAATTTCTTCCGTTACCAGATTAATCTGCAAATCACGATGCAAGTCAATATTTCTAATGTACCATGGGGCATTAACTATTCCCCGAAGAACTTTATTTTGAAAAGTTTGTATTATTTGTACATTCGTTTTTTTTTTGTACAACCCCATAATTGGACACCATATGTCCAAACAGGTTTTAATATCTGGTTATATAATAAGATTTTGTTCTCAATGGACACTTCTGAATTATGACCTAACAACCAATAGAGTTTTCTATATTTAATATTTAACTCCTCTACTTTCATTTTCACATGTTTCTTCCATTTCAGTTTAGCATCCAGATTCATACCCAGATACTTAGCTGGGTTAGAATAAGGAACTACTTGATTATTAATAACCACAGGAACGTTCGTTATTTTTTTATTTGTAAAGTTGATATGGGTGGACTTAGACTCATTAAGTTTCATTCGCCATCGTTTCGTCCAATCACATATCTCGTTCACTGAGTTTTGTAGCTTTTCTGTTGCTGTGGCCACGCATCCATCAGTTGCTAGAAGAGCAGTGTCGTCTGCGAATGTGGCTAACATGGTATCATTCGCATGTGGAATGTCACTAGTATATAGTAATAAAGGGTAGGGACTAGAACACTTCCCTGTGGAGCACCTGCTTGTATTTCTTTAATTATATATGTTAATTAATTATATATATATTAGCTATATATGACTTAAGTGTCTCATAGTATTATCTAGGTAGATCCCTATGTAGTTTACATTCCAAGCCCTTATGCCAAACATTATCAAAGGCCTGAGCAACGTCTAGGAGTATTGTAGAACAAACTTGTTTTTCTTCTAGTGTTTTTACTATAACATTAGTTATACGATGCACTTGGTCTATTGTCGAGTGCTTATTTCTAAACCCGAACTGATGTGTTGGGATAAGCCTTCTTGCTCTATGATTCTATCCAGCCTTTTAAGAAGCAGTTTCTCGAAAATTTTTGATAATATCGATAAAAGCGACATTGGCCTATATGAGGTAACTTCTGATAGGGGCTTACCTTGTTTAAGTATAACAATAATTTCTGCTATTTTCCAGTGATGTGGGACATACCTTTGTGTAAAACGGGTATTAATTATAAGCTTGAGTTTTAACAATGCTACGAAGGGTAGTTCTTTCAGGATTTGGGCAGTTAAAAGGTCGGGCAGTTAAAAGGTCGTAACCTAGTTCTAGTTCATTTGCCATGCTAGGTGGAAATGGTTTAAACACATTTGTTAAGTGCTCCGAAACCTTTTCTTTTGGGTCGCCGATCCATTTCCCTTCAGATGTTCTTAACGGGGGATCCTGCGCTTGAGGTCTCTTTAAATGATTGGCAGCCTTCCAGAGGGAGTAGTCTGTGGCTTTGTCAGTAGCTAAGTTACAAAGGTAATTAGTTAAGGATCTATTTTTAAATTCACTGATACTTTTTTTGAGTTTGTTATTCAGTCTATTAAACACAACTTTAACATTTTGTCATTCTCTTTTCTAATATTAGTTCTCTAATTTCTGTGGGATATTTTATCGATGCTTGTTTTTTTTGTTGTTCAACAATGCTCTATATTATGAACATTCCTTTGACAACAAATGAAATTTATGAGTCTTGTGATTAAAAAAAAAAAAAAAATAATAATAATAATATTGTAACAGAAATTTTTTTCGATGTAATTCTTAGGAATAACGAAGAGATGTATGGAACAGTAAAGAAATGTAAAAGTTATAACTCTTTATCCATTTGTAAATCCAAAGACATTGTTAACATTAAATACGATACATGTATTAATAGCTTGCTCAACAGCATATCTGCCATCTGCAATAACCATCAATTGTCAGCATATTTCAACCATAGACGGATTTCAACAGGCAACATAATGCTAAATCAATTTATTTTAACTCTACAAGTCGAAAACACCACCCACACCCACAACACCACTGTAACCATTAATGGAAGATCATTTATTTCCGGAGAAGAATCAATGGTTAATTTCATTATCGGCAATACTCCAACCCAAGCCAAAGGTGAAAAATTACAGGGGATTGCTATCCTTAGAAATAATGAAGGATCTTCACAACACAAATGAAATCTGACTATTACAAACAGAGAAAAACATACATCAAGTAACCACCTATTCGCTCATCTCCTGTTTTGGAATACTTGCTGTATTAGCCACGATCCCCAAGCTTCTACCTAAACGAAACAATACCAAGGTTACCATCCAAATTTCAGAAGAAAAGATTCATGAAAAGCATTTCGAACCAAGAACAATAGCATCATTCAAGGCACACTAACATCTTTAGATGCCACAGCAAAGGTTTAACAACCTACAATATATGTACTTAGCGATTGAGGACAGTCGCATTTAAGAGGGGAAGACAACACCAGCAGACGGTGTCAACAACACCTGCACGCGCGAAACTCAAGAAATAAAAATGCTGATCTGATGCAATCGATGCACATCGAATCGTTCACACGACATCAAACAACAGAAGAAGATGAGTTAGGGAAATCAGGCAATAAATATAAGCGATTCAATGTTTGTTAGTTTAGTTTTTAATTTCTGCGTAGCAATATAGGTCAAGGCATTTTACTTTGTAACTTTTTTCATATTAATCGTATGTTATTTTAATTAAATTATACATTGGCGATCACTGGGATGAGGAAATACATTTTGCAATCGATTTTCACTTTTCATACCTGTTGGAAATTTTGTACCCGTAAACTTTTACTACCTGTGAACAGGCACATATTTTCCCAACAGGAAGTCATAAAATTAAAGGGTAAATAAGAAACTACCGTTGGAATTTTCCAAAATCAAACAATGAACTACTTGAAAAGCTTTGTAACTTTTTTTATATTAACCGTGTGGTATTTTAATTAAATTATACATAGGATGAACATCACTTTATATCTAAACTAATTTTTGAAGGCACCCTGTGCACCAACTTTTAGCCTGCATCGGCTGAACGCAGTCATTTGCTGCCACTTTTGACATTTCATTTTGGAAGTGGTTTTGTTTCTCCAGATTTGTATTTATTTCATAATTTCAACAAATAAACCTTGAGAAATGGATGCTGTTAGTAAAAAAAAAGAAATACTTTTAAACATTATGAATAAATTCCATCAATTTCACAGGAACTTCGTGGTAAAGTAGAAGCATGCTGTCGTACAGCTGAGGATTTCACCAAGCTTTACTACCAAAGCTTCGACAAACGCCGGCATGTGAGTAGAATATTTCATTCATTCTTGATTTGCGATACATTTCTTTCTATTGTTAGCAAATGAATAGACTCTATCTCGATACTGGCGTCTTTGTTTGGAATGGTAGCGGTGCAACTGGCAAGGATAACATTCAAAAACTCCTCATTGAACTGCCATCCTCGGAACACAATCTATACACACTCGATGCACAGCCTATTATCGATGAAGCTGTAGCTGGACAATTAACTTATGCCATACAAGCTGGTGGCACTGTAAAATACCAAGACAATCCAGTAAAACAATTCCAGCAGACATTCATAATCACTGCGCAAGAGGATAAATGGAAAATTGCAAGCGATAGCTATCGACTGCAGGATGCCATCGCCACAGCGGAAGCCAAGTGAACGACTAGTTTTACTGTTAGTTTATTTTTACACACAAATACACGGAATGTAAGACTAGTGTTTCTTTATTCAGTTTTCGATTTCTTGGCATCGGGTTCCTCGGAGAAAATCGGTTTTGGTTGCGTTTTGTTATAAGCGGGGGCTACCCAGTATGGATTCTCCTCTGCTTCCTTAGCATACTTGAGGATAGCTTCGCGGGGATCTTGATCATCATCCACTCTCTTGCTCAAGCCCAGGTTTCGAATGACATACGAACTTAGGGTTCCTCCTGAGGAAGCCACACGTCCGCCCTGACCGCTGGTGATTGGCAAGTCGGGCCTCTTTGACTTGACAGGATCCAATCGATCTTTTTCGAGCTTCTTGCGACTGGATTTTGATTTTTCCTGCCGGAACATTGGTAAAGCGTGTGGAGTTATGATTTGGGTTACGCCGACCATCTCGGTGTGCTTCTTTTTACGATAGGTCTTCACGACGCACAACTTGGCCCCGCGGAAACTTCGCCGTTCATCATAGAAGCACTTTACAACTCCATTGCCACAGCCGACGAATATTTGATTGAGTTTCGGATGCCAGAGGGTCTTGATGACGTGTGAGGTGGTGACGGGAATGGTTTTGATGGCTTCGAATGTTTGAGCATCGAAGAAATGCAGATTGGCTTCTTTCTCGCCCTTGGGTACGGATCCACCTGTGACGAGCATGCGGTCATCTGGACTAAAGCAACAATCTGTCGTATCGTAGCGAGAAAAAAGGCCATCCCAGGAATGGAGGCTTGATTTCAGAGATCGAAGGTCCCAGAGCTTCAAAGTTTCATCACAGGACCGGGTGGCTATTTGATGCCCCAAGTAAGAGAACACTACGGAAGAGATCTCGCTGCCCTTTTGGTGTGCATTGCGCACACAATGAGTTGTGTTTACAAACATCTTCCTAGTATCCCATGTTTGTATGGATCCATCGACACAACCAGCTGCAATTAATGTAGCATCACGGTTAAATGTACACGAAGTTGGCACGGTTTTGAGTCCGCCTTGAGCTCTTGTCTTTATCACGTTCTTCTGCTCCTTCGAGCGGAAATTATTCCAAATCCTTAAAGTTGCATCCATAGAGCTTGTGAGGAACTCCTCACGTGTGAAAGGATGCCAACACCCCGCTGTCAACTGCGCTGTATGTCCCTTTGTCTTCGACATATCCGTTATGTACTGATCGCCCTTAACGCATTCCATCTTCTCAAATCCATCTCGATCGAGAATCTTCGCTTGTGAATTGCCTGATACAACCAGAATCATGTCTCCAGTTACAGAGTAGTGCAGAGCACGAATGGGATAATTCTCACATGGCTGGATGGTTCGGAAGCTACGCATTGACGAGTCCATTCCAGCGAAGTCCCAAAAGCACATATCATAATCAATGGAACCAGACACCACCCGTCCACCAGATGGATCTCCAGCGAGAGCCAAAACGGCACGACTACCGTGTTGCATCTGCACTTCATGCGTATCTGGAATTTTGTTCTCCAGATTGCTGTCATCGTCGGAATCATTGTCGTCTTCTTCACCATCGGAACTTGATGTTTTCTTCGTCAGATCTGATGGTGGAATTGGACCATCAATGCCTTCGCCTTCTTTAGAGACTTCGTGACTGCTTTCATCGGTGGTATCGGGCTTTGAAGGAGCTATTTGTCGCGCCTTCTCTATCTCTGCCTATGAAATGTGGAAAACATTCGATTATGTAGTAGTAGTAAATAATAGGGATACCTACAGCAATATCAAAGGTTTTAGCCTTTCGTCCGAAGCCTGATATACCCATAATCTCTTTCAAATGCTGACTCTCGAGATCATCGGTAACATCTTCGATTTGTCGTATCATTTGTTCTTTGCCGATCTTTTTGAAGCCTGAAAGAAGAATGAAAACAATTTTTAATATATGATCCTCATCTGTGGTCAAGAGTACAACTTTTCAACGATACTGTTTGCCGCAAACATTTAATTGAATCGCCATACCTTGGCTTGTGGATTGGACTTCTCCGGCATCTTCAGCTTGATCTCCCGGCGGATTAGTCAAATTTAGATTTATTTTACCGAATGTTATTCTACCGCGATTCATTGCAGATTAGAACGAGATTTCAATTTAATTCACTTAAAATTAAGCAATTTTCGAGGGCATTTCCCAAGTACTGTGTTAATTTTCGATGCAGCTGACTTTGACAGTTCCAGGAACCTGATCCAAGTTTAGGCAACAAGAGTTATGCGAGGTAACTTTTTTGCACCGCTGTAACGAAATAGGTCTTACACAACCAACTGATTTTATATAGGAAACGAAAGCACCCATCTTACATTTGAAATTCCAGCACTTACATACTGAAAATATTTATTTTACCAATTTTTATATATTTTCATGTTACTCTAATAATCATTTAAATTTCAATAATTTTATTCATGAAATTCCATTATTTGTTAAATTTACTCATTCTTTTAAAACAAATCAAAAAATATTTCATTTAATTGTTAATTATCTACAGAGCACATTTTTCTATGTAAACGTTCACATGTGCTACATATAAGATCACTCCCGTTGTAACACTAAAGGCTGAACTATAATAGTAGAATGCTTTCGTACGACCACTTCCGAAACAGAGCAAATACACAGGATTTGCATTGTGTGACCATAATAGCTTTTTGCTACGATTCGTTAAGTTTCGTTCACTTTTGCTTGATTTCGGTGATCGGACGAGAACCTTTGCTTCCGAACACATACGCCTATTATGGGCTACTTGAGCAATTGACAGTACTGAAGGAAACTTAACGTAGAATTATGACATTAGCTTCCGACTATTATAGTTCAGCCTTAAGACTTTCCATACATAGAATTGAACGAGAGTAAAGGCTCAACGATAATCAACATTGGGAAACATAAGCTAATGTCATAACTGAACGAAATGCTTCCCTATGTTCTGTCAATTCCAACCGATGTCCATAATACTTTTGCCTGCATACCCAACTGTCAAATTAATCTAGAAATTATTTATCTCCCATTGTCCTCTCTCTCATGATTTGCCCGTTTCTTTTGAAACATCATCCCATGCTCTTTCCTTTTCATTTTATTAAAATAAAAGGCATCTCTTTTATTGAAAAGGCACCTAACTTTGAACATTTTCTATTAATATGTGCACAAATTCGTAGTCCGAATTTTTTTTTTTTTTTAAATGTTCATAACAAACATAACAACTGTCAGATTTACATATGCAACGAGCGACTGTAACCGCTCTCTCTTATGTTTGCTTATGTTTGCAAAAGTGAACGAACATTTGGATGATAGGATTGTGAGTATTCGTGTGCTAACATACGAGTATGCGTGAATATGCAGGCGAATGTTGATTATGTTTCTCACTTAAGAATAAAAATAAATAAAATAAGGAGTTGAAGAAGATTGACTGTTACAATTCTGGATATAAAAGGGCGGCGTGAGTCTGAACAATGTGCAGTCTATTGAATACAGTCTATGGGTATGCACACAGCTTTCTATAGTTGGAGCCGCTCAAACGCTTATTCAAATTGACTGGGCTAAGTTGATCAGTAGACAGGCTGATCAAGCAATTGGTGACCTTTATAAAGTCTACGTATCCACTTAAATAAAGAAGATAATATTTTTCCAAGGACAACCACTTTTTCATTTTATCAATTATGACCATCAGTTTTTTTTTTTTGTAATCTTAGCAAAGCACTGAACAGACTTCGAGCGTGCAAGTCTCATAACATTCCGTGCACTCTGCCTTGTTTATGAAGACCCTGTTCATACGCGCTGCAGGACTGAAGTCAGCTGCCATTTGCTAGGCTGCCTAATCAAATCTTCTGATGTTGGTTCAATCGCGAAACCTTTCGGCGAGCCTGCGTCGACCCTTCTGTTTGCATGCAGTATTTTGTTTCCTCCGAAACTTCTAGATCGGTATCGGCACACATCTTTCGCTGCTTTTGCTTTGTGTTGCAGAAGTTGTGTGTATGCCTATTCCGTTGTGTTGGCGTTGTGTGAAGTCTTAATGTGTGAAGTCTTAATTAAACCACGTGTTATTTTTCTATACTGATTAGTGGATCAATGTGATCAATGTTATTTCTTTAATGACAGTGCTAGACTGGATGCACATAACCATCGCTCAATCATGTTTATAGCTTTTCAATCGTGCTTAGCCAACGAACACTAAATAATACGGGTAACCCCATTTAAGGAAAGAAAGAGCACTGATTTCAAAAATATGTAGCTCCGTTATTTTTACTTTATCAGGTTTCGAGAAAAATCAACAAAAACTTACCAAAAATGTATAAAGTCTAAAAAAAATAAGTTTAAGTATGTGGTAATTCAAAAATGTCAAATATAATAAGTGAAATTCAAACAGTTTGAGGAACTTCTTGCCCTGGTAAATCCATGGCTTATAAGTGTTTGGGCTTATTTAAACAAGGTAGAGAGTCATTAGAAGATGATGACCGCCCTGGAAGACAAAGCAACGTTACAACACATAAAAGGTTCTAAAAGTCGAATATGATAGTTGACTCAAACTAAAAGAAATTGCAGTAAAGTTTAAAATATTCGAAACAACGAATTTCAAAATTCTATATGATCATCTTGGGATGTCAAAAATCAGGTCAAGATAGGTACTCAGAATGCTTACGTCTAAGCATTTTTCGCATAAGCAGTTTTCGCAGCTATGTGGCGACAATCCAGTAGAAGTTATCAACAAAATTGCTACTGGAGATAAAACTTGGGTTTATTATTATGACCTTGAGTCAAAGCAGGAGTCCATGAAATGGCGCAAAAGGCCACCAAAACGTTTAAGGTCGTACCATCGGTTGGGAATATAATGGCAACAGTGTTTTGGGATTCACAAGGAATCCTGTTAATAGATTATAAACTAAAAGGCACCAGCATCACAAGACAGTACTACGATAATGTTCTAAGATGCTTAAGAGAATCTGGTTGATCTCAGTTCACCCATACTCGTGGGATTCAAAATGGAAAACTCTAATCAAAATAAAAACCAAAATTAAAACTAAAACAAACAAGAAAATGTACAGACTAAATAACAAAGAAGGTGATGTGTGACAGTAGGTCCTAATTGACCCCTTCACGAGAAGTTCGGCGTTACAGAGGCTGTGGTGCAAACCCAAAAGGAGGCTGAAGTTACGAGTACTCCAAAAATTACGGAACAAGTAGGTACATACAAAAATAGCGGTCGTGTCAAGATGGAGAACCAAATTACCGAAGAGACAGTGGCAGGTTATAATGCCCTTAATATGCTAGGTAATAAAATAGCAGATTTGGTAAACTTTATTAAAGAAAAAAACAATGTGCACCATGAGATACGGCGTCTAGCAAGTACTATTGGCCTGGTCTACTGCGTAATGGTGGGAACTGAAGGAACAAATCGGAGACTTTTCGAACGCGAACTAACAGCGAAGGCAACACAAAAAGGAGTACCCATACTCGAGATGAACTATCTTGCAGTCTGGAAAAAGGGAATGATAGTAAATTGTAGCGGATACGCCCCCCACACTCACGATAAATAGGGTCGTTACACCGGATGGTGAAGTGCAAGCAGCTTCGCAAAATAAACAACCTTCAATCCCCAAAAGTAAAAGGCAACACCCAATAGTGAACAGAAAATGCTGAATAAAACAAAGACCGCAAAGGTCCAACCAAACAAAAACCAAAGATATTGCTTAGCGAGATGAGAGTACAAGTAAACCAAAACGAAGCTTAAGGAGGCATAAGAAGCCAACACGCCCCAATGCATTGGTTTTGAAGTTGTGAATATTCTTCGGAAGGTCAAGAGCTATCCCGGACTTAAAGAACTAGGCCAGAACGTTGACCATATTTTTAAATCGGAGGACTTAAAAGCCTCCCAATTCCACAACCAAGTAGAAAAGATCTTGTAGCATCAACCGGAAGTGAGGGCACTAACGCATAAGGTGGTACTGGAAGTTAAAGATCTCAACGAGATAACTACCAAAAAGGAAATTTGCAATGCGCTCATGGAACAGTGAGAAAGCTTACCACGTGTAAGTATCTATGATTAAGTCAGTACGCAAGGTACGTGTGCCTACAGTGGCACACAGACGGCAACAGTTAGAAATAGATGTAGTTGTAATTATTTAACACTGCAACATAACAATGGTGTCAGATGGAGAAGTCCTGTGGTAATATAATAGTCAGCGACTTTAACGCGTAGTCAAAAAACGAACAGGAGAGGAAACAGCCTACAGAAGGCCTTTGCAACTTTAGACGTAATCCTTCTGAATAATGGGAATGTAAACACATTTAGTAGAAATGGTGTAGGTTCGATCGTAGACCTTACCTTTGTTAGCAGATCCGCAGTACGAAAAATAACGTGGAAAATTAGCCAACATTACACCCACAGTGATCACTAGACAATAATATGGGAGATAAGAACACAAGAAAGGCGGGATAGACACCAACCGAGGAATATGGTACAAAGAACAGGTTGGAAATCTGTAACCTTTAACGAAGAAGCGTAACAACTATGTTTATGAACATAACTCTCTCAGGTTCAGCTGTTAGCAAAATAGAACAGATGATGAACTGTGAAACTCACAGCTGCGTTCCAAATGTCACCGCACGAGACTACTTTACCAACGCTCTAGAGGTAGAAACACCTTCACTGAACTTCAACAACAACACATATGCAGTGAATTTCGTACAATATCAGAAAACGCAGTCTATTTTATTGCATGATGACTTCCAATCGACATACTGGCAGAGGAGTTTCAATAAACATATGAAAGAAGGAACCAGGAACGTGTGTTAACTCAACATATTTGTATCTTATATTGTTTCCCCCCTAAGATCTGCGACCATAAAATGAACACAATGTCAATAAATCCGAGATACGCTGGTTCTTCTCACGACTCCCTAGTACGGGAACATTCCAATGAAAGGGCATTCTTTAAAAATAATTTTAATAAATTTAAAAAGTTTTCATAAGCACAGAAAAAAAAAAACAATATTTTTGGCACAAATGTAATTAATGACAATCAAAATACGTTTGAACTAAAGTTTGGCAGTCAGTGAAATCTACTAAAAGTTCTCAAACTTTGGACGATAGACGAGACGATAGTGACAGAGTTATGTGAAGCAAATTAATGACGATAGCGTTCACTACTGTCGTTCGGACGATGATCGTTACAAAAATTACGGAATGAGTACCGCTTAGGATTGAAGGGGTTTATAGTTTCAATCGAAAAATTGCTTCATAAACCGAACGACACGAATGTGGAAAAGCTCTGTATTTCCCCATAACTACAACCTTCAAACATTTAAAGCCAACGTGCACAGGCTTCTCCCCTGTTCCTCTTCCCCTTATTCATATTCCTTTTGGCGCGCGAATTATATAAAAAAAAAAAATAAGAACTATAGTCAGTACTTGCATTTTCTGTAGTGTTATAGAAAAACACTGCATAATTGATTTACTTGTCACAGTTGGTTTGATCATTACTTGCGTAGTTTCTCAAGTAATATATCCTGTGCGACCGTAAGTGCTCCGTACGACTTTGGATGGTATGGATTGGGAGTGTGGGACCACATCAAGAGCTATCCTTTCGAAAGGAACTTTTGTTGTTGTAGTGATAACCATTGGGATTTTATTGAGTGCTTACATCTTATTCTTTTGACACGAAGATATAATATGATATTGTAATATGCGAGCTACGGCTCGAGTAGATAAAACAATTATTCTGTGAAATTATTTCTTTATTTTCTACTCTATAGAACAATTCAAGTTCACACTATACTATTCTTCGCAAATTCTTTTCTTACAATGTCTCTTTCCTCTCAAATCACTTTATCTCCTTTCAATTACTTAATTCACAAATTCAAACTAATTACTTTTTCTTGTTTACTCTCAACTTTCAATTTATCACCAAATTACAACTTCGCCCGTTATCACTTTTCCAATCTCTTCGCCACGGTTCTAAAACCAACTGTGTCTTTTTTTGATCGCCATCTGTCCTTATATAGCAGAAGTTTCTGATAGCCAGAAACTTCTAGCAAATTCTTCGACCACTGGAACAAGAGAAATAATTCTTGCAGTTTCAATTCCCTTTTATCCCTGATATTATTCGTCTCTTTCGTTGACATGAGCTGTGGAGACTTCGTCCCAGACACGAACCTCGAATGAAAGGACAGTACGAACCAAAATTCTGCCAGAATGAAGTCACTTCGGAATTTGTTGCGTCATATTTTAGGGGGCGTAGTTATTATTATGTTACACTGCCCCCCTCTTAGACGTGTTCGTCCCGAACAAGTGCATCCTCATTTCGGCCATTGTATCGACTCAGTCGGTCCACATGAACCACTTTCATTTTGGCCCTTGGTCCTCGCTGGATGCGGTAGACAACATCGTTGATGCGGGTTACTATTCTGTAGGGACCTTCCCAGTTCCGCTGTAACTTAGGTGATTTCCCCTTTTGGCGATGGGGATTATACAGCCACACCAGATCTCCTTCCTGGAATCCTGACGTTGTTGCCTTGGCATCATACCTGGTCTTCATGCGGTCGCTCGTCATCTTAATCTGGCTTCTGGTCCTTTGGTGTATGTCCCTAAGCCTTTCCCTAAGGTCCGCCACGTACTCTTCTTCATTTCTGGGCTCATTGGTAGGAGATCCAAATTTCACCTCACTGGGTAAACGAGCTATTCCACCAAATAAGATTTCGAACGGCGTATGTCGAGTAGTGCTATGCACGGCACTTCTATAGGCCATCAAAAACAAGGGAATCTGCCGGTCCCAATCCCGTTGGTAGTCACCTACGACCTTCGAGAGATGTTCGTCCAAAGTCCTATTGAAACGCTCCACCATACCGTCCGACTGTGGATGAAGCGGGGTTGTCCTTGTCTTTTTGATTCCGAGTAGTTGACACATCTCTTGGAAGATTCTTGACTCGAAGTTCCGCCCTTGGTCAGAATGCAATTCCAAGGGCACACCGAATCTGCTAACCCAATTGTAGACGATCTGCTCCGCCACGGTTCTGGCTTCCTGGTTAGGGATCGGAAACGCTTCCGGCCACTTACTGAAGTAGTCCATCACTACGAGTATATACCGATTACCATTGTCGGTTTCCGGAAAGGGCCCTGCGATGTCAATGGCGATTCGTTCGAAAGGTGCTCCCACGTTGTATTGGTGCATCTTACCTCGAGTTTTGATTCTCGGACCCTTGCTAGCTGCACACACGTCGCATTTTCTGCACCAGTCTTCGATATCTTCCTTCGCTTTTAACCAATAAAAACGTTCTCGTACCCTTTCTAGCGTCTTATTCACTCCCAAGTGGCCTCCGGTCGCCCCGCCATGCATTTCCTGTAACACCTCCTTGACCCTCGTCCGCGGTACTACAAGCTGCATTACAAACGATTTTCCGTCGGAGGATTCCCATTTTCTTCTCAGAACACCTTCTTGGACATGGAGGGAGTCCCACTGCGCAAAATATGCCTTTAAGGTCGGGCTTCTGTGAGAGATGTCCTGATGATCCGGTTTCTCCATGTTCTCCTTCCAGGCCAGAATCGGCTCGATATCGGGGTCTTCCTTCTGAGCGTTCCGGATCTCATCTACGCTCCAGCCGGCGATAGGTTCGGCTCTCATTCTTTGGATGGAAACCAGCTCCCGTTCTTCCTGACGCGCACAATGTTTACAATCCGTTCTGCATGGTCTCCGGGACAGTGCATCCGCATTAGAGTGGAGTTTTCCTTTACGATGCTGTATTTCGTAGTCGTAGATTTGCAGCCTTTCGATCCATCTTGCGACCTGACCCTCAGGACTCTTGAACTGTAATAGCCATTTTAATGCTGCATGGTCTGTGCGAAGAACGAACTTCCTCCCGTAGAGGTATTTGTGAAAATGCTTCGTAGCCAAGATCAAAGCTAGAAGTTCCCGCCTTGTCACGCAGTAGTTCCTTTCTGGCTTAGAGAGCACCTTGCTGAAGTACGCAACCACCTTCTCTTGGCCGTCATGCACCTGGGAGAGTACGGCTCCTACCCCGACATTACTAGCATCTGCATCCACAACGAACGTTTCCCCGGGAGTGGGGTAAGCCAGTATCGGGGCATCGCATAGCCGTTGTTTAAGTGCCTTGAAGCTCTTCTCGCACTCAATTGACCATTTGAATTGTTTTCCCTTTTCCGTCAACTGGTGCAGGTTCTTTGCGATCCCGGCAAAATCCTTCACGAACCGTCTGTAGTAGGTGGCTAGGCCCAGGAAGCTCCTTAGTTGGTGTTTGTCTTTGGGGACTGGCCAGTTTTTCACCGCTTCGACCTTCTCCGGATCGGTTCTCACTCCTTTCGCTGAAATTATGTGTCCCAGGTACTTGACTTCCGCTCTAAACAGGGCGCACTTCTTGGGGTTGAGCTTCAGGTGGGCACTTCGAAGCCTTTGAAACACATCCCTTAGATTGTCTCGGTGTTGCGCAAACGTTTTTCCTACGACGATGACATCATCCAAGTATACCAAACAGGTTTTCCATGTTAACCCTTGCAGGACACATTCCATCAATCGCTCGAAAGTCGCCGGAGCATTGCACAGCCCGAATGGCATTACCGTGAATTGCCATAGCCCATTTCCTGCGGTGAAGGCGGTTTTCTCCCGGTCTTCTGGATGGATCTGTACCTGCCAGTAGCCACTCTTCAAGTCGAGAGTGGAAAACCATCGGGCTCCTGATAGTGTGTCTAGCGTGTCGTCAATCCGTGGCAGAGGGTAGCTGTCTTTCTTGGTGACGTAATTGAGCTGCCGATAGTCCACGCAGAACCGCGTGCTGCCATCTTTCTTCTTAACCAGTACAACCGGTGATGCCCACGGACTTTTGGAACTTTCAATCAGACCTTCTTTCTCCATTGCCGACACCATCTCTGCAACTTCTGTCTGCTTTGCCAATGGAAGGCGCCTAGCAGGCTGACGAATTGGTCTAGTATCACCAGTGTCTATTCGATGTTGTACCAGGTGTGTTCGGCCGTATTCTCCGTCCTGTGAGGCAAATACATCAGCGTACTCATTGATAAGATTCTCTGCCATAGTTCGCTGCTCCTGATTCAGCTCACTGGACTGGAGAATCGTCTCTCTCGCTTCCGCTGTCCAAGGTGATGGGAGAAGTTTTGGAGCATCACGTTCAGATATTGTTGCGACGGCGGTAATCGGCGTGCATTTTCCAGTCACCTCCCCTCGCCTTAGTTTGACAGTGTGTGGTCTTGCGTTCAAAACCCTCACTGGAACCATGGTGTTCTTTGGTTCGACTAACGTCTTTCCCACGATGTAGTCTTGAGAATTCTTCTCTGGGTCTGGTTCTACTATGTAGAATCGGTGGCTCCCAAGATCACCTTCCAGCTTCGTCCAAATGATTGTCTCTGAAGACGGCGGCAAAACTTCGTCTTTGCTGATGACTGTCCTGAGAGTTACGGCATTCTCATTTCCGTACACCATCGGAATCTCCACATTTCGATACCTCAGTACTTGCATCCCGATGTCCAAGATTACTTCATTTGCTTTCATGAAGTCTACTCCGATGATGCACTCGTCGCATATATCTGCCACCAGAAACGCATGGGAGAACGTCAGTCCTGCCAGAGTAATCGTAAGACGAACTTCTCCAAATACCTTCGCCATTTCCCCTGTTGCAGTCTTCAGGCAGTAGCTGTTGGTGTTGTGCAGCCAGGAGCTTTTGACGATATCTCTTCTTACAATGGAGGCAGTGGCACCTGTGTCGATGGTGGCTACGCACTTCTTCTCGTTGATTAGTGCCTCCACTGTCAGGCTCTTGTTACCCCGTTTGGTTTGCGAAACTTGAATGGTGGTCCTGGGGGCCTCGATTCCAGTAACCAACTTCTGCCCCGCGAAGTTGGTCCTTACGCATTTCCCGACTGCTGGTTTTGCGAAGTCTGACTGACAGGATGGATGTTATCACCGCCAGATGCTTCCTCTCTGCTTCTCCTACTTCCGCAATGTGAACAATTTCCTCGTCTAGGTGCACTTCTGCACTGCCGTTGTAGGTGTCCCGTTTGGTTGCAATTCCAGCAACGGATTTGACTTCCGCGAGCTCTGTCTTCATCCATGACGGCTGTTCTCTGGCATGAGCATTCCACGACGGACATTTCCCTGACACGGTGTATTCCCTGGTATGCTTGGTCCGCAGCCTTCATTGACAAAGCGAATGCCAATGCCTCGGGGAGTGTTCGTTTTTCAGCCATCCTTACAGCCATTTGCAGTTGTCTGTCCTCTATGGCCTGAATAAAAGCTTCCACCGCCATTTCGTTGATAAGCTCCTCACCGGCTTTAGGGTATGAAAGATGGGCTAGTCGCTCTATATCCGCTTGCAACTGTTGGAGCGTTTCCCCCCTTTTCTGGACTCGACTACGCAGCTGAACCCTGTACACCTGCTGCATGTGTTCATCCCCAAACCGCATCTCGATAGCCTGAACCAGAGAGTCGTAGTTCTGCTGTTTATCTTCCGGGATGGTCTGCAAGAGCTCCGCAGCTGGACCCCTCAGTGCAAGTGTGAGTGCAATGGACTTCTCTTCATCGTCCCAGCTATTGGTCATTGCGGCCGCTTCGAATTGCCTTTTATAAATTGGCCATGATGTTTGACCATCGAAGATAGGAGGCTGCATCTCCTTTCTTCTCAGACCGTCAGTGGAATATTCCCGTGCTTTCTGTCTCTTCACGTTGCTGAGCTCCTTAGCAAGATTTTCGACTTGCTTTCCTACTATCTCGAATTGCGTATCCACTTTTTCAAACTGAGTCTCTATCTTCCCGAACTGAGTTTCATGTTTCTCAAAATTTTCATCGAATCTAATTTCGACTTTTTCGAGTTGCGTCTCGACCTTCTCGATTTTTTCTTCGATCACTTCGAATTTGGATTCCAAGTTCTTGTTTTGCTCATCAAGTTTACTTTCCAGAGCATCTAGAGAATTCTTTTGTTCGTCCATTGCTTTCTTTTGTTCGTCCAGCTTAAGTTCTAGAGAATTCCTTTGGTCGCCCATTGCTTTCTTTTGTTCGTCCATCGCTTTCTTTTGTTCATCCAGCTTAAGTTCTAGAGAATTCTTTTGTTCGTCCATTGCTTTCTTTTGTTCGTCCAGCTTAAGTTCTAGAGAATTCCTTTGGTCATCGAGCTTATGACTTTGATCTTCTATTGCTTTCTTTTGTTCGTCCATGACTAACTTAAGTTGCAGGAGCAGACTTGTTATACCCGGGTCGGCTACTGTACTTGCTGGTTCCTCTTCCACGTCAAACTCTATGTCATGCGGATTTTCACCTTCCTGCGTTACTGCTTCTTCCAGACGAATCAGTAGGGCATCTTTTCCCCCAGTTGTGTCGAGGTTCCGCTTACTGAGTTCTGCCTTTAGTTGAGTTATAGTTAGTTTTCCCAATTTGCGACCCATTTTGCGCAACTAATTAACTCAACACAGAAATCGTTTTTTTTTTTTTTTTTTTTTTTGTGCAATTTCACACCACGGAAATAGTTATTCACAGAATAAGTTTTATCCCGCTTCTGACACCAATGTAATATGCGAGCTACGGCTCGAGTAGATAAAACAATTATTCTGTGAAATTATTTCTTTATTTTCTACTCTATAGAACAATTCAAGTTCACACTATACTATTCTTCGCAAATTCTTTTCTTACAATGTCTCTTTCCTCTCAAATCACTTTATCTCCTTTCAATTACTTAATTCACAAATTCAAACTAATTACTTTTTCTTGTTTACTCTCAACTTTCAATTTATCACCAAATTACAACTTCGCCCGTTATCACTTTTCCAATCTCTTCGCCACGGTTCTAAAACCAACTGTGTCTTTTTTTTGATCGCCATCTGTCCTTATATAGCAGAAGTTTCTGATAGCCAGAAACTTCTAGCAAATTCTTCGACCACTGGAACAAGAGAAATAATTCTTGCAGTTTCAATTCCCTTTTATCCCTGATATTATTCGTCTCTTTCGTTGACATGAGCTGTGGAGACTTCGTCCCAGACACGAACCTCGAATGAAAGGACAGTACGAACCAAAATTCTGCCAGAATGAAGTCACTTCGGAATTTGTTGCGTCATATTTTAGGGGGCGTAGTTATTATTATGTTACAATATATTTTTTTTATATCTGCGTACATGTTTTTCTATTTGTAATTCTTTTTAATTCTTTTAAGGTGTACTTTACATTTAGCTGACCGCCCAGAGGAGTATCAAGCTTAATGCGCCAGCGCATTATTCTTAAAGACGGATCTTTTAAATTAAACAGCTTGTGGTCGGTAATGACTTCAAAGCGTCGTCCGTACACGTATGGTCGGAAGTGTGTCACCACCCAAACGACAGCTAGAGCTTCTTTTTCGATAGTAGAATAATTCTTTTCTGACGAATTTAATATCCCATAGGTAGATCATTTCCATTTAGATCCCTTTCTGAGATTACTGCACCTATTTTAAGGTTTAGCTAAACTTACGGTATTGTAAGATAGGGGGCTCAGTGACTGCTTGGTTTAATTGTTTAAATGATTCGTCACAAAATGCGTCCCATTTAAAGGGGATGTCCTTACGCAGAAAAGTATTTAGAGTGTTGGCTATTTTTGAAAATTTTTTTTATAAACTTTCTGTGGTATCCTGCTAGGCCCAGAAAAAATTTTATTTGCTTCTGAGTTTCTATATTTTGAATGGCTGGGATCTTTCCTGGGTCCGATTTTACTCCAGATTCTGTGACGATGTGGCATAAATATAATAAATAACTCTCTTCCATTTATAAAATTGGATTTTTAAATTGTAACTATCTAATGCTTTGAACACTTCGATCTGTTTTTTGTTATGATCATCTAAGTTTTTCCCATATATCATTATATCGTTTAGGTATACTAGGTATTTTATTTCTTCTAGCCTAGTAAGGACTTTGTTCATCAGCCTCTGAAAAAAGGGGGAGCATTTCGCAAGCCAAAGGGCATTCTATTGAACTCAAAATGTCCGTTTGGTTTACTGAAAAATCAGATGGAATTCAAAACAAATTGGAATCGCCTAGTTGTCCGAGGATAAGCGTCCGTGATAGTTTAAGTTTTCTGTAGTCCACTATTACTCTCCACTTCTATTTTCTCTTCTTTGGAACAACCAGCAAGGGAACATTCCATGGGTGGAAACTTGTTACTTATTACTTCGTCTTGCAGCATTTTATTGACTTGGTTCTTTATTTCCTGTGTGAACCTGTGCCAGACGATATGGTCGAATGTTGACTGGTGGTATGTTGGGTTTGTTTTTATTGGATGTGTAATTCCGGTCGTGGATGATAAAGTATTCCTTCGAGAAAGAACGACATATTTCCTATATTGCTCCCTTTTCCTCGTTGTTATGATTCAATTGGAGTTGATTTTTATTTTTTTCTAATCTCTCATATATAATTGGTCTTGTGCTCAACGAGTTCACATTATGAACGTGATAATCATTTAAGTCTTTGAACTCAAAATTCAGATTTTGCATAATGACATTATGAATACGAACCCATTTATTGGTTCCGTGATAGCAGAAGAAATATAAACCTGTGGTAAGATTTCTTTAGAATAGTTTTGATCGATCTTGGATTGGCCTAAATTTAATATTTGTAGTTTTAATTATATGTTCAATCATTTGGAGAATTATAGGTGAATGATCAGAGCTTAGATACTCGAACTCATCTATATGTATGTAACTACTTGACAAATTTTTGATTATGAAAAAATCAATTAGATCTGATATCTTATTTTTGTCTGTAGGCCAGAACATGGGCCTTCCTGTCGAGAGAATTTTGTACTGATGTTTTTGATTAGCAGCGTAAAGTTCTTTTCCTGTCGTTGTTGTCAATCTGGATCCCCAGTTAACGTTTTTGGCATTAAAATCTCCACCTATTATGTATCTGTTTCCTAGTTTTTAAACAAATCTGAATATTATTCTATTTTAATTGAATGTTTTGGAGGACAGTAAATAGCAACGACATTACTTTATTTATTCTTAGATTTTATACACACTGCTGTAGCTTCTATTTTCTCTGTAATATACTTCAACTCCTCATATTATTGGATATTATTTTTTACTATTACTGCGCTTCCACCCTTAGCTGTGTTTTCAGGCTGAGCGGTGTGGTAGATTTTGTAGTTTTTAAATTATTTTTGCCTGTGTTTTGTAAAATGGGTTTCTGAGATAAGAATTTATGTTGATGTTGCAGGAGACCATTTGCATTCCAACATATCACCTTAAGATTTTGATCCATGATTATGCTTAGATACTTTTTCGTTGGTATTTTCTAATTTTTTAAGTCGCATATTTAGTGCATTAAGTTTGGTTAGGATCAGTGTTTGATTCATGTCATTGCTTGGTTGAGTCTTTTGTTGGTTAACTCAGGTAGATACTATGAGGATAGCAAGCGCGTGCTCATAGTAGTGTCAAATTCTTACTGACTAAAAAGAGAATACCCTGCGATTTAATTTGTTATATATTGCAACTAAGAAGGACCTTATCAAGCAATTTTTCTATCATGAAAAAAAAAATCGTTTGGCAGGTTACTTTCCACTGAAAGATCCTGCATGTTCCGCAATCTAGGCGCGGTTGATTCCTATCTCGCCGAGTCGAAAGGTTTCGTCGATTAGTCGGTTTCTATGCTTTCTCGCGATGCTTCTAATTTCAGCATCGATTGTCGGAATTCCGAGATCCCTGTGGATATCATCGTTTCTAGTATACCACGGTGCGTGGACAATTTCTCTTAGCATTTTATTTTGAAAAGTTTGTAAAATATTGGCGTTTGTTTTCTTGGTACAGCCCCAAAGTTGTATACCGTAAGTCCGCACCGGCTTTAGCACTTGCTTGCAATTCAAGCCATTATGCCACATTTTATCAAAGGCTTGCGAGACGTCAAGAAATACGCTTGAGCATATCTTTTTCTCTTCAAGTGCTTTCTCGATTACGTCAGTAATTCTATGCACTTGGTCAATCGTCGAATGCTTATTTCTGAACCCAAACTGGTGATCAGGGATAAGATTATTTCCTTCTATAACCGGTTGGAGACGCCTTAGTAATTTCCTCTCGAAAATTTTGGATATAACTGGAAGTAGCGAAATTGGTCTGTAAGATTTTACCTTATTTGGCGGCTTTCCTGGTTTTAAAACCATTATAACTTCCGCAACTTTCCATTGGTTAGGTACGTGTTTTAATCTGAGCGCAGCATTTACAATATGAAGAAGCTTAATCAATGCTTTTCTGGGTAAAGCTTTCAGAATTTCTCTGGTGATCAAGTCATAACCAGGGGCTTTCTTAGGTTTTAGATTCCCGATCTCATGTTTGATTTCCCTTAGCGTTGCACTTGTAAGTGCTAAATCGTCAGATGGTAAATCCGGCCTATTGATATTGTCGTCAGACACTTGAGCATCGTACGGTTTAAATGTGTCTTCCAGGTGGGCCGCAAAAAAGTCCGCTTTTTCTTTATCTTCCCTTGCCCATTCATTGTGATTTAATTTAATAGGCGGCGCGGGGACCTTGGGCCTTTTGGTGCCTTTTACAGCTTTCCAAAGTGAATAATTGGAATCTTTTTTCGCTGTTAAACTTTCAAGATAAGAGCCTATCGCACGATTCTTAAAATCCTTTATAGTCTTCTTCAACGAATTGCACAGGTGATTCAAGTGAGCTTTATGTTGCGGAGCACGACTCAGTTGCCATTTCTTACGCGCTTTTCTTTTTTCCTTGACCAATTCTTTTATTTCCGTAGGATATCGTAGACCGTATTTGTCCGGAGTTTTCCTTGTATTGGGAGTATTATTCCAAGAGGCGAGCTGTCTGACATTTCAGCAGTAATTACCGCACGGGACACCGAGGACGCCCAGAGACGACTGAATCAAGTTATGAGACGCGTGTACTCCTGGATGGAAGACCATGGAAAACGGTAATAGTTTTGCTAACCAGAAGACAAATCCCCACGATAATTGATTTTCAAATGGGGTCGCAGATGGTAATAACAAGGAAAGCATTGAAGTACCTCGGAATAACACTCGACACGAAACAGACGTTTTGGCAACATATCAAGTCGGCGGCCGATAAGCTGCAAAGACAACAGCACTATTAAGTAGGCTGATGGCGAACATAGGCGGCCCAACGGCAAACAAACGGAGACTGCTTATGTCGATTACACACACCATTCTCCTCTATGGATGTGAGATCTGGGCCGACGCACTCAAACAGGAGAAATACAGAATGCAGATGGCCGCAGTACAGAGGCGCGCAGCACTACGGGTTGTAAGTTCGTATCGAACGGTGTCGGAACCAGCCGTCCTCGTAGTCGCGGAAGTGACCCCAATTGATCTTCTGGCGGCAGAGAGGAAGTACGTCTACGACAAAAATGCGGAAATTGGAGTGGAACCGGCAACCGAGGAAGCGAAGGAGCTCACCAAACAGCAGTGGCAGGAGAGATGGAGCATGGAAAACAGAGGAAGATGGGCCGCGATGATCATCAAGAACGTTGCCGAATGGAAGGAACGGAAACGCGGCGAAGTAAACCACTACGTCACCCATTTTCTTACCGGACGTGGGTATTTCAACGCTTACCTCCACAAGATAGGAAAAACAAGGAGCTCAGCTTGCCACTACGATGACTCACAGGTGGACGACGCAAACCATGCGTTCTTTGAATGCAGCAGATGGGAAACCGAAAGAAGTGCGTTGGAATCGCAAATCGGAGTTATCAGCCCGGACAACATAGCGGCAAAAATGTCAACCAGTGACCAAAACTGGAATCGAGTACACTCATTCATAGAAAAGGTACTCAAAACAAAGAAGAGAGAGGAAGACGAAAAAGCACCCTCATAACATTTCTGTAAAAATAATGAAAGCCACACGGGCAAGAATGAATAAACCCGCAACAGGAGATAAATAAAAAAGCCGGTCCCCGGAGGGGAAAGAAAACGACACCACTCTGAAGTAATGCGAAAGCGGTCCCGTAGTGGATGGTGTTAAGTTAAAAAAGGGGTTAAAGGTGGTGTTTTACTGGCGTAAGGATAAGTCCCACACTACTTGAAACAGAGCGGGACTGTTTCTCGTGAGCATTAGCGTTTTCCACCATCCCCATGGCAGAAAAAAAAGGTGTCGTAAGTGGAACGCTCAGTTCAACATTATCTTCAATTTCGTTCCTAAAGCCTTCCCAGTTAGTTGTTATACCGGTTACTATCGCTGGCTCTAGGGTATAGACCAGTTTTTCGCTAAATGTCAAAACAACTGGGGAATGGTCAGACGACAGATCAAAGGTGAGTTCTCTAAAATATTGCACGAATTGCCTATCTTCTACTCATTTAGCGCCAGATTGCCAAAGTGTCCATGTAAACAGAGACATCATACGCTGTTACATACGTTTGATAGTCCTGAAATTCACAATGCTCCTTATATTCCGAGGCAAAACGTTTCTCAATTCATTCCAAACTCACACTCTCAAAACGATCAAAAAATACAGTCCACTGAAAATCCAAATCCTCTTCAAGTTCAATCATATTTTTCTCGAAATAACAAGCGAGTCCTTTTAGCTACGGCCTTGATAGATGTTCACCACCAAGGAAATACTTTTACATTGTGAGCATTATTAGACCCTGTTAAATCTAATGTCTTCGGTTCACTGGTGGCTCAGAATACAGTATTTTGCTGGGTACTATCCGGTCCTCTGCCACAAGAAAGTGTTAGCTAATTTTCAACATTCCTGTCGTACTTCAGTGAGACTTCACTGGATCAACCAATTGCTAAATTTTGGGAAATTGAGGAGATTTAGAACCCAAGCCGCTTTCAGGGAAAGATAGAATTTGTGAAGAGCTTTACCAAAAAACAACATCACGAGACTCCAATGGTGGCTATGTTGTACGTCTTCTATTCAAAACCCCTATGACCGCACTGGGTTATTCAAGGGATATAGCACTCAAGCAATTCAGTCGCTTAGAAAGATCTTTACAACGGGGTCCTGAGTTATTATATTCTGCCTTTGGCCACATGGAGGTAGTCTCACCTAAGGAATTAATCCGACACCAAAAGATATGTTCGTACTATCTACCTCACCATGCAGCTACAAAGCCTGATAGTCTCACAACCAAAACCCGAGTGGTTTTCAATGCATCTAATCCATCAAGCAATGAAGTTAACTTAAATGACGTATTATACACAGGTCTTACACAGGTCGACTTAATGACTTTGATTTTAAAATGGCGTTTTTATCGAATCGTGTTTAGTGCTGATATCGAAAAAATGTACCGTCAAATCTTGGTGCATCACGAGCATGTATCAAAGAATACTGTTTCGCAAAATCGCAAACAGTGATTGTCAAGACTATGAACTAAAGACGGTTACGTTTGGGGTCAATTGTGCACTATATCTGGCAATACGTACCCTATTGCAATTAGCCGATGATGTACAATACACCTTTCCCTTCGCTTCTGCAATACTAAGAAACGACTTCTACGTCGATGATGTCCTTTCTGAAGCCCACGATCTTAAAACGGCATTACAGGCTCAACAGGAATTAAATGAAGACTTAAGTTCAGCAGGGTTTTCTTTGCGAAAGCGGACGTCGAATTGCTTTGATCTCATTAAGGGATTCCCTTTCTCACAACTCTATGATCAAGATTTCTGAAAGTTAGAAGGTAGAAGTATCTCAAAAATACTTGGTATTCAATGGAATGCGAAGCAAGATGCTTTTCATTTCTTTTTTAAAACTCCAAAAGGAGATGCCGCAGTTACAAAGAGAGCTGTCTTATTGATCATCTCGTAATTATTCGATTATGCAGGTTGGTTGACATTTATTACAGCAAAAATCAAATCTGTCGTGATGGGACGTCTTGGGACAGACCAATTGTCCCCTAACGTGTCACCGCTAGGAATCTTTCTTTGCTACCCTTCCAGATATTCAAAAGATTCAAGTTCGTCGATGGGTCCGCTCGCTCCATCCAAATTCATGGGTGCTCATTGTAACGCATCTGAAAGAGCCTATGCAGCTACTTTCTACTTGCGTATTCAGCACAACGACAATACTTGGTCATCTCATCTTTTATGTGCCAAAAGTGGGGTTGCTCCTGTTAAAGTACTTTCTTTACCGAGACTTGATCTTTGTGGCGCTGTATTGTTGTCAAGGCTATTTAATAAAGTCATCAAACAGCTACCATGTTCGAACCAAGAACTCTTTCTTTGGACTGATAGTGCCATAGTTTTGGCTTGATTAGACTAACCGCCATACATGTGGAAAACCTTCGTAGGAAATCGCACTTCTGCTAACCCAATTGTAGACGATCTGCTCCGCCACGGTTCTGGCTTCCTGGTTAGGGATCGGAAACGCTTCCGGCCACTTACTGAAGTAGTCCATTACTACGAGTATATACCGATTACCATTGTCGGTTTCCGGAAAGGGCCCTGCGATGTCAATGGCGATTCGTTCGAAAGGTGCTCCCACGTTGTATTGGTGCATCTTACCTCGAGTTTTGATTCTCGGACCCTTGCTAGCTGCACACACGTCGCATTTTCTGCACCAGTCTTCGATATCTTCCTTCGCTTTTAACCAATAAAAACGTTCTCGTACCTTTTCTAGCGTCTTATTCACTCCCAAGTGGCCTCCGGACGCCCCGCCATGCATTTCCTGTAACACCTCCTTGACCCTCGTCCGCGGTACGACAAGCTGCATTACAAACGACTTTCCGTCGGAGGATTCCCATTTTCTTCTCAGAACACCTTCTTGGACATGGAGGGAGTCCCACTGCGCAAAATATGCCTTTAAGGTCGGGCTTCTGTGTTCTGATGATCCGGTTTCTCCATGTTCTCCTTCCAGGCCAGAATCGGCTCGATATCCGGGTCTTCCTTCTGAGCGTTCCGGATCTCATCTACGCTCCAGCCGGCTCTCATTCTTTGGATGGAAACCAGCTCCCGTTCTTCCTGACGCGCACAATGTTTACAATCCGTTCTGCATGGTCTCCGGGACAGTGCATCCGCATTAGAGTGGAGTTTTCCTTTACGATGCTGTATTTCGTAGTCGTAGATTTGCAGCCTTTCGATCCATCTTGCGACCTGACCCTCAGGACTCTTGAATTATAATAGCCATTTTAAGGCTGCATGGTCTGTGCGAAGAACGAACTTCATCTCGTAGAGGTATTTGTGAAAATGCTTCGTAGCCAAGATCAAAGCTAGAAGTTCTCTCCTTGTCACGCAGTAGTTCCTTTCTGACTTAGAGAGCTGAAGTACGCAACCACCTTCTCTTGGCCGTCATGCACCTGGGAGAGTACGGCTCCTACCCCGACATTACTAGCATCTGCATCGACAATGAACGTTTCCCCGGGAGTGGGGTAAGCCAGTATCGGGGCATCGCATAGCCGTTGTTTAAGTGCCTTGAAGCTCTTCTCGCACTCAATTGACCATTTGAATTGTTTTCCCTTTTCCGTCAACTGGTGCAGGCTCTTTGCGATCCCGGCAAAATCCTTCACGAACCGTCTGTAGTAGGTGGCTAGGCCCAGGAAGCTCCTTAGTTGGTGTTTGTCTTTGGGGACTGGCCAGTTTTTCACCGCTTCGATCTTCTCTGGATCGGTTCTCACTCCTTTCGCTGAAATTATGTGTCCCAGGTACTTGACTTCCACTCTAAACAGGGCGCACTTCTTGGGGTTGAGCTTCAGGTGGGCACTTCGAAGCCTTTGAAACACATCCCTTAGATTGTCGCGGTGTTGCGCAAACGTTTTTCCTACGACGATGACATCATCCAAGTATACCAAACAGGTTTTCCATGTTAACCCTTGCAGGACACATTCCATCAATCGCTCGAAAGTCGCCGGAGCATTGCACAGCCCGAATGGCATTACCGTGAATTGCCATAGCCCATTTCCTGAGGTGAAGGCGGTTTTCTCCCGGTCTTCTGGATGGATCTGTACCTGCCAGTAGCCACTCTTCAAGTCGAGAGTGGAAAACCATCGGGCTCCTGATAGTGTGTCTAGCGTGTCGTCAATCCGTGGCAGAGGATAGCTATCTTTCTTGGTGACGTAATTGAGCTGCCGATAGTCCACGCAGAACCGCGTGCTCCCATCTTTCTTCTTAACCAGTACAACCGGTGATGCCCACGGACTTTTGGAACTTTCAATCAGACCTTCTTTCTCCATTGCCGACACCATCTCTGCAACTTCTGTCTGCTTTGCCAATGGAAGGCGCCTAGCAGGCTGACGAATTGGTCTAGTATCACCAGTGTCTATTCGATGTTGTACCAGGTGTGTTCGGCCGTATTCTCCGTCCTGTGAGGCACTGGAGAATCGTCTCTCTCGTTTCCGCTGTCCAAGGTGATGGGAGAGGTTTTGGAGCATCACGTTCAGATATTGTTGCGACGGCGGTAATCGGCGTGCATTTTCCAGTCACCTCCCCTCGCCTTAGTTTGACAATGTGCGGTCTTGCGTTCAAAACTCTCACTGGAACCATGGTGTTCTTTGGTTCGACTAACGTCTTTCCCACGATGTAGTCTTGAGAATTCTTCTCTGGGTCTGGTTCTACTATGTAGAATCGGTGGCTCCCAATATCACCTTCCAGCTTCGTCCAAATGGTTGTGAGAGTTACAGCATTCTCGTTTCCGTACACCATCGGAATCTCCACATTTCGATACCTCAGTACTTGCATCCTGATGTCCAAGATTACTTCATTTGCTTTCATGAAGTCTATTCCGATGATGCACTCGTCGCATATATCTGCCATCAGAAACGCATGGGAGAACGTCAGTCCCGCCAGAGTAATCGTAAGACGAACTTCTCCAAACACTTTCGCCATTTCCCCTGTTGCAGTCTTCAGGCAGTAGCTGTTGGTGTTGTGCAGCCAGGCGCTTCTGACGATATCTCTTCTTACAATGGAGGCAGTGGCGCCTGTGTCGATGGGGGCTACGCACTTCTTCTTGTTGATTAGTGCCTCCACTGTCAGGCTCTTGTTACCCCGTTTCGTTTGCGAAACTTGAATGGTGGTCCTGGGAGCCTCGATTCCAGTAACCAACTTCTGCCCCGCAAAGTTGGTCCTTACGCATTTCCCGACTGCTAGTTTTGGTAAGTCTGACTAACAGCCAGATGCTTCCTCTCTGCTTCTCCTACTTCCGCAATGTGGACAATTTCCTCGTCTAGGTGCACCTCTGCACTGCCGTTGTAGGTGTCCGGTTTGGTTGCAATTCCAGCAACGGATTTGACTTCCGCGAGCTTTGTCTTCATCCATGACGGCTGTTCTCTGGCATGACCATTCCACGACGGACATTTCCCTGACACGGTGTATTTCCTGGTATGCTTGGTCCGCAGCCTTCATTGACAAAGCGAATGCCAATGCCTCGAGGAGTGTTCGCTTTTCAGCCATCCTTACAGCCATTTGCAGTTGTCTGTCCTCTATGGCCTGAATAAAAGCTTTGTGTGATATAAGGTTATTCGTGAATAAAAGGTTCGTGTCTGGGACGAAGTCTCCACAGCTCATGTCAACGAAAGAGACGAATAATATCAGGGATAAAAGGGAATTATAACTGCAAGAATTATTTCTCTTGTTCCAGTGGTCGAAGAATTTGCTAGAAGTTTCTGGCTATCAGAAACTTCTGCTATATAAGGACAGATGGCGATCAAAAAAGACACAGTTGGTTTAGAACCGTGGCGAAGAGATTGGAAAAGTGATAATGGGCGAAGTTGTAATTTGGTGATAAATTGAAAGTTGAGAGTGAACAAGAAAAAGTAATTAGCTTGGATTTGTGCATTAAGTAATTGGAAGGAGATAAAGTGATTTGAGAGGAAAGGGACCTTGTAAGAAAAGAATTTGCGAAGAATAGTATAGTGTGAACTTGAATTGTTCTATAGACTAGAAAATAAAGAAATAAATTTCACAGAATATCGTTTTATCTACTCGAGCCGTAGCTCGCATATTACATTGGTGTCAGAAGCGGGATAAAACTTATTCTGTGAATAACTATTTCCGTGGTGTGAAATTGCACAATAAAAAAAAAAAAGAAAAACGATTTCTGTGTTGAGTTAATTAGTTGCGCAAAATGGGTCGCAAATTGGGAAAACTAACTATAACTCAACTAAAGGCAGAACTCAGTAAGCGGAACCTCGACACAACTGGGGGAAAAGATGCCCTACTGATTCGTTTGGAAGAAGCAGTAACGCAGGAAGGTGAAAGTCCGCATGACGTAGAGTTTGACGTGGGAGAGGAACCAGCAAGTACAGTAGCCGACCCGGATATAACAAGTCTGCTCCTGCAACTTAAGTCAGTCATGGGCGAACAAAGGAAAACAATGGAAGACCAAAAGAAGTCTCTGGAACTTAAGCTCGATGACCAAAAGAAAGCAATAGACGACCAAAAGAACTCTCTAGAACTTAAGCTGGACGAACAAAAGAAAGCAATGGACGACCAGAGGAATTCTCTAGAACTTAAGCTGGATGAACAAAAGAAAGCAATGGACAAACAAAAGAATTCTCTAGATGCTCTGGAAAGCAAACTTGATGAGCAAAACAAGAACTTGGAATCCAAATTCGAAGTGATCGAAGAGAAAATCGAGAAGGTCAAGACGCAACTCGAAAAGTCGAAACTAGATTCGGGAAGATAGAGACTCAGTTCGAAAAAGTAGAAAAGCAAGTCGAAAATCTTGCTAAGGAGCTCAGCAACGTGAAGAGACAGAAAGCACGGGAATATTCCACTGACGGTCTGAGAAGAAAGGAGATGCAGCCTCCTATCTTCGATGGTCAAACATCATGGCCAATTTATAAAAGGCAATTCGAAGCGGCCGCAATGACCAATAGCTGGGACGATGAAGAGAAGTCCATTGCACTCACACTTGCACTGAGGGGTCCAGCTGCGGAGCTCTTGCAGACCATCCCGGAAGATAAACAGCAGAACTACGACTCTCTGGTTCAGGCTATCGAGATGCGGTTTGGGGATGAACACATGCAGCACGTGTACAGGGTTCAGCTGCGTAGTCGAGTCCAGAAAAGGGGGGAAACGCTCCAACAGTTGCAAGCGGATATAGAGCGACTAGCTCATCTTTCATACCCTAAAGCCGGTGAGGAGCTTATTAACGAAATGGCGGTGGAAGCTTTTATTCAGGCCATAGAGGACAGACAACTGCAACACTCCCCGAGGCATTGGCATTCGCTTTGTCAATGAAGGCTGCGGACCAAGCATACCAGGAAATACACCGTGTCAGGGAAATGTCCGTCGTGGAATGGTCATGCCAGAGAACAGCCGTCATGGATGAAGACAAAGCTCGCGGAAGTCAAATCCGTTGCTGGAATTGCAACCAAACCGGACACCTACAACGGCAGTGCAGAGGTGCACCTAGACGAGGAAATTGTCCACATTGCGGAAGTAGGAGAAGCAGAGAGGAAGCATCTGGCTGTCAGTCAGACTTACCAAAACTAGCAGTCGGGAAATGCGAAAGGACCAACTTCGCGGGGCAGAAGTTGGTTACTGGAATCGAGGCCCCAGGACCACCATTCAAGTTTCGCAAACGAAACGGGGTAACAAGAGCCTGACAGTGGAGGCACTAATCAACAAGAAGAAGTGCGTAGCCACCATCGACACAGGCGCCGCTGCCTCCATTGTAAGAAGAGATATCGTCAGAAGCGCCTGGCTGCACAACACCAACAGCTACTGCCTGAAGACTGCAACAGGGGAAATGGCGAAAGTGTTTGGAGAAGTTCGTCTTACGATTACTCTGGCGGGACTGACGTTCTCCCATGCATTTCTGGTGGCAGATATATGCAACGAGTGCATCATCGGAATAGACTTCATGAAAGCAAATGAAGTAATCTTGGACATCGGGATGCAAGTACTGAGGTATCGAAATGTGGAGATTCCGATGGTGTACGGAAACTAGAATGCCGTAACTCTCACAACCATTTGGACGAAGCTGGAAGGTGATATTGGGAGCCACCGATTCTACATAGTAGAACCAGACCCAGAGAAGAATTCTCAAGACTACATCGTGGGAAAGACGTTAGTCGAACCAAAGAACACCATGGTTCCAGTGAGAGTTTTGAACGCAAGACCGCACATTGTCAAACTAAGGCGAGGGGAGGTGACTGGAAAATGCACGCCGATTACCGCCGTCGCAACAATATCTGAACGTGATGCTCCAAAACCTCTCCCATCACCTTGGACAGCGGAAACGAGAGAGACGATTCTCCAGTGCCTCACAGGACGGAGAATACGGCCGAACACACCTGGTACAACATCGAATAGACACTGGTGATACTAGACCAATTCGTCAGCCTGCTAGGCGCCTTCCATTGGAAAAAGCAGACAGAAGTTGCAGAGATGGTGTCGGCAATGGAGAAAGAAGGTCTGATTGAAAGTTCCAAAAGTCCGTGGGCATCACCGGTTGTACTGGTTAAGAAGAAAGATGGGAGCACGCGGTTCTGCGTGGACTATCGGCAGCTCAATTACGTCACCAAGAAAGATAGCTATCCTCTGCCACGGATTGACGACACGCTAGACACACTATCAGGAGCCCGATGGTTTTCCACTCTCGACTTGAAGAGTGGCTACTGGCAGGTACAGATCCATCCAGAAGACCGGGAGAAAACCGCCTTCACCTCAGGAAATGGGCTATGGCAATTCACGGTAATGCCATTCGGGCTGTGCAATGCTCCGGCGACTTTCGAGCGATTGATGGAATGTGTCCTGCAAGGGTTAACATGGAAAACCTGTTTGGTATACTTGGATGATGTCATCGTCGTAGGAAAAACGTTTGCGCAACACCGCGACAATCTAAGGGATGTGTTTCAAAGGCTTCGAAGTGCCCACCTGAAGCTCAACCCCAAGAAGTGCGCCCTGTTTAGAGCGGAAGTCAAGTACTTGGGACACATAATTTCAGCGAAAGGAGTGAGAACCGATCCAGAGAAGGTCGAAGCGGTGAAAAACTGGCCAGTCCCCAAAGACAAACACCAACTAAGGAGCTTCCTGGGCCTAGCCACCTACTACAGACGGTTCGTGAAGGATTTTGCCGGGATCGCAAACAGCCTGCACCAGTTGACGGAAAAGGGGAAACAATTCAAATGGTCAAAATTGAGTGCGAGAAGAGCTTCAAGGCACTTAAACAACGGCTATGCGATGCCCCGATACTAGCTTACCCCACTCCCGGGGAAACGTTCATTGTGGATGCAGATGCTAGTAATGTCGGGGTAGGAGCCGTACTCTCCCAGGTGCATGATGGCCAAGAGAAGGTGGTTGCGTACTTCAGCAAGGTGCTCTCTAAGCCAGAAAGGAACTACTGCGTGACAAGGCGGGAACTTCTAGCTTTGATCTTGGCTACGAAGCATTTTCACAAATACCTCTATGGGATGAAGTTCGTTCTTCGCACAGACCATGCAGCCTTAAAATGGCTATTACAGTTCAAGCGTCCTGAGGGTCAGGTCGCAAGATGGATCGAAAGGCTGCAAATCTACGACTACGAAATACAGCATCGTAAATGAGAACTCCACTCTAATGCGGATGCACTGTCCCGGAGACCATGCAGAACGAATTGTAAACATTGTGCGCGTCAGGAAGAACGGGAGCTGGTTTCCATCCAAAGAATGAGAGCCGGCTGGAGCGTAGATGAGATCCGGAACGCTCAGAAAGAAGACCTGGATATCGAGCCGATTTTGGCCTGGAAGGAGAACATGGAGAAACCGGATCATCAGAACATCTCTCACAGAAGCCCAACCTTAAAGGCATATTTTGCGCAGTGGGACTCCCTCCATGTCCAAGAAGGTGTTCTGAGAAGAAAATGGGAATCCTCCGACGGAAAGTCGTTTGTAATGCAGCTTGTCGTACCGCGGACGAGGGTCAAGGAGGTGTTACAGGAAATGCATGGCGGGGCGTCCGGAGGCCACTTGGGAGTGAATAAGACGCTAGAAAAGGTACGAGAACGTTTTTATTGGTTAAAAGCGAAGGAAGATATCGAAGACTGGTGCAGAAAATGCGACGTGTGTGCAGCTAGCAAGGGTTCGAGAATCATAACTCGAGGTAAGATGCACCAATACAACGTGGGATCATCTTTAGAACGAATCGCCATTGACATCGCAGGGCCCTTTCCGGAAACCGACAATGGTAATCGGTATATACTCGTAGTGATGGACTACTTCAGTAAGTGGCCGGAAGCGTTTCCGATCCCTAACCAGGAAGCCAGAACCGTGGCGGACCTTAGGGAAAGGCTTAGGGACATACACCAAAGGACCAGAAGCCAGATTAAGATGACGAGCGACCGCATGAAGACCCGGTATGATGCCAAGGCAACAACGTCAGGATTCCAGGAAGGAGATCTGGTGTGGCTGTATAATCCCTATCGCCAAAAGGGGAAATCACCTAAATTGCAGCGGAACTGGGAAGGTCCCTACAGAATAGTAACCCGCCTCAACCTTGTTGTCTACCGCATCCAGCGAGGACCAAGGGCCAAAATGAAAGTGGTTCATGTGGATCGACTGAGTCGATACAATGGCCGAAATGAGGATGCACTTGTTCGGGACGAACACGTCTAAGAGGGGGGCGGTATAGCATAATAATAACTACGCTCCCTAAAAGTATGATGCAACAAATTCCGAAGTGTCTTTTCATTCTGGCAGAATTTTGGTTCGAAGTGTCCTTTCATTCGAGATTCGTGTCTGCGGTTTCCACAGTTCAGTCTACGAAAGAGACGGATAATATCACGGATGAGAGGGAATTATTACAGCAGAATTTTTCTTGTTCCAGTGGTCGAAGAATTTGCTAGAAGTTTCTGGCTATCAGAAACTTCTGCTATATAAGGACAGATAGCGATCAAAAGAGGGCAGTAGTTTTTAAACTGTGGCGAAGAGATTAGAAAAGTGATAATAGGCGAAGTTGTAATTTTGTGATAAATTGAAAGTTGAGATTTAACAAGAAGAAGTAATTAGTATGGATTTGTGAATTAAGTAATTGAAATTAGATAAAGTGATTTGAGAGGACAGAGACCTTGTAAGAAAAGAATTGCGAAGAATAGTATAGTGTGAACCTGAATTGTTTTATAGACTAGAAAATAAAGAAATAATTTCACATTTTATCTAATCGAGCCGTAGCTCGCATATTACAATATATAAATGATTTTCTCGTGCTAGTCGTAATGTATGCTGATGAAATAATAATATTGATAATAATGACACCGAATCCATCAATAACTGATCAATTAAAAGAAAGAAAAGTTAAAGCTAAAAATAGTATAACACCACTTGGAACGCTTTCATAGGGAAGTATCATATAGTCATCAGTCAAAATGAAACTGTTCAACGCCATGTTTAGGCCAGTTTACAGCTATGCAGCTCAAGTATGTGGTTTCCCGAATTTCGATAAGGGGGATAAAATGAAAAGATTCTACATTAAAAAAGTACTTGGTTTACCGGAGTTCATACCAAATTACATACTTAAACTGGAAACCGGTGTTCCCGATATGCATCTCTACACATTGAAATTGCACATGGGCTACATACATATATAAAACAAAGGAAAATGAAAACATTTGCGATTTGTCAAAGTAGGCTTGAATCAAAAGAACTCTCGGGAAAACTAGTTAATTAGAACACTAGTTAAATAGAAAATAACAAGATTATTACAAAATTGTGGTAGTAAGTGCACTCTAGGAGTATTACCTACGGATCAAAAGTTTAACTCGTGTAAGTCCTAGCAATTAAAACGCATATTTGCAAATTTCAAATACCACTAACATCTTAGCCTCACTAAATGAACAAAAGACGTCTTCAAGACACTGCACAAAAATCAGCATCCACAATGACATTCCGCGCAATTACGCCAGAGAAAGGCAAAGTTACTTCCCCTAATGAAATTTCTTCGCGTGAAAAAACCGGACATAAAAAGTGTTCTGAAAGACGAAAAACTGTACGTTACGGATAAACTATTCCTGTGGGACTTATCAAAAGGGCTAAAAAGTGGCATCGATAATGGAAGGAAGCCAATTCAAGAAATTTTTGGAGAAATTCCCGCACATTTAACAAATTCGATGAGTACTTTGCAAAACCAAAACATAAATAACTGCCCGAACAAAATGGTGGAGTTGAAGCTGCAGTACACAGCGCTGTCAAAATTGAAATACACGAACTCCCTATAGCACGCACACAATACGACGCTGTAGCTGCAGCACAAGTTGAGTCAACTTCGACTTCCGAACGAGCTGCACTACTTTTTGACAGTTAAAGACAAAAACAAAAAACAAAAATTGCAGAGTCGTCTACGGAGAAATTTCATAGCATGCAATTTCTTCTTCCTCGGTCATTATTATAAAAATTTTATTTATAAAATCCACCACAAAAAACAGTCAGCAGATCTAATGCTAATTGGAGATTTTAATAAAATAAAAATAACTTTGCAAGTGGTTACCCGGAATCTATCATATATTGCAAAAGTCTGCGGATAACACCATGAATCCACTTAAAAACTTCTTCTACGAGGTAAGGCAACTGAATGATAAGACAAGCCAATTTTAAAGAGCAAACCAAAATTAACGGTACATTTTTTAGAAGAAACGTTGGAAAATGAGAGAAAATGTGATTGCACGCAGACTTTTGCAAAGCATTTCTTTCATATGCTGATACTCTTCATTTTACTGTTACTTTGTTTTTTTTCTTAACTGCTTAGTTTAAATTGGAAACTGTGGAGGAATATTCCGTTATCAAATAAAAATTGGGATATATTCATTTTTTGGCTGCTAAACATAAAATATATGTAAAAACAACGATTAAACCTCAGTGTACGCAGACTTATGCAAAGCACTGTATAACCGTAGATCGAAGGACGAAATCGAAGATAGAAAAGGTGTGAAAATCTTAGATGCTTTGGACTGAAGAATTCTAAATCGAAGCTGTGAAGGAGACTCTAGAGGGGGATATACTTTTCTGCGTGGAACAGCGTGCTCGGTAATAGACTACTGCCTTATATCTGGAAATTGGTGTTCTCGCATAAACGACTTCCGCGTAGGGATAAAAACGTTATTGAACCATATGCCTTTAAAGGTTTCATTTAAGATTTTCGCCAGCCATATTGCAGCAAACATATCTCAACTAAAACTTCAGTTGAAGTTGCCATGAAAAGACAGTTTTCGGGAATCATACAAAGCAAATCTTAATAGAGAGCCCGTTAAATTGGAAGCCATGAATATTTCACCAAATATCGATACCTTAACAGAAATAGTGAAAAAGCCTTATTAAGAATATATGGTAACAACACGTTCAAAGTCCTCAACGCGACTGCAAACAAACATTCTAAAACTCTTTGCAGTACAAAAATGACTCGATCATTCGCAACAAAATATTGCTCTAATAATTTATTGAGCAACAAAATATTGCTCTAATAAATGGATCAAGATCTTCAGCCGAATTTTGGTAAGCTGTCAATTATCAATGGAAAAACAAATGCATTGCTTCAGGACTTTAAGCAGACCAGTTAAGAAACCATTTTGCAACTCTTCTCAACGCAGAGCTAAAATCTCCTTCCTTTCAATATGCACCCCCTATGAATGTCGACGAATTCCTTGATGCACCGATTACAGAAGCCGAAGTGAAAGTTGTGAGCGACAACTCCAAGAAAAGTAAAGCTCTTAGAAATGATCGTATCCCTTTCGAATTCTATAAAAATTGTACATTGAAATTCCTATCAGCACTTACAATAGAATTCAATCAGATGCCCCAGAATGTTTCCAGAAGGCGATAATATTTCTATACTGCACAAGAAAGGCGACTATGATAATACAGAAAATTATAGGGGTATTGCCGGAGTAATCTTCAATCGAATAAGTCAGTGGGTGGAAAACAAGAATATTCTATTAGAATTTCAACCTGGCTTTAGACGAAATTATTAGACTATTGACCAAATATTCTCACTGTCTACAGTTGCATAAGAATAAGCAAAAAAAAAAAAAACTATATGCCTTCTTCACAGATTTTCAAGCTTTTGACTGTGTAGCGCGCGAATAGGTTTTTTATAAGCTCTACGGATATGGAATGTCATCCAATGTCATTAGAGTTTTGAGATCTGTGTACGAAAACAACGTGGCATGTGTATGGCAATAACTTGTCGGATGAGTTCAGCACATCTATGGGCGTGAAACAATGGTGCACCTTAAGCACATTGCTATTTATTTTATATATAAATGTGGGATTATTGAAATAAAATATCTTATTAGATGAAAATTCAAATACAGATTTATTTTGAAAGATTTGGAGTAGAATATTAAGATAGGTAGATTTGAGTATGAGAATATTTAAATAGGGAGATGCTCTTGGTTTGACGGACACTCAGCGACACCCACTATCCGTTTAAAATTACAAGTGTCGGAAGCGGTATATTGAATTTTCTTCTCTCCCATCGAGCAGGAAGGTCACAGGTGATTCCATGTAAGTAAGATAACAGATCATGTTAAGGGTGGAATAGAGCTGAGCCGTGCCAAAATTCCAGCTCTAATGTTTGCAGATGATACTCGTAATGTCTTCCTAGCAGATTCAGTGCATACTATGCAGCTCATGGTTAACAGACTTGACAACTACTGCAAAACTTGGAAGATGATGATTTTCAGGGTGGCAGGTACGCTCGAAAGGAAAAGTAGAAGCTCCTAGGTGAACAGATCGAAATTGTGTGAGAGTATAAGTATTGTAATATGCGAGCTACGGCTCGAGTAGATAAAACGATATTCTGTGAAATTTATTTCTTTATTTTCTAGTCTATAGAACAATTCAAGTTCACACTATACTATTCTTCGCAAATTCTTTTCTTACAAGGTCCCTTTCCTCTCAAATCACTTTATCTCCTTCCAATTACTTAATTCACAAATCCAAACTAATTACTTTTTCTTGTTCACTCTCAACTTTCAATTTATCACCAAATTACAACTTCGCCCATTATCACTTTTCCAATCTCTTCGCCACGGTTCTAAACCAACTGTGTCTTTTTTGATCGCCATCTGTCCTTATATAGCAGAAGTTTCTGATAGCCAGAAACTTCTAGCAAATTCTTGACCACTGGAACAAGAGAAATAATTCTTGCAGTTATAATTCCCTTTTATCCCTGATATTATTCGTCTCTTTCGTTGACATGAGCTGTGGAGACTTCGTCCCAGACACGAACCTCGAATGAAAGGACAGTTCGAACCAAAATTCTGCCAGAATGGAAAGTCACTTCGGAATTTGCTGCATAGACATAGGAGCGTTATTATTATGCTACACTGCCCCCCTCTTAGACGTGTTCGTCCCGAACAAGAGCATCCTCATTTCGGCCATTGTATCGACTCAGTCGGTCCACATGAACCACTTTCATTTTGGCCCTCGGTCCTCGCTGGATGCGGTAGACAACATCGTTGATGCGGGCTACTATTCTGTAGGGACCTTCCCAGTTCCGCTGTAATTTAGGTGATTTCCCCTTTTGGCGATGGGGATTATACAGCCACACCAGATCTCCTTCCTGGAATCCTGACGTTGTTGCCTTGGCATCATACCTGGTCTTCATGCGGTCGCTCGTCATCTTAATCTGGCTTCTGGTCCTTTGGTGTATGTCCCTAAGCAATTCCCTAAGGTCCGCCACGTACTCTTCTTCATTTCTGGGCTCATTGGTAGGAGATCCATATTTCACCTCACTGGGTAAACGAGCTATTCCACCAAATAAGATTTCGAACGGCGTATGTCGAGTAGTGCTATGCACGGCACTTCTATAGGCCATCAAAAACAAGGGAATCTGCCGGTCCCAATCCCGTTGGTAGTCACCTACGACCTTCGAGAGATGTTCGTCCAAAGTCCTATTGAAACGCTCCACCATACCGTCCGACTGTGGATGAAGCGGGGTTGTCCTTGTCTTTTTGATTCCGAGTAGTTGACACATCTCTTGGAAGATTCTTGACTCGAAGTTCCGCCCTTGGTCAGAATGCAATTCCAAGGGCACACCGAATCTGCTAACCCAATTGTAGACGATCTGCTCCGCCACGGTTCTGGCTTCCTGGTTAGGGATCGGAAACGCTTCCGGCCACTTACTGAAGTAGTCCATCACTACGAGTATATACCGATTACCATTGTCGGTTTCCGGAAAGGGCCCTGCAATGTCGATGGCGATTCGTTCGAAAGGTGCTCCCACGTTGTATTGGTGCATCTTACCTCGAGTTTTGATTCTCGGACCCTTGCTAGCTGCACACACGTCGCATTTTCTGCACCAGTCTTCGATATCTTCCTTCGCTTTTAACCAATAAAAACGTTCTCGTACCTTTTCTAGCGTCTTATTCACTCCCAAGTGGCCTCCGGTCGCCCCGCCATGCATTTCCTGTAACACCTCCTTGACCCTCGTCCGCGGTACGACATTCCGCATTACAAACGACTTTCCGTCGGAGGATTCCCATTTTCTTCTCAGAACACCTTCTTGGACATGGAGGGAGTCCCACTGTGCAAAATATGCCTTTAAGGTCGGGCTTCTGTGAGAGATGTCCTGATGATCCGGTTTCTCCATGTTCTCCTTCCAGGCCAGAATCGGCTCGATATCCGGGTCTTCCTTCTGAGCGTTTCGGATCTCATCTACGCTCCAGCCGGCGATAGGTTCGGCTCTCATTCTTTGGATGGAAACCAGCTCCCGTTCTTCCTGACGCGCACAATGTTTACAATTCGTTCTGCATGGTCTCCGGGACAGTGCATCCGCATTAGAGTGGAGTTTTCCTTTACGATGCTGTATTTCGTAGTCGTAGATTTGCAGCCTTTCGATCCATCTTGCGACCTGACCCTCAGGACGCTTGAACTGTAATAGCCATTTTAAGGCTGCATCGTCTGTGCGAAGAACGAACTTCATCCCATAGAGGTATTTGTGAAAATGCTTCGTAGCCAAGATCAAAGCTAGAAGTTCCCGCCTTGTCACGCAGTAGTTCCTTTCTGGCTTAGAGAGCACCTTGCTGAAGTACGCAACCACCTTCTCTTGGCCATCATGCACCTGGGAGAGTACGGCTCCTACCCCGACATTACTAGCATCTGCATCCACAATGAACGTTTCCCCGGGAGTGGGGTAAGCTAGTATCGGGGCATCGCATAGCCGTTGTTTAAGTGCCTTGAAGCTCTTCTCGCACTCAATTTTGACCATTTGAATTGTTTCCCCTTTTCCGTCAACTGGTGCAGGCTCTTTGCGATCCCGGCAAAATCCTTCACGAACCGTCTGTAGTAGGTGGCTAGGCCCAGGAAGCTCCTTAGTTGATGTTTGTCTTTGTTGACTGTCCAGTTTTTCACCGCTTCGACCTTCTCTGGATCGGTTCTCACTCCTTTCGCTGAAATTATGTGTCCCAGGTACTTGACTTCCGCTCTAAACAGGGCGCACTTCTTGGGGTTGAGCTTCAGGTGGGCACTTCGAAGCCTTTGAAACACATCCCTTAGATTGTCGCGGTGTTGCGCAAACGTTTTTCCTACGACGATGACATCATCCAAGTATACCAAACAGGTTTTCCATGTTAACCCTTGCAGGACACATTCCATCAATCGCTCGAAAGTCGCCGGAGCATTGCACAGCCCGAATGGCATTACCGTGAATTGCCATAGCCCATTTCCTGAGGTGAAGGCGGTTTTCTCCCGGTCTTCTGGATGGATCTGTACCTGCCAGTAGCCACTCTTCAAGTCGAGAGTGGAAAACCATCGGGCTCCTGATAGTGTGTCTAGCGTGTCGTCAATCCGTGGCAGAGGGTAGCTGTCTTTCTTGGTGACGTAATTGAGCTGCCGATAGTCCACGCAGAACCGCGTGCTGCCATCTTTCTTCTTAACCAGTACAACCGGTGATGCCCACGGACTTTTGGAACTTTCAATCAGACCTTCTTTCTCCATTGCCGACACCATCTCTGCAACTTCTGTCTGCTTTGCCAATGGAAGGCGCCTAGCAGGCTGACGAATGTCTATTCGATGTTGTACCAGGTGTGTTCGGCCGTATTCTCCGTCCTGTGAGGCAAATACATCAGCGTACTCATTGATAAGATTTTCTGCCATAGTTCGCTGCTCCTGATTCAGCTCACTGGACTGGAGAATCGTCTCTCTCGCTTCCGCTGTCCAAGGTGATGGGAGAGGTTTTGGAGCATCACGTTCAGATATTGTTGCGACGGCGGTAATCGGCGTGCATTTTCCAGTCACCTCCCCTCGCCTTAGTTTGACAGTGTGTGGTCTTGCGTTCAAAACCCTCACTGGAACCATGGTGTTCTTTGGTTCGACTAACGTCTTTCCCACGATGTAGTCTTGAGAATTCTTCTCTGGGTCTGGTTCTACTATGTAGAATCGGTGGCTCCCAAGATCACCTTCCAGCTTCGTCCAAATGATTGTCTCTGAAGACGGCGGCAAAACTTCGTCTTTGCTGATGACTGTCCTGAGAGTTACGGCATTCTCATTTCCGTACACCATCGGAATCTCCACATTTCGATACCTCAGTACTTGCATCCCGATGTCCAAGATTACTTCATTTGCTTTCATGAAGTCTACTCCGATGATGCACTCGTCGCATATATCTGCCACCAGAAACGCATGGGAGAACGTCAGTCCTGAGAGAGTAATCGTAAGACGAACTTCTCCAAATACCTTCGCCATTTCCCCTGTTGCAGTCTTCAGGCAGTAGCTGTTGGTGTTGTGCAGCCAGGAGCTTCTGACGATATCTCTTCTTACAATGGAGGCGGTGGCACCTGTGTCGATGGTGGCTACGCACTTCTTCTTGTTGATTAGTGCCTCCACTGTCAGGCTCTTGTTACCCCGTTTGGTTTGCGAAACTTGAATGGTGGTCCTGGGGGCCTCGATTCCAGTAACCAACTTCTGCCCCGCGAAGTTGGTCCTTACGCATCTCCCGACTGCTGGTTTTGGGAAGTCTGACCGACAGGATGCTTCCTCTCTGCTTCTCCTACTTCCGCAATGTGGACAATTTCCTCGTCTAGGTGCACTTCTGCACTGCCGTTGTAGGTGTCCGGTTTGGTTGCAATTCCAGCAACGGATTTGACTTCCGCGAGCTCTGTCTTCATCCATGACGGCTGTTCTCTGGCATGAGCATTCCACGACGGACATTTCCCTGACACGGTGTATTCCCTGGTATGCTTGGTCCGCAGCCTTCATTGACAAAGCGAATGCCAATGCCTCGGGGAGTGTTCGCTTTTCAGCCATCCTTACAGCCATTTGCAGTTGTCTGTCCTCTATGGCCTGAATAAAAGCTTCCACCGCCATTTCGTTGATAAGCTCCTCACCGGCTTTAGGGTATGAAAGATGGGCTAGTCGCTCTATATCCGCTTGCAACTGTTGGAGCGTTTCCCCCCTTTTCTGGACTCGACTACGCAGCTGAACCCTGTACACCTGCTGCATGTGTTCATCCCCAAACCGCATCTCGATAGCCTGAACCAGAGAGTCGTAGTTCTGCTGTTTATCTTCCGGGATGGTCTGCAAGAGCTCCGCAGCTGGACCCCTCAGTGCAAGCGTGAGTGCAATAGACTTCTCTTCATCGTCCCAGCTATTGGTCATTGCGGCCGCTTCGAATTGCCTCTTATAAATTGGCCATGATGTTTGACCATCGAAGATAGGAGGCTGCATCTCCTTTCTTCTCAGACCGTCAGTGGAATATTCCCGTGCTTTCTGTCTCTTCACGTTGCTGAGCTCCTTAGCAAGATTTTCGACTTGCTTCCCTACTATCTCGAATTGCGTATCCCACTTCTGACACCAATGTAATATGCGAGCTACGGCTCGAGTAGATAAAACGATATTCTGTGAAATTTATGTCTTGATTTTCTAGTCTATAGAACAATTCAAGTTCACACTATACTATTCTTCGCAAATTCTTTTCTTACAAGGTCCCTTTCCTCTCAAATCACTTTATCTCCTTCCAATTACTTAATGCACAAATCCAAGCTAATTACTTTTTCTTGTTCACTCTCAACTTTCAATTTATCACCAAATTACAACTTCGCCCATTATCACTTTTCCAATCTCTTCGCCACGGTTCTAAACCAACTGTGTCTTTTTTGATCGCCATCTGTCCTTATATAGCAGAAGTTTCTGATAGCCAGAAACTTCTAGCAAATTCTTGACCACTGGAACAAGAGAAATAATTCTTGCAGTTATAATTCCCTTTTATCCCTGATATTATTCGTCTCTTTCGTTGACATGAGCTGTGGAGACTTCGTCCCAGACACGAACCTCGAATGAAAGGACAGTTCGAACCAAAATTCTGCCAGAATGGAAAGTCACTTCGGAATTTGCTGCATAGACATATGAGCGTAGTTATTATTATGCTACAGTATCTTGGAGTTTTGCTAACATCTAACCTAAATATGACAAAGCATCTTCAAATCAAATTAGGTAAAGCTAAGCGGCCAATATGTGCAGTTTGGGGTAAATGTATCAATAATAAAAATATATCACATAACTCGAAACAGAAAATATTTCGTGCCACAACAACATCTATCTTTTTTACGAAGCACAAGTATGGGGTTACTGCTCCTTTGAAATTGTGGAAAAGTTCCTCCGTTACTTTTTTAAACTTCCGAGCAGTTCACCTAACTACATGCTCCACTTGGAGACAGGAGTTGCACTTCTGTTCCTGAATACCCTCAAGCTCCATCTTGACTACGTGGTAATAGTCATGACAATAAATCAAAAAAGGATACTCAAGTTAGTGCTTTCGCAAATGATACTCTACGGGGGGAAATGTGTACAAGAATGGAATAACTTAACATCGGATTGCGATTTTAGTCTGCTGGTTACACCAAAACAACCATAATTTGGAACACAAGACGCATTTTTTGGCTAGAAACTCAACGGATATGTTAAGCACCATCTTCAAAATAAGAGGAGAACTAACCAGTCTGAACTACATACTGCACCGCCCGGAACTATCAATTTTGTGTAGCCTGTGTAACCTCAAGGAGCGAGAGAATGTGCTCCACTTCGACGCGATATGTCCCATTCTAAAGGAATTCTGCCTTAATTTCTTTGGATCACAGGTACTGAACTAGAGGAGGCTATAAGCGTACTGAACGGTGACCGAGGCTGGGATATGTTGTTTAACTACACGATAAATGCACTACACTACAGAAATTGCATTATCGAAGAAAACTTCTAAAAATTTTTTTTTTTTTTTTTTTTTTTGGTTGCGCCTGGAGGTGCAGGAATCTTCAAAAGATACCAATGGCCCGTACCATTGGTTATGCCCGATTCATATATCTGACCTGATGATTCATAAGCGTCTGCCAGTATATGCCTACGGGCTAAACCTCACCCCCCAGAGAGGCACTATGAGAACCGGCCGCTCGTGCTCATAGTAGTAGGAAATTCGTTCCTCTCATTTTTTCGTTTTGTGGTGACTACGACTAAGTTGCCTTAACAAGTAGTTTACGCTTCTGTAGTGTTAATCGCGTTAGGTAGGTAGCTTTCCTGCGAAGGCACCTACTAATACCGTCATTACATGCGGTTTTCCCTTACTGCGCCAGATCGTACGGTCTTGTTCTTTGTAGTCGGCGCTCGAGGTTTGTCACGTCCAGAGTACGGATTATTTCATTATTGCAATGATCATGAAGGCGAGTACGAAGTTTGTGAGCAAAGTTTGTTACTTCATCCCTCACGGTAGCAATTCCTAGATCTCTGTGAATATCACTATTCCTTATATACCATGGAGCATTCACAATTGCTCTTAGTGTTTTGTTTTGGAATGTTTGCAGAACAGTCATATTGCTTGGCTTGGTACAACCCCAAAGTTGTATACCGTATGTCCAAGATGGTTTTAGCACTTGCTTGTACAGAAGCAGTTTGTTGTATACGCTTAACTTCGAGTATCTCCCGAGTAGCCAGTACATTTCTCTAAGTCTGATTTCGAGCTCGTCGCGCTTCTTTTTAACATGTGGCTTCCACTTAAGTTTTGCGTCTAGTGTCATTCCTAGATATTTTGCCTCGTTTGCGTACGGTATTTGTACCGAGTTAATGGAAATAGGTAAGTTGTTTATCTTTTTGTATGTAAAATTGACATGCGTTGACTTGGTCTCGTTAAGGACGATTCTCCAGGTCTTTGTCCACTCGCATACTTTGTTTAAAGCTCGTTGGAGTTTTCCAGTTGATGATTCGACTGACTCATCTGTTGCGAGGATAGCCGTGTCATCTGCGAACGTTGCTACGACAGTCCCTTCATCTTGTGGTATATCTCTTGTGTAGAGGAGGAACAGGATTGGGCCGAGAACGCTTCCTTGCGGAACACCGGCATGGATTTCTTTGAATTTCGAATATTCTGCCCCATGTTTAACACGAAAGAGTCTGTTATTAAGGTAAGATTCCAATATTCTGTAGAATTTATCTGGTAAGATTTCCCTTAGCTTATATCTCAGGCCTTCGTGCCATACCTTGTCGAACGCTTGCGATACGTCGAGAAAAGCGGTAGAGCATATCTTTTTCCCTTCTAGAGCTTTTTCAATTTCATTTGTAATTCGATACACCTGATCGATTGTGGAATGTTTAACCCGAAACCCGAATTGATGATCCGGGATCAATCGCCTTTCTTCAATTACTGGGTGCAATCTTTTTAGCAGAAGTTTCTCAAAGACTTTAGATATTATCGGCAGAAGCGAAATGGGTCTATATGATTTCTTGTCGTTTGCACATTTCCCCGGTTTCGGAACCATTATTACTTCGGCGACTTTCCATTGCCTTGGAACATATAGAAGTCTCAATGAAGCATTTATAATGTAGAGTAACTTAACTAACGCTTTTTTCGGTAGCTCCTTCAAAAACTTCGCCAGTGATTAAATCATATCCTGGAGCCTTGTTATTTTTCAGTTTTCTTATTTTTTTTTTTTTTTATTATTTATTTATTTTTTATTTATTTATTACTTCTAAAAATGAAAACCAAATTTAAAAAAAAAAGAAGCAGATATTCAGTACGTCGGTTCCCTCGCATGCTTATAAAGGAAGTAATTAGGAAAGTAATATATTGGTTTGAAACCTGGAACAACATGGGAGAAAGTAATGGCAGTAGGTCGTCAGATTTGCCGTTAAATGAGGATATTTGGAAAGATAACATTATGAAAACACTTGAGGGACTCAGAAAGGATCACATTGATCAAAATCTGCACTGCGCTAAAATTGGTACCCATGGAGTGTACCGGAAACTAAACCATCTTATAGGTCACACTTATTTCAACGACGCAGTAGACAAGAATTTCATAACATGGAATTATAAAACACGAGCTGGACTACTGGGATTGAACGCAAACTGGTTTCGAGAAGGTTATCGCAGAAATTGCAGCTTGTGCAACTTGAACGAAGAAGAAAATGTTGTACACTTTATAGGAAAATGTCCCACTTTAAAATCGAAGAAATCATCGCGGAGGTGCGTATAGTAAGTGGAGAATCTTAATCAAATATATTGTAGCATAATAATAACTACGCTCCCTAAAAGTATGATGCAACAAATTCCGAAGTGTCTTTTCATTCTGGCAGAATTTTGGTTCGAAGTGTCCTTTCATTCGAGGTTCGTGTCTGCGGTTTCCACAGTTCATGTCTACGAAAGAGACGGATAATATCACGGATGAGAGGGAATTATAACTGCAAGAATGATTGTCATCTTGGAATTTTTCTTGTTCCAGTGGTCGAAGAATTTGCTAGAAGTTTCTGGCTGTCAGAAACTTCTGCTATATAAGGACAGATGGCGATCAAAAAAGGGGGCAGTAGTTCTTAAACTGTGGCGAAGAGATTAGAAAAGTGATAATGGGCGAAGTTGTAATTTTGTGGTAAATTGAAAGTTGAGATTTAACAAGAAGAAGTAATTAGTTTGGATCTGTGAATTAAGTAATTGAAAGGAGATAAAGTGATTTGAGAGGACAGAGACCTTGTAAGAAAAGAATTGCGAAGAATAGTATAGTGTGAACCTGAATTGTTCTATAGACTAGAAAATAAAGAAATAATTTCACAGAATATTGTTTTATCTACTCGAGCCGTAGCTCGCATATTACATTGGTGTCAGAAGCGGGATAAAACTTATTCTGTGAATAACTATTTCCGTGGTGTGAAATTGCACAATAAAAAAGAAAAAAAGAAAAACGATTTCTGTGTTGAGTTAATTAGTTGCGCAAAATGGGTCGCAAATTGGGAAAACTAACTATAACTCAACTAAAGGCAGAACTCAGTAAGCGGAACCTCGACACAACTGGGGGAAAAGATGCCCTACTGATTCGTTTGGAAGAAGCAGTAACGCAGGAAGGTGAAAGTCCGCATGACGTAGAGTTTGACGTGGGAGAGGAACCAGCAAGTACAGTAGCCGACCCGGATATAACAAGTCTGCTCCTGCAACTTAAGTCAGTCATGGGCGAACAAAGGAAAACAATGGAAGACCAAAAGAAGTCTCTGGAACTTAAGCTCGATGACCAAAAGAAAGCAATAGACGACCAAAAGAACTCTCTAGAACTTAAGCTGGACGAACAAAAGAAAGCAATGGACGACCAGAGGAATTCTCTAGAACTTAAGCTGGATGAACAAAAGAAAGCAATGGACAAACAAAAGAATTCTCTAGATGCTCTGGAAAGCAAACTTGATGAGCAAAACAAGAACTTGGAATCCAAATTCGAAGTGATCGAAGAGAAAATCGAGAAGGTCAAGACGCAACTCGAAAAGTCGAAACTAGATTCGGGAAGATAGAGACTCAGTTCGAAAAAGTAGAAAAGCAAGTCGAAAATCTTGCTAAGGAGCTCAGCAACGTGAAGAGACAGAAAGCACGGGAATATTCCACTGACGGTCTGAGAAGAAAGGAGATGCAGCCTCCTATCTTCGATGGTCAAACATCATGGCCAATTTATAAAAGGCAATTCGAAGCGGCCGCAATGACCAATAGCTGGGACGATGAAGAGAAGTCCATTGCACTCACACTTGCACTGAGGGGTCCAGCTGCGGAGCTCTTGCAGACCATCCCGGAAGATAAACAGCAGAACTACGACTCTCTGGTTCAGGCTATCGAGATGCGGTTTGGGGATGAACACATGCAGCACGTGTACAGGGTTCAGCTGCGTAGTCGAGTCCAGAAAAGGGGGGAAACGCTCCAACAGTTGCAAGCGGATATAGAGCGACTAGCTCATCTTTCATACCCTAAAGCCGGTGAGGAGCTTATTAACGAAATGGCGGTGGAAGCTTTTATTCAGGCCATAGAGGACAGACAACTGCAAATGGCTGTAAGGATGGCTGAAAAGCGAACACTCCCCGAGGCATTGGCATTCGCTTTGTCAATGAAGGCTGCGGACCAAGCATACCAGGAAATACACCGTGTCAGGGAAATGTCCGTCGTGGAATGGTCATGCCAGAGAACAGCCGTCATGGATGAAGACAAAGCTCGCGGAAGTCAAATCCGTTGCTGGAATTGCAACCAAACCGGACACCTACAACGGCAGTGCAGAGGTGCACCTAGACGAGGAAATTGTCCACATTGCGGAAGTAGGAGAAGCAGAGAGGAAGCATCTGGCTGTCAGTCAGACTTACCAAAACTAGCAGTCGGGAAATGCGAAAGGACCAACTTCGCGGGGCAGAAGTTGGTTACTGGAATCGAGGCCCCAGGACCACCATTCAAGTTTCGCAAACGAAACGGGGTAACAAGAGCCTGACAGTGGAGGCACTAATCAACAAGAAGAAGTGCGTAGCCACCATCGACACAGGCGCCACTGCCTCCATTGTAAGAAGAGATATCGTCAGAAGCGCCTGGCTGCACAACACCAACAGCTACTGCCTGAAGACTGCAACAGGGGAAATGGCGAAAGTGTTTGGAGAAGTTCGTCTTACGATTACTCTGGCGGGACTGACGTTCTCCCATGCATTTCTGGTGGCAGATATATGCAACGAGTGCATCATCGGAATAGACTTCATGAAAGCAAATGAAGTAATCTTGGACATCGGGATGCAAGTACTGAGGTATCGAAATGTGGAGATTCCGATGGTGTACGGAAACTAGAATGCCGTAACTCTCACAACCATTTGGACGAAGCTGGAAGGTGATATTGGGAGCCACCGATTCTACATAGTAGAACCAGACCCAGAGAAGAATTCTCAAAACTACATCGTGGGAAAGACGTTAGTCGAACCAAAGAACACCATGGTTCCAGTGAGAGTTTTGAACGCAAGACCGCACATTGTCAAACTAAGGCGAGGGGAGGTGACTGGAAAATGCACGCCGATTACCGCCGTCGCAACAATATCTGAACGTGATGCTCCAAAACCTCTCCCATCACCTTGGACAGCGGAAACGAGAGAGACGATTCTCCAGTGCCTCACAGGACGGAGAATACGGCCGAACACACCTGGTACAACATCGAATAGACATTCGTCAGCCTGCTAGGCGCCTTCCATTGGCAAAGCAGACAGAAGTTGCAGAGATGGTGTCGGCAATGGAGAAAGAAGGTCTGATTGAAAGTTCCAAAAGTCCGTGGGCATCACCGGTTGTACTGGTTAAGAAGAAAGATGGGAGCACGCGGTTCTGCGTGGACTATCGGCAGCTCAATTACGTCACCAAGAAAGATAGCTATCCTCTGCCACGGATTGACGACACGCTAGACACACTATCAGGAGCCCGATGGTTTTCCACTCTCGACTTGAAGAGTGGCTACTGGCAGGTACAGATCCATCCAGAAGACCGGGAGAAAACCGCCTTCACCTCAGGAAATGGGCTATGGCAATTCACGGTAATGCCATTCGGGCTGTGCAATGCTCCGGCGACTTTCGAGCGATTGATTGAATGTGTCCTGCAAGGGTTAACATGGAAAACCTGTTTGGTATACTTGGATGATGTCATCGTCGTAGGAAAAACGTTTGCGCAACACCGCGACAATCTAAGGGATGTGTTTCAAAGGCTTCGAAGTGCCCACCTGAAGCTCAACCCCAAGAAGTGCGCCCTGTTTAGAGCGGAAGTCAAGTACCTGGGACACATAATTTCAGCGAAAGGAGTGAGAACCGATCCAGAGAAGGTCGAAGCGGTGAAAAACTGGCCAGTCCCCAAAGACAAACACCAACTAAGGAGCTTCCTGGGCCTAGCCACCTACTACAGACGGTTCGTGAAGGATTTTGCCGGGATCGCAAAGAACCTGCACCAGTTGACGGAAAAGGGAAAACAATTCAAATGGACAATTGAGTGCGAGAAGAGCTTCAAGGCACTTAAACAACGGCTATGCGATGCCCCGATACTAGCTTACCCCACTCCCGGGGAAACGTTCATTGTGGATGCAGATGCTAGTAATGTCGGGGTAGGAGCCGTACTCTCCCAGGTGCATGATGGCCAAGAGAAGGTGGTTGCGTACTTCAGCAAGGTGCTCTCTAAGCCAGAAAGGAACTACTGCGTGACAAGGCGGGAACTTCTAGCTTTGATCTTGGCTACGAAGCATTTTCACAAATACCTCTATGGGATGAAGTTCGTTCTTCGCACAGACGATGCAGCCTTAAAATGGCTATTACAGTTCAAGCGTCCTGAGGGTCAGGTCGCAAGATGGATCGAAAGGCTGCAAATCTACGACTACGAAATACAGCATCGTAAAGGAAAACTCCACTCTAATGCGGATGCACTGTCCCGGAGACCATGCAGAACGAATTGTAAACATTGTGCGCATCAGGAAGAACGGAAGCTGGTTTCCATCCAAAGAATGAGAGCCGGCTGGAGCGTAGATGAGATCCGGAACGCTCAGAAAGAAGACATGGATATCGAGCCGATTCTGGCCTGGAAGGAGAACATGGAGAAACCGGATCATCAGAACATCTCTCACAGAAGCCCGACCTTAAAGGCATATTTTGCGCAGTGGGACTCCCTCCATGTCCAAGAAGGTGTTCTGAGAAGAAAATGGGAATCCTCCAACGGAAAGTCGTTTGTAATGCAGCTTGTCGTACCGCGGACGAGGGTCAAGGAGGTGTTACAGGAAATGCATGGCGGGGCGTCCGGAGGCCACTTGGGAGTGAATAAGACGCTAGAAAAGGTACGAGAACGTTTTTATTGGTTAAAAGCGAAGGAAGATATCGAAGACTGGTGCAGAAAATGCGACGTGTGTGCAGCTAGCAAGGGTTCGAGAATCATAACTCGAGGTAAGATGCACCAATACAACGTGGGATCATCTTTAGAACGAATCGCCATTGACATCGCAGGGCCCTTTCCGGAAACCGACAATGGTAATCGGTATATACTCGTAGTGATGGACTACTTCAGTAAGTGGCCGGAAGCGTTTCCGATCCCTAACCAGGAAGCCAGAACCGTGGCGGACCTTAGGGAAAGGCTTAGGGACATACACCAAAATACCAGAAGCCAGATTAAGATGACGAGCGACCGCATGAAGACCCGGTATGATGCCAAGGCAACAACGTCAGGATTCCAGGAAGGAGATCTGGTGTGGCTGTATAATCCCTATCGCCAAAAGGGGAAATCACCTAAATTGCAGCGGTACTGGGAAGGTCCCTACAGAATAGTAACCCGCCTCAACGATGTTGTCTACCGCATCCAGCGAGGACCAAGGGCCAAAATGAAAGTGGTTCATGTGGATCGACTGAGTCGATACAATGGCCGAAATGAGGATGCACTTGTTCGCGACGAACACGTCTAAGAGGGGGGCGGTGTAGCATAATAATAACTACGCTCCCTAAAAGTATGATGCAACAAATTCCGAAGTGTCTTTTCATTCTGGCAGAATTTTGGTTCGAAGTGTCCTTTCATTCGAGATTCGTGTCTGCGGTTTCCACAGTTCATGTCTACGAAAGAGACGGATAATATCACGGATGAGAGGGAATTATTACAGCAGAATTTTTCTTGTTCCAGTGGTCGAAGAATTTGCTAGAAGTTTCTGGCTATCAGAAACTTCTGCTATATAAGGACAGATAGCGATCAAAAGAGGGCAGTAGTTTTTAAACTGTGGCGAAGAGATTAGAAAAGTGATAATAGGCGAAGTTGTAATTTTGTGATAAATTGAAAGTTGAGATTTAACAAGAAGAAGTAATTAGTATGGATATGTGAATTAAGTAATTGAAAGGAGATAAAGTGATTTGAGAGGACAGAGACCTTGTAAGAAAAGAATTGCGAAGAATAGTATAGTGTGAACCTGAATTGTTTTATAGACTAGAAAATAAAGAAATAATTTCACAGAATATTGTTTTATCTAATCGAGCCGTAGCTCGCATATTACAATATATAAATGATTTTCTCGTGCTAGTCGTAATGTATGCTGATGAAATAATAATATTGATAATAATGACACCGAATCCATCAATAACTGATCAATTAAAAGAAAGAAAAGTTAAAGCTAAAAATAGTATAACACCACTTGGAACGCTTTCATAGGGAAGTATCATATAGTCATCAGTCAAAATGAAACTGTTCAACGCCATGTTTAGGCCAGTTTACAGCTATGCAGCTCAAGTATGTGGTTTCCCGAATTTCGATAAGGGGGATAAAATGAAAAGATTCTACATTAAAAAAGTACTTGGTTTACCGGAGTTCATACCAAATTACATACTTAAACTGGAAACCGGTGTTCCCGATATGCATCTCTACACATTGAAATTGCACATGGGCTACATACATATATAAAACAAAGGAAAATGAAAACATTTGCGATTTGTCAAAGTAGGCTTGAATCAAAAGAACTCTCGGGAAAACTAGTTAATTAGAACACTAGTTAAATAGAAAATAACAAGATTATTACAAAATTGTGGTAGTAAGTGCACTCTAGGAGTATTACCTACGGATCAAAAGTTTAACTCGTGTAAGTCCTAGCAATTAAAACGCATATTTGCAAATTTCAAATACCACTAACATCTTAGCCTCACTAAATGAACAAAAGACGTCTTCAAGACACTGCACAAAAATCAGCATCCACAATGACATTCCGCGCAATTACGCCAGAGAAAGGCAAAGTTACTTCCCCTAATGAAATTTCTTCGCGTGAAAAAACCGGACATAAAAAGTGTTCTGAAAGACGAAAAACTGTACGTTACGGATAAACTATTCCTGTGGGACTTATCAAAAGGGCTAAAAAGTGGCGTCGATAATGGAAGGAAGCCAATTCAAGAAATTTTTGGAGAAATTCCCGCACATTTAACAAATTCGATGAGTACTTTGCAAAACCAAAACATAAATAACTGCCCGAACAAAATGGTGGAGTTGAAGCTGCAGTACACAGCGCTGTCAAAATTGAAATACACGAACTCCCTATAGCACGCACACAATACGACGCTGCAGCTAAAGTACGAAAAGTAGCTGCAGCACAAGTTGAGTCAACTTCGACTTCCGAACGAGCTGCACTACTTTTTGACAGTTAAAGACAAAAACAAAAAACAAAAATTGCAGAGTCGTCTACGGAGAAATTTCATAGCATGCAATTTCTTCTTCCTCGGTCATTATTATAAAAATTTTATTTATAAAATCCACCACAAAAAACAGTCAGCAGATCTAATGCTAATTGGAGATTTTAATAAAATAAAAATAACTTTGCAAGTGGTTACCCGGAATCTATCATATATTGCAAAAGTCTGCGGATAACACCATGAATCCACTTAAAAACTTCTTCTACGAGGTAAGGCAACTGAATGATAAGACAAGCCAATTTTAAAGAGCAAACCAAAATTAACGGTACATTTTTTAGAAGAAACGTTGGAAAATGAGAGAAAATGTGATTGCACGCAGACTTTTGCAAAGCATTTCTTTCATATGCTGATACTCTTCATTTTACTGTTACTTTGTTTTTTTTCTTAACTGCTTAGTTTAAATTGGAAACTGTGGAGGAATATTCCGTTATCAAATAAAAATTGGGATATATTCATTTTTTGGCTGCTAAACATAAAATATATGTAAAAACAACGATTAAACCTCAGTGTACGCAGACTTATGCAAAGCACTGTATAACCGTAGATCGAAGGACGAAATCGAAGATAGAAAAGGTGTGAAAATCTTAGATGCTTTGGACTGCAGAATTCTAAATCGAAGCTGTGAAGGAGACTCTAGAGGGGGATATACTTTTCTGCGTGGAACAGCGTGCTCGGTAATAGACTACTGCGTAGGGATAAAAACGTTATTGAACCATATGCCTTTAAAGGTTTCATTTAAGATTTTCGCCAGCCATATTGCAGCAAACATATCTCAACTAAAACTTCAGTCGAAGTTGCCATGAAAAGACAGTTTTCGGGAATCATACAAAGCAAATCTTAATAGAGAGCCCGTTAAATTGGAAGCCATGAATATTTCACCAAATATCGATACCCTAACAGAAATAGTGAAAAAGCCTTATTAAGAATATATGGTAACAACACGTTCAAAGTCCTCAACGCGACTGCAAACAAACATTCTAAAACTCTTTGCAGTACAAAAATGACTCTATCATTCGCAACAAAATATTGCTCTAATAATTTATTGAGCAACAAAATATTGCTCTAATAAATGGATCAAGATCTTCAGCCGAATTTTGGTAAGCTGTCAATTATCAATGGAAAAACAAATGCATTGCTTCAGGACTTTAAGCAGACCAGTTAAGAAACCATTTTGCAACTCTTCTCAACGCAGAGCTAAAATCTCCTTCCTTTCAATATGCACCCCCTATGAATGTCGACGAATTCCTTGATGCACCGATTACAGAAGCCGAAGTGAAAGTTGTGAGCGACAACTCCAAGAAAAGTAAAGCTCTTAGAAATGATCGTATCCCTTTCGAATTCTATAAAAATTGTACATTGAAATTCCTATCAGCACTTACAATAGAATTCAATCAGATGCCCCAGAATGTTTCCAGAAGGCGATAATATTTCTATACTGCACAAGAAAGGCGACTATGATAATACAGAAAATTATAGGGGTATTGCCGGAGTAATCTTCAATCGAATAAGTCAGTGGGTGGAAAACAAGAATATTCTATTAGAATTTCAACCTGGCTTTAGACGAAATTATTAGACTATTGACCAAATATTCTCACTGTCTACAGTTGCATAAGAATAAGCAAAAAAAAAAAAAACTATATGCCTTCTTCACAGATTTTCAAGCTTTTGACTGTGTAGCGCGCGAATAGGTTTTTTATAAGCTCTACGGATATGGAATGTCATCCAATGTCATTAGAGTTTTGAGATCTGTGTACGAAAACAACGTGGCATGTGTATGGCAATAACTTGTCGGATGAGTTCAGCACATCTATGGGCGTGAAACAATGGTGCACCTTAAGCACATTGCTATTTATTTTATATATAAATGTGGGATTATTGAAATAAAATATCTTATTAGATGAAAATTCAAATACAGATTTATTTTGAAAGATTTGGAGTAGAATATTAAGATAGGTAGATTTGAGTATGAGAATATTTAAATAGGGAGATGCTCTTGGTTTGACGGACACTCAGCGACACCCACTATCCGTTTAAAATTACAAGTGTCGGAAGCGGTATATTGAATTTTCTTCTCTCCCATCGAGCAGGAAGGTCACAGGTGATTCCATGTAAGTAAGATAACAGATCATGTTAAGGGTGGAATAGAGCTGAGCCGTGCCAAAATTCCAGCTCTAATGTTTGCAGATGATGAAGCGGCCGCAATGACCAATAGCTGGGACGATGAAGAGAAGTCTATTGCACTCACGCTTGCACTGGGGGGTCCAGCTGCGGAGCTCTTGCAGACCATCCCGGAAGATAAACAGCAGAACTACGACTCTCTGGTTCAGGCTATCGAGATGCGGTTTGGGGATGAACACATGCAGCAGGTGTACAGGGTTCAGCTGCGTAGTCGAGTCCAGAAAAGGGGGGAAACGCTCCAACAGTTGCAAGCGGATATAGAGCGACTAGCCCATCTTTCATACCCTAAAGCCGGTGAGGAGCTTATCAACGAAATGGCGGTGGAAGCTTTTATTCAGGCCATAGAGGACAGACAACTGCAAATGGCTGTAAGGATGGCTGAAAAGCGAACACTCCCCGAGGCATTGGCATTCGCTTTGTCAATGAAGGCTGCGGACCAAGCATACCAGGGAATACACCGTGTCAGGGAAATGTCCGTCGTGGAATGCTCATGCCAGAGAACAGCCGTCATGGATGAAGACAGAGCTCGCGGAAGTCAAATCCGTTGCTGGAATTGCAACCAAACCGGACACCTACAACGGCAGTGCAGAAGTGCACCTAGACGAGGAAATTGTCCACATTGCGGAAGTAGGAGAAGCAGAGAGGAAGCATCCTGTCGGTCAGACTTCCCAAAACCAGCAGTCGGGAGATGCGTAAGGACCAACTTCGCGGGGCAGAAGTTGGTTACTGGAATCGAGGCCCCCAGGACCACCATTCAAGTTTCGCAAACCAAACGGGGTAACAAGAGCCTGACAGTGGAGGCATTAATCAACAAGAAGAAGTGCGTAGCCACCATCGACACAGGTGCCACTGCCTCCATTATAAGAAGAGATATCGTCAAAAGCTCCTGGCTGCACAACACCAACAGCTACTGCCTGAAGATTGCAACAGGGGAAATGGCGAAAGTGTTTGGAGAAGTTCGTCTTACGATTACTCTGGCAGGTCTGACGTTCTCATATGCGTTTCGGGTGGCAGATATATGCGACGAGTGCATCATCGGAATAGACTTCATGAAAGTAATCTTGGACATCGGGATGCAAGTACTGAGGTATCGAAATGTGGAGATTCCGATGGTGTACGGAAACGAGAATGCCGTAACTCTCAGGACAGTCATCAGCAAAGACGAAGTTTTGCCGCCGTCTTCAGAGACAATCATTTGGACGAAGCTGGAAGGTGATCTTGGGAGCCACCGACTCTACATAGTAGAACCAGACCCAGAGAAGAATTCTCAAGACTACATCGTGGGAAAGACGTTAGTCGAACCAAAGAAGACCATGGTTCCAGTGAGAGTTTTGAACACAAGACCACACACTGTCAAACTAAGGCGAGGGGAGGTGACTGGAAAATGCACCCCGATTACCGCCGTCGCAAAAAAATATCTGAACGTGATGCTCCAAAACCTCTCCCATCACCTTGGAGAGCGGAAACGAGAGAGACGATTCTCCAGTGCCTCACAGGTCGGAGAATACGGCCGTACACACCTGGTACAACATCGAATAGACACTGGTGATACTAGACCAATTCGTCAGCCTGCTAGGCGCCTTCCATTGGCAAAGCAGACAGAAGTTGCAGAGATGGTGTCGGCAATGGAGAAAGAAGGTCTGATTGAAAGTTCCAAAAGTCCGTGGGCATCACCGGTTGTACTGGTTAAGAAGAAAGATGGCAGCACGCGGTTCTGCGTGGACTATCGGCAGCTCAATTACGTCACCAAGAAAGACAGCTATCCTCTGCCACGGATTGACGACACGCTAGACACACTGTCAGGAGCCCGATGGTTTTCCACTCTCGACTTGAAGAGTGGCTACTGGCAGGTACAGATCCATCCAGAAGACCGGGAGAAAACCGCCTTCGCCGCAGGAAATGGGCAATGGCAATTCACTGTAATGCCATTCGGGCTATGCAATGCTCCGGCGACTTTCGAGCGATTGATGGAATGTGTCCTGCAAGGGTTAACATGGAAAACCTGTTTGGTATACTTGGATGATGTCATCGTCGAAGGAAAAACGTTTGCGCAACACCGAGACAATCTAAGGGATGTGTTTCAAAGGCTTCGAAGTGCCCACCTGAAGCTCAACCCCAAGGAGTGCGCCCTGTTTAGAGCAGAAGTCAAGTACTTGGGGCACATAATTTCAGTGAAAGGAGTTAGGACCGATCCAGAGAAGGTCGAAGCGGTGAAAAACTGGCCAGTCCCCAAGGATAAACACCAACTAAGGAGCTTCCTGGGCCTAGCCACCTACTACAGACGGTTCGTGAAGGATTTTGCCGGGATCGCAAAGAGCCTGCACCAGTTGACGGAAAAGGGAAAACAATTCAAATGGTCAATTGAGTGCGAGAAGAGCTTCAAGGCACTTAAACAACGGCTATTCGATGCCCCGATACTGGCTTACCCCACTCCCGGGGAAACGTTCATTGTGGATGCAGATGCTAGTAATGTCGGGGTAGGAGCCGTACTCTCCCAGGTGCATGACGGCCAAGAGAAGGTGGTTGCGTACTTCAGCAAGGAGCTCTCTAAGCCAGAAAGGAACTACTGCGTGACAAGGAGAGAACTTCTAGCTTTGATCTTGGCTACGAAGCATTTTCACAAATACCTCTACGGGATGAAGTTCGTTCTTCGCACAGACCATGCAGCCTTAAAATGGCTATTACAATTCAAGAGTCCTGAGGGTCAGATCGCAAGATGAATACGAAATACAGCATCGTAAAGGAAAACTCCACTCTAATGCGGATGCACTGTCCCGGAGACCATGCAGAACGGATTGTAAACATTGTGCGCGTCAGGAAGAACGGGAGCTGGTTTCCATCCAAAGAATGAGAGCCGGCTGGAGCGTAGATGAGATCCGGAACGCTCAGAAGGAAGACCCGGATATCGAGCCGATTCTGGCCTGGAAGGAGAACATGGAGAAACCGGATCATCAGAACATCTCTCACAGAAGCCCGACCTTAAAGGCATATTTTGCGCAGTGGGACTCCCTCCATGTCCAAGAAGGTGTTCTGAGAAGAAAATGGGAATCCTCCGACGGAAAGTCGTTTGTAATGCAGCTTGTCGTACCGCGGACGAGGGTCAAGGAGGTGTTACAGGAAATGCATGGCGGGGCGTCCGGAGGCCACTTGGGAGTGAATAAGACGCTAGAAAAGGTACGAGAACGTTTTTATTGGTTAAAAGCGAAGGAAGATATCGAAGACTGGTGCAGAAAATGCGACGTGTGTGCAGCTAGCAAGGGTCCGAGAATCAAAACTCGAGGTAAGATGCACCAATACAACGTGGGAGAACCTTTCGAACGAATCGCCATTGACATCGCAGGGCCCTTTCCGGAAACCGACAATGGTAATCGGTATATACTCGTAGTAATGGACTACTTCAGTAAGTGGCCGGAAGCGTTTCCGATCCCTAACCAGGAAGCCAGAACCGTGGCGGAGCAGATCGTCTACAATTTTGTTAGCAGATTCGGTGTGCCCTTGGAATTGCATTCTGACCAAGGGCGGAACTTCGAGTCAAGAATCTTCCAAGAGATGTGTCAACTACTCGGAATCAAAAAGACAAGGACAACCCCGCTTCATCCACAGTCGGACGGTATGGTGGAGCGTTTCAATAGGACTTTGGACGAACATCTCTCGAAGGTCGTAGGTGACTACCAACGGGATTGGGACCGGCAGATTCCCTTGTTTTTGATGGCCTATAGAAGTGCCGTGGATAGCACTACTCGACATACGCCGTTCGAAATCTTATTTGGTGGAATAGCTCGTTTACCCAGTGAGGTGAAATTTGGATCTCCTACCAATGAGCCCAGAAATGAAGAAGAGTACGTGGCGGACCTTAGGGAAAGGCTTAGGGACATACACCAAAGGACCAGAAGCCAGATTAAGATGACGAGCGACCGCATGAAGACCAGGTATGATGCCAAGGCAACAACGTCAGGATTCCAGGAAGGAGATCTGGTGTGGCTGTATAATCCCCATCGCCAAAAGGGGAAATCACCTAAATTACAGCGGAACTGGGAAGGTCCCTACAGAATAGTAACCCGCCTCAACGATGTTGTCTACCGCATCCAGCGAGGACCGAGGGCCAAAATGAAAGTGGTTCATGTGGATCGACTGAGTCGATACAATGGCCGAAATGAGGATGCACTTGTTCGGGACGAACACATCTAAGAGGGGGGCGGTGTAGCATAATAATAACTATGCTCCCTAAAAGTATGATGCAACAAATTCCGAAGTGTCTTTTCATTCTGGCAGAATTTTGGTTCGAAGTGTCCTTTCATTCGAGGTTCGTGTCTGCGGTTTCCACAGTTCATGTCTACGAAAGAGACGGATAATATCACGGATGAGAGGGAATTATAACTGCAAGAATGATTGTCATCTTGGAATTTCTCTTGTTCCAGTGGTCGAAGAATTTGCTAGAAGTTTCTGGCTATCAGAAACTTCTGCTATATAAGGACAGATGGCGATCAAAAAAGGGGGCAGTAGTTTTTAAACTGTGGCGAAGAGATTTGAAAAGTGATAATGGGCGAAGTGATAAATTGAAAGTTGAGATTTAACAAGAAGAAGTAATTAGTTTGGATTTTTGAATTAAGTAATTGAAAGGAGATAAAGTGATTTGAGAGGACAGAGACCTTGTAAGAAAAGAATTGCCAAGAATAGTATAGTGTGAACCTGAATTGTTCTATAGACTAGAAAATAAAGAAATAATTTCACAGAATATTGTTTTATCTACTGGAGCCGTAGCTCGCATATTACAATATTATAGAAGCATTTTGTACAGAAAAATCTTGGTTGATGAGTATAACTCGTAGTAGTTTAACTAGTTAATTTAAATATACAACTCTCTCCAACAGACGGCATAATTTATTCTCATATTTATTTAATTGAATTATAGTCAATATGACTAAATTTCTTTATTTTATAGTACTTATTTGAAAGCGACGATCCCAACGAAAAATCTGGCTCATCAGGTATGCTGAAAGCACGGATTCCTCATTCGATACTGAAATTTTCCTGCAAATCACCAAAGAATAGAAGACTTTGAGGAAGTAAATAAGTTACAGCGATTCGGACTTCAAGAAACATTTTAGACTTCATCGGTCAACTGCCCCGATTTTGTACATACAAGTATATTGTAATATGCGAGCTACGGCTCGAGTAGATAAAACAATATTCTGTGAAATTATTTCTTTAGTCTATAGAACAATTCAGGTTCACTAATATGTAGAACGGCAAGTTTTGAGGCGGGTCGACGAAGGGTTCCTTGGGACGTTTTAACATCGGCGCTCCTTACTTGTCCATCTTTGGCTCCATAAACTTTGGTAATCATCCCTCGCTGCCATCTGCTTCTGGGCTGGCTGGCATCACAGATCAGGACTAGATCACCAACCTTGAGTGGTGGTACGACTTCATGCCACTTACTTCACTTAGTTAACATTCGCATGAAATAAATAAAAAAAGTCGATCACTTACGCAAAGCTAAGTCAACTCTACTGTGAAGGCATAACACTGGCAGTAGGGTGGTCATATAGCTAAAATGCAACTTGATCGTGATGATGACATCAGGAGGACGGAAAAAAATCATAAGCAACGACAATAATATCGAAAACAAACAAAATACTCCCCAGTTATCTGGAAACTCAGGTGGTTAATACCACCTGAGTTTCAAACTACACCACTCTGTCTTTCTCTCTGTGTCTTCCCCTTTCCACAAAAACGCACGTGTTTTAAAAATTAGTATAAGGGTATTCATATCCCCTTTAACACGTGCAAATTATATTAAATTATTCCAATATCCAACGTTTCCAGAATCTGTCCTTGAGTTGTTGAGCTATCTTCCACTGCTTTCCGCAACATACTGGTGAGTCATCCAGATTGGGCGTTTGGGTAGAATTAGGACATCCAAGCAGGAAGTGGTTTGGCGTTAGCGGCTAGTCTTCTTCTGAGGACACTGGCAATTTCGTCAACGGTCTCGAGTTGACTATATTCTCGGCTTCAATCAGCAGGCTTCGCAGAGTCTCTACTGGTGGTGCTTCTTCGCGCAACGTTAACATTAGCACCTTTTTCAGTTGGTTTTGCAGCGACATAATGTATCGCAGCACCCACGCTACAATTCGTTTAACCTTGGGAAACGAAGAAAATTTAGTCGTATCAATTAAGAGGGTACTTGCCTGCGAGATGTGCAAAATTCTAGGGCCAATTTCTTCTTCCAGCGTCTTTGTCGGTGGGGCATCATTACAAGGCGGCCATTGTCGTTCAGGAAGTCGCAGAAATTCGGGTCCAGAAATCCATCGGCTTTTTGTGGTAAATCTTGGTTGGCTCTGGGCTCGTGTTGCGTCATCGGCCACATTTAACTCGGATGGAAGCCAACGCCAGTCCGAAGGCTTCGACGTATCCAAAATCTCGGCTATGCGATGTACAACGAATGGTTTGTACCTTTGGTGGGAAGACTTAATCCACCAGATGGTAGTTTTGGAGTCGCTCCATTACACGACTCTTGGTATGGACAATTTGTGGTTTGCACGAATGGCTGTCTGCAAACGATTTCCTAAGACTGCCAGTTCTAAGCGAGGGATTGATAGGCGCTTCTTGGGTGCACATTTTGTCTTACCAGAAACGAAAGACACGTCAATTTCTCCCTGGTACTGAATGCGAAAGTAGCATACGGCGGCAAAGGCGCTTTCACTAGCGTCGGTGAAAATATGGAGTTCCAGCCTTTCGGCTACTGGTAGGCTCGGCGAATAGCAGCGATTTAGTCGGAACTGGCTGACTCTTTCCAGCTCCATCCACCAGAGTTTCCACTGGCTGTATAAAGGCGGCGGCAGGGGGTCATCCCAACTGATCTCGGCTTTCCAAGTAGCCTGCAATAGAATTTTAGAGTATATTAAAAAATTAGCAAGAAACCCGTAGGGGTCAAAAACAGACATTATGATCCCCAGCATTTCTCTCTTCGTCGGCGGTCTCGTTAATTCCAAGACTTCCTTTGCGATTCGGTGAAACTTGAGATGGAAACGAAATGTGTCGTCACCGGTGCTCCAGTACATGCCAAGAACGTTTTCTCCATCCCTCCCTGATTTAAGACTGACTGCTGAATGAATGGCGCATGATGTCGAGTTATTCAACCTTTCTTGTACTGTCTTTATGTTACTGACGAAGTTTCGTAACTTAAATCCACCCTCCGCATGAATTCGTTTGACTTCTAAACTGATCCTCTCGGCGTCGGCTAAGTTGTTAAAACTGCGTACATAGTCGTCAACATAGTGGTTGTCCACTATAACTTCGGCAGATTCCGGCGCTTCTCTGGCGAATTCCATGGCATTTTTATTTTTAATATTGTAACATCCCCTAAAATTATGCTACAATAATGTAGAATAATAACTACGCTCCTCCAGCCCATTCCAAAGTGTCTTTTCATTCGAGGTTCGTGTCTGCGGCTAAGTCTCACAGTCCATGTCTACGAAAGAGACGGATAATATCACGGATAAGAAAGAATTATAACTGCTAGAAATGATTGGCATCTTGGAATTATTACATCAGAATTTTTCTTGTTCCAGTGGTCGAAGAATTTGCTAGAAGTTTCTGGCTATCAGAAACTTCTGCTATATAAGGACAGATGGCGATCGAAAGGGGGCAGTTGTTTTAAAACCGTGGTGAAGAGATTGGAAAAGTGATAATGGGAGAAGTTGTAATTTTGTGATAAAATGAAAGTTGAGAGTTAACAAGAAGAAGTAATTAGTTTGGATTTGTGAATTAAGTAATTGAAATGAGATAAAGTGATTTGAGAGTAAAGAGACCTTGTAAGAAAAGAATTTGCGAAGAATAGTATAATGTGAACTTGAATTGTTCTATAGACTAGAAAATAAAGAAATAAATTTCACAGAATGTCGTTTTATCTACTCGAGCCGTAGCTCGCATATTACAATATATTCTGCTGCGCAGGGCGAACATGCAGTTTCGAATATCATCGATGTCACACATTTGTGTATGACAGTGACCGTTGCGGACTCAGTGCTGTTATAACGATTCCCAACGAAATTGCGGAGTTAGAGGAGTTTGTCCAAACGTACTCCTACAATTATAGTAGGACGCGTTGGACTCGCTTCTCAAGAACTTTGACAAGAGCACTCTCCTCGAATTCGCTCTACCCACCGTCCAATAGGAATCTGTCAAACGAGGAGATTGACTGGTACCTAAAACAAATGGACGAAATAATTACACGAACTATGGACAATACGATACCTCGGTATCAACATACTGACAACGCAGACGTATTCCGCAATGCAACAATTGACGCACAACACCAACACAAAAGTAGACTGCTGTCGAGACTAAAAACCTTGTACAGACAGTTTACTGACAGACAAAACTCGGAGGTTAGGACGCTGAAGTCGTTGATTAAAAACCTCCAAAAATGAATTAGAGAAAATTACAGACTTTCTGTAAATTTGCATTGGAACAACAAAATTCGGGCTGTAAAATCCAACAACCCGAGTATGTTCCCGCAAATAAATAAAATATTTCGGAGGAATAATCAAAACGACCTTCCGTGTCTTAAGATCCCCCGAACGACGAACAATGGACGAATACTTATAACAGCAGGTATAGATCCAGATAACGCAGTAGAGGATGACAACTTCTTTGTGATCGAAGATCCGCAGGAGAAGGTAGAGGCTATAGGAGCGACTTTCCAGGAAGTGTACAAGGTGAATGATACCATTTGCCCGAACCACGACCTGGAAAATCGCGTCCTTGTGCACAACTTCTACCTTCGAAATGATATAGAGCACTGGCGATCCGAGAACATAGGTTTTACCGAGTTCAATGACGATAACATGGCAAATAATGTCATCGCCGATGAAAGGGTACATCCCCCTGTACATATCGAAGGTGTAGCTCCAAGCGATCTTCGACTCATTGAGGAGGAAGAAATCTATAGGAATCGATGGAGTGTCGAACATTGTGCTTCGACATCTCCCTCTAGAAGCGGTGGACATTTACACCACTCTGTTTAACAATGCGCTGAATAATGCACATTATCCAGCGCATTGGAAAACAGCAGTGATACAACCCATCCCCAAAAGGGGTAAGGACACCTCCAATCCGGCAAATCTCCGGTCGATAAGTCTCCTTCCGAACATCAGCAAGGTATTCAAGAAAGTTATCAATAGAGCCCTGTTCAAGTGGACTGAGAACAATAATATAATTCCGGATAACCAAATCGGTTTTAAGGCGGGGCATGATACAATACATGCCGCGTCTAAACTGGTATCGGATATCCAATGGAACAAAAGCAAGAACCAATGCACGGGTGCCTGCCTGATTGATTTGGAGAAGGCCTTCGACACCGTATGGTTAGAGGGACTCTTCTACAAGCTGAGTAGGCTGGGCATAAGCAAACCACTGCTGTACATACTTTATAACATGCTCACCAGTAGACAGTTCATTGTGAAAAATGGCAATGTGACTTCTGCTGGAACTTTTCAAATTAAAAACGGTCTGCAACAAGGTGCGGTTAATTCACCGATCCTTTTCAACATTTACACGAGTGATCTTATAGGATCACTTCATCATGCCATAGCGTACGCAGACGACTTGATTGCGTACAGATCAGGACCAAAAATCGAGGTCATTGCACTGCTCTTGCAACGTGACTTCGATAAGATTCAGCGATATTGTGATGACTGGAAGTTGAAGATCAACTTCCACAAATCGGAAACCATTCTTTTTAGGACGCCGTTGTCTGGGGCCTCTAGGGACACCAGAAAGACTTGGCGAAAGTTCTCAATCGTGGGACCGCACGGACAGCCACTTACGTGTCGAAGTGTAGTCAGATACCTGGGGCTCTGGTTAGACCAATATCTATATTTTAACAAACATATAGATGCTGCTCTGGCAAGAGCCAAACGTGCTTTTGCCCTTACAAAGAGACTTTTTTATAGCAAGCAACTCGATGCAAGGGTAAAGGTAATCTGCTACACGGCCCTTATCCGGCCCATGCTCGTATATGGATGTCCCGTGTGGTTCAACGTGGGAGCAAGCTTGTTGGAAAAGATTCGGGTGTTTGAGAGGGCTTGTCTTCGGGCTTGCCTTCATTTATACAGAACACCAGAGTCCCAGTACATAAATTCTATCTCGATGAGAAAGGTCTAATCCAGGACAGATTAGCGGTGCCGCTAATCTTCCATGTTGCTCGGACAGCTGCGGATAGGCGACTCAACTACGACAGAGACGTCGCACACAGCAGTGTGGAGCGTCTCCGGTTTAGTAGGGCGGTATCAAGTCGCGATTTGAAGGACGTAGAACGTCAGTTCGGACAATTCTGGTGGCTATCCGAAACAGAGGGAACTCTTTCGTCGCTCCCCCACAATCCGGGATAGACCGTTATAAAGTTGGCAGTTTACCTATGGCCGACTTACATAGCTTAGGTTTAGGTAGTTTTTAGAAAAAAAAAAAAAAAAAACAAGCACAGCACTTGTATTTAAACAAAAAAAAAAAAAAAAAAAATTAGGCAGCACCTGGATTAAAAAAAAAAGTACGTATTTAATTACGTAATTAGGGTAAGGTAGTTTAATTTTATTTTAAGGTAGTTTTTAAGTTTTATTTATATATATTATATGTAGACATAACACAAAGAAAAAAACAAAACACTGTTCATGTACTAAGTTTTCTCATTTTTTCTTAGTAATTAGTATAGTTAAAAAAAAACAAAAACGGAAAATGAAATTAATAAAGAATTTCAGTTAGATTACGTCAAAAGACATAGTTTTAAGCATTAGGTTTAGCTTAGAGCTCCCGTATAGGGCCAGTAAGTTAAAACAACATAGTTAGGATAGTTAAGCTAGTTTTAAGCGTTTTTTTGTCTAGCAAATAAGTTAAAATGAATTAAATTTAAATAAAAATGCATAAAAAAAAAAAAAAAATCATCGATGTCATGATGAACTTTTGAATTGGCTGATTCCTATTTTCATCTCTCCGTAAGAATCTTTGGGCATTTTGGTCAGATTCACGAATTCGGACTTGCGAAAACATCTCCTGAATATCTGCAACTACGGCGACAGCTCCTTCTCGGAACTCAAACAAAATTGTCAAAATTGGTTTGGCTTGCTCTGGCCCTTTTAATAACACCGAGTTGAGTGAGACCCCTTCAACTTCAGCGGCTGCGTCAAATACGACACGAAGCTTTTCTGGTTTATGCGGGTTGAGGACTGCGAAATGAGGCAGATACCAAGTTCGATCGGTGATGACTTTGGCCTCCGTTGGTGAAAGTATTCTGGCGTAACCCTTCTGAATGTATGCAGATATTTGACATTTATATCGTCTCGCGAATTCCGTGTTATTTTAGCTTCTATGTTGAATAAACGTTTTGTTGCCATTTGGAGGCTATCGGGAAAGACAAACTCATCGTAGCGCCACAATAAGCCAGTTTCGAACCGATTGCCGATACGCCTCGTTGTTTCTTGTAGGATTCTTCTTGCTCGCTTGTCTTCTTCGGACTCTAGGACAGTATCAACCTTGCGCACACCAACATTTTCCACGGTGAAATAGGACTCGACCAGTCTCTCCAGACCATTAAGAGTTTCGGCTTCCTCGACGTGAAGAACAACAGGCTTGATACGAGAATTGTCAAGTTGTGGTCCGTAGACTACCCAGCCCAGCTTAGTTCGTGTTGCTATTGGTTGGTCTTGACGTCCTTCTATTACGGCAGTGGAAACACCCAGGTGGCAATTATCTAGGCCAATGAGGAGGACCGGTCTGGCATTTTCATAGTTATTTGTTGGAACATTCTGCAGATATTGCAGACCTTTTTTGTTAAAGGACTGTGATGGCAGACTAAGGTTCTCCACCGTTTTCACATTTTTCAGCTGGTTGTACTGAGATCCCTTCTCTAGTCCTCTGACATCTACTGCTATTCTCCTAGATGGCTCCGTCACAACCTTATCCCCAAACCACTGCAAAATCAGGGGCTGTAGCTGTCCTTTCAGGCCTAATTCGACGGCTATCTCGTTCTCCAGTATAGAAACCGATGACCCCTCATCGAACATGGCATACACTGTTTTTTCTTTTTGTGGGCCCGACAAGACTATTGGCAATATCCGAAATAGCTGATCACTGTGGCTATGCATACGGCTGGTATGAATACGTGCTGGAACTTCCGATGAACCGATTCTACTTTCTTCATGAAGAAGCTTATGGTGGACCCTGCGGCACCCATTCTCGTTGCATGTTTTTCGACTACGGCACGTTACAGTTCCATGACCTTGTTTCATGCAGGAAAAGCACAAATATTTGCTCTTGACGAATCGCCATCGTTCCTGTATAGACATATTATTAAATGTATTACAATCACTAACCTGGTGGTTGGCTCCACAACAGATGCAGACGACTCTCTTTGAGACTCTTGTCTCACTAGTGTTCCCCTCGGTTGTATGTAGTATTCGGCGTGGATGTATGCCTTGGCTTCTGACGGCAATTGCGTTACTGGCTTGAGGTAAGAGTTGAATGACTTGAGCGAGCTCTCTTACCCAAGTGGCGAAATCCTTTACTGTGGCGTATGGCTTTTTATTGTATGCATGCTTAGCCCACTCAAATCTTCTTGTCATCGGAAGCTTCATTCCCAATTCTTCAAGGAGCATCGGGTTAGCAAGATGCTGTTGACACTTGGCAGATTCTGGGAACACCACAACATTCTCTATCAATGTAGCGAATGGAATTAACTGTTCGATATGGGCATCACTTAGAACAGGAAATTTTTGCACCTTAACGAGCTGTGCTTTCACCAAAATATCCGGACGACCAAATCGGAACTCGAGCGACTTCATCACTTGCTGAACATTTTTCGGATAGATGAGTAGAGATGCGACTGCTTCTCTGGCTTCTCCTTGGAGACATTTCTGAAGACGCATTGTGTTTTCCATCGGTGTGTATACAAAATTGGCTGTTGTCTCCTCAAAGTTAGCCAAAAACAATGGCCAATCCTCCGGATGTCCCGTGAATACTGGCAGATCGTAAAGCTTCTTATACGGTCGAGCTCCTGTCCCTTCGCTTGTTGGTGACATTGACGATGTATGCGCATGTCTTTCTGATTAGCTACGGTGATCTAAGTCCGTAGTGGTGTCATTTTTCCCTTGGCGCTCGATAGCTTCTCTTAGACGTTTCGTCTCAGCTTGATTATTGATGGTTTCCTTTCGTAAATCTTCGATTGTTTGTTTGAGTGCTGTAAATTGCGCCAGCAAGGCTGCCATATCTCGGTTGTTTCCAGTTGGTTCTGGATCTTCCATCTGGCTACCTTTATTTTGTGGGCGGATTTCTGGCGACGTTCTGCATCGCTGGGGTGGTTTGCCTTTATTGCTTCGAGTGCTTGTGCGAGGTGTCTCAGGCATACATGAGCGGCAACACTATTCTGCTGCAAGAAAGGAAATCTTTTGAAATATATTTGGTAAATGTGCTCACCAGGAATCCACGGTAATGTGGAGGCAATTCTTTGGAAGATGATGACGACAGTCAAGGAATCCACCGCAATGTGGAGGCAATTCCTTGGACGATAGTGGCAAGAAATCCACGGCAAGTGTGGGGCAATTCCTTGAACGATGGCTGCTGGGAATCCACGGCAATGTGGAGATAATTCTTTGGAATATGATGGCGGCAGTCAAGGAATCCACAGCAATGTGGAGGCAATTCCTTGGACGATAGTGGCAAGGAATCCACGGCAATTATTTTGGACGATGTGCAGCGTATTCACCCAAAATACTGCTTCTTTCTGCAACTGTTTTTCGCTTCAGGTCCATCTCTTCCTTCAAAAGCGTTTCCCTTGGCGGATGAAGATGATGCTGCATGACATTCAAAAACCTCTCTTGCAGCTTGAGATGTTCAGGGAAACGGACTTTCCGAATCTAATAGAATGTAAGTTAAACATATTATAAGTGTTTGACAATACTTACCAGAAGAACTTCTCTCTGATTTCAAAAAATTGCTGTCTTTGGTAGTCACTGACATTGGCAACGCATCTATAATCTTTCCCGACAAATTAACAGTATTACTGTTGCGTATCTCAGGTCGGGTGTCAAATATCTCTTCCGTTTGCTCCTCAAACGGAGCTTTGCTGGCCGACTCTCCCGTTCTCTTGTTGATGTTCGACGTCGCCTTAAATGCCCTTAAAAGGTTCTTCAGCTTTATTTGGAGCATTTCTACTGTCGTCGGCTGACTCTGAAATTGAAGTCTAAATACCATAACTCCCTGTGCGAGAAGATCTTCCAGTAAATTGGCCATCGCAAAGTTTTTTTTCTTGCATTTTGAAATTCAAATCGCCTCTTGTTGTAAAAGCTTTTGTTTCCTCTGGTGTCCAGCTTCTTCTTAAGCTTGAAGAGAAAATTAATTTCTAATTATTACTATTTACGTTAAATAAATAATTATTCTCTTTCTCCATTGCAATTATACAGCTACAACCGAATATTTTTTTTTTAATGAAAATTTAATGCTCACGTTTTTTTGTCTAAGGAGGAAACTGTTAATATTTATTACAAGATACCAAATGAGAATAATATTTTGTAGCTTATATTTCACTATCATATCACTAATATACCACTATGAGCAGAATATTAATCTATTCGAACATAAAAATAAATTAATAATATTTGGTTTCTAAATATGTAATTTTTCATATTCCAATGTGGCAGCATGGACGCTTAACAATCGTCGACATGTATACCAACTTTTACTAACAAAAATGTAACCTAGTGAGAAATAGAGTGAACTAATTTTTGGATAACGAAAATTGATTTAGATAAAATGCAAGATCTTGTGTTGTTGTTGTAATGCATACAAACCAATGATCTATATGGATCATGTGTGATAATAAAACACAACTAATGTTTCTGAAGATTTTCATTGAAAATAAACAGAACAGTTTATTAGTATCCTTTATTTGTTATATGTATGCAATGCCATGGCATACCAAGTTTGTCAAAAAATGTTTTTCCCAATTTTTTCCAATTTTAACGGATTTAAAAACAAAAATAATTTAAAATATTAGTTTTTCCAGATAAACAATATATAGGTGCAAGTATATGTGATCCAGTGGTGCACTTTATTTCAAAATGGAACTAACCCTATTCGCATCCGTATCACTGTGGCATATCTCTGACAGTTTTTCTGCATAACTGCCAAAAATGTCTGCACAAAACATAACCTGCCGCCGCCACACATATTTGGTGCCGCGAAAAGTTCGTTGTTTGCTTTTTCTTCGTTAATTTCGCGAATTTACGAAATAATTTTTAAAATTAACATTTCCGAAAACAAATGGAAGCACTAGAGTACAGCGACATTCAATCGGAAGTCCGCGGAGTCATGGTAAGTCCACTAAAACATGAATCCCATACGGACTCCAACCATCTTTCTTTCAGACTCCAGGACGCCTCAAACTCGGGGATCAGAGCATAGTTTTCAAAAACAACAAAACGGGGAAAGTCGAACAAATCAACTCCTCCGATATTGAACTAGTGAATTCCCAGAAATTCGTCGGTTCCTGGGGCATTCGTGTCTTCACGAAAAATGGAACGCTCCATCGCTTCTGTGGCTTCAAAGACAGCGAACATGAGAAAATCACAAAGTTTTTCAAGAAACAATATAGCATCGACATGCTGGAGAAGGAGTTGTGTGTCCGAGGCTGGAACTGGGGCACTGCCAAGTTTAATGGCACCGTTCTTAGTTTCGATATGGATGTGAAGACTTCGTTTGAAATTCCGCTGAATCATGTATCGCAGTGTAATACCGGCAAGAATGAGGTGACTTTGGAATTTCATCAGAATGACGACGCTCCAGTTGGTCTAATGGAGATGCGTTTCCACATTCCCACTAGTGAGTCGGCAGACAACGATCCAGTGGAGAATTTCCATAACAACGTGATGAACAAGGCGTCCGTAATTTCAGTGTCTGGCGATGCTATCTCTATATTCAGGGAGATTCATTGTCTGACTCCACGTGGTCGCTATGATATCAAGATATTCTCGACGTTCTTTCAGCTGCACGGTAAGACTTTTGATTACAAGATCCCCATGTCGACTGTTCTGCGATTGTTCTTGCTGCCACACAAGGACAATCGGCAGATGTTCTTTGTGTTGTCGTTGGATCCACCAATTAAGCAGGGCCAGACGAGGTATCACTTCTTAGTGCTGCTCTTCGGCCCGGAGGAGGATATTTCCATTGAGTTGCCGTTTACTGAGGAAGAGCTGAAGGAGAAGTACGATAATAAAATCACAAAAGAGCTGTCTGGACCCGTTTATGAGGTGATGGGAAAAATTATGAAGGTGCTAATCAATAGGAAGATCACTGGACCAGGGAATTTTATGGGGTAAGTTGAGGAGGGATTTGAAATGTCTAGATTTTTTTCTAATTTTCCTTGCAGACACTCAGGCACTCCAGCTGTTGGGTGTTCGTTCAAAGCCGCTGCTGGCTATCTCTATCCACTGGAACGGGGTTTCATCTATGTCCACAAGCCGCCATTACACATACGTTTCGAGGAAATCGCTACTGTGAACTTTGCACGTAGCGGTGGTTCTACACGTAGTTTCGATTTCGAAATCGAACTCAAGTCTGGAACAGTTCACACATTTAGTAGCATTGAGAAGGAAGAGTACGCTAAGCTATTTGATTTCATTCAAAAGAAGAAACTGCACGTAAAGAACACCGGCAAAAACGACAAGGGTGCCTACAAGGATGACTTTGGCGACTCGGACAATGAGAACGAACCCGATGCGTACCTGGCACGAGTCAAAGCTGAAGCTCGTGAGAAGGATTCTGATGTGGATGATGATGAAGAGGGTTCGGAAGAGGAATCCACCGATGAAGACTTCAAACCCAATGAGAATGAGTCTGATGTAGCCGAAGAGTACGACAGCAATGCACAGAGTGATTCATCGGATGATAGTGATGCTAGCGGTGGTGGCGCTGGTGGTGATTCTGAAAGCGCCGAGAGGAAGGAAAAGAAGAAAGAAAAGAAAGAAATGAAGGAAAAAGAGAAGAGAGAACGGAAGGAGAAGGTGGTAAAAAAAAGTAAAAAGAAGGATAAGGACTCTAACAAGCCCAAGCGTGCCACAACTGCTTTTATGATTTGGATGAACGAAACTCGTGAGGAAATCAAGAAGGATAATCCTGGCGTTAAGGTAACAGAAATTGCTAAGAAAGCTGGGGAGATGTGGCGTGAACTGAAAGACAAATCCAAATGGGAGGAGATGGCTGCCAAGGATAAGCAGCGATATGCGGATGAAATGAAGGACTACAATGCGTCGGGTGGCGTCGCCAAGGCTGGCAGCGATGGTGAGGGTGGAAAAGGAATGAAGAGGAAGAAGGAATCTCCCACGAAGAAGCCGATGAACATTTCAGGCTCCTTCAAGAGCAAGGAGTACATCTCAGATGATGAATCATCGTCCGATGCATCTGGTGGTGGTGGTAAGAAAAAGTTGAAGAAGGACGACACGGAGAGCAAGAAGAAGTCGGAATCAGAAGGCGAGGATGAAGATATCGAGTCTTCTGCTGGCGAATCTGAAGATGAAAAGAAGATAAAGAGCAAAGCTGCTGTAAGTAACGGGATTTACATTTTCATTGTTTATTGAGTCTTTCTTATCAACATAGACTGCAAAGAGCAAACCAGAGCCGAAACCAACACCGAAAAAGAAAGGTGAATCTGATGAAGAAATAGAGTTAGGTGACTTTGAGGAAGAGAAAGCCAAGAGTAAGACGGCGGTAAATATTTTAAATTTACTCTCAGATTTCAATGTTTATTTGACTTGATCTTATGTCTCAAGACGCAAAAGGGTAAGCCAGCGTCCAAAGCCAAACCAAAGAAGAAGGATGAGTCTGAGGATGAAGAGGAAGAGGAGGAAGACGAGGAGGAGATTGTATCTGAAGAGTTAGAGGATGAGAAGTCCAAGAGTAAGTCGCCGGTAAGTAATTTATATACAAACTTATTTGTGGTGTCGGCTGCCGAAAGCGTTCGGAAAAATAGTCGACTTTCATGTCGCTCTCGACAGACAACATCGGGAATACGGGTGATTGTTTCTAAATTTGCTCTGTTAATTGCTTACGTTCATAGGCTAATAAGCCCAAACCAGCATCGAAGATCACGCTTAAGAAAAAGGGAAAATCTGAAGAGGAAGATCTAATGGAATCCTCCGGAGAGTCGGAGGACGAAAAGTCCAAGAGCAAGGCGCCGGTAAGTATTTGTAATATTGTAATTTTTGCTGTTGTCGTCTGTCGTTTGGATAAGAAGTCGACTTTCATGTCGTTCTCGACAGACGACATGGGTAATTGGAGTAACTTTGAATTTTCATTGATAATTGTTTATGCTCATAGACTGCTAAGGGCAAACCAGCATCGAAAGTCACTAAAAAAAAGGGGAAATCTGAAGAAGTAGAGGTGTCCTCTGCAGAGTCTGAGGAAGAAAAAACAAAGAGCAAGTCACCGGTAAGTAAATTCACTTGGTTTTTAGCTGCCCTGTATTTACTGGGAGTTCCCTTTGTCCACAGGCTGCAAAAAGCAAGCCATCACCGAAACCCAAACCTGCATCTAAGGTCAAACCATCTAAAAAAGGCGAATATGACGATATGGAGGAAGAAAGCGAAATTGATGACGAAGAGAGCGATTGAGGATATAAAGCTCTGTTTGCAAGTCATGTCAGTCCCATATTTACTTATTAATTTCTATTTAATTGTAATTCCATTATCATTAGTTATATCTGTTCTTAATTGATTATGATTCTTTTTTTTAAATTAAAATACCGTTAATATTGGTCAAAAAATATTGGAATCAGCTTTAGTTATTTGCTTTATGACCCTAACAGACATTGATGCAACAGCGCTGTTTCTTAGGCAACTTCCCAAATAGCAGCATGGACGAGTCAGCCTTCCAATAGTAAGCATGTGGAAGGAAATTTACATTCAGATGGAAACGGCCTCAAAATGATTGTCTATGCAGTTCGAGGCACACCTTAGGATCCAAACTCTTTGATGAAGTTTTGAACGTTGCATAATGAATCTCAGTGCTCATAAAATCCGTTGTAGTCAGCACAAATTAGCTCATACCAATGGTTCGGTCTGGGATGTCATGGGGCTGAGTCATATTATGTGGATACAGCTTTTACCGTGAGGAAACCGATGAAAGATTCAAATGGAGGTAGTCGAAGTAGTTTTCAAACTAAAGCATCTTCTATAGTTTCTCTAGAAGCTTGAACGTCGGATGGGTATAAAGAGATTAGGTAAGTCTGTTCTCTGTCTGGTAGACTTCCAAATTAACCATTCCACCGCGAATATTTGCGCCGATATTCTATGTAGTTTGAAGTCTTTGAAGTTGAATGACACCTTTCTCACAGACGTACGGACCAAATTGGCGAGCACCTCTTCATCATCATCTCTTTAAAAACAAAAAACCATCACAACCTTCATTTTATTTTACTAACTCTTGAAATACTCGTATACAAAGCGTGCTTACTCGTACTTCTATGTTATGTATTTATTCCACGTATCTGCAAGCGAGCCATTTAAAACCTACATTGCCGATTTTCAAACATACTTCCGAAGGTATATAATCAGGGTCGACTGCCCTTACTGATTAACTCTTTTTCGGTTCCTCACAATTCGTTCACCGTAAATTCGGTTGTTTCCTTATCAGGAGGCATGCTTCTGCGCGGAAATTCTTCGTTAAGTAACGCATTGAAATACTCTTTCCATTTATTACAAATTTCTGTGCCATCTGCTAGTTAGACTCCCTGCCAGTCTTCAATATATTTCGGTGATTGAATCTCTTTCGCATTTTTTGTCTGGTAAGTGGCAATTTTAAAATTATTAGCACTTTTGTTTGTTCCTCGACGTTCAACCTCTTCCGGAGCTAGCTGCCTATTGATCGATCGCGAAGAGACATCTTCCAAGTTATGGTAAAAACCCTCTACGGCGACGCGCCATTTTTTCGCTTCCTTTTTACATCGTTCATATTCCAGTTCCAAGCGCGTCTTTCGAATGAATTTTTTTATCACTTTTCGGTTTTGTCGTTCCACTGTGGAGTCGGCCTTTCGAAACACCGATTGAATTGTCTGCTTTATTTATACATTTGTCTTTAAAAGCGCTCCACATTTCTGATGTACTAAGTTCTTCTGCGAGATTCGTGACATTGCGGAGCCATTGTCGCAAATTTACCATAAAACTGGCCATTTTTTTTTTACCGCTGGAAGTTTCCGTTGCTCTTTTTTCGATGTACTCGCAAAAAACTGTGTTCGCAAACGACGTACTCGCCGTTTAATATTATTCCACCATACAATAAATAATCAAGTTCCATTCTTGCTTAATATATGAAGCATTTACAATACTAAAGCCGTGTGATTTGTATGTTTTAATATATCTTCTCCCGCCGAATTCCTTGGCATGGCAATCTTCGTATTCGTAGTTTGATTCCTAAGCTATTGTTTGAAAATTCAATTAAAGAGCCATGTTTCCGACGTTCCGCCACTTTGTTTCTTAAACGCACGTTCCCCTTTGCACAATATGTAAATTGTTCAATGCAGTCAAATCTTTTCTAGTTCTTTTTTAAACATTTATTTCTATGACGCAATAATCTCCCATTCCATCCGCGTGACGTGCCTATACCTAAACTTATAAATTTGAATTTGACTTGAATCCAGTCTCCAGACGTGGGAACCCATTCAACGAATACAGACTTCGGGTAGTTTTAAAGATGTTATAGCACCTTCGGCTCAGCTTTGGTGTTAAAATGCCTGAATTTGATTTAGCTCCCATTTTGTTACCTTTTCGTAAGTAGGGAAACGTTGCACCCGCATTCTATATGCCGGTGACGGACGGCTACTTCTATAAAATTCGTCCATACATTGTTCTTCTAAAAGCCATATTTTGCTGTGATGGTTGAGTCTAATTTTGAAGGTTTCATCAGAATCTGTGAATTTGATTAAAAGTGATTACAGGCACACCCACTTTCTTATAAGAAGAAGTTATAACAGGTTTTCTAATAACATCTCTTAAAAAGCGCAGATATATACTCCGAATAGAAAGATGTTCAATTTGAATTGGAAGGGATAGGCGTCATATGATCGGTTCCAGACGGATTATGTCCTGAATAATAACATTTCCTTAAACAGATTTTTCGTAAAAAGTTTTAATTGAAACAAAAATTAATAAATATACGGAAAACCATGTTCACCTTCTGTTTGCAAAGAATATGTAAGTCTGAAGCTTTCATATTTTCATTTCAAGCACTGAACAATTCTTGTTCGGTTGAAAATAACCTAACTTTGATGAAGAAACTAACTTACCTTTGATGAAGAAAGAACCAAATCAAAACGATTGTAGGAAAAAGATATGAAAACCGTAAGAGATTGGACAAACATTTTGCTTCTCTTGATGCACGTTTTGTGCATAAAAAATTAAATAATTTTACCAAATATGCCACCCTGTATCTTTTATCCCCGGTATAGATTTTACTGCACCCATATTGAAACATTTTCGCTATGTTGAGTTGGGCCCAAATTTACCCACCTAATCTCTTGGTCTATCAATTGCTCTCAAATTTGATATCGAATTTGGAATTCTACTATCCCTATCCGAAAGGTGAATTCTTTGTATGTTTCCGTTCCTGACACAAACTTCATTTTAGGTACGGTAAAGTCGCTGAGTGTGCTGAATTTCTAGACGTCATCCGATTTTTGTCATAGTATATGAAATTTGTTGCAGAACAACTCATTTGTAAATACAATAAAGTACGGCGAGTAATAAAAGTAAAATGGCCCAACATAATTTGAAATATTACTATGGCAGGATGAGGAGCATGTTCGTCATGGGCCTGCTGAACCTCCGAAAATGTTGGCCGAGCATGTCCGGTCGTCTCTACACTCAGTGTAGTCACTTTGTTGATCTTATTCCGACTGTTGAATTTGGCGAGGCACTCCCATATTGTTTTTGGTGTCATTATGCATGAGTTCAGGTATTTCTACACAGGTTAAGTTGAACAAAGTGTTCGATACTATCATATAAATCTCCGCTTAAGTGTCCCTGTATTTTACGAAAGTTAATCGGGCCGCAAGTTGATTTTCAAATAATCACCTCTACGTACTTGACCTAGATATTTCAAATCCTTTGAGCAATTGATTCTGTCACAACCCTGATGACCAGCGATACGATTTCCATCACCTGAGGTGATTCACCTCACTGCAAGCACAGACACAACTGCCCTTCCAGGAATGTATGCACGAGGATTTATTTATTCAGAGAAAATTGGCAATCCTGGCTTTCAAGAGTGAACAAAGTGTCAATTTAACCCCGCAAAGTCGTTAGTTTTCCATATACATATATGTATATGTATGTATTTAAATAATAATTCTGGGAAGTAACCAAAGTTTTACGTATTTTGCACTAATATATTCAAACAGAACATCAAAAACTCTGAGTGAGTCTTAATTTATAAGAGACATTGAAAAATATCCAACGGAAAAAAGTTTGGGATCCAGTTGATTCCAAAAGCATCGCGAACAATGGAAGAAGGCAATATGTCAGTTGAGGACTTGGAAAAGCAGTTGTAAAGCAAAATGTGTAATATGGCGACGAAGGATGATATTAGATTGGTTAAGGAACATTGAAGCTCAGAAGCAACAAACCCAGACTGACTTGCAAAAAACTAAATCTGGATGCAAAGATTGGGAAAAAGATATGCATCTCCTATCAAAAAAAGGATACGAAAACAACGTCATTCTTCATATTCCACCAAGAGAAAACACAGAACCTATAGCCCAAGAAAAGCAACTTTGTGCGAATTTCCTAGATCTCACAACAGAAGAATTATGATTTAAGGAAGTGAGAAAACGGCGATCCAGCGACGACAATGTGTGCAATGTACTGGTTGGAGTTCACAATCCTGAAGAAATTCAGAAAGCTTAAAAACACACATATTCAGAGTAAAAACCCGAATGTTAGGATCACCTTAAAAGACGACAAAATCCAATTTGAAGGAAGAGTATTTCACTACGACGACAACGAGAGATTTAAATGTTTAAAACAACGAGGGAACATCGCTATCAAATGAAGCAAAACGGATTCAGCTGAGTGGGATGTTATCTTTAACTACGGCTTCAACAAATAATACTATACTGATTTTAGTAAGGCATTCGATTCTGTGAGTCACAATGTCTTAATACATAAGTTGAAGTGCTTTGGTTTCCATTCATCCATACTGAGATGGATTTCTTCGTTTTTAATGAATAGAGTGCAGTTAGTTAAGTTCGATTCTGTTCATTCAAACCCGTTTCACTGTTGCTCAGGCGTACCTCAAGGCAGTCACCTCGGGCCTTTACTTTTCATCATATTTATCAATGATATAACATCTGTTCTTAGCTACTGCCAAAGCCTTTTGTATGCAGACGATTTAAAATTGTTCTTAAGTATATCAAGCATAAACGATTGCATAAAGCTTCAATCTGATATTGATGCGCTTTCAAATTGGTGTAAAGTTAATTGCCTCCAACTTAACATAGCGAAATGCAACGTAACAACATTCAGTAGATCCTTCAACCCAATTATTTACCGATACTCAATCGATTCTAAAGATCTCACTCGGGTAAATAAGGTTAAAGATCTTGGTGTTGTTTTTGATCAGGCATTGACTTTTTGTGATCACGTAGATTACATAACAACTAAAGCGAATTCCATGGTCGGCTTCATCAAAAGAAATACAGTTGAATTCTCTAATCCCCACTCCCTAATAACTCTATTCACTGCTCTTGCTCGATCCCTTTTGGAATACTGCGACATCGTGTGGTGTCCTTTTTATCAGGTGCATATTGATAGGGTGGAACGAGTTCAGAGAAGATTTTCTAAATTTGTTTTCTTCAAAATGCGCTGGAATTTTTCGCCAGAATATAAAACTCGATGCCAACTACTTGGTTTAGCTAAGCTTACGACTAGGAGGAAGATCCATGATGTAATGTTTGTGAGAGACATCCTCTGTTATCATGTAAAAAGCCCATGCTTGATGGGTTTAATTCCAATATATGCACCCGAGAGACCTATACGGCAAAGAGAGTTTCTTTTTCGTACTTTGCATAGAACTAATTATGAGTTGAACGAGCCTATGTCTCGCGCTATTTCAAACTTCAACTCAGTTTGGTCTGTAGTAGACTTAAGTTTATCTAGAGCTATTTTTAAAAGTGCATTATTTAATTTTTATTGTTTAATTGAGTAAATTCTTGTAAATATTTCATTTTATTCTTTCATCATTATAGTTATTTCTTGTAATCTGTTAAGTTATATTACTTGTAGATGAATAAATAAAATAAAAAAAAAATAAATAAAATAAATTGTCTACCGAAGACACAAATCCGTAAGAAAAATAATATTTATTGTATCTAATAGTGATGCCATGTGCCCAAATCAGAATAAAAACTTCAAATTTAATATTATTTATTATAAATAACATAGTTGGATTAAATAACAAAATTAATTATTTGAATTTATTAACAAAATATGAAAAAGGGTTTGAAAAATTAGAAAACTATTTTACTATGGGATCAAGAAGAAATTCGATCTAAAAGATGGATGTGATTTGGTAAGAAAGGAAGGAAGGAAGAAAGGTTGTGGAGATGAAAAATGGACGCAATTGCATTGATATTGTTCCGACATATAAATATCAACTGTAGTAATTGGCTTAATTATTACAATGATATATTTGTAATATAATCTTATTTTGTAACGAAACATTTTAAATCCAAACCAGAAAAAAAAATGTATTTGCGCGCCCTCTGTAGTTTGTAAGTAGCTTTAGTATTTAACGGCAGCAAAAACTTTTTGTTTTCTTCAAAAGAACGCAGTTTGCCAGTGAAGAGGCTGCCACCCTACTCTCCGAGAACCAAACCAATACAGAAAATCTGACCACGCAGCATCTAGTTGCACCGGCGGTTACCCACGAGGAGGTACAACAATTGGAGGTACAGTTTAATCTCCCCGGATGCGACATGATGTACTTGTAATGCTGCTCCAAGAGCAAATCCACATAATACGCATATATTGGAAGAACGAAAAAATCATTTAATAATTGTAATAATTTATTTTTTTATTTAAATATGTATATAAATAAATTAATAAATGAATTAAATGAAACTGTTTAAAATAAAGTTATTTCTTTTTTACTTTTAAAAGTTACAGACTCCTGAGGATTCTATTTCTAAGTTCCAATGCTGCTTCGTTTTCCGAATGCACACTTCCATGTGCGTTGATTTCATCCTCGTCCTCAACAACATCCCCTTCCACTTCCTCAATATTCTTCTCAAGCTCAGGTATATAAAGGCAATACAAATATTATGCAAAGCTGCAGTAGCATTAGCAATTTGAGTGGCGTTTTTAGGCCTGTAGTGCAACTCACGTACTCTTAGCAGGCACCTAAACCTGTTTTTTTAGAACCCATATTGCCAACTCAACAATGTTCCTTGCTTTAGTATGTTTTTTTGGTTAAATACACTTTCCAGTTAACGTGGGTCAGGATTACGAAATGGTGTCATCAGATATGTCTTCAAAGCATACCCACCATCACCTAGAATATAGTCCAAATAAATAAGTATGCAATTAGGCATTCCTTTCTCCACAATCGTGCAAAAAAGACAGACCAAAAAACCACTGGATCAAACACATGCGAAAACACCAGCATTTGATTGGCCTCAGTGACGAAGTGATCTGAAACCGGGAGTCTACTTCCTGAGGTCAAACCGGCAAAACCCACAGGCGGACCAGCAGGGATGCAGTAAAGTAGGAGGGTTGTGATCCTTCTACTCCGGATCATAACTCTTGGTCCAGCTTCAATTTTAGGGAAGACATGCTAAAAACATTGGCATTATGCGCCGAACCGGGATATTTTGCGTTAAAAAAACGAATTTGCATCGCATCATCACATACCTGAAAACGATAGTTAATATTAAACTCAGTTTCTATTTTTAGATATAACTTACTATCATGACATTTATACTGTAAAATCTCTTCCTATTGTAGTACGCTTGTTGTAGTTGTTTTACAGGGGACGCAAATTTTATATGCGCCCCATCCGCACAGCCTATCACACCCGGTATTCCACTTCTTTCGAAAAGATATGTTTTTGCCCGTAGTTTCTCAGCATTGGAGTAGCTGAACTTTATCCTATTCACACAAATGTATGCTTCGAGTACATTAAAAACATCTTTTAGAACCAGAGACACAGTTGACTATGGAATGCTCGTTCCCGATACTGATTTAATATGACCCATGAGCACATAACCGCAATGCTGTGGCAAGTTTTATTACGTCCGGTATCGATGTAGTTTTTTTAGCTGGTTTTAACTTTACCTCTATTTCACGCAATAAATATGAAAACGCTGCCTTCGATAAACGAAAAGGATTACACATAAGAACGAATTTTGATTACGGAGCTATGTACCTACATACTTTCCTCTAATTTTAGAGGATTTGAAGCATCCCTTAGCTGCCATCGTCTCCTGAAAGTTACCAAAAAAGCCGAAGGCTGTTCATCTTCATCATCGTCCAAAATCAATTCAACTGAACTCATTTTAATATTTTATTTAAACAATTTCCACAAAACAAAAATTTTCTACTGCACACAAAAGAATATCTGAACAAATGGAATTTTCTGCTGTTGACAACTGTCAAATTCTGTGTCATTCACAACAGTTCATTTATTCACAATAGCCACAAATTTTATTAGACGAGTTACACAATACAACATGGCTCATGCATTTCCTATCAAAAACACGCGAAAACAACATCATTCTTCATATTTCACCAAGTGAAAATACAGAACCAATGGCCCAAGAAGAAGCATGATTTAAAGAACAGAAGAAGCATGATTTAAGGAAGTAAGAAAAGGGATATCCACGACGATAATGTGTGAAATGTATTGGTTGGAGTTCACAATCCTGACGAAGTGAACAAAATCCTGAGAAACTCTAGAAAGCTTAAAAACAAAAATATTCAGACCAAAACCCGAATGTTAGGATCACCGTAAAGAACGATCAAATCCAATTTGAAGGAAGAGTATTTCACTACGACGAAAACGAGAGATGTAAGGCTGAACTATAATAGAAGAATGGTTCCGTACGACCACTTCCGAAACAGTACGAATACAAAGGATTTGTATTGTGTGACCATACTAGTTTTTTGCTTTGATTCGTTAAGTTTTCGTTCACTTTTGTGCTCTTTCCTAACTGTACGTATGAAAATTTGACAAGCAGTTCCCCATCTAACTACTAACAGCGCCCGACGATGCTTGATTTCGGTGATCGGACGAGAACTTTTGCTTCCTAACACATACGCCTATTATGGGCTATGTGACCAATTGACAGTACTGAAGGAAACTTAACGTAGAATTATGACATTACTTTCCGACTGCTTCCGACTATTATAGTTCAGCCTTTATATGTGAAACCAACGAGGGAACATCGAAATTAAATGAAGCAAAACAAGTTCAGCTGAAGTGACAGGTGGGATGTTCTCTTTACGGATGACAGCGACATCTCAATGAACTGCGGCTTCAACAAATTGTCTATCAAAGACAAATCCGTAAGAAAAATAATATTTATTATAGTGCTGCCGTGTGCCTAAATCTTAATAAAAACTTGAAATTTAATATTATTTCTTATAACATACAGTGAAGCGCAAAAGTATTCGTCTGTTTTATCCTATCGCGAAAAAAAGGATTTTCCTTATTGAAACGAAAAAAAGAAAAGGCATTTGCATTTAAACTAAAAATTACACAATTCTTCACTAATTTTTAAACAAAGAGATTTAAAATAAAGTTCAGATATCAATTCGTAACCGAGAAAGTATTCGTCTCTTAAAGCTAATCAATAAAAAATAAACAAATAAATAATAATGAAGTAAAATTAATATTTTGTGAGTTCCCCCTTACGTTTAATTATTGCTTCCATGCTTCTTGGCAATAAACTAGCGAGGTTTGCCGTGACGTTTGCTGATATTGAAGTCCATTACTCCTGAAGCGTCCGACGTCCTTATATAATTTTTGTCGTTAATTCGCTTGTTTCTGATTTTTTTTCGGGTTAATATCTGGTGATTGTGGTGGAGAGTGCATGTATGAAGGTGCATTGCATGGGAGCCACATTTTTGTATTGCACTCAGTATGTTTTGTGTAAATATGTAAATATATAGGAACTTCTGATATCCATTTTATACACACTTTTTCGAAGATGATTCCTTAAGATGTTAATATAGTATTTGTGGTCCATGATTCTTCACAAAATCACAACTCACCTACTCCATTAGAGCTCATGCAGCCCCATACCATAAGGGACCCACCATTATGTTTCACCGTTGCTTTTAATTTTTGTTCCTCTATTTCAGTTCACGGTTTTCTCCACACTAGAATTTTGCCATCCGATTGGAATATATTAAATTTAATTTCACCCGTAAAAAACACTCTTCTCCAGAACTGCTCATCATGGTTTTTATACTTTTTAGCATATTCTAGGCGCTTTTTTTTTATTTAGCTTGGTTATCAATGGCTTTTTACGAGCAACGCGACCATTATAACCAGCATGGTGGGGGACATTACGCACTGTATCATCAGAAACTATTTTTCCCATCTAAGCTTCTACCTCAACAGCAATCTTTGGATCACTCAATCTTGGATTTTTTTTTAATTTGGTTCTTTTTTCCACTCCGTCAACTTTTGTGGCCGGCCGGATCTTGGAGCATTTTCATATTTCTTGGATTTTTAAATTTGTACTTTTAATCGTTGTAATTGGTCTATTTACACTTTCACTTATTTCTTTGTATTTTCGACCTTCAAAAGGTCGGTTTCGAAAAAATGGAAAACTATTTTGGAGGTTTCAAACTAATATGGACAGCTGCGGTTAGAGTTAATTATTTAAATAGGGCTCATTCACTCTAAAACATTAATTTCGCAAGAAAGGAAGGAATAAAGGTTGTGTGAAATGGACGCAAATGTATTGATATTGTTCCAACACACATACACCAATTATAGTAATTAACTTAATTATTACGATGATATATTTGTAATATAATCTTATTTTGTAACGACACATTTTAAATCCAAACCAGAACAAAAAATCTATTTACATTCTACAGAGGGTAGTTTGGAAGTAGCTTTAGTATTTTACAGCAGCAACTACTTCACTAGTGGTGCAGGATACTTACCGATACCGATACATCTTTTGGGCGGCAAGTCACATACTAATACATCTACCAGCAGCTAGAACATGGACGCATCAAACCGGATGAAACATGATTGGAGTACACTGAAGGAAAAACAGAATCTAACATTGAAAAAAACTCTTTAGTAGAATAATAATCATGTAAAATGAACGGGGAACATACGTGAAACCAAAATTGAAAGAAAAATATTTTCATTTTGTTCTTAACATAAAGGAATTTTGTAAAAAGAAGAAAAAATGATTTATACCGCTTTTTTTTTTTACAATTCTTAGCATTCCAGCTATTCATTGGTGTGGCCATCTTATAGTGGTAACATCATGGCTTGTCAAGCTGCAGGTTCACGGTTCGAATCCTGGTGTCAATAATCATTTATTTATTTCGTATGAAATAAATAAAAAAGTCGATCAATTGCGAAAGCTTATGTCGACTCTACTGCGAAGCCATAACACTGGCAGTAGGGTGGTCATATGGTTAAAATGCAACTTGATCGTGATGATGACATCAGGAGGACGGAAACAAATACTGTTTCAATACAATAAATACTAAATACTAAGAAATACTGAGTTTCAAACCAACTACACCAATCTGTCTTTCTCTCTGTCTCTTCCCCTTTCCGCAAAAAACGCCCGTGTCCTAAAATTAGTATAAGGGTACTCATATTCTTTTGGCGCGCGCAAATTATAAAAAAAACTCACCCAAATAGTCCAGCATGTCTTAATCTTTGTTTGACTGTTCTTAAGAATAGTATTTATTCCATGTTTCATTTATTTCGGCGCGTAATTCGGGTGCTGTTTTACTTCGTTTGGTTTTTGTGACTATTAGCCGATCCTCGCGTTTAGTAGTAGCTCTAGGACGTCCTGACCGTGATTAATCCTCAAGACCTCCGGTTTGAGTGTGTCTTTCAATGGTGCGTTGAATGCAGTACCTTGATACCTTCAACTGCGAAGCAACTTCCCGCTGCGATTTGCCATCTTTAAAAAAGGTGATGATTTCCGATCGTTTCTCGTTCATGGTTTCCGCGACTTTCCCCATTTTTAACGAGTTATTTACTCAACACTTGACGAATCTCAAATAAATTCTTTTGACTTCAAAGTGTGGCTTTTATGTAAGACCCTTGCAATCCAGGTCGACAAATTTTGCGATTTGAGAACGCCTTTGATGTAAGGAGTCATAAACAAGTGCTGAATCAACAACCAAAAGTCATAAGATCTTATAATTATGAAAAACCTAAACACGTAAACCAGAAAAGCGGTTTTTCCCGCATTTGTAAACAAAACGCCCACTGTTCAAAAACGTGGGTGTAAAATTCGACTTTTATTAATTGAATGTATTGTGTATTGTTCAGGTAGAAAATTGAATGAAAAACAAGCTGGATGTGGACGTACTAGATTTCCGAAAAATTAACTAAGATCAACTAATGCTATAAGTGTCAGATGAAATGCAAGATGATGTTATGCGAATGGAACACGAGAAAATCTGCCATTTGGAAGTCGACAAGTGTTACAACCAAATGCAAAAGAATTACTGGTTTCATTCTATTAAAGATAAAATAGATCGCATCATAAAAACTGTATAAAACGCATTATGTACTCCGCACATACCCAATTGAGTAATCATAATTATGTACAGCATTCTTGGATCGCTTCAGAACATTGCCGTCTCTGACTTCCAAGTTTGGACATTTTTCACTTCATTAGAGTTTAGTAATTTCTTGCTGAAGCATAATATTGAGCACGTTAAAGTTGCTGTAACATTTCCTCAGGCCAACGGGCAGGTAGAGTTGGTAAATCATGTGATCCAGGGGATCCGATTGCTTCCGACTATTATATTTCAGTCTTTAACCCGAGGCAGAAGTTGAGATGTACTTAACATTTGCTTGCTTTGACAGTTGAGCAGACAAAAAAAAAAAAAAAAACTGAATGTAAACAAACTATGATATTTCAAAGCGCTCACAAGGCGAATGGTACGTAACGAGACGTAGCCGAGGTCGAGGCGATATTTTGTTTTAGGCATCATTCCTTTTCCGACTGCCAGACAAGCGCGACGACGAAATAAATTGTTCGTAAGTAACCTTTAATTTTAAAGCCAGTTCTTAACTTTGAATTGAATTATAAACAATTTTTAACCAACCTACAACTAGTACCGACCTTAGAACTGACTTATAGCAAATTTCAGTCAAACGAACCCAAAAATTTAAAGTTTGAGAACAAAAACACACTTTTGTTGATTGTTTACCTCCGTTGGTTGGATTAAATTTAAATTTGAAAAGTTTTTATTTCAAAAGTTTATATTTTCAATTATGGAAGTGCTTGTAGAAAAGGTATGTAACTGAAAAGTAAACCAAATGATTTTCAACTATTTTATAAAGAATATTTTCTAAATAGACACAACGAGATCGAGAGCAGAATTGGGACCGTGGTGAAAAAGAATTGCTGTGGCAATTAGTGGACTAGCATATAGCAGTAGTCGAGGATAAGGGTAATGATTTAAAGATGATAGCTCGAAAGAAAGCGGCTTGGGCGTCAATTGCATCAGGGATGACTTCAGGCGGGTACCACATGAGTGTAGGCAAAATTAGGCAGCAATGGACACGATGAAATTATCCGCTAAGAGAGCCAAAATTGTTACCAAAAAGGCAATAAAAGCAACGGGGAACAACGTATCCGTTCCAGAAACGGATCCATCGGAACTGTTAGTTCAGGGCATGGTAGCCGAGCAGTTGGAGGAAGCCACCATATACATTGATAGTGATAGCGTTTTACCGATCACACTCCCACTGAAAACTTTAGCGATATTTTTTTATCTCATCCTTGCATCTGCAACAAGTCCTGTTGGGGTTGGAATAAATATTGACAACCCCACTGCGATTGTTGCTGACAGAAATGCCACAGCTGCTGAACCATCCGCTTCTACCCCCGTTGTCCCGTCGTCATCGAGGAATTTGCTCGGTGCACTGAAGAAACTGCCCAGAAAGCCGACATCAAAATGCGAAGAAATGTCTGAACGTCAATGGTAAATTCAGATCGAAACTTCACAGTCCAAGGAGTTGCATGCTTTGTAAATTGAGCAAGCAAAAGAACTGCTATTGCAAGCCAAGGAAAGTACCACACATGCACGTGAAGCTCACAACTTGGATATGGCAAACAAAAAAGAAATTCACTATTTAAAAATAAAAATGATGGAAGGTGAATATGACAACCGGAAATTAAAGGAGGAAGATTAAAGTTCCTTGTTTTTTTTTATTATGTAGTTAATCTTTATTTATTTATAACCTTATGAATTCTTTTGTTTTGTTTTTTTATGCTTCTGATTTTTTTAATAAACTATTTATTTAAAAATATTGATTAATGAATGTATTCCTAAATTCCCTTCCAGTTGCTGCTGTAATTCCTTGGGTATTATAGTTGACATCTAATGGTTGCGATGGCCTTAGTGGCGGATTTTCTTCAAAGAACGGAAGATTCCTTTCCTTAGCTATGTGGTAAAGTACGGCCATGACAACAATCACATTTTTTGCCGTATCTAAATCCACTCGTAATCTTTCAAGAAGTGGTCTGAATTTTGACTTCAACTGACCATTGAGATATTCGATTCGACTTCTTGTAGATATATGGCTGTTATTATATCGTTCCTCTCTTTGGTTGGACGGGTTTCTGACCGGTGTCAACAGTATAGATTTTTTTTCATAATTTGCGAGCGCCAAAGAGGATATGAATACTCTTATACTGTTACAGGACACGGGCGTTTTTTTTTTTTTTTTTTTTGTGAAGGTGAGAGAGAGAAAGAAAGATTTAGTGTAGAGGTTTGAAACTTAGATGGTATTAAGTTTCTGTAAGCTCCAAGGGTAGCGTCCAGATAACTGGGGAGCTTGTTTGTTTTGCTTTTGTCGTTGCTCATGATTCACAGTATTTTTTTCCGTCCACCTGATGTCATCATCACGATCAAGTTGCGTTTTCAGCCATATGACCGCTCTACTGCCAGTGCTATGCCTTCGCAGTAGAGTTGACTTAGCTTTCGCAATTAATCGACTTTTTTATTTATTTCAGACGAAATAAATAGATGATTCTTAACATCAGGATTTGAACCGTGAACCAAGAGCGTGACAAGCGTTGATGTTACCACTACACCACGGCCACCCTTATTGAACATGGATATCCTGCGTAACCAAGCAAGATACCCTGATGAATATTTACGCTCGATTCCAAAGTATTTTTTAAACGACATTTATTCCAGATATTTGAGTTATGAAGTGAGCCACGAAACCTTGCAGCGATGTCCACTATTTTGCAGTTGGGATCGGTTACAATTTGTACATTAAGTGAGTAGTAACCTTTGATATGCATATAAAAAAATAATTGTTTGTTAACAAGCTAGTTAGTTATTTGGTTACGTTTCCGATTAATGTAATGTCCGGACATTACTGACCCCACATTTTTAGCTGGCCGCTTTATCTGGACGTGAGTACAATCAATTTAATATTATTTTTTATTACCCTGTGAAACCTAGCGATTCTACTTATAAAACTGTTGTTTTGTCTGATTGAATTCTTCAACTGATGAAGGAAACTTAATAAAATAAGGCAACAATGAAGCAATTCTCTTTGAAATATTCTTTATTATTTTCCCAACTGTTGCCTGCGATATTATATGTAATGCTCCTGAAATTTTGAATTAATAATACGACGCTTATGAATGAAATTATCTCTTTACTTACCAACATCAACTTGATGGACATTTCTCCCAAAAAAATGGAGAGTAACTAAAACTTGTAAAGGCGTAGGAATAGGAAGTCCACGATTAGTTACATGCTCTTGCATATCGAGTTTTTCGATCAAGAACTGGAGAGTCATCTTATCAAATCTATACCGCGAATAAAATTCTCCGTCATCAAGCTCATCGAAAGGATTTGCAAGATTTTTATATATTTTAGGCTTTCTAAACATTTCGAAGTCTTCAAAAATATCAAAATCTTCAAAATATTAAAATCTTCATCCTGAGAAAACATTTTGTGAAATTCTGTGTTAAAAATAACAGATAACAGATGGTTAAAAGCCCACTCTAAAAGTTAAAAGGTGCTTTTGATGGTTTTAAAGTTAGTGCGAGTTGATAACTATAAAGTGGGTTTTATGTCGACTATAAATAGGAAAACACTAATCTTGACTTTGTTACGTGTTAAAATATTTTTAAAGTGTACTTTATGCGACTATAATTTTGAGCCATTGGCACAAAATTATAGTCATCTGATTTTAAAGAATGTTAGTAGCCATTAAGTAACAGCCCTTTAACTTTAAAGCCAGTGCTTAACTTCGAATTGAATTATAAATACTTTTTAACATACCTACAACTAGTATCGAGCTTAGAACTGACTTACAGCAAATATTAGTCAAACAAACCAAAAAATTTAAAGTTTGAGAACAAAAACACAGTTTAAGGGATAATGTTGTAGAAAATTTAAATGAATTTGACAGATCGAACACATTTGTTGACTGTTTACATCCGTTGGTTGGCTGAAATTTGAATTTGAAAACAATTACAGATGACAGATTGTTAAAAGCCTACTCTAAAGGTTAAAAGGTACTTTTGGTGGTTTTAAAGTTAGAGCGGGCTGATAACTATAAAGTGGATTTATGTGGACTATAAAAAGGAAAACAGTAATCTTGACTTTGTTACGTGCTAAAATCTTTTTAAAATGTACTTTATGCGACAATAGTTTTGCGCCTTTGAGTTTAATTTTAATATCAGATTGGATTCAATTATTAGAATGTTTGCTTAGCAGAGGTTGTAGTAATAACCTACTTATTGGAGACTTCAATGCTAGAGTTGGCGTCGATTTCAACTAATGAAATTAAGCCGTTTTTAAATTCTCCCCGGGTTTTGAAAGACAGCAAAATGGACACTAAAGGAAAGAGGATTATTGAAACATGCGCCTTGTTTGATCTCTTTCTCCAAGGAAGAATTTTCTTTCAGAGGCAGCGTTGTTTGGTAATCGACTATGCATTTATTAATGGAGAGTGGCATAATATTATTCAAGATATGCAAATTTCCGCACAACCCATCAAATGTTCTTTGTAGGTAGAAGCAACAACTGTCAAGGAGCTGGATCTCCCCACGAAATTAGTTTGAAAAGATAGTAGTACAATTGAATACTGCTATAAGCCGGACGATTACATCGGGAAACTCACCACAAAAGAATCATGGGTTTTTGCATCCCAGTTTTCTACGGGCCTAATAAAAATGTCTGCACCAACAAAAGATACCAGGAAAAAAAATCATAAAAAAATGGTCTTGGTTTGACAAGGAATGTAATAAAGCGAGGGAAAAGTTTTTGGCGATGCTGAAAACATTTCAAAAGTTGAACACTGCATAAGCAAAGGAAATACACATCGAAAAATATACAATAGAACTACAAATCTTTGTCTGAGCGAAAGAAGAAGCTGTACTACAATGCTATTGCTAACGAGACATTTTAAGTCAACGCCTAATCCGTAAGGAACCGGACCTGATTTAATTTGATAAACCTTTTGATGAACATAAGCTTTTTGAAGTATTCAAAAAAGTCAATCTGAATAAGGCACGGGGAGAAGATCGAAATCCATGTTAATTATAAGCTTCACTGGTTTTCTTAACACATAAATATTGAGAAGTCCAAAGTCCTAGTGTTCCATAAAGGCACAGAACACTTCGCAAGAAACGAGCGATGGAAATATGGTGGGGAAGACCTGGTCATACAAATATCTATGCGTTACGCTCTCAGAAGGGAAGAGAGCAATCAACTCCACGTGGAAAACCTGCTTAGGTATGAGGAAGCAAATCATATGATGATGCTAAAAAACTGCTCATATTGTATTTAAAATATTTTATTATACTTTAAAATACTTTTTCTGGTTGCCGTCAAATACGCTGAACTACAATATTTGTTACACCTCGAAAGTGGAATATCAATACTCTTTACATTCACTTTAAAAATGAACATGAAATTTATTTTAAATGTGTTGAGTGGAAACGACGATACATGACTAATGGAGATTCTGGCAAGAAAATCCTTGAGATGGAGATGACAGTTCTATAAAGATTGGGAAAATATTGCTAATGAGTATGACATCACATTGAATTCAAGGAAATCAAATTTCCCAGAATGGACACGTTCTTTCTTTGGTTTTATATCTGGTGTCGAAAAAAGTGTGAAAACGGAATTTATTACAACGGCAACAAATTCAAGCTTGCGACTAATCTTCAAGAACTTAACATACTAGCAGAACTATATGGATTCTAATTTCGATTATTTTTATAATGAGAGGAGAGCTATTAAAACTTAATTACATGCCACACTGCCACAACCTAGCGTTAAGATATACAAAGCATATGCAGTACAGGTGGAAAACAAGAAACTGCCCACTTCCTAAGTAATTGTCCTATATTAAAATAAACCGAACGAACATTTGTAATTTGCTAAATATGTCCACTATTGATTTTATTTTAAAGCCTTTGTATAGGTATATGTATTTTGTATTTTGTATTTTTTGTATTTTGTAATATTGTTTGCTTTAATCTCCCTTCCACGAGTCATCGTAGCCAAAGATACTATTAGGATTTCTCCAAATTTCCTTGTCTATTCCTCTTCTCAACGCTAGCATTTGTTTAAACGACATCTGGTGAGTCTTCTTGGTTTCTAACAAGTAATAGCCTTTTATATCCATTACCTTATGTTCGACATTGAAAAACAAGTGTGCTACATAGTCACCACATCTTCCACGCATAACTTTGTGTTCATTAGTGACCCAAATCTGAAAATTTCCGAAGTTGACCCCTACTTTTCCAGGGAGTCCACCTTTTCACTTCTTTCGGTCACCTCGTGATATTTCATCCAAGCAATTGTCACTGTATTTTGAGTTGAACATTTGGTGAGTTCTTTGCCACACTGATTTGTCCCCAGGCTAAGATGACAAACTAGATCAAGTTCCGCCGAGAAGATATCTGCTCCTCGTTCAATAAGACCACAGGGCCAAACTCATTTGTTCCCTCCACGAAAGTGTGCTTCCATAAAGGATGTAGTTTGTTTACTACGAAGTCTCCACGTCCTTCTACATTATGTTACGAACAAGCCCAACTGAAGAAACTATCTTTTGCAGCTGACGGCAAACATACATATTGTAGTATAATAATAACTACGCTCCCTAAAAGTATGATGCAACAAATTCCGAAGTGTCTTTTCATTCTGGCAGAATTTTGGTCCGAACTGTCCTTTCATTCGAGGTTCGTGTCTGGGATGAAGTCTCCACAGCTCATGTCAACGAAAGAGACGGATAATATCACGGATAAGAGGGAATTATAACTGCAAGAATTATTACATCAGAATTTCTCTTGTTCCAGTGGTCGAAGAATTTGGTAGAAGTTTCTGGCTATCAGCAACTTCTGCTATATAAGGACAGATGGCGATTGAGAAAGGCAGCAGTTGTTTTAAAACCGTGGTGAAGAGATTAGAAAAGTGATAATGGGCGAAGTTGTAATTTTGTGATAAATTGAAAGTTGAGAGTTAACAAGAAGAAGTAATTAGTTTGGATTTGTGAATTAAGTAATTGAAAGGAGATAAAGTGCTTTGAGAAGAAAGAGACCTTGTAAGAAAAGAGTTTGCGAAGAATAGTATAGTGTGAACTTGAATTGTTTTATAGACTAGAAAATAAAGAAATCAATTTCACAGAATATCGTTTTATCTACTCGAGCCGTAGCTCGCATATTACAATATGTATCTACTCGAAACTCCATACTCGAACATAGGTCCCTATGCACGGTTCCAGTTTTCATTGTAGTTAAGCTGTAATTATCCCACGTTCCGATCGTAATGATCAGGCCTCTCTCACTTCCTTTTGGTTTTCTGGTTCCTGACATCATCAATGCACCGGATATTTTTCTTTCAACGGAGTTGGGTTATCAATACCTGTGCCTACCCGCACTACGACGTTTACTCAGATGCGGAAGCCTTATAAAACAAGACCTAACTCCATATCCATAAATCAAATACAATGCAACAAAGCCTTTGGGAGTCCTCCGATCTTTCACTCAAATATTAAAGGCACCTGTAATGCTGCCACATCAATCTCATCTTCAATCTAGAGATCCTTTCTGATGTTGGTCTGCCGCGATAAAAATTCAATTAGCATGCCCTAAAACTATTATCCTCTTGGTGCATTGCTGCCTCGCATCGTCCGTCAGTACTGTCAATTGGATTCCATTAGAATCTCGAGCTTCGTCACTATTGCTTGCTTTCTAGTATTTGCTCGCCCTCTTCAAATCCTTATGCAATACATTTAGAAGATTCTGATTTTTGATTTTCATTACCAGATGCTTTCTCTAAAGATTGCATGTCGCCCGATAATGATCTTAATCGCAGCCCAATTTATAAGACCCGTTTTCAAGAATTATTTCTCTTCCTTGCGGACTTCCTAATTCTACAATACACAACTTTCTCTTTCTAAACATCACTACACATAAAGACAAAGAAACTGAAAATACTTCCTGATCGCCTTGACCAATAGTAAAAAATTGATCGCCTTGATTGTCCCTCCTCGAAATGCCAATTCTATGTTTTGAAAAACGTGCTCATCAATACTGAAGCTGACCACCTATGGCACCGCCAACATCGAAATGTTAATTCTGGTTGTCAGCCATACAATACTACAACCTCTCTGTCCATAAGTAATTCCCACAAATGACGGTAAGTACTGACGGTAAGTACTGGGAAACACCCATTTATCTTCACACCTAGGAAGTTGGCACTCAACAGATCTTTGCGGCATTTCCTCCAAACAAACGCAATGCACACACCTTTGAATGCATCCCCAACTAGCCAACATTACGTGTTAGATTATCTTTATAAGCTTTGGTCATTTAGCAGGATGTAATCGCTAGTAATTAAATTTCTAACACATCGGAATAAATTACAAAGAATGTGTAAACTGTTAAATGCGTCCAACCTTAGCCTTAGCACCAGAGAGCGTACATAAATTGAGCATGACACTTAGTCAAGATAACACAGTGCTCTCAACGTGAGCGTGTTCGGGCTGGTCATTAGATCAAAATTTTATTGCCGTGACCACGATAACATCGATCAAATGTCAAGACCAAGCTTAGTAAATCGATAATTGTACTCGTATAAGTTTTATTAAGGTAAGTATTGACAGATAATAATGATCATAGTATTGACATAATTATATAAGTGTTGTGTTATTTCAAGAGCGGAAGATAATACGAACTTTATTGAGTGGAAGTTATCTGATCTAAACGAAACACGTAGGATTTTTGTCAAAATTAGAGATTTTTTCAATAGCCAGGCAATGCAAAGTAGCGAAACCAAATACTTCATTATCTAGGGCATTAGCTGAAATAATTCGGGTTTTATTATGTCTACGGTTTTGGTTCTTAACAAATCCAAATAAAATTACGTCTTCCGCCCCTAATAAACGTAATTGGATTTTCGGATTATAATAAATTGCAATACTTCCTCAAAGGAACGTTGGCATCGCCATTCAAGGTAACGTCACTGCGCAATGACGTCTGGAAAATTAACGTCGATAATTCCGACGGTTACCGAGCAGTGTCCCAGAAATTAAAAAACCGAGAAGATCCAATGGTACACTTACGAAAACAAGCTAGAAAGACCATTGCGTGGTGTAGCAAGAGGTCTCCACCCTTCATGTAATAAAGAAGACATTATGAATGATCTTCAAGCTAAAGGCTTTAAAATTCTTGACGATGCAAATATTATCATGCAGCAGACAGAACGACAACAAGAAATCGTGGTTAAGCTTGGACTCCCGCTGTTTATGCGTAGTTTTGATAAGAACAGGAATATAAACGATATTTACAATATTAAAATTATACTAAACACCGTAATCAAAATCGAGCCATTGTGTAAGAATACAAGATCGATCCCGCAGTGTAAGCGTTGTCAAGGTTTCAGTCATATGCAGACTTACTGTCAAAAAGAATAGCGATGCGTAAAATGCGCCGGTAAACATCTTTCGGAAAAGTGCAGCTAGATAAACAGGCTTGACAAGTCGCTGGCTTGTATCATATAAACTGCAGAGGGAAGAACCCAGCTAACTATAGAGACCCAGCTAACTATAGAATTTCTGCAGGTGATTTTCCAGTTAGAGGATTCGGAGTTGTGTGGTATGTTTCGAGAGATCTCAGCAAGGCTATTTCCATATTTATTCCTTCCTCCATGTTTTCTTCACATTGGCTTAGAAGGTACGAACGAAGCGGTTTTTAACGGTCCAATTCCATTTTGGGGGCAAAAACTCGGTGCTACAGAATTGTGGACCATTGTCATTTATTATGGATTCGGGGATACCTTCGGGTGTGAAAATTGTTCGGAGAGCTCGAACAATGAACGCCGTGGGCGTTTGGTGCATCTATATAACGAAAAGGAACATAGATAAAGCATCAATATATACTAACCACATTTTCTTCAAAAAAGGGCCGGCAAAGTCAACATGAACTCGCTGTCAAGGCTTGTGTGGTTCGGCCACGAACTAAATTCTTGCGATGGGGCCGGGCTATTACGTTGACAGTTTCTGCAGGATTTTACTTTTGCTTCAACCTCGGTGTCTATTTGCTGCCATCAGCAAAGTCTGCGGGCAAGTTGCTTGATCCTCACTATTCCCCAATGACCTTGATGTAGCAATTGTAAGGTTTTCATTTGTATGGTCTTGGTTGCTACTACACTAGTGTAATCTGTTTGCAATACGATTACCTTTTTATACTATGGCAATGATGATTTGCGGTTAAAATTGGGCTGAAGATTCTTCTCACTAAGTGATAATTGCGGCGGCAAACCATTTGTTACATAATACAGAACTTTGGGAAGTATTGGGTCTGATGTTGTGGCGAAGGCAATATTGGGAATTCGCCAATTTGATCATCCAGAAGAGTAGAAATTTCCAGGCAGGCAAGTTCTTGTTGGTCTCACATCCGGGACCATCGGAAGTCTTGATAGGGCGTCCACTTTAGTATGCTTTGCCGTAGGCCTGTACCGAATATCGTATCTGGAACTCATTAACGTTATGGCCCATCGTTGTAAACGATTTAAGGTGGTTGTCGGAAGAGCTTTGTCGGGATGAAATATAGTTAGTAGAGGTTTGTGGTCAGTTACCAAAACGAATTTGCGGCCAAATATGATAGATATTGATGAAATTTGGTGACACCGTAAATGATCGCTAAAGCCTCCTTCTCAATATGGGAGTAATTAAGTTGATTCTTGTTTAAAGTCTTCGACGCAAAGGCGATGGGTTGCTCTAACCCATCTGGCGTAATATGGGACAAAATGGCTCCAATCCCATGTGATGAAGCGTCGGTTGCAAGTAGTATTTGCAGTTCCGGGCGAAAATGTGTCACGGATGATTTGTTGTTCTAAGGTTTTAAATGCGTTTTCTTACTCTTTTTTTTGAAATAAAGGGTACATTCTTCCTTCGAAAGGCGTTTAACGGGGCTGCAAGTTGGGAGAAATTATTAACGTCTTTATTATAGTAATTTACCTTGTCAATAAATGTCTTCAGCCCTTTAAGCTTAAGTGGCCTTGTCAACTTTTGGATTACAGCTAGTCCGGAATCTGAAGGGCGTACTCCTTCATGACTAATGACCTGACCAAGATACTCGACTTCTGGCTGGAGCAATTTGCATTTGCTTCGGTTAACTGAACTCACTTCTATTGCTGAAATGACTGCGATATGGCTTCTTCTTATGGTCACTTAAGCACACGGGTACAATGTGAATAACGAGACTTCAGGCTTTTGCAATGTAGCGGTTCGTACACTGTCATGCGGTGTATGTAAAACCATGACGTCACAGATCACGTCATCCACGAATTCTTTGTCACAACTGGTAGCTGAGTAAGCAAATTGACATTGGCGTGCATGACCTCGCAAATCTGCTACCCAATAAAATGCTCTGAAAGCTTCTTCGTGAGGTCACTATACTCTTTGTTTGCCAGCTTATTTGATCCTACAATTTTTTCTAGGAGTTCGTATGTTTCCGTACCCAGCCAAGATACAGGGTATGCCCGTTTCTTATCGTTGGTACCCACGTTGTAAGCACTGAAGTGCTGCTCCAGCTGTTGAAGATAAATTTCCCAATTACCTTTCTCTTCTTTATTCTACATAATTAAGATATAAAAGTAATAAGAGTTAACTAGGAATACTACGATCTATAAATGAATCCCGTAGTAGCAGGGAGAAGTTGATGGCTGGTGGGCGTAGACTGACTGTTGGAGTAGATGACAACTACGAGTATGTATGTATATGTCATCCAGTTAGCTCAGGACTTTGCACCATCGCAAGGGTTGGAAAAATTGTTCGATTGCTTTTGCAGTCGAACGAATGAATGATTTTTTTCACCCAACCTTCGCAATTGGTGTATAATAGTACTTGGGGTCTAGACAAAGTACAAAAGTTGAAAATTTTTTCCATTAAAATGGGCGTAGTGCAGAGGCATATGTTAGTCATTGCGGCATACATATATAGTGGTAGGGTAGGGCGGGGCTAGTTGGGCCACTTTTCACTTGAAGTCTCATAAATATCAACCCATGAAGCTGGGTTAAATGGAAAGAATGGACATCTTGCTCATCTTGCCCCACTATAAGAAGTAAGAAATAATAAATTAGGAATCGTAGTCGCTATTGCAGTTAATGCAAATAAAGATGACCCTAAGTGCAGATGAGCACTTCGTATTTGCCCAATTTCGGCAAGTACCCACCCCTCACCCGGTAAACTTTCAGAGAATGCTTCCATGCACATCACTATAAGAAGTATATAGGCAATAACATTCCGGCTCTCCTTCCTCTTCGAAACTTGATTTTTGCAATACTTTTTTCTTGATTTGTGTTTATTTCTTTTTGTCAACTTTAGCTTTGGCCATTTTCTTTTCTTTTCGTTCCTCTTGCAAACCACCCTTTTCCGGGGTATCAGTTAAGATTGCATTCACAATTCCAATGCAGTCTGGTGAACCTCCGTTAATAAAGTTGTCTTTTCCGAGAAAAAATAAACATAGCTGGGATTGCAACCCCAGTAGCTGAGACGGTTACTATTAAAGTTACGTTTGTACCACGCTCGCCTGAAGTCACCGATCCTATATTCCTTTTGCCCTTAGCCGCAACTATTTTGCTTGGCTTGCACACGGTGGATAGACCAGTCTTATCAACGTTCCATATGTTTGAAGCACTGAACTTGTGTCTATCCATAGCCTCAGATAGTTTACAAAAAGCTATCCACATTAGTTTTATTGAAAGAGGTGGCTCTGCTCATGCTCGTAGCTTCTGGCTGGTGGTTCCTTTTAAGAAACCCAGTAAGGCAATCTTTATCAGCCATCTTGTTTTCATTCCAGGTAGTATCAGGAATTCGTATTTCGAATTTGATCGCATATTTGTAGACGAGCTATGGAGTTAAGCCATAAAATATAGAAGATGCTGAAGAAATAAACGTACGGAGCGTTTTCCGTTCGCCAACCTGGAACCTCTACGTTGAGCGGTAGGAAGATTCCGGTTGAGAGTTAAGGTACCGGCTTTTGCTGTATATCGACAACGTTATTAACGAAAACCGTCAGCTAGTAACTGTCGATGCGAACCGTATCGACAACTATTTTTGAGTCGAGTAATGGAGAAAGAAAAACGAGCAGAGTTTTACAACAAGATGATTTACAATGAAATGCTTCAAGCTTTTATTTTCTCTTGGCTTAAATACAATCTTTTGAAAACGGTTTATTCAAAATTCAAAAGCTTACAAATTTTGGTGAATTTAATTTACATATTTTTGGTGAATTTAAATTACAAAAATTATAGCAAAGTTGGCGCGAAATTTGAATAATTGGTGACCTTGCCCCAACAGATGCTTTTAGCAAATATTTCTTTAATAACATTTCGTGTTGCGCATCGAAAACTTGCCTTGGCGTAACGTAACCCATACGAGGATTTTCTTACGACTCCGTTTTATGAATATATCTTTTTAATGTTGTTCTTGGTATTCCAAATTAAGACTGCTGTTCCTATAGATTTTTCTTCAGCCAAGACAGATCTCGAAACTGTATTTAGCTGCTCTTGACAAGCAGCAGCTCTCTCAGTTTTTCGTTTGTATGTACGCATTCTAGAACAAGCAATAATGATTTTTTTTTATAATCTGCGCGCGCCGAAGGTGATATGAATACCCTTAAACTGTTTCAGGGCACGGGCGTCAGGGAAACGGGGGAAGAGGAACAGAGGAGGAGCCAATGCACGTTGGCTTTGAATGTTTAAAGGTTGTAGTGATGTGGAAATACAGAGCCTGGTACTCGTAGATAAAATCAACCCTAAATTCCCTCATCACTACGTCATAGAAACACAAAAAGATACAACTCTGACGTAACTAAGCGATAATGATCAAAATTACAATAGAGATAACACGTGCACCCCTCATCTAGTTTGATGAGTATATTGCGTCATAAATAAAAAAATACTCAAAACTGTTGAATTTTTCATACGGAATACTAGAATATAATAACGTGACTCATGAAAATACTGTACCTTAATAAAGGGTGGTTAAGTTTAAAGGGCCGATGTTGATTTTGAATAAAACACAAATTATTTAGGAAATTACTGTCATTTCTTTTTATTATGATAATATTGGTTGCTGATTTGCAGCTTTTCACCCTAGAATAAAAGAAATAATGAACATAATTTTTTTACTTTTTCACTTAAAAAACAAAAAAATTGCGCGTGGTTTCCCATCTTCTGATACACTGCAACTGAGACCGGTTTTGCATGTGTTGGTTAGTGTGCAAACTTTATTCGTGTATGATCTTGTTCATGTAGTACTTGCGGTTCTTGAGTAATTCGCGTGGTCTAACTTGCCCCGTGGCCAACTAGCCCCGCCCTATCCTATATAATTTTGTATTTCGGAATATTTTATGATATATTGCGGTACTGATGAATAGACTTGACATGTAGCAAATTTTATTTGAAAAGGCATTAGAACTAGTTCAACTTAGCACACCTTTATGTCCCACACCTTTTCGGAGGTGAATTTTTGTACTTGAGAATTTCGCTCTTTTTTACAGTAATGTTTTTGGTCAGGTTTCTATTACAATATATATATGTATATGTATATAAATATATACATATATATATATATATATTTATATTATTTATTATATATTTCTATTCTTGGAAATTGAATATCAGATTAGGCTTAGATAAAATATCTCTCATACAGAGACTATTGAGTAATAGGGATTTCCTTGAAATTAGTCTTGCGGTTTGCGTGGGAAATTAAATCAGTTCCCTTTTTTCACTCTTTGTAAAATTGTTGTTGCTGCTAAAACGAGTTTGCGCTCGTAATATCTACACTGAAGATGTAAGATAGAATATTAGAAACCCGTGACCATGAATTTTAAGAAAAAGTAGGTATATATGTACTTCGAATTGAATTAGATCCAGATAGAATTTTTGGGTCCTCAACAAGTTTTAAGCAACGAGTTGATTTCTAAACTATACCTAAATAACTTTTTGCCTTTATAGTAATATGAACTGATAACGAGACGGTGGGAGCTAAACAAATACATCGACCGACTGATACCAAATCGATTGATGATGAAGCATTTGTCTGAGTCTAGGAATGAAATTTGTACGAAAATCCGCCTCACGATCAGTGGTATCAGCTGTCAAATACGACATTTGTTCAATAAGAACTTTAACTCAAAGGACACCAAACCCAAGGTTTGAAAAAGAAGCTATAATTACCACTGAAATATTATTTCAACATTTGCTATGGTAAAAATTATCAATCACGAACATTTGCCTATTAGTAGCATAACTTAGTGTGTAATCGTGATTAACCCGTCACAATAACACTTATCGATGAATGGAAAAAAGATACACCTCAAATCTATTTACCGGATGGGTGTTAGTATTTGAGCCAGAGAGATTAACCGGTAGAACAACTAACTGGGACGGCTTTAGGAACGAAATTGAAGATAATGTTGAATTGAGCGTTTCACTTACGACACCCTATGAACATGAGGTTGAAGTTGATCTTGAGGTTGAAGAAAACTCCGGACAAAGACGGTCTACGATATCCTACGGAAATAAAAGAATTGGTCAAGGAAAAAAGAAAAACGCGTAAGAAATGGCAACAGAGTCGTGCTCCGCAACATAAAGCTCACTTGAATCACCTGTGCAATTCGTTGAAGAAGACTATAAAGGATTTTAAGAATCGTGTGATAGGCTCTTATCTTGAAAGTTTAACAGCGAAAAAAGATTCCAATTATTCACTTTGGAAAGCTGTAAAAGGCACCAAAAGGCCGAAGGTCCCCGCGCCTCCTATTAAATTAAACCACAATGAATGGGCAAGGGAAGATAAAGAAAAAGCGGACGTTTTTGCGGCCCACCTGGAAGATACCTTTAAACCGTACGATGATCAAGTGTCTTACGACAATATCAATAGGCCGGATTTACCATCTGACGATTTAGCACTTACAAGTGCAACGCTAAGGGAACTCAAACATGAGATCGGGAATCTAAAACCTAAGAAAGCTCCTGGTTATGACTTGATCTAACTAACCAATGGAAAGTTGCGGAAGTTATAATGGTTTTAAAACCAGGAAAGCCGCCAAATGAGGTAAAATCTTATAGACCAATTTCGTTACTTCCAGTTATATCCAAAATTTTCGAGAGGATATTACTAAGGCGTCTCCAACCGGTTACAGAAGGAAATAATCTTATCCCTGACCACCAGTTTGGGTTCAGAAATAAGCATTCGACGATTGACCAGGTGCATAGAATTACTGACGTAATCGAGAAAGCACTTGAAGAGAAAAAGATTTGCTCAAGCGTATTTCTTGACGTCTCGCAAGCCTTTGATAAGGTGTGGCACGATGGCTTGAATTGCAAATTACGACAAGTGTATGCCTATACGACATTCTAGAATCATATCTCGGGAATAAACTCTTCCGTGTTAGACATGGAAATGAATACTCGGAGCTCAAAGAAATTTCGGCCGGTGTACCGCAAGGAAGCGTTCTTGGGCCACTTCTCTATCTGTTATATAGTCGAGATATGCGGAAAGAAGATGGCACTATCCTGGCTACGTTTGCCGATGACACCGCTATCCTAGCCGTAGGTAAAACAATCGAAAAAAGGACTGCAAAACTGCAAAACGCACTGAATAAAGTAAATGAATGAACGAGGGACTGGCGGATCGCCCTCAACGAATCTAAATCTGTTCACGTGAATTTCACTTATAAGAAAACTAATGTCTTGCCAATTTTCCTAAACTTGGCCCGAATACCTTTTGCAAACGAGGCCAAATACCTTGGAATGACACTCGACGCAAAACTGAAATGGAATTCGCACGTGAAAATGAAACGTAAAGAACTCGAAATCAAATATAGAGAAATGAACTGGTTGCTCGGAAAACACTCGCAGCTCAGTATTGAGAACAAACTGCTTTTATACAAGCAAGTGCTAAAGCCGGTGTGGACTTACGTATACAACTTTGGGGCTGTACCAAGAAAACAAACGCCAATATTTTACAAACTTTTGAAAATAAAGTGCTAAGAGAAATTGTCCACGCACCGTGGTATACTAGAAACGATGATATCCACAGGGATCTCGGAATTCCGAAAATCGAAGCTGAAATTAGAAGCTTCGCGAGAAAGCATAGAAACCGACTAATCGGACATGTCAACAATACAATCCTACAAATTCTGGATGAAAGCAATTTATTGCGCCGACTACAAAGGACGAAACCTTTCGACTTGGCGAGATAGGAATCAACTGCGCCTAGATTGCGGAACGTGCAGGATCTTTCAGTGGAAAGTAACCTGCCAAACGAGTTTTTTCATGATAGAAAAATTGCTTGATAAGGTCCTTCTTAGTTGCAATATATAACAAATTAAGTCGCAGGGTGGTTTTTTTTAGTCAGTAAGAATCTGACACTACTATGAGCACGCGCTTGCTATCCTCATAGTGTCTATGGAAGATTTTTTCACCAACCCTCGGAAAAAAAAAAAAAAAGTTATTGAAACATTGAATTCGGATGTGCAGGGCATTATGATGCAGATTCGTTGAAATCATCCACAAAGCCTGACCTTCAATATACCGGAGAGAAATTTCGTTCAATGTGTTTGTTTGACATATGTTTATGAGGCATTTAAGACAACTTATCACACCTCGAGAGCTAATGCCGGATATGTATGTAAATGGGTTATACTTTGGTGTAATTGCCGTTCTTAATGGTTGACTACAAGGGTCATCAAATGTAAACAAATAAGGGAGGTATTAATTGCGCGCCTTAAACATTTTGTCAACAGACTGATTTGTATTAGTCTGCTTTAAGGCCAGGATCGGATAGGAATATGTACACATTACGGCAGATCTTCCCCTCCGTCGTTTACCTACCTTGTCGTGGTGGAGGGGCTGAGTAGGGGCCGGTGATATTCTTGAGCTATACCTGGAATAGATCAAGGGAAGGTCGGAGTGGAGGTCCAGAAACCAAAAGACCCTACAGTGAAGTAGCAAAAACACAAAAAAACAACAATGGAAACTACAAAAGAATAAGAAGAAACACGGATGGGGGTATAAATCCAAAAGTCGGCAGAGGCCACGGCTGTTTGCAAGGGCTTGGCCCCGAAAGGGGATAAGTCGCCAGTGGCTCTAACTCTCAAACCAGATAGCTTTGGGTTACAGCACCTCTTCGTTGCAGCAGAAACTATAACACCGGCCGCTCGAAAAGAGGACGAGCCAGTGACCTGAAGAAGGAAAATCTCCGGAGCCCAGCAAAGAAAAAGGGCTAAAGAAAGAAAGAGACTGGAGATGAAGAAGCAAAGGAATCTTGCGAGGATGGGAAGATACCGGAGGAATTACAGGAATATTTCCAGAAAGCCCTCAACGCTGCTCTGGATCAAGCTCTGCGAGAATCCGACGACTTCATTGAATTTCCTGAGGGCAGGTTTCAAAGGTAACCGCTACCACACCTGCTGTCAGGATAATGCCTCGACTGAGTCGCTGCGGAAACTAACAGCCAGATTTGAAGGTTGGGAAGGAACCAAGCTAGAGGTTCTACCAGCGGAGAAGATTACCAGACTAACCAGGGTGTCCGTTTGGATCCCAGTGGTAGTAGAGGAACCTGCAACGCTGTTTGCGCGGTTGAAGCTGTAGAATAAGGATCTTAAGACGGAAAAGCGGAAACTCTACCACGCATATGAACAGGCAGGCAAAGGACAACTGATCGTGGTAGAGATTGACGAGGAATCCCTGGCGTGACTTGTTGTACAAGGGTTAAAGTACTCTGCGGCTTTCACCAAGTTAGCTTCGTGATCGCTTCATTTCATGAGAGTTTAAAGGAAGGTAATCCAAGCAAACCTTCAGAACAGTAGGGCGGCAACTGCCAACCTCTGTGCCTACCTCTCAGCAGGAAAGCGGATGTCGCTCTCATCCAGGAACCCAATTGGGTGAATAATAAGGTAACAGGATGGAGGAACAACCTGACAACGGAGACATCAAGTGTAGAACCTATATTGTGGCATAAAAGAACACTAATGTCTTCTTTATCCCGCAGATCAAAACAGGCTATTTAACAGCAATGAGCCTCGAATATAGGGTGAGAAATGGTGAGACCAACCAAATCATTTTGGCCTCTTGCTATCTCCCCTATGACTCCCCACAACCAAAACCTAGCTAGGAGCTAAAGAAGTGCGTCACCTAGACCAGATCCATGCAGAAGGGTCTTATAGTGGGAATGGACCCTAACGACCACCACATTAACTGGGGAAGCACGGACATTAACAAAAGAGGTGAGTGTTTGGCCGATGTTTTAAATATTGAAAATTTAATTACCTTAAACGAGGGCTGTACACATAGAAGGGAGGTATTAGATATAACCTTATGTGATGTTAGGTCTATACATCTATAAGATCAGTAGTGAGATCTCTTTTCGGACCATAGGTGGTTGTGTTTTGACATTGGAATTGATCCTAAACTCAAAATAATGATTAGGAACCCTAGAAAAATAGATTGGTCTATCTTTGCAAGAAATCTTCAGGCAAGGCTACCACCAACTCAGGTTAACAGCTGTACTGATATAAACCTATTAAACAAAGAAGTCCTTAAAGTACAGAAGTGCATCATAGAATTCTTTGAGGCCGCCTATCCTCTGAATCCTGTAACTAGAAGCGCTAAGCAAAAATGGTCTAATGGTGACCTCCACGAATTAAGGAGGGTTGCTAGACAATGCCTAAACAAAGCTTTAAGAACAAACGAAGAAGCAGACTGGGAATCTTACAAAGATAGTAAAAGAAGCTTCAAGAAGCTCACCAGGGCTTCCAAAAGGGAATCATGGAAAACATTCTGCACCAACGTATGCGACAACAATGGAGCAGCACGATTAAAGAAGATCCTGTCAAAAAAACCACTAAGTTATCAGCTTCTACAGGCGGGCACCAACCTGGCAACCGCAGCCATGATGTGCACACATTTCCCAAACTGTTTCAATGAGGCAACCACACCTTCCAAGTGTGGGCTTACTCATGCTGAAACTAAATGGGAAGATACTGACAACCTAGTTGTTGCAGATAAAGTGGCTTGGGCCATTAACTCGTTTGCACCATATAAATCACCGGGTATGGACAGAATACTTCCCATCTTTCTGCAAAAAGAGATAGAATTAGACACCCTAAAGAAAACCCTGGTTAATATCTTTAGGGGATGCCTATATATAGGATACACGCCAACACAATGGCAAGAGGTAAGAGCGGTGTTTCTACCAAAACCTGCGAAAGATTTATCGACGGCGAAGAGTTATAGACCTATTAGTCTAACGTCATTCCTACTAAAATCAATGGAGATAATCTGTGATAACTATATCAGAACACAGATTTCAAACCCACGGCTGTGCCCCAATCAACACGCATACCTCATAGGGAAATCAGTTGAGATGGCACTACACCAGGTTGTATTCACAATAGAAGATGCGTTTGAAACGAAGGAATAAGTCATAAGCGTTTTTTTAGATATCGAAGGGGAATTCAATATTGTCAAAACTCAAAAAATAATGGATGCACTCTCGATATACTGTAAAAATCAAATAATAAACAATTGGCTAGAACACATGCTATCAAATCGCATCATCACAGCTTCACTGGGAGACGAAAGAAGAAGGGGAACAGTTCGTACACGAACACCACAGGGGGGATAATATCTCCTTTTCTGTGGGTGCTCACAATGGACAACCTTTTAAAGCACTAGATGGAACCTGTGCAAAATGCGTAGTGTACGCAAATGATTTAGCCGTTTTGAAAAGAGATAGGCACCTGAACATCATAGGAGAGCTTATGCAAAACACCCTACGAATCATAATGAAATGGGCGGAGGAGAGTGGACTAGGAATAAATTCGAATAAAACGGAACTGGTTCTCTTCACAAAGAAAACCAAAACTAGTGACTTTCACATTCCACAACTTGGAGGAGCATCACTGCAACTCCGTGACAAAGTAACAGCGTGACCATAGAAGCGATCTTAAATACGAGTATCCTACCAATGCATCTCAAAGCGAAAAAGACTGCTGGTCTGTCAGCCGCAAGGCTTAGAATCACCGGACTTTTAAACGAAGGCGCTAACACGGGGCATCGGAAAATCGCCAAGATGATGAGAGAAATGACACCACTCATCGATTGTCCCAGTGATGTTGTTGTTGAAAAATCTTACACGTTCAGCAACAGCTTCGAAACAATTTTCCCCCACAAGAGAATCTTGGATGAACGGAAGGACAACATGAAACTCCAACGGGACATCGATATATACAGACGACTCTAAAATATCAGGGGAATCAGGGGCTGGCAGCTTCTGTACTAACCCATCGATTGAACTTGCTCTTCACCTAGAACCATTTGTAACCGTGTTCCAAGCAGAAGTCCTTGCAATTATGAAAGCAACAGAAATATTCGCAGAAGACACCAGTGAAGAGGTGCTGTTGTCTTACTTGTCAGGCTTAATGCAGTCCTCCTTATATGGGTACCGAGGCACGAAGGTGTACCGGGTAATGAAAAGGCAGATGAACTAGCAAGGAAAGGAGCGAGTGACACAGAACTGAATCCCATTAAGACTATAGGAGTCCCTCTGACAACTATTAAAACTATAATCAATGAGAAGATTAGACAGGAGTTCAATAACTACTGGACGAATCTAGACGCGTGTAAAGTGGCCAGATCAGTGGTAACAGAACCGAGTAACAATACAGTTACAAGAGCTTTCAACTCAAGCAGAACAAAGTTAAGAGCAATGGTGCGACTTTTAACAGGGCACATAAATCTTAATAAACACTCGTTCAGACTCGGGCTAGCTGAAACAAATGTTCGTTTATGTATAGGTGGAATTCGTTTGTTTCCACGATTTTAGTTTATGTCAAATATTTGAAAATGTTAATAAATAAGATTGTATGTATAATGGTTTGGGCTACCATATTGTAACCGTCTTGGATTTCTTATAGTGTGAGATTTTTTCAGACCAATGTTCTGAACTTGTTACCTCAGTTTATGGAAACTGCTTGAGAGTTATACTTTGTCTTAAATATTTAAATATGTTAATGCATTTTTTGCGGAACGTTTCGGAACTATTTTGTGTCCACTGTATTGGATTTTTCATGGTGAAAAACGTTTGTCTTTACGACTTGTAGTTTGCCTTGAACGTTTTTCACACACGCGTAGGCACGGTTGCAATTTGGTAAGAGTTTACTACATATTTACATATGCATAGCTTGAGGCAAAATTGTTGCTTCAATACCGGAATCTCGGGATCTCGAGATTAGAAAATGTCCAATTCCGAAATTTGAGGACCGAAATTATAGTAAGGAATTGTAAGTAGTACTATGGAAGGAAAACAGAAGTAAGTTTTCATATTATTCGTGGTGTAGACTACTTCGCAGAACAATGGTCTTTTCATATTGCCATGTTTCTGTTTCCTAAATTTTCAGATCTTTTACATAAAAATGTTCTCACATGTACTAATGAGTCCCGATGATCTTCCTTAGGTTTTTATCAATTTTAGTCAACTATTTCTTACCTACGTTTAATGTTCCCATGAAAACCAATCATTATAATAGGATTCATCACATTTGAATATCTCACAAAAAAGAACAGACTAATATTAATATTGAAGCCTTTCATCTTAATAAAGTTCACATCTCTCTGCGCCCCTTTCAAATAACTTCGGGATTTGAAAAAGTATATAAAAAAAAACAAAAATGATATTACTAATCTACTTTTCTGATGATTTTTAGTCACACTCTCAGAGCTTATTGAACCACCATGGGGTCAATGACTCTAGTCACGTGCCAATTATTCCAGTAAACAAATTCGAATGCTAAATTATCATTATTGTTCAAATTCAAGACGAAGCAATAGACTATTGGGGTGTTCCATTGTTGTTCTTTCACACTTTGACCTCGATTAATGGAACAGTGATTCTGAGAGGGGTGACACATGACAAATGATTTGCAATGTGAGGCGAGTAACAATGCCAGGATCTTGTGACCTTCACAACAAGACTAATGACATTTTACTCGGGTTAATTTGTAAATAAATTATAAAGTTTGACACTTTAATAACGATTCGTTTTGACAATTTAATTCCAACTATGTATATAGCTATGTATGTGGACCATATTATTAGGGATAATTTAGTAATTAGTTTAAGTGCAAATGGGGGTCATACGACGAGTACTTATGTATAAATTAGGGTATCAAGTTCGAATATTCTTATTTTTATGATATAACCAAGTTTATTGGGTATTTTTATAGTGCACATCTTTTGGTTGATGATCAGGTTTTTTTTACTATCAAATAAAATTAATTAGCATTGATTTTAGCCAGGGGAATAAAGAAGAAATTTGTTGCTAATAGAAATTACTTGCGTAGAAGTTCTTTGACACCTTATTTAATGCGTAAATTTATTTATCGGATGGTTTTTGCTTTTGTTATAAATTTATGTGAATAAATTTCTTTGTAATATAAAATACTAGTCCAAATTGTTTCCAATTCCAAGAAAATGGTAGTAAAATAAACATTTTTTTGGACATAAAGAGAGAACAAAATTCTTGCCTAGTGAGTTATTTTGTTTGGACGATGACTGATGGTCTGCGGATGGATCGTAAAAATCGATGATTTTGGAAATTAAAGTGACTAATTCCATTGGAAACCGTAAATTATGCGAATGTTAAAATTTTGGAGACGAAATTCGTTAGGTATTGCATCAGCCACTTTTTCTTTCAGCATCGTACTGATCGGTATAGGTAGTTCCAAGCCTAGCATCGATACAAGTTTTTTTTTTTTTAAACAATTGTGTTTACTGCTTCATAACTTCAATTTCCAATTGGTTGATGTGGCCGAGTCAATGCAGTCGATAACCATTGACTTTTTGGGCTACCTACATCCACATTCTTATTTAGCTCATAGAATTGTCTTTCACATGTCTTAATCGTGGTGGAAATATCCCACAGTGATTTTATCTCTAGAAGAGCCTGATATCTCTTTACTTTCCTGTTCATCGCTTAGCACTAGGTAACCATGTATTTTGCCCTTCTATTAGTTTTCAACCAACTTCTTTTACCCAACCGAAGTAGCAGAGTTTTTCTTTGAGTTGGTCGTTGACGGATCCAGGAGCAAGATTTTCATTAGTAGAGTTTAGTTTCCGCCGATATAGATGAATTGCTTAACTACTCGTATTTTCAAGTTATAGCTGTTGACAAAGACGTTTTGTATTAGGAATTTGGCGGAATTTATTTGAATTTTATCTTCCTTTACTTCAAAACCATGACTCTTTTCGAATGATCTTCAATTGCAGTAAAAGCTTCTATGTTAGGTTGCGGAAGATAATCAATTCTGTTTTAATTAGAACCTGGCATGCGTACTATCTGCTTTACCACGAGGTTGAAGAATTTACATGACAGAACATCTCGTTCCCGAAATTCGGTGCACGTTTGGCATATTTAGGAGGAATTGTTTTCAAATTGCACAGTACACTTCGTATTTGCAGAGCTATTCACCTCAACTGTAAGTGTACCTTTTCCCCGAGCCCCTAACTCAGGCATTATTATGTAGATGAGTGAATGGTGAGTGTCGACTCGAAATAAAGGACATTTTTTTAGGATCAGTTTTAATGTGAAGAATAACTTTAATGTTTGTGGATCTATGTGGAAGTATGTGGATCTATTAAGACGTTCAGACAGCATCTTGTAAGCACCATTGAAAAGCCTTAGTTCGCCCTCCTCGGATCGGTTGATATCTGATTATTGACAAATTGGGCGCTAGCTTGTTAAGTTGCTATTAAATGGAGTCAACAAATTGATATTATTACAGTCCATGTATAGGATTTCCAGAAATGGCTAGTAAGTTAGTCGTGCGACGGGACGATTTTTGAAGATGTTTCCAACCTCACACCGCATTGAAGATTTTAAGACGGGACTGTCTACGTACCAGATCAGAATAGCGAACAAAATTTCATGGAAATCTTATAGCCACATTCACTTATTAGAACCTAAGTTAACTGGAAGCTATTTGATGGTTCTTGAATTACAAATATGTAAAAGGACGAGAAGTTCATGCAGATCGACAGACAAGAATCGAAAAATTAATTAGCGAAATTATATTATACGAGTATAATACAAGCCTTTATATATTTGATAATAAAAACCTGACTACAAATATGATTAATAGGTAGCACATATTTATACATATTTTTGGAATCACTGTTGCAAGCTCTTTCGTTCGTTTAATACTCAACATAATTTATTTCAAACATATTTCAAAATTTCAATTGAACAATTCGACGTACTCATTACAATGGGTTCAACCGTTTAGGCTCTCAACCCTTTTTTTTCCTTAAATTGCACAAAAAGGTGTCTACTGTCCACCATATTGCCTTTTCGTTAAAAAATCTACTTTCAGTGTCACGCGAGTTACGTTATCAATCAATTCCCACACTAGTGTTCCACGGTTAAACGCTGATATCCCAACGGATATTACAACGGAAATGCTCCAGACGGTAACTCAAATATCACCGTTTCACCGTGAGAACACAGGTTGGAAATTTAGATATAGAAATTGTAATTTAGTTTTAAGTTCAATTTCAGTCGTCACTCTGAAGAGTCGACATAGGAAAAATTAAATAAAGTTCGGTCGTCACTCTGAAGAGTCGACGTGAAATAAATAATAAAAAAATATTTTTTTTGAGACTCCGAAGAGAACGTGTTTTTGTTTTATTTTCCGGACTTACAAATAAATAAGTGGCGCAGTCGGTAGGATCCCATTCTAAAGAAAAGGGATCCAGTGATCATATTAACCGTAAATAACGAAATCGGGAAAAAGTGAAGTGAAGTGAATTTAATGAACAAAAGAAAATCAGATATTTTGAGAAAAGCCGAAAATTAGGTGAAGTAAATGAAGAACTAGAAATGGAAGAGCTACAAGAAAAAAATCAACGAATACAACAAGTAGTTTTGGCGCAAGAGCAACAGTTGGCATAGCATCAACTACAAGTCTCACAACAATTCCTTCAACAAGTCGCACAACAAATGCAACAACAAAATGTTGGAATTAAGCCCAAAAAATGTTCTAAACCAATTCAGACAATTAAAACCATTCAATGGGACCAACGAATACTCTCTGATATCATTTACCAAGTCAGTGGAAAGTACATCAAAACTCTACGGCACGAATGTACAATTTTTGGAATGCAAATTGTGTTGAACGAAAAAGTACAAGGCAAAGCGGCGAGATGTATCAGACAACTTGGAGACAACCAAAATTTGAGTAACGTTACCACATAGGAGCTTTGCTGAGCTATTCACGTCAAGGTTAGTAATTTAAGATAACTTTTTGAAAAATTTAGAAATGTAAGTTACCAGTTAAATGAAGTATATGATGCCGATAGATTTTAGACATAGAAAAATAAAATATTGTAAAACGTTTACTAACAAAAATGTAGAAAGAAATTTAAATCATAATAGAAACCCTAATCATATAAAAACAATAAATAGTACAGGTAGAAGAAATAATTATAATAAGGGTCATAGTTATAGTTATAGCTTAGATCAAAACGGGAATTTGGATACTAACATTTTTTTCTATAATAATCAAAGTCAGTTTAATCGACAAAGCAATAACAAACTTCCATAATTATAACAATCCAATTCAAAACAGAACAAACACAAATTTCTATAACAAGTCGAGACAATCACAACAAACTAACAACAATACAGCCGAAGAAGCGATAGAGATGGTAATTTTCTGTGAACTGATCACTTTTCAGCTTTGGGAATCAAATTACCAATGATTCTTTTAACTAAAGTGCTTAGTGGACAGAGGTTCAACTACAAGCTTTATACGACCCAATGCATTAAACAATTTTAGTAAGGTTGGTTTAGATAAACCAACATATATTACGACTATAAATGGACATAGCAATATAAAATAGTTACCTCCATTCCAATGGAACTTAACACAATTGGAACCATTTCCTGGAGAGTATTAAATTTAACTAATAGGGACTGTGATGCAATTATAGGACAAAATCTTCTCACACCCTTAAAAGCAAAAATCAATTTAGAGTAGAAATATCTTGACATTAATGGGAATAAAATACTATTTGTCGATAATGACTACCCACCCGATATATACAGCATCCGATCCTTATGTACTGGGTAGTTGTCTTGGCTAAGGCAATAAACCAGAAGTTATTAAGCAAAAAGTGGTCCAAAAAAAGCATATGGCCACGCCTCCATCTTAAGTAAGACTGGGTGAAAACCAACCAACAGAAGGCATGCTTGTTTGCTGAGTATCTTGAGAAAGTTTTCTGCCCATACCAAGATAAAGAAATACAAGAGATGAAAGAAATAAGTGAGGACGAGGCCCCCATTCGGCCGGCAACCTCTAAAGAAATAGCCAAATCAATAAAATAATAATCAAAAAAAAGGCCCAGGGTTTGATTAATGATGAAAGGTTTAGCAAAGCTAGCTCAAATTCGATTAAGATACGTACTGCGAATGTGTAAAGTCGCTGAGGTAATTATGGTGTCAAAGCCACGCAAACCACCAAGTGAAGAAACCTTATAACGTCCTATTTAAAATCTTTAAAAAAATTGTTGATAAAGCGTCTTCATTCGATTATAGAACAAAAATAATTAATACCAAACCACCAATTCAGATTCAGAAATAGGCAGTCAACTAGAAAAAGCAATAGAAGAAAAGAAACTCTGCTCAGCTATCTTCATAGATGTTTCGCAGGCCTTCGACAAAGTGTGGCATAAAGGGCGCATACACAAGTTGCAAAAGTAATTCAGTCAAATAGTAATTCAGTCAAAAAGACGACGAATACGCAATATTTAAAGAAATAAAGGCTGGTGTACCGCATGGAAGTGTATTAGGTCCTATCGTATTCCTCCTATATACAAATAACTTACCACAAAGCCAAGAAACAACCGTAGCCACTTTTGCAGACGATACAGCTGTACTTGCGGTGGGAGGAACCACGCAGGAAGTAACAGCAAAACTGCAAAGGTCAGTTAATTCTATATCGAAATGGACAAAACAATGGCAAATAAAACATAACGAACTAAGGAATAAAATCTGTCCATACTAACTACACAAATAAGAATGTGCAACACCTACCAGTACTCATTAATAATAATCCAGTGCTATACTCAAACATAGCAAAATATTTGGGCATGACTCTTGACGCAAAACTGCAATGGAAGGTTCATGTGAAGGAAAAACGCGAAGAACTAGACATACTCGTACGTTATAGAAATATGTATTGGCTAATTGGAAGAAAATCCTGCCTTTCAATTTACAATAAATTACTGCTTGAACAAGCAAGTCCTGAAATTTGTTTGGACTTATGGGCTCCAAATGTGGGGGTGCATGAGCAGAACTAACCTGCAAATCATCCTATCATTTCAAAACTCAGTAGTTTGTACGCAACGCTGATCTACATAGAGATCTACAAATTGAAATGGTAGACGATGATGTCAAAAAAGTTGCTAGGAATCATGAAACTATAGGTTTCACAACCACGATAATGTTGAAATTCTCCAACTCCTGAATAGAAACAATTTAGTTGGAAGACTGAAAAGTGTAAAACCTTTTGAACTTATTAATTAACAAAATAAAAATAATAAACATATGTATTTATATATAAATATTAGTACAAATTCAAATCATACTCGTAAATATGAACAATTTTCTATAGAAAACTTAACCATCAACAGATGGTTATTGAACATGTATTTTTTAATTATCAAAGCCAAATTGCTGATTAGTCTAACGACTAGGCGCAATTAAAAGAAGGCGATTATAATTCTGCCCTCTAAAGGAGGTGTTTTTAGTTCGGGTTAAAGTCGGCTACGATGACTTTCGATGATTTTCACCTTCCAAACGCAAACCAAAAAATAAAAAATAAAAAAATATTTTAATTTTGATTTTCGCAATCTTACAAAATGGAGTCTAGTCTCCTCCATATTCTTTTCTTGCAGTGGGCATGCACGTGACCTAGAGGAATCATTTGATGACTTAGTCAGAAGTTTAGGCTGCAGGTGGTAACATGTAAATATAGCTATATACACACAAATGCACATATGTATATACATACAGGTAGGTAGTATATATTATCTTTTTCTAGCCTTGCCGTAGACGGGTAAAAAGAAATATTGTTTAAAATAAGTTTCTAATTTGTATTTGCTACTAAAGGGCAAGTATTGTTTTCGTGGGTCTCTTGGCTAATATCCACAGGCGAAATGGGAATTTTGAATTAACGGCACACAATGCTGAAAAATTTCAGATTTCTCGAAAACGGCTTCAACAATTTCGACAACAATTCAAATCTGAAGTAATATGGATGTTTGCAATAAGGCTATTTATTCCGTTTGTGGCTAAATATGTTCTTTATTTATTAGCGAACATGAGAAAATTCGCTACTTTTCGGCTATGACTAAGACGATTTTATCTACTCAAAATTTATATCCAAGTCTACTTCGACATATGGAAGAATATGGCATTTTTAGTTGTTTGACTAATTTTTCGAAATTACCAATTATTTCGCTTCTTATTATCATTATATTGCCTAAACTTGAAATCTTAACAATTTATAAAAGAACTTACCAGCCAGCTGAGCCCCTTAATTTAAAAATTAAATAAAGCTAATATTGTGGAAAAAAAAATAAAGACAATATTATGGAAACCATTCACCTAATATAGTTACCTATGAAGCCAATATCTCAGTATTACAACTACAAACAAAACTATTCAATCAAAAAAACTGACTGGGATACTTTTAAAGACATAATAAACAAGGAATTACAGCTTCACATTCCCATCACATCACCAGACAATATAGAGAAGGCTATACTTTACTTCAAGACACTATCGTGAATGCAATAAATAGATCAACACCAACCCTAATCCCAAAACAAACTCAAGTTTTTATCCCGATAGCAATAAAAAATAAAATTAAAAAAAAGGGAAAGCTTAGAAAACTTTGGCAAACAAACAGAACACGAGAAGCCAAGGCAAAGCTTAGTCGTGCGACAAAAGAACTAAGATCATTGCTAACAGACCACAAAACCAACTCCATAAAGAAATACTTCTCTAACCTGACAGCCACATCAATAACGAATTACTCTCTATGGAAGGCAACAAGGAACCTAAAAAGGACTATAGTACATCAACCACCCATTAAAAATGAGAAAGGAACTTGGTCCGGAACAAATGCAGAAGAAGCCCATACATTATCAGCTCACTTCGAAAAAACGTTTGAGAACGACAAAAATACTATTGAGAATCCATTGAAATGTAACCCAAATATAATCAATACAAATATCAGGGCTACCAACAAAAGTGAAATTAAAAAGCTTATATCTAAAATTGACAACAAAAAACTCCAGGTTATGACATGATTAATGGCAAAATTATAAAAGAGCTACCAAACAACGCAGTCACTTACATTAGAAATGTATTTAATGCAGTAATCCGACAGAAATATGTACTTTCCATGAGTGGGGAAAGTTTCTGAAATAATTGCTTTACCAAAACCTGGGAAGGACGCAACCAAAACAGAAAACTACCGACCCATCAGTTTACTACCAACTCTTTCTAAACTCTTGGAAAAAATAATATCCAATCACCTTGATCCAATTATAAGCCAGTACAAATATACTACCAAACCATCAATTCGGTTTTCGACGACACCACTCCACTATACCTACAACAAATACACAGGGTCGTGAACAAAATCAATGCTAACATGGAAAACAAACGATACTGCGCAGCAGTCTTTCTGGACGTATCGAAAGTATTCGACAAAGTCTGGCTTAAGGGCCTTCTTCATAAACTTAACCACCTGTTACTAAAAGATTTTTACCAGCTCATTGAGTTACGTGACTGATCGGTATTTTTATGTTAAACTAAAAGACGAGTGCTCATCAGTGCAAAAAATAAATGCTGGTGTACCACAGGGAAGTGTACTCGGACCAATTTTATATCTCACTTATACGGTAGATATACCAATACCTAAACTTCAAAACTCACAATTAGCTACTTTTGCAGATGATACTATAATACTCTACTCCCACAAAAATCTTGAAAATGCAGTCGGTACACTACAAAATCTCTTAGACGAAACACTGCAATGGTTTCACAACTGGGGCATTGAAATAAACGAACACAAATCTGTACAAGTAATTTACACTACAAACAAACTAAATAACGTTCCCAACTTAACAATAGCTGGCAAAAATTTACCAAAGGACAGCAAAGCAAAATACCTTGGTATACATATTGATAACAAACTGACATGGAAGCAGCATATTACCCAAAAACGAAATCAAATTAAAGACAAGTTCAGGCAGCTATACTGGATGCTGGACGCAACTCTGCACTATCAACCGACAACAATCCTACAATCAAAAATTCTTCGGAATTTATAGTAAACGCACCATGGTACGTGCCCAATATCGACATACACGAGGACTTAAAAATAACAACTGTAATGGAGGAAATAAGAAAAACCAGCAACAGACACATAATTCAATTAATCAACCACAATAATCCGGAAGTTATCTCCATACCAAACGAAGAGCAAATTGGTACGCGCAGATTAAAACGTATAAGAACAATAGACCTACCAAGCAGACAGCAGTAATATGACATCGAAACGGTTTGGCCACGATATCCCGACTCACAAAATCCCGGAAACCAGAACCCCGGAAACTAAAAGCCCGAACTACAGAATCCCGACTAGTTAAACAATTCTTTGTGTAAAAATTCTTTTTTTTTGTGGGCAGAAATTATTGAAAATTCACAATAAAATCTCTTCGAGAAAAATTTATCGTTCTTAAAAGAACGTTTGAGAAACCAACCCACCCAACTTATCAACCCCACTTTACCAACCCTCACACCGAGGGTAACTACACTGAAAAATTAAAATACTCAATTGGTTAAGCTCGCTATATGAGAATCACGAAGTAGGCACTTTTGCATGATTCTCATGAATTCAAGTACCCCCTCATTCAAATTTATTAGAATCTGAAAGTATATGCTTTCAGATTCTCATGGATTTGAATGACCTGAGTACCTCTTAGGTGGAAAATGAAATTTAAATAAAACAACAACGGTGTGAGACATCAAATTGATTCTGGCTTTATTTGGAAGCTACATTCATGCCATTATGTATGGAATATCTGAAGCGAAGTTGCTTGTAAACCCAGACTTGGTTTAACTTGTAATTTATGAACGCATTTCTTTCTTTAATTTTATCTCAAATTGTTTTAGCTTGTTACTCGTCATTTTGGTGTCAGTTTTATTTTAAAAACGTTCATTGAGATCGATAGAACTGTGTCTTAAATTGATATTTGTAGCATTTCAAGTTTATTTAGAGTAGGTGCAAAAGTTATGTTGGTTAAAGCTTCATTTATCAAAAATTGTGCCGTGATTTTATGTCACTCTCTAATATATCTTCCTTATCGGATAAAATTACGGAGGCCCGGGAAATTACGCGATGTATAATGTACTATTCACTTTTTAAAAACACAAGAATGAAGATAATAGTTTCTGGAAACATATTTCCAAAAAATGGGGAATATTTTCCTATCAAGTAGTACTGGGAGCCGATTACGGAAAGATCCATTCATCATTTTGAAATTAATATTTTGCTGATGGGAAAAATATCACTTTGATATATGAAGATAGAAATAAAGAAAACACGTCTTAGAATTAAAAAAGTTAAAAATCCTTTTCGTCAAGGATATTAGAGGGTGCAAGAAATGAGGCAGGAAGTAAAACAATAAATCCATTGTAATAAAACTCCAAACTTTTTTTTAAAAGAGTTAAAAATCCCTTTCATCAAGAATGTTAAGGGTTGTAAATAATGAGGCAGGAAGAACTCATTACTATAGCAATAACACAATTGTAATAAAGCACAACATTTTTTTTTATTTCAAAAAACCCAATCTTGTCTCAACCACTTGTTGCGGGTAATATTTGCAGGGTATACAGAACACGATACGGCAAATAATATACAATATATATATATGCCTTCTTTTGCACTTAAATATAGTTAATATTAATTTTTTCTTAAAGCGTTGTGTAGTGTTTTTCTAAACAAAGTTTTTTGATATAAATACTTTATACTATAAACTATAATTTAAAAATGGAAGTGAATCTTTTAAAAACCAATAAAGGTAACAGGAAAATTGAGATAAATGGATATCAATACCATTTAGAGAAGGCAACAAAGGAAACGTTCAACTGGTGCTGCGTGAAGAGGAAGAGCCATATACGTAGATCCAGGGTTACGACAATATTATCAGGGGAGATTCATATGATTAAGAAAGGGCCATCTGCTCACGATCACGATCCTTTGGCTTATGAGAAGCATGTCTGCATTGCAAACGATACTCTAAAGGCAAGAGCCTTAACAAGTTCTTTGCCGTCGCAAATTATTAGAGACTCCATTGCATAGACTGATGCCCATTGCCGTGTGTAGTTGCCATCTAAACACGCTCAAAAGGTGAAGATTTCGCGTGTTCGTGCTGCCGAAATAAAAGAACCGACAACTCTAGAAGAAATCAACATCCCCAATAAGCTGCGGTTTCTGGAGGGGGAATTATTTGTGTTGTGCGAATCGAATTTCGGCGTGGAAAAGAGTATACTGCTTGGAACCCGCAGCAGCCTGAGGATCTTGGCCGAAGCAAAATGTTGGCTTATGGACGGCACCTTTTTTGTCGTCCCTTCCATAATGACCCAAAAAATTTTTTTTTTAAAAAAAAAATTTAAAACCCGGAAATTTTCAAAATTTTTAAAATTTCCGGGATTTTTTTTCAATGTTCAATTTCCGGGATTTTGATTTCCGGGATGCTGGTTTCCGGGATTTTTGAAATTTACAATTTTTTTTCCGGGATTTTTGTTAGTCGGGATTTTGGAATCCGGGAAATCGTGTCGTTCCCAACCTATTTGTGATTTGTTCTTAGGACACTGGTTCCAAATCCCTTAACCCCCCAAACCACGTAATAAAAGTTACTTAATGTCAAAATAGACAAATGTAAATAATATTTGGGAAATAATAAAAAAAAAATATTGTGGAAGATATTTTCCTCTGGTGTTTTCCCTAAGATTGAAAGAAAATTATTTACGCAAACAATTTGTTTATAGCATACCATTGGAAACAGGAGGAGAGTTATGTCATGACCATATGAGTGCGGACTTTAAGTACATGATTCTCGATACCTATCAACACATTTTCACGTTGAGTTTAGAATTTAACAAATTTGTCCTAGTAAACAAAATTTTTTTTGTCAATTTATTATTATAATTAAAATTATTTATTTCATCAATCAGATATTTTCTTACAGACTAGGATAACAATCAGTGCATATTTACTTTTAATAACATCGAATAAATTAAGTATGTTGACTAGCTATTAAGTTTAAAATATTATCCTTAAATGTATCTCGCGTACAATTAACAAAGAAATCTATATTATTACAAACTAAATTAGCTTCTCTAATGCAACGCGAAATGGATTAATTGCGGCCGTAGTTTGTGCGATGAAATTACTCATGAAATACATCACACAAATTTCTTGATGGAGAATGTACTCGTAAATTTAACAAAGTGAGAAACAAAGGACATTTGATATGATACGAGTATGTTAATATATCCTGCACAAACATGATGGGAAAATATTTTCGTCGATTTTTAAGCACTTGTAATCCAATTAACAGACATCTGGTTTCGTAAGAAGGCATTTCGATGTCCCAATATAACTTGAGCATAACATATCTAGTCAATCTTCTTTGAACTCTCTCAATTCTTTGAGATCAGTTGATGTAAAATGGATTCCAAACTGTATTACAATACTTTAGGATAGACCGTGCATATTATATGAAATTAATTGGTGTGTAATTTCTGAAGCAAGAGAAAGCCTGACATTAGAGTCTTTTAATTCACACCAGACAATTTAATTCATACCATTGAACTATTTCCCAGATTTTTCTGCACAAGAATGCAGTCCCATTCAGATGAGACTTTGCGATATACTCGTAGCTTCAGGTCATCAGCGTAAAGAAAGCAGTGCGATTTTTTAAAAAAAATTGATGGAATATCATTAACAAATAAACGAAAAAGTAAGGGACCCAACTGGCTACCCTAAAGAACACCTGATAGAACGTGAATAAGTTTAGATAAATTATCAGCAATTTTAACAATTTGAATTCGACCTATAAGATACGATACAATCCATCGAAATAAGTTGGAATGAAATCCTAAGCAAGAAAACTTTTGTAACAGTATCGTATGACTGACTTACCCTGTGGAAGGCTTTTTCAAAGTCCGTGAATATGATGTCTGTTTGAGGATTATTTTCACAATTTATGATTATATAACTTGTAATATAATAATAGACAGATTTGTTTTTGTTGATTTTCTTGACACAAATTCGTGTTGGAAAATAGTTTTATGCTCTTTAACCAGAAAGAGCTGTCTATTATGTACGACTTTTTCGAATAATTTAGGGATTGCAGACATTTTGCAAATAGGCCTATAATTAGTTATATCCTGGAGAAAGGAATGAAATCCTCCATTGAACCAAAAAATTACCACGAGCAAGAGACATGTTAAATAAATTAAGTGGTCTGGCCAACGCCATTGCACATCCTTATAATAATATAGGCGGGAAACCATCCGGTCCTTCTTACTTGTTTGAGTCTATCTGGAGTAAGCCCTCTTCAACCTCTGATACATTTAAGTAAAGGACCCTATGTCTAAGACTTTACATATATCCGGTAGTCCACCATTAAAAGAAGAAATAGAGGAATAGACGTACTGAAAGTAATTCGCAAACAAATTGCATATCATAGATACTATATTACAGGTCATTTTACCTGAGTAGCTACAGTTTGGAAGACCTTTCGCCTTGCTCTTCGTATTAATGTAGCTGCTATCACTTTTTAATCTACAATACTTTGTTAAGGGCATCAAATTTCCTCTGCTTGTTGAAGTAACAAGCATGTAGCATTGGATTCTCCCTATTGAACTTGTATAATTTACATGGTTTTTTTGTTTGATTTTTGAAGTTAGAAAGTCTCTTATTAAACCAAATCGGATTACAATTTCATTTCGACCTATTCTTGACAACAAATTTGTTTATCCCACGTTTCAGAATTAAGTTTGGCGTTTTCTGTATTAGAGGAATTTAAATGCCATTTCACGATTGAGAAGGCAAAAACCCATTCATTGCAAAAAAGTTAGCTTTTTTCTAATTATATACAAAAGCTTTACCAACACTCGTCTTTATAATATATTTTTTCTTTTTTTTTTTATTTCAAACAAAATAAACTCCAGGAATTACAAATGTTTGTTTACACTGCCACTAGTTATGAAACTAACGAGCAGTTTGCTTTTCAGTATTATTAGCGGGAGAAAAGTAAATGGCTAACAGTTTACTATTTTTAAGGTACATTATAATTGTAATTTGTTGTATGTTAACTTTTAATGACAGTAACAAGAGCATAGATGGGATTTAATCCATCCAAAGCGTTGGAGGTTAAATTCACTCCGAGCGCCTCTTTTCGCTCGTTGTTGTCGCTCTGTTACTATCTAGTAGAGTACGTGGTAAGTCCTGTCACGGTTGCCTTGCAAGATCTGACGGTCTTATACGTTGCAGTCGTCTCACGCCATATACTTTTAGAAGAATTGTTGCTTCCCCGTTAATATGCTCCTGTAGTCTCTTCTCGTGTGCTTTGGCCCTAGAGTTGATCTTTTCAAGAACAGTAGGAATGCCTAGGTCCCGATGGAGGTCGCTGTTTCTGATGTACCATGGAGCGTTCACAATACTTCGAAGGACCTTATTCTGGAATCGTTGGATGACTGCAATATTGGTCTGGCTAGCACATCCCCAGAGTTGAGCGTCATAATTCCACACTGGTTTTAGGATCTGGTTATATAAAAGAATTTTATTAGTAATTGATAGTCCTGACTTCCTTCCTATAAACCATTCTAATTTTCGCCAATTAATGTCTAATTCTAGTCTTTTGATTTTAATATGCTCTTTCCAACGAAGCTTGGCATCTAGAGTCATACCTAGATACTTCGCTGTATTTGCATATGGTATTGTCGTGCCTGATATTGCTATAGGGGAGTACGAGATAGACTTATTTGTGAAGTCAATATGTACAGATTTACTCGAATTCAGTTTTATACGCCATCTTTGAGTCCACCTGTTAATTTGGTCTGCAGCAGCTTGCAGCTTTTCGTCGATTCTAGCGTTGTATCTCCCACTGCTAAGACTGCCGTGTCGTTGGCAAAAGTTGCAGTCTTGGTGTAGGGCATTGTAGGTAGGTCTTTAGTGTAAAGAAGGTATAACAGAGGTCCGAGGATGCTTCCTTGAGGAACTCCGGCTTCGATCTGCACTAGATTAGAGTAGTAGTTTTCTTGTTTCATACAGAAGTATCGCGAAGTTAAATAAGACTCCATTAGGTGGAAGAACTGTTCTGGTAGGTACACTTTTAGTTTATTGAGTAGACCTTCATGCCATACTCTATCGAAAGCCTGTGCTATGTCTAAGAAAATTGCAAATTATAATATGATTTGTTGGTCGCTTAAGATATTTTGTATTTTTCCAAAGTGAATATTCAGTGCTCTTATCAGCAGTTAGCTCTGATAGATATATTTTCATTGTCTCATTTCGGATTAGCTTTATCTCAAGCTTAAGATCTTGTGTGGCCTTGTTGAGTCTTGTTTTATCGGAAGGAGATCGAGTTTGTTGCCATCTACGCCGAAGTTTTCTTTTATTCCTTATGTGCTCCTTTATTTCTTTTGGATAATTGGTACCCACCGTTTTTCTCTTTGTTGGAGGAGTACAGCTCCAAGCCGCAAATTGGATTAGTTGGATGAACGAATATGCTTCGTTTTCCAGCTGGTCTGTCGTCTCAATAGGTGTACTAATATCGATTTTATCTTTTAGGATATGTTTAAAACTAAGCCAATCTGTGAACTTATTTGAAAGGTATGGATTTTCCTCTTTAACTATAACAGTTTCACTAAGTGTCAGATATATTGGTGAGTGGTCCAAGTCGAGATCCAAGCGTTCTTGTACCTGGATAAAGTTCCTTGATAATTTATTTATCACAAAAAAGTCAACCAGATCAGGAATTTTGGTAATGTCTGTCGGCCAGTATGTAGGCTTACCAGTAGATTCAAATTCACACCCTGTTTTTTAGTTGCATCGTAGAGTTCACGACCTTTTGTTGTAGTGAGTCGTGGTCCCCAGTATGTGTGTTTAGCATTGAAGTCTCCTCCCATTATAAACTTAGATTTGTGCATTTTAATGAGCTGTTGATATTCATTTGAAGAGATCGAATGTTTGGGAGGACTATAGACAGCTGTTATTGAGAGCGGTTGATTTTTAGTTTTTACAGTTACGGTAGTGGTTTGAAACTTGAGAGAACTTATTTTTTCTTCTTCATAATGATCAATGCTATTTCTTATAATAATAGCACTGCCTCCTCTCGCACAATTATCTCGATGGACTGTATGGTACGAATTATAATTCTTCAGCTTGAAATATGACTGGGTTGTAAGGTGTGTTTCTGAGATAAAACAAATGTCTATCTTTTCTGTATCTATTACTATTTGTAGTTCGTTTAAATGATTGTTCAATCCGTTCGCATTCCATGCCATGGTTTTTTTAAGAACTTATCCATTATAAATTGTAATTTATTTTTCCCTCAAGACTACTAATACGGTCTTGAAGGTTTTTATTAAAGGTTTCTTGTTTGTTTAGCTTATCCAGTATTTTAGCTAGAGTATCTTCGATTGTGCTTTGGTCTTTTCTGATAGAATGAGTAGTTTTGACTGTATGCGAAAAAAGGGGTCGGCGAGCGTTCAAATCTGCTGAATTATTTTCTTTCAGTTTCTGCTGTACTTTGATGTTTTCGGTAGCATCATTGGTTGTTGATGTTTGGATATTAATTTAAGCATTTTCGTTTATTTGGCGATTATTATCCCTTATCTTTTGCAATTCTTTGGCTACAGCACATCCACGATAGTTCGCAGGATGGGCCTCACCACAGTTGTAACATTTTGCAAGGAGGTCTAAGGGTTTAGTACAATTGACGGTGCTATGTTCTCCTGCGCATTTCACACATCTAGGAGGCTTACCGCAGTAATTTTTCGTGTGGCCAAATTGTTGACAGTTAGTGCATTGGGGGATAAGTTTGGAAGCTTTAATGGCCTCTATGGTAACTATGGAATGGAGGATATGCTTAATTTCGTACACTTTTTTGATTTCCTCGTTATGGGCGAAGGTTAATAAAAACATGTTTAATGGTTTCTTTGTTTTTAGTTGAAGTTTATTAACCGCACTGACCGCTTTTAGACCTTGAGTTTTAAGATTTTTATAATATAATAAATAAAAATTTAAATTAATATCCAAAACATAATGAAAAATAGAATTTCTCTACATAGGATAATTTAACTTCTCTGTCAACAAAAATTAGATCGATTATATAGGTATAATCGAAATCACTTGGACAACATTAACTTGAATTAAATCATATTGACTGAAAAAAATCTATAACTGACTCTTCAATTTCTGTATTAATATCAAACGGCATTAAATGCTTGTCATCTAAATCAAGTATCCATTTGATGTAACCTACATAAAAATTTCCAAAACATAATACATGCTGTTTGCTATTCTATACGTCTATAACATTTAGTTTTTTCATCTAGCCTTAGGCTAGCTATCATCTGATTACCGTCAAAATTAGAAGCCGATGCTAATGAAATAAATTTCAACTTAATCTGCCTTCCTTGCACATAGGAACCCACCTGTGTAAAATGCGCAGGAAAACACAAAACTATTGAATGCGAACTCAGACCAAACAGTTATGGCGTAAAATGTGGTTTGTGTGGAGAAAAATACACCGCAAAATACAAAGATTGTGAAATATACAAAGCTCTCAAAGTTCATAGATATCCTGCTTTACGGAAAAAAAAATTGATTTCGCAACAACAAGAATCCCCGAACTCAAACAGCCAACACACGTGAACCACATACAAATCATACCCGAACTTATGCACAAGTCACATCGAATGAGGTGGGGCTAAGCACATAAAGCACACAAGTCATTAACGATCAAATACAAACTAAAACAACGAAGACATCTCCCCCAAGGTTTGCACAAACTGCTTCATATGGCACCACCTTAAATAAACAGAGCACAAACGAACAAACACACACTAACACAGCAAATACATCTGACGATCTTACAGAAATAAAAATCATGATGAAACAACTCATAACACAAATTTTTAACATGATGAATATCCTTACTCTATTAATGACGAAATTTAATGGACAGACACAATAAGAAATTAAAAATAGTTGTAAGGAACGCTGATGGCCTAATACCACATGCGTTGAAACTGAAACAGCTCGTCAAAGATAATTCCATTGATATTGCCCTTCTTTCTGAAACACACTTCACAAACAAAAGCTGTCTTAAAATTCGAAAATATAACATACATCACCCAAATCACCCTAGTGGACGAGCCCGCGGTGATGCGGCAATCCTATTAAGGCAAGATATTAAATACATAGAACTACAAGATATTAAATACAGAGAACTACAAGATATTAAATACATAGAACTACAAGAGTACAAAACAGAACACATACAATCTACGACAATTCAAATAGAAGATTTACAAGGACCGCTAATAATATTTTCACTATATTGTCCACCAAAACACAGTCAGTACAACACAATATACGAGTACGGACTACATCAAAACACTGGGTTAACGATTCATCGCAGGGAAAGACTTTAATGCTAAGCATACCGACTGGGGATCCAGGCTCACAAACAAAAAAGGAAAAAAACTTACTAGACGCTATAATAAAAACCAATTGTAAGTATGCACATAAGCACTGGAGAACCAACGTGAAATAATTCACGAGAGAATAGAACTTCAAATGTCTCTTAAAACATCAAACGAACTCGAAAGTGCCATTATCCATCTACGAGTAAATGACGCAATCGAATGTGCTGCAATAAAATCAACTCCAGAGATTAAAATAAAACAACTCAACGACTTGACACCGCAATCAATTCAACAAAAAATCAAATAAAAACGGAGACTGCGAAAGGTATGGCAAGTTAACAGATCCCCACTCGACAAGGCAAAACTGAACAAATCGACGAAAGAACTAAAAAAAACTCTTACAGACACATAATAATGACAACACCAATAAATTTTTAACAAATCTAACAGCGACTAATTCAACTAACTACTCACTGTGGAAACTAAATAAAAACTTAAACGAGGTAGCATCTACCAACCATCTTTATTAATGGTCTAGGACAAATACAATAAAAGCTCAAACACTTGCAGATTACTTTAAAACAACATTCACCAATTCTATCAACCAAAATAACACCTCGTTGCCTCTAGTTTACTTCCTCCAAAGTAGACTAAATATAAAGAAGACATCTGATTATGACATGATAACAGGAAGAATGTTAAAAAAACAACCAGATATAATTAAATACCTAAGGATTATTTTTAATGCCATTCTTAGGCTAAAACACTTCTCAAAAGTTTGGAAAGTATCAAAAATAACCGCCATACCAAAACCAAGCGAGGACGCTACAAGATCAACATCGTACAGACCAATAAGTTTACTTCCAATTATCTCCAAGATACTCGTATTGGAAAAATTGCTTCTCGACCTATGGAAATAGCCATACAGCAAAAATGCCTTATCCCCGACCATCAATTCGGATTCCGTAAACAATATTCAACAATTCAACAAGTTCATAGAGTAACAAGTAAGATCCTTAACGACCTGGACGAGGTAAGATATTGTGTGGCTGTGTTTGGCAGAAAGGACTTCTACAAAAATTAAAACCAATGCTACCAGACTACTACCCTCTTATTAAGAGCTATTTAAACGAGAGATTATTTTATGTACAGTACCATGACGGATATTCAGACATATGCAAAGTAGACGCAGGTGTTCCTCAAGGAAGTGTTTTGAGACCGATATTATACCTTTTATATACAACTGACATACCAAAACCAAGGAATCTAAACACTATGGTAGCAACATTTGCAGATGACACGGTGATTCTTTCCTCTCATAATTGCTTTCAAACGGCTACCAACATAATACAAAAATGGACAAAACAGTGGACTGGTTCAGCAGATGGGGAATTCAAGTCAATGAAGATAAAACAGTACAAGTAATTTATACCACCAAAAGAAGTTTTAGCCCTCAAGCCATTTATTTAAACAATAATCAAATTCCTATTGACAACCATGCGAAATACCTACGAATTCATATAGACAACAAACTGACATGGAAACATCACATAATACAAAAACGAAACCAAATTAAAATCAAATTTAGACAACTACGTGTATATCGGCTCTTGAAAAAAAGTTCAAAACTATCGACAGAAAACAAGCTGTTAATATACAAGACCATAATCAAACCAATCTGAACATATGGAATACAAATATGGGGCACCGCCAGTACATCAAATGTAGTCGTTATTCAAAGATTGCAAAACAAAATCCTTCGGACAATTATAGATGTTCCTTGGTATATATCTAATGACAGTATACATCGTGATCTTGGCATACCTTCAATCAATCAAGAAATAAAAAATATGAGCACACAACACATAAGAAAGTTGTCCACGCACACAAACAATGACCTACAAGCTTTACCCTATCAGAAAACCATCGCAAGAAGACGACTTAAGAGACGCAGCCCTGTAGACCTACAACAAAGATGAAATACGAGTACATAGAAAAAAAAAAAAAAAAAAAAAAATTAAAAAAAATAAATAAATAAAAATCATAAATTACATATATGTAACTAAAACCAAAAAGAAGTATCAAGATAATGATCTTATTGTTGTACGAGTATTGTTATATTTTTTAAGCTTTTTATTAATTTTAATTCATTTATACTTACATGCTAGACAAAAACGCTTAAAACTAGCTTAACTATCTTAACTACTTTTTATTCTATCTTACTGGCCCTATGCGGGCGCTCTAAGCTAAACTTAATCCTTAACTATGTATTTCGACTTAATCTATTACTTATTACTATTTTATTTAAGAACAATTATGACTAAGAAAAATTTTGATTTTGAGAAAAAAAAAAAACTTAGTATCAGAACAAGAGTATTGTTATATCCCGTGAAATGTATGTACAATCAATTACTTAGGACATAAAGGACAGATGTAAAATTTTAATTGGAAAACAATAAAAAAAAAAACAAAATCTGCTTAGAAAGTAAAACAGATCGGCATGGACTGCATTGTAATGATATATGTACATCTATCAGGTTGGCAACTAAGTAATTGCCTATTTTTTCAGATAAATAAAACACATTTCAATGATATATTTTCCATTTTGTTCGATGACCTTTTTCCATCTTTCTGGCAACTTCATAATTCCACGTTCGTAGAACTTCTGATCTTTATTGGCAAAAAACTGAATCAAGTGCGATTTCACAGCGTCATCATCATTGAAAGTTTTACCATCCAAAGAGATTCGCAAAGATCGAAGCAAATGGTAATCTGATGGAGCAAGGTCAGGGCTATATAGTGGATGTAACATCAATTCCCAACCAAGCTCCAATAATTTTTGGCGAGTGACCAAAGATGTATGTGGCTTAGCGTCGTCCTGGTGAAAAATTACACCTTTTCGATGGACCAACTCTGGCCGTTTTTCGTTCATCGCTGTATTTAATCTGTCCAGTTGTTGACAGTACACATTCTAATTGATCGTTTGATTCCTTGGAAGCAGCTCAAAATGCACCACATCTTTCCAATCCCACCAAATTGAGAGCAAAATCTTCTTTTGGTGGATATCAGCTTTCTGGGTGGATTGTGCTATTTAAATTACTCGTACTCCCCTTGTGTTCATTGTATGTGATTCTTGTGCGTGATTATTATTTATTTTTTTTATAATATGCACGCGCCGAAGAGGATATGAATACCCTTAAACTGTTACAGGGCACGGGCGTTTAGGAAAAGGGAGAAGAGGAACAGAACAGGAGCCTGTGCACGTTGGCTTTAAACATTTGAAGTTTGTAGTGATGGGGAAATACAGAGCCTGGTAGATCATTCCATATTCGTGTCTATTTTTTTATTTCTTATTTTATTTTATTTAGCTTAATACAAGCAAATCTTAAAACTAACAACATAGAAACTTAAACCTAATTTTTTTTTTTATTTTTTATTTTCTTAAATATAACTTACAAACTACATAGAGAACTGGAAGTTAGGCATGATTGAAGTGGAGAAGGGCATTACGGAGTGTGCTTTTGCTACTATTAAAGTCAAAAATGTGTGTCGCATCATTTGATTTTCGCAGCATTCGTGGTTCGTAGTAACCATAATTAGTGTGATGAGGAGATATACGGAATAGGGGAACAGACCTAAGGTTGCGCGGATTGATATTGAGAGAGATCGCTTGCTGCGGGGCAGGACAATCAATGTTACCAGATAACAATTGATGGATGAAAAGTATGTCGGCGACATCCCGACGATATTGCAGTGATTGAAGATTAATCGATCTAAGACGATCGGTGGAAGGTTAACGTAGGCATACTCAAGGAGGGTCTGACGAAGGAAATATAGAGGGATTTAGTTACATATGGGTCAGAAAACTCCTTTGACCAGCATTTCACAAAGCCAAGCGCTGAGTTGGCTTTATTAATGATACTGTCGATGTGTGAAAGAAAGTTGAGTTCACTAAGGGTACAGGTACAGGCTCGCCAGGAATAAAGTAGATCCTTGGAGGTGGTGGCAGACGTTTGCGGGAGTAGGTAATGGAATGACATTTATCGACATTTAGCTCTAAGAAATTTTTGTTACACCAGATGGAGAAACTATTCATCAGGCGATAATCAGCGGGAGATTAAATACGTCTAAAGATTTTCATATTATCAGCGTAGACTAGAAGGTTGGAGTTCTGAATGATATGTTCGACATCGTTTATCGTAAGGATAAAGATCGAAGGTCCAAGATGACTACCATGAGGAACCCCCGAAGTTGCTATAATAGGGTCCGATATTAACGATCTAAAACGGGCTTTGTATTGGCGATCCAATAGGTATGATTTGATCCATGATATGAACCGCGGTTGGAAACCAAGTTTAAAGAGAATGAGTTGGTGAGCAATTTTGTCGAAGGCCTTACTAAAATCAGTGGCTACAACATCAACTTCATTGCCATCTTCCAAAGCGTTCAGTGTACCAGATACGAATTCGGTTAAGTTGGTAGTTGTTGACCTACGAGTACCTTTAAGAAATCCGTGTTACTTTGTGGAGAAGATTGGCTTACAGTGAAAGAACATCGCATCATACACAATGCCCTCGAAGAGTTTAGGTATACATGAGAGCTTAACAATAGGCCGATAATTAGAAATTTCACTTTGCAACCTTTTTTGTGGATAGGTGTAATATAAGCGTCCTTCCATAATTGAGGAAAAACGCCTTGGGAGATTGAGAGTTGAAGAAGGACAGTGAGGGGTTGTGTCAAATGATCCACATATTCTTTTAAGCGGGGATACCATCAGGACCAGAACACCAGATGGAGAAACTATTCAGGTCATCCTGTAGAAGGCGAGAATCAGCGGGAGATGAAATGCGTCTAAAGGTTTTCATATCATCAGCGTAGACCAGAAGGTTGGAGTTCTGAATGATATGTTCGGCATCGTTTATCGTAAGGATAAAGATCACAGGTCCAAGATGGCTACCTTGACGAACCCCCGAAGTTGCTATAATAGGGTCCGATATTGACGATCTAAAACGGACTTTGTATTGGCGATCCACTAGAGCGAATTGATCCATGATATGAACAGCGGTTAGAAACCAAGATTAAAGAGAATGAGTTGGTGAGAAATTTTGTCGAAGGCCTTACTAAAATCAGTGGCTACAACATTAACTTCATTGCCATCTTCCAAAGCGTTCAGTGTACCGGCACGAATTCGGTTAAGTTGGTAGTTGTTGACCTACCTTTAAGAAATCCGTGTTGCTTTGTGGAGAAGATTGGCATACAGTGAAAGAACATCGCATCATACACAATGCCCTCGAAGAGTTTAGGTATACATGAGAGCTTAACAATAGGCCGATAATTAGAAATTTCACTTTTGCAACCTTTTTTGTGGATAGGTGTAATATAAGCGTCCTTCCATAATTGAGGAAAAACGCCTTGGGAGATTGAGAGTTGTAGAAGGGCAGTGAAAGGTTGTGCTAAATGATTCACATGTTCTTTTAATACTATGGCGGGGATAACGTCAGGACCAGGAGAGTAGTCGTCTTTAAGTTGATCAATCTTATTAACAACCATTATGGGGCGACCATTTCTTTCGGTGTTATATCCACGGAAACGAGGGAGGTTTGAGTAGAGTTGTTCAGGAAACGGAAATAATCAAGGTCAGGTTCGAGGATGTGGTCAGTGAATGACAGGCTGAAGAAGTGAGCGAATAAGTTGGCAATTATTTTAGGGTCTGCTGAGCCGGTAGATTTACGTTTGACATTAATAAATTGAAAAAGCGCGTGGGGTCAGAAATCAGGTTGGATTGCATACGGTCGAGGTATTTGAGATAAAGCATTTCGCAGAGCTCAGAGAAATGGGTGTATGTGCGAAAGTACTCAAAAAAGTCGGAGTCAGATTTGGATTTAAGATAAGATTGCCACAGTTTGTTTCTTTTGTTGCGAAGTGAGCGTAACTCCTTGTTATACCAAGGTGGAGAAGACGTGTAATTTTTATTAGGAAGGTATGAAAGCGGTCCAAAGTCGAGAGAAGATGATTGCTCTCATAGAGCGGAATTACAGGCGTCGGAAGTTGCCTATTCAAGTTATTTCGAATGCCACTTATTTGGAAAAGTCCAGAGTCAGATAGACAATCGGTTAGTAAGATTTCCTTATCAGATGTGGCCCCAGGAATGTAATGGGACTCGTCATCAGGTGGGGACCATTAAAGATGGGGAAGATTAAAGTCCCCTAGAATAATGGTGTCATCGCATGGATCCATGGAATCAATCAGAGAGTCAACGGCATCAACGGCAAGCTGGTATGACCCAATTGGTTGGGATGAGGTTATAAAGGGTGGTTAAGTTTAAAGGGCCGATGTTGATTTTGAATAAAACACAAATTATTTAGGAAATTACTGTCATTTCTTTTTATTATGATAATATTGGTATGGTTCAATTATGTATGGAATAAAATATCGGCCAAATGGCCGCCGCGACCTCGGCGGCACACCTCCATCCGATGGTCCAAATTTTCGATGACGCTGAGGCATAATTGAGGTTCTATGCCGTTAATGTGCCGAATTATCTCATCCTTTAGCTCTTGAAATGTTGCTGGCTTATCGACGTACACCTTTTCTTTCAAATAACCCCAAAGAAAGAAGTCCAACGGTGTCAAATCACATGATCTTGGCGGGCAAATGTCATCGCCACCACGTGAGATAACACGGCCATTGAATTTGGCTTTAGTTCTTGAGTCAATTGCACCTTGTAAGCGCGTAAATGCAGGTCTTTATGCATAATGTTCATCAACGACGAGCGTGAGAGGTGCAATTGTTGGGCACGACGGCGAGTTGAGGTGGACGGCTCTTCAGCCACACTATCGCGAACAGCAACAATATTTTCTGCAGTACGAGCTGTACGAGCATGCACTGGTGTTTTCACATCTCCTACAGACCCGGTTTGCACAAATTTTTGCATTATTTTTCCAATTGTACGCACATTTGGACGATTAAATTGACCGAAAGAATCACGAAATGCACGATATGCATTTTGATTTGAACGCCCATTTTCATAATAAGCCTGAATAACTTTAACGCGTTGCTCGATTGTGTATCTTTCCATGGTTCAAATTGAGTTAGTCTGAAATTGAGAAATGTCAAATGAAATGCAGAAAAAAACTTGACGTTTAGGTGTGGTTCACATTCAACATCGGCCCTTAAAATTTAACCACCCGTTATAAAGAAAGCGCTTAGGTAGGGATATCTTAACACTTATAAACTCGAAGTCGGCGAAGTGTGCGAGCTTTTGAAAAAAGTAGCGTCATGGCGATTATGTATTGCCAGCAGAGCGCCACGGCCAGATAAAGAGCCATCTGTTACAAGTCCATCAGTGCGGAAAGAGTTGAAAGCAGCAGAGAAAAGTTCGCTGTTGTTGAAATTGGGCATTAGATTTGTTTCCGTCAAAGCAAAAATTTCGTAGGGGAGTTTTTGGGAGTTCAGAAATACGTCGCGGGTTTTGGTGCGCAATCCTCTGACATTTTGATAGTAAAAAGACAGGTATTTAGGAGCAATTTTAGGGTTGTATGGGTGAGACAAGACTGAGTCGGAGCAGTGATTAGGGACGATAATATTTGTTTAAGTCGGCACGGCTTCTTTGAAGGTGGGAAGTTCTTTTAGAGCTGAGGCAGGCGGCAAATGAGGACAGGTCTTCAGAAACCCTTTGAGGTGAAATATTAAGAGCGTCATGGTAGTTATTGAAAATTCGCAGTAACGTAGGCCGGTCAGCAGGAAGACCTTCTTGGTGAATGGCTACCATGACGTTAGTTTTAGTCTTGCCATCGATGCAAACAAAGTCGGGTTTGTTGTGGAGGTAAGCAAGGAAGAGTCGGACATTATTGTAGATTCTATGGTCCCTTAATCGAGGTAAGGTGTAGCGACTATCGACTGAATCAGATGGCAGGAGAGAGGCAGAAGAGTTTACACGAGAGAGGTCAACGGACACCCTGTTAGGATTAGATTTGTTAACAGAGTGAGTGGCAGCAGATGTTTTGGATAGAGATGGAGGATTATTGCCGGTGGAAAGAGAGTGAGGCAGACATGACGGATTAGGCTTAGAACTAACGGAAGGTTTGTTAGAGCTAGGGTTTTTATCTGGCTTAGAATTAGGCTTAGAATTATGAGAGTAAGGCTTAGAGTTAGGCTTAGACTTATGGTTAGGATTCTGCTTTTTGTTACCCTTGTTAATCCAATTGGCCATGGTCATCTTCCCCCAACTGATGGTATCGTCAAGGGAGTTCCAGAACAACCAACTGTATTTCGATGGAATGTTGAACTTGAAGCAACTAGACTTTCTGAAATTGGATGGAGAAATCTTCTGGCAATGGGCTATGGTGATTGCAAACTTCTGGTAAAAAAAGTTTCATATCCAGTTGTCGTTCAGCTTATAAACGAATTTCTATATTTGACAGTACGACCAAAGTAGGGCTTAAGGGTGAACAGATGTGCATCCGAAGCATGACGCGTATTGCGGGTGAAATTTTGAAGGAGAGGAATGCAACTGGCTATTTCGCTGGAGCATTTTTTTTCATAAAAGAAGCGATAAAATAGGGAGAGACATGAGACATTTCTCCGATGTTCACCTAACCGATTTGCACAGACAAAATAATAACGAGTATTCAAATTCGTATTGAGTTCTCTGAAAAGACAATGTTACTAGTATCACGGATTGTTGGAGGAGTTTAGCTTAAATTCTTCATAAAATTATATTAAGGCGAACTTGCTATTGAACACCTGTTTGGTTTACCCTTCCACGAATTTGTGTTGCTTTTTGTTTATGTTCTTGTACAAAGAACGAGTAAAGAAAAATACAATGCATAAGACTATGTAATTGATTTAGTGAATTTGAACAAACGGAGCTAAACAAATTGCTGAAAGACGTTATTGAATTGGAGTGCAAAAGGCGCAAATGTTGCAAAACGAAGTGCTATGAGTAATGAAATCCTACTCTGGTCATCTGGTCTCTAGAAGTTAGACCTTAATTGACTCTATTGTGAGCAAAATTTGTCCATTATTGCTCACTCTCTTGTGAATGAATCGAGCGGTTTTTGACGATGTCTCGTCAGACCTGGATTTTCAATGAACTTAAATAAAACCAAGAACGTAGTTTCTACTTTTCCATTCTGAGAGTCACCAACAACTTATCGGCTGGACTTTATTTTGTAAGACACGATATATATATTTTCTAACTGCCAAGTGTTTGATTTATGACCTTTTATTGCAGCAATGCATATGTAACACACCATTCGACTCTTAAAGTTCCAATCATCGTCTGTCTTGTTTTATGATTGTATTTGTCTATGCTGGACATAGTCAGGCATTATGCAATCAATCTTTCACAAAATGCAAATTGAAATTCCTCAGAATAACCTCTGTAGGTCAAGCATAAAATATACTTAGCAAATATCATGAAAGTTCAAGTGAAACATTGATTACTAATCTCCAGTTGGCCAAATATTGAAATCGAAACAAATTGATTCTAATCTTCCAAAGGCGTCCGTGAATATAGCCACAACAAATGTAACCCAAGAGGTTAATAAACAAAAGTATGGCTGTGTTGGCTTAAAGCAACAATACACCAAAAAACAACACCTCGGGCCAAGTAAATCGAATGCAGTGAAACTAATTAAAACTATTAAGATGTGGATTTTCAGATTCATTTATATTAAATCATGATTTTCTGCGAAATATCTAATGGTTTTGGTGTCATTTGCATTCAAAACATTCCAAAGTTAAATGCACATTCTGATGGAAATTGTTCCTCTTAGGATAGAATGCTCAGTAATCGATCCATGCATTCAATCAACAGATCATCCAGCGAGCTAAATCAAGATATACCTATAGACCTGTTCAATAGTAGAGTATCTAATTAATCAGATTCTGGGCGCTTAGTGGCCGCAGCATTGAGTAATTTGATACGGCGTGTGCGAGCGCGTTCGCCCCTTGTTATTACAAAAAGTTAAAAAAAAGCTAAATCAATGCTGTTCGTTGTTTGTTTAAAGAATATGGCTATAAACATCGAGGGGTGGAGTTTGCACCTGCAGAGGTACTTTTTTTTCCAATTTCCATTTTCTTTCCTGTCTGATGGATTGCGTAAGATGGATTTGCTATTGAACGGTTTCTTGGGCTTTTACGAGGTAGGGTGGAGTTGATGTTGCGCAACATTGGATTGGACTTTCGCATTTTTTATTTGTATAAAAGTCATTTGATTTTATAATACTATTAAGGATAGAAGGAGGACAAGAATGAAAGTCTGTGAAAGAGTAATAAAATACCTATCCGAATTTCAACTCTTGTTTGTGCCAAACGACTTGCTTTTTAAGGAAAGTTGCTAGACAAAGAATTGCTGATTATCGATAAATGTCTATAATATATGTATGTTTTAAAATACAACAAATCAGACAATTACTGTTTGCAGGCACGGGGATCGAATTTTCGATGTATCGAATACATCTATGTTTTGACGACGGTTGTCGATGTTTTGAAATCTGAAATGGCTTAAAGCAGGTTGAGATTTAAAATTTTGACAAACAAATTGTACGTTTTGATATTTACATACATACATACGTTCATCAAAGTTTTATCAAGGGTACCGATCATCGATATATTTTAACATAAGAGGTGTGATTTCACCTATTGTAAGGCAACGATAATTGGTTTGTTTTGCACGTAGAATTTAGACAGAAAATATGTCAATAAAAATTCTACTACGATTAAATTTGAAGTCACCATATGGCGAACATTTTTAACCCAAACTAAATTCAATCAATTAGTCCGTGTTTTTCACAAATACTTTTCGAGCTAGCATACCACTTATTTTTTATTATTTTAAGTTTCATTTAATACAAATTTGCAACGGTCGCTTATGACGTTTCTTATCTCGATCGATGTATTAAGATATTGATGCTTTAAATTCAAAAGTTTTCAACATTCGTGTGTAGGGATCGATGAACACAATCATTAATGTTTTCTCCTTCGATACGCTCCCTATATATTTGAAACTGAAAATTTGTCACAATATTTTGAAAGATGTAAGGTTGTGCTTTCTCTTCCATCAGACAAACGAAATACACGCTGTAATTCGTCCTTCAGACGGAAAAAAACAGAATTTTAATTTGTGTGCAGTGTGCAATTCGTCCATTTGTGGGGCGTAATATTTTTATTATCGATTTTTACCTGAAAAATCTATAAAAAGTCAAAATTCCAACATATTATGATGTTGTTTTTCATGGTAGGTAAGTCAATTGGAGCGGGTGGTTTGAAGAATTATACTTTTTTAAAGGATTCTTTTAAGTTATTTTCTTTACGGAAATATATTACCCGTTACTTAATAGTACATATTGTAGCATAATAATATCTTCGCTCCTACGACTATGCAACCCATTCCGAAGTGTCTTTTCATTCGGGCAGAATTTTGGTCCGAAGTGTCCTTTCATTCGAGGTTCGTGTCTGCGGTTAAGTCTCCACAGTTCATGTCTACGAAAGAGACGGATAATATCACGGATAAGAGGGAATTATAACTGCAAGAAATGATTATCATCTTGGAATTATTACATCAGAATTTTTCTTGTTCCAGTGGTCGAAGAATTTGCTAGAAGTTTCTGGCTATCAGAGAGGACAGATGGCGTTCGAGAAGAGGTAGTAGTTTTAAAACCGTGGCGAAGAGATTAGAAAAGTGATAATGGGCGAAGTTGTAATTTTGTGATAAATTGAAAGTTGAGAGTTAACAAGAAGAAGTAATTAGTTTGGATTTGTGAATTAAGTAATTGAAAGGAGATAAAGTGATTTGAGAGGACAGAGACCTTGTAAGAAAAGAATTGCGAAGAATAGTATAGTGTGAACCTGAATTGTTCTATAGACTAGAAAATAAAGAAATAATTTCACAGAATATTGTTTTATCTACTCGAGCCGTAGCTCGCATATTACAATATTAACAAAGCAGTCATTCTCTCAACGTACTCACACTTATGAATGACTCAAGGGAGAGAGAAAATTTCATTCTTCGCCATTTGTTTGTGTAGATTTATTATTGTGTTTCTATACTTACATCTGAAACTTACAAATTCTTTTCAAATAAGTAATGCTCCAGCGAAATAGCCAGTTGCATTGCTCCCCTTCAAAATTTCACCCGCAATACGCGTCAGGCTTCGATTGCACATCAGTTGCACGAACTGGCATCCTCTCTGTTCCCCTTCTTCCTTTTCCCAAATGACCCTGCTGTGAAACAATATAAGGGTATTCATATCCCCTTTGGAGCGCGCAAATTATAGAAAAAAAAAATATATATATACATATTTGCTTTTATTAACTCTACTATGTAAAATAATTATGTTCCGCGACACTGTCTGCTATTCTTTTCTTTAATCAATATACATAAACATCAGCCCTTAAAATCATTATCAACTCTTATGCAAAGAGGACTTAATAAAAAGTGCAACTGAGCACTAAAGAGAACAAAGCAATCACTGCTAATCTTAACTGCCTTTTTCGTTAATTGCTCAATGCGATCACTGCTCATTAAAGATCGCACTTAAATCCATCTTTACGGCCGACCAATCGCTGTTTATTTGTGTGTGTGCTCTCATTTCCTGCAGACAGCCTATACGTTGTATATGCCAATGGAATGTATTTCCACTCCCATGTCCGTTATTTGTCAAAAAAAAGGAATGTAGACATAAACTACCCATATGCAGTTAAACAATTAATCAGGAAAAAACGCAAAGTTCGTAAAACTTGGCAAAGAATTCGAGCACCTGGGAATAAAAAGATTCTTAACGTATTGTGCAATTAACTCAAGAGGCTTCTAAAAATTGTAAAGAATGAATCAATTGGCAGATACTTGTATAATCTATCAGCCCATAAAGATACAGAATATTCGCTATGGAAAGCTGTCAAATCCTTAAAAAAGAAAAACACAGTAAAACAAGAAAACGGGTCTTGGGCAAGAAATGCCAAAGAAAAGGCTAACCTCTTCGCAGATCAACTGCAGAAAACCTTACTATAATTTCCTAGGCAAACAGCAGACGAAAACCTATTTCTGCAGCCCAGAAATGATCACAGGTACATACAGCATGTCAGTGGCGTGGCGTCCATACAAGCCCATTCCTTCCGGCTTCCCTTTTCAAATATCAAACATTTTTATTTTGCCACTTGCCAACCATCACATTCAATTATTTGTTCACCAAACCATTTTTAATAACTTTATACACGCTCGAAGATGAAATGCTGCGACCACTTCGGTTGTTTATTCATTTTTACTCATACACAAACTCGCACACATAGGCGAGACAATGAACTCCTCTAGCGAGAGAGCGTGCAATGAATTTTTTTGAGAAGCCGTTCATTTTCCGGCTATGCATTCATTTCTTCACAGTATGAACTTTCAACTCTATTCCTTTCTGGCAGATAGTAGAAGTTTATTTGTGATTTCTTTGTCTAACATACATTCGCTTATAAGGAAAATAACCCGCGATTTCTCGGCTTTTGTGGATGAACATTGGTGGAGGAGAAAGGTTTTAGTTCGAGGGAGTTTTTTTTTTTATTGTAGGCAACAAAATAAGCCGACGAAAATCGAGTTATTGGGTGATGTAGTGGTTCGAACGGCGTTTGAGGTTTTTCTTACTTGTTGGGTATTACATATCTACAGTAATTGTGCCGTACTCCATTGATCTGATCAACTCTCATGGTACTAACATTGATAATGAGGCTACTAATTGGAATGACGTAGTATCTGTCATTCATGATCTCAAAAATTCCAAGTCCCCAGGATTTGATGGCATACAAAATATTTTTGTCAAAAATTTGCCCAAAATCGGTATAAAATTCATCCAAAAACTTTGTAACTGCTGTCTGGTAATTGGATACTTTCCCAAAGCATGGAAAACTACTAAAGAAGTTTCTATTTTGAAGCCAAGAAAAAATGCTTGCTTGCCTAACAGCTATAGGCCAATTAGCTTATATAGTTCTTTAAGTGCTTCGAAAAAATAATATAAAATATACTTCCTCTCCACCTTAGCGGAAGTAACATTTTGCCCCCAGAGCAGTTTGGCTTTAGACCATATCATTCTTCGATCCACCAAATTAATCGCATCACGAAACATATTAAAATTAATTTTGCCACAGGTAACAGCACTTCTTGATGTTGAAAAGGCTTTTGACACAGTATGAGACAATGGCCTACTGCACAAACTTTTCAGGTTAAATTTCCCAATACATATATTCAGAATCATTCAATCCTTTTTATCGCGGTGAACGTTCAAAGTTTTGTAAGTAATTCTTTTTCGAATTACTTTATTGTTGAAGCGGGAGTACCACAAGGTTAATCACCGAACCAATCCTCTTTAATATATATACATTCGACTTTCCTAGATTTAGTAACTTGGAAGACCAGCGCTAAATATCTTGGGGTATACTTAGATAAAACATTAACTTACAGTTTACACATACAGGAAATTATAAGAAAGGTGAATACCACAATTAAAATAATGTATCCCAAGCTTATTATATTTAAAGTTATTTTCCAGGTTATTAAGTTCTATGGCGAAATTGTGCCAAGAGCCATATTCGTAAATTGTAAATAAAACAGAATAAAGTACTTAAAACGATATTAAATCTACCTTGGTACTTTTCAACTGATGAATTACATGAACCTTCTAATATTGAAAAAAATACTCGTAAGACTAGCAAGATTGTATGAGCGCTATTGTTGGTCTTGCAGCTCATCGGATAAGCCCTTGATATCAGGTCTGTTATAACAATTAAATAATTTATTTATCTATCTATTTGTTTATTTAATTATTTAACCATTTCTTTAATCACTTATTTATTTATTTATTTGTTTATTTAATTATTAATTAATTTATTTATTTATTTATTTAATTATCTATTTATTTAGTCATTTATTTATTTATTTATTATCAAGGGTGGCCGTGGTGTAGTGGTAACATCAACGCTTCTCACGCTCTTGGTTCACGGTTCAAATCCTGATGCCAACAATCACCTATTTATTTAGTCTGAAATAAATAAAAAAGTCGATCAATTGCGAAAGCTAAGTCAACTCTACTGCGAAGGCATAGCACTGGCAGTAGAGCGGTCATTTGGCCGAAAATGAAACTTGATCGTGATGATGACATCAGGAGGACGGAAAAAAATACTGTGAATCATGAGCAGCGACAAAAGAAAAACAAATAAGCTCCCCAGTTATCTGGACGCTACCCTTGGAGTTTACAGAAACTTAATACCATCTAAGTTTCAAACCACTACACTAAATCTTTCTTTCTCTCTCTCTCCTTCACAAACGCCCGTGTCATGTATTAGTATAAGAGTATTCATATCCTCTTTGGCGCGCGCAAATTATAAAAAAAAAATCTATTCAGTTAGTTATTTATTTATTCATTTATCTATTTACTTTCCTGATTGTTAGTTGTACCTTAATATAGTTATTATATTAGGTGCGCAACTAAGTTCTCTTTTTGATGAAAATGCAACTTTATTGTGAAACAATGGTTACAAATGAATCATTCAAAGTATTGCCCATCGCTAGCTACAACTTTTTCCCATCTTTCTGGCAGAGCTCGAATATCGTTATGGTAAAAGTGTTCATATTTTGAGGCATTCCACGAATCAATCCATTTTTTGATGTCTTCATATGAGCGGAACTGCTGATCAGCCGGGCTATGTGCCATCGAACGCAACAAGTAATAATCGGATGGCGCAATATCTGGGGAATATGTCGGGTGGGGTGGGACTTCCCATTTGAGCGTTTCCAGATAGGTTTTAACGTGTTTAGCAACGTGAGGCCGAGCGTTGTCATGCTGTAGAATCACTTTTTCGTGCCTTTGCTCGTATTGTGGCCGTTTTTCGCTCAGTGCTCGGCTCAATCGCATCAATTGAAGTCGATACTTTCCCCAGTGATGGTTTCGTTGGGTTTCAACAGTTGATAATAAATGACACTGACATGGTCCCACCAAATACATAGCATAATCTTCGCAGCGTGAATATTCAGCCGAGCCGACGACGTAGAAGCATGACCGGGCAGTCCCGATGACTTTCTTTTCTTTGGGTTGCTGTAATGAATCCATTTTTCGTCACCCGTCACGATGCGATGAAGAAAACCCTTCCTTTTTTTGCCACTGGAGCAGTTGTTCACAGGCGAAAAAACGACGCTCAACGTCCCTTGGCTTCAAATCATAAGGAACCCAAGTTCTTTGTTTTTGAATCATTCCAAACGCATGCAATCGCTTGGAAATGACTTGACGGGTAACTCCTAATGCTGAAGCAAGCTGTTCTTGCGTTTGGCAAGGATTTTGGCCTTCCTTCACGCGGACGGTCGTCAACATCGAATTCACCGTCTTTAAAGCAACGGAACCAATCAAGGCACGTTGTTTCACTTACAGCAGCATCTCCGTAAACTTTTTGGAGCTCTCGATGCGCTTCAGAAGCCTTTTTCTTCAAATGAAAAAAAAAACACTTCCCGCAAATGACGATTATTTGACACAAAATCAGACATTTTCACACAACCAAAAGTATATGACGCCAAAACAAAATGACTAATGTGTCAAAACAGTTTGTTTACCTTATGTCTAAGCTTATAACCAGCACTTACTGCTGGAGCCATCTATTGACAAACAGCGAGAACTTAGTTGCGCACCTAATATTAGTGTTATTTGTCTTGATCTGTAATCGAGGTTTCGTTACGTACTTGTCACGCCACACCTTTTCTCCTTCCAGGACGATAATATCTGCGATATCTACTTATTTCCACTTCGTTCTATTATGTAAAATTACCTGCTTATTTTTAGTTTTTGGACCACAGATCAAATTTACATAAGTCTATTATATTGCAATATTGTTAGTTTTTTATGGTACTAATTTGTTATCTATTTTCCTTGGCTTTGTTCGTATTTTCCTCTAAAGGAAACTTTGTTTTCTAAATATATCATATTATGTTTCAGTAGTAAGATATTATTACATCTTCTTCTTTTCCTTACGGCGAGGTTATGATCCGGAGTAGAAGGATCACAACCTTCCCACTTAACTGCATACTCACTGGTCTGTATTGTAAAATGTGAAAATTAAAAATTGTAATACAAAATAACTAAAAAAAAAATAAATAAAAAAAATACTATCCAGTAATTGCTCCGAAACTACCAGCACATGAAATACTTTCATGATTAACTATATTTTTAATGAATTAGGTACTGTCACTGGCAAGAGCTTCTGAGCAGATTGTCTCTGGTAGTGCACTCTTGTAAGTTGGATGGAAAAGGGTCTAAATATGCTGGAACCTTAAAAATTAGAAGACCTACTTGAGGCAAGTAGTTCCTATCCCAAAAGTAAAAGGATGCAGGCAAATTTGAGTGCCGAGCCAAATCTCACCAAATATTAATAAAATAGAAACAAGAAAAATTGCAACAGCAGCAAGCATTAAAAAAAACCTTCGCAAATGTTTACCAAGTCACATTATTACTAAACTTAAGATCACATATTTCTTAAAAAGGTCACACAAATGTAATAAACATTAACAACAATAATTATTATTAATATATTTCATTTACAAAATAAAATGGTCACGGACAGTGAACATATTCTGACCTTTTTCAGAAGCCTCTCAAAACCAAAGTCGTAAATGAATTGAAAGGAATTATTGTTAAATCTCACGAAAAGCTTCCATTGGCGTGTGTATTTATTTCTCACTGTGCCCTGACTTTTTTAATATTACCATCAAACAAAGAAAATAAAAAAAAGTCAATTAATGAATAGTGAGGGTTTTTGTGGTCGTTCTGCTTTGACCGCTGTGTTGATGAAAATATTGTGCACAGTAATTCAAGGAAATCAAATAAATTTACATATTTTTATCATCTTCCTGGTTTTTTTTTTATGGATGCGCCAATGGATGTGGTAATCTTCTAAAGATACTAGTAGCCTACTAGCATGCACGATTCGCAGACCCGATTACTCGATTCCAGGAATACGCCTACGTACTAATCCACACCCAGCACTCTTCTACCACTCTCCCCGCGGGACTGCCTTTAGGTATTACTTCGCGGGGCTGGTTAGCAATTCATGCTATGCTTCTTATATTGCTGCTTCTGATGCTCTTGTTGCTTCTGTTGCTTCTGCTGCTCTTCTTAGCTTTTCTATTTTCCGCAGCTCATTTTGAAGAGCTGCTACGAAATTATTTATTTATTTATTTATTCATTCATCCTACAAGTGTATAAACTTATTCTAGACTGCTCATACATATACAATAATTCATAATATAACAGTTACGAAAAAAAAGAAGTTATAGTTATAATATTTATGAGGAGGTCGTAATAGCAATTTTACAAATTCTTCTGTTTACATTAAAATCAATCACATTTTCATACATATTGTAATTAACGCAAGTCATAGATATAGGATTATTCTCCCCCTAGTTAGTACTATTTCTAGAAACATAAAAAAAAATTGTTCTCCTTACGTCGCAGAATACGAGGAGGAGCATAAACGTTAATCATCGAAAGCAAAAGTGGAAAATCAATGTGGGCCGTTATGACGTCATGTGCAAAAAGAACCGAGTAGTATATTCTTCTTTTAGTAAGAGGTTTTAGATCAATTAGTGCGCACCTAGCTGTGTATGTTGGCAAACTGCCATTCCAGGACATTTTTCGAAGATCAAATTTCGTAAACCTTTTTTGAATTTTTTCAATACGATTCTTAGCATTGCAGTAGTAAGGATTCCAGACTACGCAGCAGTATTCTAATATAGAACGTACTAAAGAATTGTAAATTTAAGAGTATATGGGTCTTGAAAATCTTTTGAATTCCGAAACAGAAAACCCAACATACGATTCGCCTTGCAAACTATATAATCGAAGTGCAATGAAAAAGTTAGTTCGGTATCAAAAATCACTCCTAAGTCTTTTTGATCATTAACTCGTTTTAGAACCGAGTTCTGAATTCTGTACTCATAGACAATAGGCGATCTTATCCTTTTGAAGCTTATAACCGAGCATTTATTAACGTTGAAGTACAATCCATTTGAACTGCACCAGTCATTTACATGGTTAACATCATTTTGCAGTTCTAAAGCATCAGATACAGATTTTACAGACCTAAAAATCTTTAAGTCAACTGCATACAATAGACATTTGGAATAAGAAACACAAGACGGCAAGTCATTGGCGAAGAGCAGAAAGAGAAGAGGACCCAGGTGACTTCCTTGGGGAACACCCGAGTAATTTAAGATCTCATTAAACAGCACAGATCCTATCTTCACGTACTGCTTACGATTAATCAAATAACTTTTGATCCAACGCAAGATACTAGAGTGGAAACCGAACAATTCAAGCTTCTTAACAAGGACGTTATGTTGCACCCGGTGAAAAGCTTTAGAGAAGTCAGTATATATACAGTCAACTTGAAGGCGTTTTTCCATATTTTGGAGACAATAGTTTGTAAAAATTACTAGATTTGTAGAAGTTGACCTACCGCTTACAAAACCATGTTGATATTCAGAAATCTGGTTGCGCACCGTAGAATATAACTTCTTTTTAACAATGGCTTCAAATATTTTAGGTATTAATTGCAACTTAGCAATAGGTCTATAATTATCGATTATTTTTTGGACCCCGATTTGTGAATGGGTGTTATATATGAGTGCTTCCAGCAATCTAAAAATTCACCACACCTCAGAGACATATTAAATATAATTTTTAAAGGCTGAACCAGACTAAGTCTAAGAAATTACATATAGCCATCCAATTCTCAACAACAGCAACTTATGGTCGATGAGTAACGACGGACTGGGCAGAGTAATTCTCCATGCCCTGAAGCGTGTGCAATGAAAAACTGCATGCTCCGTATCTTCATCTTCAGCCGGGCATTCGGGGCAGGATGGTGACCTGTCGTGTCCAAATCGGTGGAGGTATTTGCGGTAACGGCTGTGACCAGACATGAACTGTGTAAGGTGGTAACTGGATTGTCGGTATCAGTTTATATGTCCACCTGCCTTTTGTTGTATTGGCCCAACGAGTTTGCCACATACTCGTAGCTGCTGACACTGCTTTTTCCTCCATTTTGATTACCTTGATGTCATTGGCATCGTTTTGGTTCAGGGCTCTTCTATTGTATATTCTGAACATCTCGTCTGCGAGGATGTCGATGGCGACCATTCCAGCTATAATAAAGGCGGCCTCGTCTGAGATGGTTCGGAAGACGCTGATTTTCTGTAGCGCGCAGAGTCTATATGCTGAGGATAATCTCCTTTTGGTCTCTTTCACTAGTATCTAGACTAGGCGGCATATAAAAGAACCGAGGTGACAACTCCGGAGAGCAGTATCCTTCTAGCGTATCCAGATCCACCGATGTTAGGCAGTATACACGAGAGAGCTCCCTGTATTTGCAGTGCTTTTCTTGCTGTATAATCAACGTGCTTTTGAACTGCAGTTTGTTGTCCAGCATTAGTTCAAGGTATTTAACTGCTTCTTTGGACCTGATTGTTTGGTTACCAACCTGAAAACTAGCGAATTCTACTGTTTTTCGACTGGTTATAAGGACAGCTTCTGTTTTATGGTCGGCTAGTTCTTGTTCAGCGGAAACTAGCCAATCTCTTATCCGAGAAATTGCTTCATTTGTAGGTGATTCGACTGTACAGATCGAATCCAATTATCGTTACCCCGTCGGGCAGCGTTAATCGTAAGACTCCGTCGTACATGATGTTCCACAGTAGCTGTCCTAAGACCGATCCCTGTGGGACTCCCGCAGTGACGTAGTATTTTACCCCAACATCGGTATTATACCTCAGCTTTCTGTTTTTGAAATAGTTCGTCAATATACGTAGCAAGTAATATGGCGTATCCATCCTGGCGAGTGATCTTCTAATCAACGTCCAGTTCGCAGAGTTAAATGCGTTTTAACGTCCAGCGTTACCACTGCGCAGTACTCCTTTGTGCCGTTGAGCCATTTTTTTCCTTCGATGGCACCTTCTGCTATATCAACTACCGCTCTTATGGCATCAACTGTAGATCGCGCTTTTCTGAAGTCAAATTGTCGGTCTGTGAGAGCTCTTTCTCTTCTGCTACTGCGAGTAATTTATTATAAATTATCTTCTCAAGGATCTTTCCCATGGTATCCAATAGGCATATTGGGTGATAAGACGATGGTTCTCCTGAGGTCTTCTTTCCTTTTGGCAGTGTAACGAATGTGTTATTTACCAAAAGTAAAAAGTAAAAAGTGAAAACTCAAGAGAAATTAACTAATTCCGTTCTGTTTAAATTAACGAGGCTCAGACGTATTGTCGCCGTGGGTGTCAGCAAAGGAGAGAGCTAACAAACTCGGAAAAAGAATGGCGACGATAATCGACGGGAGTGTTCGGAACCAAAGGGTTGGTTCGGATTCTGTCGCGGCTCTGTTCGCATGCTGCATCGCTGATGTGTGGTGAAATACTTGTTGTGGAGTCGCCGCAGTAGTAAGACCAAATGCTGTATTTTCCATTTTTCAGGAAAGGTTCCTTCTTCGAGACACTTCGGCATTGTCGTTATGAAGAGGTCTGGTCTCTTTTTTTACGGCCGCTATTAGTGCTTTATTTGGGATGCCGTCGGGTCCGGGCGCCTTATGGTCGCCTATCTTACCGCATGATTTAACCAACTCTTCCATAGTAAATAATGGAATATCCTCTGCATTGACTTCTCTTATGATGTTGCACATAGTAGCTGGTGTTTGGAGGAAAAGGTGCTCTATTATGGATCTCAGAATTATTGGACATGTTATTGGAAGGGTCATACAACCCTTCAGTTTCATCATCACCGTTCTGTATGCCGAGCCCCATGGGTTAATGTCAGCTTCTTGACAAAGACGTTTGAAGCATGTGGTTTTGCTCTCTTTGATGGCTGTATTTGTTGAGTTGCGTCTCGTCATTCTAAGGGAGTCCAAGCGTTGTTGAAAGTTCGCTCTCCTCCTTGATCGTTGGACTTTGCGCCGGGCTTGTTGGTTTTTTGACAGAAGTGTCCTTATTTCCTCGTTCCACCAGTAGCATGGTGATGCCTTCCTGCTATTTGCCCTTCTAGGGATTTATGCATCGCATGCTTTGGTGATGGTGCCTGTAAGGCGATGCGCAAGTGTCTCCTCTGTTCCACTTAAAGTTAAATCACCGTTGAGCATCTCTTCGAATGTGTCCTTATCGAAACATCTATCATTCCATTTTGGGCCCATAAGTTTTGGGAGCTGGGCTGGTTTCTTATCTTTGATTTTGATTATTATCACCTGATGATCGCTACGTGAGTATTCCTCACTGACCCTCCACTCTATTGTTCTCAGGATGGAGTTGCCCGCGAGGGTGATGTCGATGATTGAACCTATACCAGCCTTCCGGTAAGTGTTTGCTCGGCTCTTGTTAGCGACGCTTATCGCCAAAGGGAGCGAATATTCCCAGTAAGGCCTGCCCTCTGGCATTGGTGAGTCTGCTGCCCCATTCTGTGAACAAAGGCACAAAGCCTTCTGTTTGCTCGTTTATTTCTTGGAATGCATGGCGGTCACATATCCATATTTCTGTTTATTTTGCCTGTTTGTGCTAGGATGGTCTGAGCTATTCTACAGTGATGGAGATTTATCTATAGTATCTTCATGGTTCTTTGCTTGTGACAGCTCTGCTGAAGACCGGGCATTTGCTGCTACCGGCTATATGTTTCGCAACTTCTAGGCAATCCTTTCTACAGAACATACATGATGGTTCCTTGTCACAGTTCTTTGCAATGTGGCCTTCTGATTTACATTTTCTGAATAGCTTAGAGCGGTCTTCTCCGTTTATACATTGCCCAGCAATGTGACCAAACTCTAGACACCTAAAGCATTTTTTAGTCAGGGTCCGCTCGCGGATGCGACAATTAACCCAGCCGGTTTTGATTCTTCCTGCTTCTAACAGCTTTCTTACGTCTTCTGCAGGAAGGCTGATCGTTGCTGTTTGAGTTCCTCCATACGCCTTTCGCAGAGATAAGATATCTGTCGGTGAAATTTCTACTCCAAACTGAACTTTGATTGCATCGATTATGTCATCTATTGTAGTGACCTCGTCGATGTCCTTGATCTCGAGTATAGTACGCTGCGCCTGCTCCGCTAAGGTTTCACAGACGACGCCTCTAAATTCATTGGCCTTGATACCCGTCTTCTTGAGTTGTATTAGGAGGTCTCCCTTCTGTGTCCTTCTGTTTCTTGAAACCGCCTTTCCAACTGCTTCCAGTTTGGGATCTGCCTTTACTTTCCGTAGTATCTCCGCGTAAGAAAGAGTCCCCGTTGCTTTAATGACGATAACGTAAGGTTTAATTTTCATCGCCTCTTGTTGTTTCTTTTTGGAGACCTTCCTGGTGGCATTTACCCATTCGTCTTCTCCTGCCACCTGCTTCTTACTTGTGGTTACGCTTATCCGCTTATTTCTGCCCACTGGGGTGTCAACACCAGATGTTCCATCCTTCTCGTTTGATGTTTACCAGATATGCATGCTTTTGTTTCCGCTTTGCCTCTGGGCGTTTACTGCCTGCAGCACCGTTTGTTGGGATTTTTTGCTTCCATTGTGCTTTTGGGGGTTCGGTGTCTGCAACATCATTTGGATGATGCTTCTACTTCCGCCTTATTTCCGGGTATGCGCTACCGTCACCTCCATTTGATGGGTATTGCTGTTTCCGTTTTGGCTTCGGAGGATCGCTGTCTGCAACCTGTCTTCTCTTTGGCTCTAATATGGGTTTTAGCCATGGCGAAGTTTGCGAGGAGTTGTTCTGATGAGACACCCCCTTAGATTTCTCGTTGTGCAGTTGTATCGCCGAGAGCTCTTAGAGAGATTTGATGCTTTCAATGGCATCTCTCATCGCTTGGTCAATCGAACGCAGTTTTCCGTCTTCCAGCATTTCTACTAGCCTCCTAATCTGTTCATCAAGCTTGTGGAAATCAAATTTCTCGGGGTTTAATTCGACCGTCACTTTTATTATTGTTGGTGACTCTCGTCGTTCCGTGCTCCTTTGTGATGCTGCTACTTGGCCAAGTGGTGACCTCAACATCCTTGAGCCCCCATGGAAGGGGTTCTCCTCGTTCTCCTCAACTTTTTCTGCGGCATTTTTATTTATTTTGTTTGTGGTCATTTCTGTTTGGTCCCCACTCAACGCCGCTATCAATGTTCGAATGTGTAGTCATCCTAGGATCCCATGGTTATCTATGAAAGCAGGGAAGCCATGCGAGGGGTGGCACAAGCCTTTATGAGGTCTTGTGTCAGAGTCTGATCGGTGCTAAACAGGAATATTACATCTGCTCCTACACCACCAACTTAATGGCGACGAAACAGTGAACGTACTTTGAGGCCTGCCAAGGTTTTAACGGGACGGGTTGTGTGGCGGGTACGTCTAGATCTCGCCATTTTCTTCTTACTCTATCCCTCGTAGCCACCTTATGAGGTAGGGAGCACGATGCTTATTCCTCTTATCACAGAGAGTTCATAGGGATTTCTTTGACCTTTTCAGCCACTCCCTCCTCCTCTGCCGCTTTTGGTCGGGCCTGGTTATTGGGTATTCGCACTTAACCTGCATATTTGCGGTCCGTCCACTATCCGCCAGCTATTAACCTAAGCAGTATATATAACAGTTTATAGAGTTGAGCTATATAGAGCCATGTCTAGTTTTGGCACGTCTGGCAAACTCATACAGGATAAATGCACGCTGCAGTTAAACGTCAGAAAAGAACTGCGACAAGGCGATCTGCCGTATGATTTTTTTTAAATCATACTTAAAAGCCATACGACGGCGACATTCACATATTTGGAAAAACTCTGCGGGCTCTCAGAGATGCGTTTGTGAGTATTGTAACAGAAACGGCAAAATTGGACTTTACAATTGACAGCTACATTCTTGAGGTGGTTAAGTACTTTTTCTACCTAGACTCACTGTAAGCCCGAATAATGACACCATCACAGAGATTAAGTGAAGAATCACTCTTTCCAACCGACGAGCTAAGAAGGCAATTGAGTAGCAAAGCTCTCTCAGGGAAGACTAAGGTAATTTTATATTAGACCCTCATCATCTCAGTCCTGCTTATGGCGCAGAAGCATGGACGTTACACTCTTAGTTGTTTTGAGAGAAACATTCTTAAATTTTTTTTGGCATCGGGTTGATTTATTTATTTATCCATCCCGGGGGGACGATGAAGTGAAAAGGAACCACAATCAACTTCATTGGCCAAACTAGAGGCGGGTAGCTCAAAATCGAACTATGTGGTAGAAAAAGCTTGTTGGTTCAGGGACAGGTCTGCCTTGGACTGTAGCGCCATCTAAAGTAAGTAAGTTTAAAGTAAATAGCGAAAAGATGTATTATTATTAGAAGTCTTAAAATAGATAATAGATAGTTCATAAATTTCCACTAACGCAATGCTTGTATGCAAATCTAATATGGCGCGAACTATGATAAATTATTTTTTTCCCCGAGGGTAGGTGAAAAATCTTCAAAAAGACATTATGAGGACCGTAAAACGCGTGGCATAGTAATGTGGCATTTTTACCCACTTAAAAACCTCCCTTCAAAATTATTCTTTCTTACTGCAACTAAGTATTGACTTAACAAGCAGTTTTCATATAACGAGACTAAAACGTTTGGCAGGTGACTTTCCACCGAAAGGAAAGTTCCTGTTTGTTCCGCAATTTTAACGCGGTTGTGATTTATCGAGTTGGGTCGAAAGGCTTCATTTTTTGTAGACGGCATAATAAATTACGCTCATCTAAAATTTGTAGAACTGCATTGTTCACGTGTCCCTCTAATCGGTTTTTGTATTTTAGCGCAAAGTTTTTAATTTCATCTTCCACTGTAGAAATTCCGAGATCTCTATGGATATCGTTGTTTCTTATGTACCAATAGGCTGACAATACCTCTTAGCAATTTATTTGTAAAATATTGTAATTACTTTTGTGGGTACAACCTCAAAGTTGTATACTCGTACAATATATCCACACCGGTTTAAGCATTTGCTTATATAAAAACAGTTTGTTCTCTACGTTAAGCTTGGAATATTTTCCAAGTAACCAGTAAATTTCTCTTATTTTCAAGTTCTTTGCGTTTCTTTTTCACGTGCTGCTTAAATTTCAACTTTACGTCAAGTTTCATCCCGAGGTATTTAGCCTCGTTTGAAAAAGGAATTAGAACGGAATTGACAAAGATAGGTACATTATTTACTATTTTATAGGTAAAATGTATATAAACAGATTTGGTTTCGTTGAACGCGATTCCCCAAACTTGTGTCCATTCATATACATTATTTAATACTTCTTTCAACTTTTTAGTGGTTTGGCAGTGTCATCGACAAATGTACCTAATGTGGTGCCTTCTTCTTGGGGTATATCGTTAGTATTCAACAGATACAAGAGCGGACCTAGAACACTCCCTTACCGTACCACAGCCGCTATTTCTTTATGTTCTGAATAATCGATACAGTGTTTGGCACGGAAGAGTCTATTCGTGAGATATGACTCCAAAATGGCATAAAAATATCTTGGCAAAACTTGTCGTAATTTGAACTTCTAGCCTTCATGCCACACCTTTTCAAAGGCCTGAAAAACGATTAGAAATAAGCTTTTTCAATTACATCAGTTATTTTATGTACTTGATCAATTGTAGAATGCTTACATCTAAATCCGAACTGGTGGTCAGGAATAAGATGGTTTTCTGCTACAACCGGCTTGAACAGGCCGAGCAATATCCTTTCGATGACTTTGGTTGTAATCATTTGGCAGTTTTCTGGGTTTTGGAACCGTTATAACTTCCGCGATTTTCCACTGACTTGGAACATACTTTAGTGTAAAAACAGGATTTATACTATCATATACAAAAGTTTACTGTGGTTAAGTTGGTTTCAATTTTTGTATTTCCTATTTGAGTTCAACTAGCGTTGCACTTGCTATTGTATGATAAGTGTTATGTCCCATGTATTTATATTTTCAATGAGTGGTTGACCTCTGAACGGTTTAAACGTTCCAGGTTGGTTACAACGATTTCCTTTTCCTTATCATTCTTGGCCCATTCGCTATTATATTTCGATTGGCGGGACTTGGTTCTGCGGTTTTTTAATGCCCTTAACCACTTTCCAAAGCAAATAATTAAAACTTTTTCCGCTGCAAGATTTTCAAGGTACATTTTTGAAATCTCTTATCATTTTTTTTTTAATAAGCTACAAAACGATTTGCATGTGCTTTATGTTGTGGGAAACGAGTTTGTTCCCATTATTTCCTTTTTTACTTTCACCAATTCTTTAATTTCCGAATGATATTTTAGAGCATTATTTTCTTGCTTTTTTCCAGGTAGCACTCTGCAAGATTTCAATGAAGAGATCGACGAGATCGATCTTAAGTGAGTGTATCTATATATATATCTATATTTTCTTCAATATCTTTCTTAAAGTCTTCCCAATTCGTTTTACCGTTAGTTAATCTGGCCGGTACTACTTTCCTAATCAGGGTTTCACTCCTCGTTATATATGAGTAGATTGGAATTCTCCAATCTATATAACGACATTCGATCAGATGATAGTTCATAGCCCTCTTGAGCTTTTAAATAATTGCGAGGCATTCCTTTTACGACGAAGAAGTCAATCAGGTCAGGTATTTTGTTAGTAACATTGAGTCAGTAAGTAGGTTTATCCGTCGAGTGAAAGTCACAGATATATTGCATACCTTACCTTGTAAAGCATTCTACCTTTCTGTGAGGTATATTTTGAGCCCCAAAATATGGGTTTTGCGTCAAGTCACCACCGATTACAAGGTCTCCACCGATTATAAGACGTATTGTTGGCGAGATAAACATGTTTACGAAATCATATCTTTCAAGCAAATCAAATAGACCAGATATTAAAAGAATAGTGCCTATTTCTAAATGGTAGAGTGCATACTTGCATTGTATTAAGTTCTATTTTCAGATCTGGCGAATGTTCTATACTTTCTTTTATATATAATGATGATCCGTTCCTTGCCCTTTCCGACGGGTGACAAGCGTGATACCCACAGTATCCTTTAATCTTTGCGTGCGTTCAGAAATTAAACATACGTCAATATCATTTGCACGTATAAATATTTCTAACTCGTCGAATCTTTGCAAATCCCATTGGCGTTCCAAATAAGTAATTCAAGCATCTTTTTCATGTGCTACGAATATTGTTTTCAAGTTTAAGTAATCTCTCGAAAATAAGTTTGTTGGTTCTAGCTTGCTCTTCAAGTTTGGTAAGAATAATAGAAAAGACGTGAGATACCGGATCTTTTAAACTATTGGGTTGGCAAGAAAGTAGTTTCATTTTTTACAAGTAGATGGAGTTATATTTGTTGGTTTTCGCTTTTGTCAATGTTATGATGTTTTCTTTTGGTATTTGATATCTGTCACTTTAAGCTTACTTTAGAAGCAAATCGAATTTAATTTTATTTAAACCTGTTAGTATAATGTCAATTTTACCATAAAGTGCAAATACGAACATTTTAGACATATTTTTCTTTTTTATTTCCGTAATATTATTTGTACTGTATTCAGATGTGACGGCTTGTGCGCATGTTTGTACCTTATTATCAAATGGTTTATCTTTTAGCACTTTTTGCTTAAGGCTTTTAGGCATTCATACATTCTTTTTAAGTTTTCGACTTTATGAAAGCTGCGAGGGTGGGTCAATAAGTCCCTGCAAATTAACACGAATTGTGTCGTCACCTTAAATTTATTTTTTTTTTTGTCAAGAATCATCTTTCAAAAGAACGCGCACAGATCTGTCAAATAGTTTTGTTGTGGCAGCCATTTCGTTAAAATGGAAAAAAGTGAATTTCGAGTACTCATTAAACACTATTTTTTGCGAGAATAAACTATCACGCAAACCAAACAAAAGCTTGACAAATATTATGGGGACTCTTCACCATCGATTGGAACCATTCACCACTGGTTTACTCAATTTCGGTGCGGTCGTTCAAACACAAGTGTCGCCGAAAGTGGGCGAGCTTGAAGAGGCCACAGGCTTATCACATGGCTCAGTGATTTCGATTTTACATAAATATTTGGACATGATAGAACTTTCCGCAAGATGGGTGCCGTGTTTGCTCACAATCGACAACAAACGCATTCGTTTGACAACTTCAAAGGTGTGTTTGGCGATGTTCCAGGAAAATTCGGCTGAGTTTTTGCGCCGTTTTAGCAATACTCAACTCCAGAAACCTATTACCCTTCTTAATAGCGTGTTGGCCCTTGCTGCAAATTTGGCAAGAGTATTTCGCGCTGTATGCAGAACGTTTCGATGAGACACAGGCTTGATGGGATTCGGTCCAATTTTGGAAATTAAAATAGATCTCAAGAATTCAGTTTTAGATAACAAAAACATGAGAATCCCATTAAACTTTAAACCTAACCTCATGTCAAGAACGTATACTGTTCCAGGACTAAACAAAATTGTCTCCCTGTTGATATTGAGTTTGGCAGCATCTATATAAAACCACATTAATAAAGCAAGGTCTCTCAATTTCTGAAGGTATTTACCAAGCTCGTGATTGGTTTGCATTCGTGGAAGTTAACAACTTGCTTAACTCTCCACATATTTTTGTCATAGAACAACCGATAAAGGTACAGCTTATTAATCCAAATAAAATTGTAGAAATCCATAACCTTTCGATGAAAAACCCTGAAAATCTAGGGGAATTTAGTATACGTACACATAAGTGAACTTATCCGTACTGACCATCTTAATTCTGAAGAAAAAGGAGCAATAAAACGCCTTTGCCTTAAATATGAGGATTTTTTTTTTTAAAGAAGGTAAAAACTTAACATTTTCCAGTCAGATTAAATATCAGATTATGACTAAAAATGATATTCCAATATATACGAAATCATATCGTTATCCACACATCCACAAAGAAGAAATCCAGAGTCAAATTTGTAAAATGCTAGGTTAAGGTATTATTTGTCCTAGTTTTTCACCCTGGTCTTCTCTGATTTGGATAGTACAAAAAAAGAGAGACTTAAGCGGCAAAGAAAAGTGGCGATTAGTAATCGAAATCACTGTGGATGATAAATACCCTAAGTCGATGTACTTCAGTACACTAGATCTCGCGTCGGGTTTTCACCAAATACTGGTTAATGACGAAAATATTCCAAAAACAGCCTTTTCAATTAATAACGGGCACTTTGAATTCGTTCGAATGCCTTTTGGCTTAAAGAACGCTCCATCAACGTTTCAACGCGTTATGGACAACGTCGTGAAAGATCTGCAAGGTAAAATATGCCTAGTTTATATGGACGATATCATTGTATATTCGACGTCACTGCAAGAACATATTGAGAATTTAGAACATGTCTTTAAAAAGCTTCGAGATGCCAATTTCAAGATTCAATTCGACAAATCAAAGTGTCTTCATAAAGAAGTATCCTTTTTGAAACATCTAGTAACATCCAATGGCATTAAACCAAACCCTGATAAAATTCACGCAATCAAAAACTTCCCCATACTTAAGACTCCAAAATAAAGTCATTCTTGGGTCTTCTCGGGTACTACAGAAAATTGCTAATATCAGCAAGCCTATGACGGAGAGCCTTCGTAAAGGTAAATGTATTATATTAGATTCAAAATACCTTAACTGTTTTGAGACCTGTAAGACACTTTTTTACGATTTCTCTAAACCATTCAACCTTACAACGGACGCGAGTAATGCTGCTATCGGCGCGGTCCTTTCGCAACGGCCAATCGGTTCAGACAAACCGGTTTGTTATGCAAGTCGCACCTTGTCAAAATCAGAACAAAATTACAGCACCTTAGACAAAGAACTGTTAGCTATGCTGTTGTCCATAAAATATTTCCGGGCATATCTCAATAGCAAGAAATTTCAAATCATAATAGATCAGAAGCCCTTAACATGGCTTTTTTCGTTGAGGGAACCAAACTCAAAATTGATACATTGGCGTTTAAACCTCGAAGAGTTTTATTATACCGTAGCTTATAAAAAGGGAAAACTCAATTCTAATGTCGACACCCTATCCCGTGTTGAAATTCATATCAATCAAAATAATGACGTTCAAACGGAAAACCTCGACCTCATATCTATCAACAATAATATTGTCATTATTTATTCTGCACAAGAGAATGCTAATGATGGCATTTTAATTTTAGAAAGGGCCATCAATGAGTTTGCCAATCAAATTATTCTCCTAGAAAACCTGCGACGCATACATACACACATTTGACTCTGAACATTCTGTTCAAAAAAAAAAAAAAAATAAAAAATTCAACAAAAAAATATATCTGACGAAAAAGTAGTAACTGAAATATTTAAAAATTACATTAACACAAAAAGACTTATAGCCATTTTAGCTGACGACGTGACATTTAAAATTGTTAAATCTGTTTACACAAAGTATTTCAATAACACACTTTTAAAACAAGTAAGATGCACTACTCTGTGAGAGGACGTAACTGAACTTGATGACCAAGAGAAAATAGTACGGGCCTACCATCAGAGTTCAAACTACATAGGAATTAACCAAAGAAAATACTTTTTTCCCAACATGAAGAACATTATTACCCGTGTAGTTAACAATTATGAAACTTGCGCAAAGTGCAAGTACGACCGACAAAGAAAACCTCTAAAATTTGAACTTACTGAGACTCCGTCAAAACCTTTCGAGATTTTACATACGAGTATAGACATTTACTCTATTCATAAAGAAAACTTCTTAACAATTATAAACAAATCTAGTAAATTCGCCAGTGTTTACCTATTACCTTCTAGAAATAGTATTAGCCTAATTAAATCATTAAAACACTTATTTTGTCACCATGGAATTCCATATTGTATCATAACCGATAACGGTAGCAAATTTTTATCAACACTCTTTAGAGATTTTTTAAAGGTCTGTGAAATAAATCTACACACAATTTGTGCAAAAAGTTCCACGCTTGTAGAGCATTTCATTCGACTCTTACAGAGTTAATAAGAATAAATAAATTTGAAAATCATAATAAACCAATTGGCGATATTGTGGACGAGGCCGTAACAACATATAATAGCTCTATTCATTCGGTAAGGAAAATGATACCATTCGAAATTTTAACAGGTCATATTAACAAAAGAAGCTTTTTCCCGCATCCAATAAATCCAAAAACAGAGCAAGACTACCTGCATTTTTAACTAATTAAGTTTATAAAAGAAGCTTAGCACAAAAAGAAAACATCATTAAAAAGTGAAACGAAACCCGTTGAAATCCATCTAATTTCAGAAATAATAAAAAAATATTTGAACAGGATGATAGGAGAAATAAGCTTGCACCTAGATATATAGACTACACAGTAGTTAATAATAATATTACTACAGTCGACACGAATAAAAGAAAAGTACACAAACAAAAAGTAAGGAAAAAGCGCAAGTTTTCTGGTAATCCTTGAAACAAGAAAGGATAGTAAAACAAAATATTAATCCTCAATTTAATACTTTCTGAAATAATTATGTTTTTATATATTATACGCCTTGAAACGGAATTATGTATGTCTAGTTTTGTTCTATTACCTTTTTTTTCATCTCTAAAGTAATTAATGAGTTCATAGCTAGAACTTTAAATACAGAAATAGTGCAACGATCTTTCTCTATTTCACCCTTGTACCCCAAAGTTTCTCACCTTACATGAAACAATGGTCATACGATAACAACTTACTGTGGCCTTCAGTACCATCAGTCCACACTTAGGGAGAGAAGAGTTACATACATGCTCTACATCGTAGCAACCAACATTACGTACCACGGCCGCCGCACACTAGCTCGATTGCATAGTAACAACTAGCGACGTTGATTACCACCGCTGCGGATCGTCATTATCATCGGCAGCATGACAACAGCATCGAACCCAAGCAGCAACATAGCAGCCGAAAACACAAGCTTGGCGTGGGTAGCAACGCAGAACAAACATCAGCTTAGCAGAATTTGATTAACGGGTTGCTGTTACCGCTTGCTGAGAAGATAACTGTGAGATACTCGTACAAGGTTCTGTTACCAACCTTTCGTTTGAAACAAAACGGCAGAGCGATTCGGAGGCTTACCGAGTGTAGACGTGCATTTTCATTATTATCAACAAAAAAAAAGGATATTTAATATTAATTAGTACATATATGTAAAAAATGGTTTATATATCGAAATATTTTCGATAAACAAACAAGAAAAAAGGTGTTGTTAAAATAAATCAAGAAAGAGAGTGGTGCATATAACTCTCGCACACACAAGAAAAAGGGAAATATCCGGCTCGTTAGGATCAACTGTTCGCGCCTATGTGCGAGAAGAAAGATAAGATGGGGATTAGAGGACGGGTAACCGTGCGCTTGGGCAGCTGTACAAAAAAAAAAACTCAAACGCTAGAAAACTGTCTGAATAAATAAAAAATAAAACAACCGATTTCGTCAACGTTTTAAAATAGTGCGTCTTTATTTAATGCTAAAACGTTTCTTTATATATAGGGCCAGATAGGTTAGGTTAGGTTTAATGGGTTGTCGTAGAGGTTGATAGACCTACTACGCCACACTTAGATCAATGTAGATCCATTGTGATGCCAATTACCAACAACACGCAGTGTTCCAAGCGGTCCTCCGTCTAAATACTAACCGCGCCCGACGATGCTTGATTTCGGTGATCCGACGAGAACCGATACATTTTTTTTTTTAATTTTTACTGCATTTTTATTAATCAATTCATTATAACTTACATGATAGAGAAAAAATGCTTAAAACTAGCTTAACTAACTTAACTATCCTTATTCTAACTTACTGGCCCTATGCGGGCGCTCTAAGCTAAACCTAATACTTAAAACTATGTCTTTCGACGTAACGTACTTCAAATTTTTTTATTTATTTTATTCATTTAATTTTAATTGTAACTAAGAAAATTAGACAAAAACTTAGTATATGAACTTATTTTTGATGGTTCTTATATATAAAACTTAAAAATCTACCTTAAAATAAATCCTAAACTACCTTATTCTAAATTAGTCTATCTTATTCTAGCTTACGTATTTTTCTACGTAAATTTTTTTTGATTTTTTTTTTTAATTTTTGTTTTTTAATTTTTTTTAGTTTCTTTTATCGAGTGTTTTTTTTTTTTGTATTTTTTGTGTTTTTTGTGCCTTTTTTTAATTTTTTCATCCAAGTGGATATTTTTTTTTACTTATATATATGGGAAGCGTACGAATTGCCGCAAAAACAAAATTTCGATTTTGAATTTGTCAATTTCGTTGATTGTTAAAATGTCGACTGAAGTTATACAGACAATTTAAATAGTTGACAATTTGAAATATAGCTCAATAAAATGTCGACTACAATAAAGAAGCTGTCGGCAAAAATGTCGGTTGTAGTCCAAACATTCGAGTGAAATGAAACAAGCTACTATGATTTATTAATGAATACAATTTAAATAACAAAAACATAAAAAAAATATAATACATATTTTAGCTCCAGGCGCCTGCCTGACAGTTGTTGACATACCCTTAGCGGAGCGACGAAGTCGCGTGAGCGGCTAAACCCTGCAGAAAAAAGGGTTAAAATCCTGTTAGCGAACGAAGCGAGCCACCCACCCCATACTTTAAATACACCAGACTTTCCTACAGGCGCCTGCCTGACAGTTTTTGGTATACACTTATTCAACTATGTAACTTCGTTTAAAGCGCCAGGTGATTTTCACTTAAACTGGCAACGTGCCTGTTAACATCATTCACTTAACTATAGTCAACATTTTAAAATCGACATTTTAAAAAATCGATATAATATAATATAGTCGGCATTTTTCTTGATCGATTCCTACAATCGGTATTTTTAAAACCGGTTAATCGTACCCAACCCATATATAATATACCTAAAATATCTAAACCTTAAACTATGTAAGTCGGCCATGGACAACTAACAGCCAACTTCAAACATCCAACAGGCTACCCTGGATTAGGAGGAAACGACGAAGGAGTTTTATATCATTTTGTGTAGTTAAAATTTGTTGTGGAGACGTTGATGATGAAGGTATTGTTAAAGAGAAAAGCCTTCATGTCTGGTGACGTCATCGTGCTCCAAACAAGTACTCGTACATATTATAAGTACTCGTATATAGAAGAATTAGAAAACGAAGGCCGCTCCATTCTTTCAGAATTTCAGTCCGTCTACGTTTGCATGTTGCAGTTAGGTTATACATATGCTATCAGTTGGCCTACCAGTTTTTTGGAAACAAATTCGTTTTTGAAAAGTCACAATTTTTCGTCTTGTTCGAAATCAAGACATATTTATTTATTCATTTATTTATTTTCATCTACTGAATAGAATAATTATTACAGATTACCTTATACGAGCCGCACAAAATCGGTCGGATCCCTATTGAATCGGTCCAAAGATTGCCGCAAAAATCGTTTGAATATTTGCTTTTAATTGGCATTCAGCAAATACGAGCTTTTGCATCCCTAAGTTTGTGTGCAAGATGTTTCGCACCCTCTCTTCCGATGTACACACAACCTCAGCTATCTTGCTCACCTTCACTCGCCTATCATCCAACACGATATCATACACTTTTTCGATGGTTTCGGGTGTGGTTGCGGTTTTTGGTAGTCCTTCACGTGGGTCATCTTCGAGGGACGTGCGACCACGTTTAAATTCAGCTGCCCACTTTTTAACGGTTGACATGCAAGGAGCAGAGTCCCTGTAAACTTTTGTCTACTTTGGATGAATTTCCTCAGGGGTTAACCCATCCAAAACGAGGAATTTTATCACCGCACTGCAAAAATTCGTGTAAAGAAACTACTTGTCATTCGAACTAATGAGAAGTACACCCAGGCAGGAAACATAATTTTGCTGATTGGAACGCCATCTCTGCGTCAGGCCGACACAAATCAAATTTATAACTTAAAATAAATATTTGAACAATAATGCAGCATCATGCATAGGTACAACTATGTTTTTGAAAAATGTTCAAAACATTCTTTGATTTCTGACAGATTTTAATAAAATCGATTGTGAATCGATCTCCACGGCATTGATTTTTTAGGGCCAACCTTCTTACGGCCGACTTACTATGCACGCCGATCTGAATCAATTCGAATAATTGACTTTATGCAAACAAATTGAGAAGCGAACTAGTGTCAAACGGTGGTGATGGAAATTATTGATTTTTCGGTACAACGGATATAAAGGTACTCATACATTCTATTTGTTTATTACTATTTTCGTGTATTACTATTTTCATTCAATAAATTTTTTCTTCAATATTGAATGTCTATCGAATTTTAGTTCATACCTTAATATTACTATTTTCATTCATTCAAATTTACTTTCATTCAACTTATTCTATTCGATTGTTCGCTGAATGAGTTGAGCAGATTAGGTACGAAATCTTCCAAAATGTCTGAATATTACGACTGAAATTTTAAGCTTTGAAATTCTCTAAACGATCGATGTCGAATGTTATACAAATTTAGAAAATCGTACGTAATCTTTAAAAATGTCGGTCATTATGCCGTCGTTAGTTAACGGCATACGCCCTTTTGCTAAGTCGGCATTTTGTCGCAATAACTGCATTTCCCTTATCACCGCCCCATGCCATTAGCATGTGTCTGACGGATGCCCGCGCATTCCATAGGTGCCGTTAGAAACACGAATTGCGACGACGTGAAAAGAGTTTTTTACCAGTATTTTGACGATAGAAAGTCGGTAGAACAGCTATACGATGCCCTTAGAGGCCTACAATTTAGAAACAGTTGCCAAGACTATTATGACAATACGAAACACGCCTTAAGACGACTCAACAATAAAACTAGAATTGACGGAGGTAGTGACTCAACCGAACTAGAACAGAATTGTAAAAGACCATTACAACTCTTTATTAGCAAAATTCCAGAACCCATGAAAGGGCTACTGCACTGCAGGAACCCCAAAACTTTGGAAGAAGCCATACAAATCCTGCACAAGACAGGATATGCAGACAAACAAATCTATAGTAATCACAATAACAACTCTAGGCATAACAATAGTAATTCTAGCATATTCAGGAACAATAATAATCCAAGTACATTTAGAAATAACAATAATTCAGGCACATTCAGGAATAATAATAATAATCCAGGCACATTCAGGAATAACAATAATAATCCAGGCACATTTAGGAATAATAATAATAATTCAGGCACATTTAGGAACACTATAATTCGGGAAATTTCAGAACTAACCAAAACTACAATAATAATGAAATCGAGCCTATGGACACGATGTCCGCTTCCTTTCAAATGGAAGTAAATACTTTGAGAAGGAAGTCGGATTTTCGGGAGAAAAGCCAACCGGTAGACTTCCCTATATAATTGTAAGAACAAAAAACAAATATAAGTTAAGAATACTCATTGACCCAGGGTTAGAGACAAGTATTCTAAATCCAGGGTTATGCCACCCCAAATGGCAAATTCATTTAGATACTCCAATCGAGGTCAGAACCAGTAGCACACCTATATATATTTATACAAAACTGAAAATTCCATTATTCAAGGAATTCGGCATGATAAACAAAACTGCAGAATTTCTTGAGTAAATATTCCATAATATATTTGACGGACTGATCGGAAACAATATTCTGTTGCCGATGAAAGCAGTCCTAGACTGTCGAAGAAAATGTTTGATAGTAGAGGAAACGAAAATTCCAAGCTGCTTTAACGTAACAGTTGAGAACTACGAAAAAGTGAGATAAACACGGACCCCATTTTAAGTCAAGTAAGATATTTAACCAGGAGGGAAGCGACCTAACATTTACCAACGTAATTAAACATCATATAAGGACAGTGAATGAAATACCCATATATACAAAAACATATAGATACCAGGGGTACATAAAATTGAGGTAAAGAAACAAATAAGCGAAATGCTCAAGCAAGGCATTATACGCCCCAGTCATTCTCCCTATTCGGTACCAATCGGGATCGTCCCAAAAAAAGAGGGATGCCTCTGGAATACAAAAATGGATGGTATACTTTACAACCCTAGATCTGGCCAAAGGCTTCCACCAGATCGAAATCGCGGAGGAGGACATAATGAAAACAGCTTTTTCAACCAGCGATGGACATTACGAATTCGTTCGAATGCCATTTCGTTTGAAAAATGCGCCTTCGACATTTCAGCGACTAATGAACTCAGTCCTAATCGAATTCATAGGAAAGACTATATGGCCGACATTATTTTGTTCTCAACCAGCCTTGAAGAACGTCTAACATCATTTTTAAGAGACTTAGGGAAGTAAATCTAAAAGTTCAGCTAGATAAAAGCGAGTTTCTGAAAAAAGAAACCGAATTTTTAGGCCATATAGTAACGACAGATGGTATTAAACCCAACCCTAACAAAATTTCAGCAATAAACGCGTACAAATTACCAAAAACAACAAAACAAATCAAAGCATTTTTAGGTATCACGGGATATTATAGGAAGTTCATCAAGGCCAAGGTAGCAAAACCGATGACTTTATTTCTAAAGAAAAATGCAAAAATGGATTTAAAAAATAAAGATTACATAGAAAGATTTGAAAATCTGAAATAATTAATAACTTCTGAACCCATCCGCAAGTAGCCCGATTTCACCAAAAAAATTACCCTTACAACAGACGCGTCTAACTACGCAATAGCTGCTGTTTTATCACAAGATAACCACCCTATATGCTACGCCAGCCGTACTCTCAACGACCATGAAACCAATTACTCAACAATCGAAAAAGAATTGTTGGCAATCATATGGGCAACGAAGTACTTTAGACCCTACCTTTACGGTAGAAAATTTACAATAAGAACGGACCATCCACTTGTCTGGCTGGAAAAACTTTGACATCGAATATGACAAAGGGAAAGACAATCAGGTAGCAGATGGCTTATCCAGAATGGAAATTTACTAAATACAGCGAAAATGTAGACAATTCCAGGGATAACAACGATAGGGAGATAGATGAACAATCTATTGTGGCTACTATTCACAGCGCAAATGAGGATAGCAGTAACCACATTCCCATAATTCCCCAGTAAATATATATAAAACTCAAACAATCTTAAACACTACAGACGGAATTAGTAATCACAGAATTTATAATGACTTTGGGAAAAGAAGAATAGTGATTGAATTAAATGATTCCAAACAAAAATTCATTCTTGATCTGATGAAAAGATTTTTTCCGGCAAAAGGAAGAGTAGGTATTTACTCCAAACATGACCATATGTTTGCGAATTTCCAAGATATTTACGTTAAATACTTTAGTAAAAATAAACTATTAAAAGTTATAAAATGTAGTAAGTTCTGGGTGATCTGACAGACGAGGAAAAATTGGCAAAAATTATTATCAAAACCCATGAATTGCTAAACCATAGGGGGATTAATGAGACATATTCAGAAATTAAAGACGTTTACTATGCCCCTAAACTGAAGGACAAAATCCAACAGTTCGTTAATAATTGCGAGATTTGTAACAAATCCTAATACGAAAGACTACTAAACAAGATCCCTTTCAAAGTAACCGACACTCCAGATAAACCAAATCAAGTTCTCCATGTTGATATATGGTACGCAAACATAAATTTTATGTACGTAACCATGATCGACAAATTTACCAAACATGCCATGATACAAGAAATAAAACACAGGACATGGATAGCCCTATTAAACACGCTTAAACATAGATTCGCAACATTCGGTATTCCAAACAAAATTATCACAGATGGCGAGACAGAGTTTAAGAGAATAACGTCGAACTTCATATCACCACTCCATACCGAAAGACAGGAAATTCAGACATCGAAAGATTCCATTCAACTTTAAACGAGCACATTCGAACATTTACAGCAGACGAGAAGAACAGTGACACTTTACGTAACAAAATTTTTAAGGCAGTTAGTTATAACAAAAGCAGTTAGTTATTACAGTTAGTTATAACAAAACAATCCATTCAACGACAAAAAGAAGACCTGCACGGAAATATAACTACCGAAGACTACGCTGAAATTGTAGAATTAGTTAGGAAAAATAAGGAAAAGTATATAAATAGATTAAATAAAGATAGGAAGCATATAGACTTAACACGAAACAAATCAAACAAATAACAAGCTTAAGCCAGTCCATAAGAAAACAGACCCCGAAACTTTAGATGAGGACCACGTTGTAGACGAAAAAGGAAGCAAATTTTATAAAACACAAATTAAACGCAGATATAAATATGAGCATACAGAACATTCTTTCAGATAACTTTAACCATACTGACAACCGTTCAAATATTGTCAACGACAAAAGGAAAGAGAATCGACGTACAGAATCTAAGCAAAGGACAAGGATACATGGCCATAAGAGACCAACATCTCCAAGTAATTACAGGCTACACGAAAATCCTTCATAGTGTAAATTTAAGTTCATGGAGCACAATGTGAACAAATTAAATTACAAAAATGAATACCTGATATTGACCCATAGCTTAGGACTTTTAAAACAAGTAATAGAAAACTTACTAGGAGACTATCGTCATAAAACAAAAAGAGGATTAGTGAATACAGTGGGAAAAGGCTTAACATTTTTAACAGGAACCATGGACTAGACGACGAAAAAGACATTAGGGAAAGTTTAGAAATAAACGAAAGGAATAACAGAAATTTGATTGACGGACTAAACGACCAGATACAAATAAACAACCATTTTAACGAGGTAATTGACAATATAACAAAACAGATTAGCGGGCAGTAGCTAGAAATCAAAAAATAACTTCTAAACATAGAAAATGCAATAAACAAGGAATTTTTAGAAAATACAAAAATGCAACACGCATTCCAAATACAGTGCAACATACAATTATTAAGAGACCAGGTTAAGAAGGTTAAGGAGAACCTGTAAACAATTCAATATAACAATTATCAAACTTTCCGTTTATTTTTTTATTTTATTTTATTTGCATTAAGTATTCCAAATTATGCTAAGGATAAATTTTACAGAATATTAATAGAACCAGTACCCAACAAAAATAACCTTGAGCTTGTAACATCCCACAAAAATTTTGTCACGGATGAGAATCTAAATTACGAAAATGTCAATGGTACAATTAAGCTAAAAGATTTAAAAATCATGAAAGACAGCTGTATTTCCTATATTTTCAAACGAAATCCAAAATGTAACTTTGCAGAAAACAAAACTATATAAATCAAACAGATAACAAATAATATTGTGATCACTAAAAATATCCCATACATACAAATAATACACAATTGTAATAATTATAGTCTAAATATAATGGGTAATAATCTAATAAGGTTCGAAAATTGTAATCTTAAAATCAACAATGTAAAATACTAAAATTTTGTATACTACGTCAATTTTATTATACCCAATTCTAACATATAAGAAACATTGTAATGAATTTTTCTACAGAGGAAATGCACGTGAAACAGTTAGAGAATTGAAAACTTATAGAGGAAGTAAAATCTAGAAATAACACACATGAAAACATAAATTTCGGAATAACATTCATAATAATTACCATATTAGTTTCAATAATCTTGACTTTTTTAAAGAAAAACGGTAACAAAACCAGTGTTAAAGTTGAAATTAAGGATATAGATTCTCTGGAGAAGAATCTTAAGGGGGGAGGAGTTACGTCGGATAAGTCACCTTCACTCACATATAACGGCATACGCCCTTTTGCTTAGTCGGCATTTTGTCACAATAACTGCATTTCCCTTATCCCCGCCCCATGCCATTAGCATGTGTCTAACGGATGCCCGCGCATTCCATAGGTGCCGTTAGAAACCTATCGCACACCTCAGCATAACGGATATATGAGCCATACTATAATATTTATATTTCATTGCACAGACATGAAATATGAATATTTCGTAAACAAGTGCATTCCCTTCCCACGCGAAGATATGAACCTTTTCCCCTGTAGACCATTCAAGTTAGTTAGTTCAAATTTGTAACTCATAGAGTTAAGTCGGCTTATATTTTTAATAAAGAGAAAGAAGAAATAAAGAAGTTTTTTTTATTTCGAACGGCCACGCAAACTCGTAACTCGTTTTCAAGAAAATCGATTTTTTTCAAAATCGGCCATTACTAAAGAATCGTTAATTTTGGGATCAAAATGAAAATTCCGATTTTACCTCGAATCGTGACCCCATTGACCTCAGATATGAAGTTTGCAGAAAATCCATCTAGTCCTTTAGGCTGACGATCGAAATCTTGATTTTGAAATTCTCCTTTTTAAAATTTTACAAAATTGTATACTCGTAGGTAGGCAATATTCTAAAATGTTTGATATTAGCGACTGATAACCGAATTCATTCAAAATTGCTCAAAACTATTAAGCGGATACTGAGTCTGACTAGACTTTTTCGAAACTGATTACTCGGACTTATGCAATCATAGCTAAGTGACTTTCAGCGTGCATGAAATAAATAGATGAAGTAAGTGATTCTATTTATGATACAATACGTGCGTTTTCATGAAGTGAGTCGCAAGAGGCATGCTCTACGAATTCTGGGGAGAGCTATTTATTGCATCAACATTTAATTAACCCATTTAGGAAAAGTGCAAGGCTACAAAGATCTCCGCCTCAAAAGTCTTCTCCTAAAGCGCAAAATGTTAGTTGTGTGTTAATTCGGGAAACGCAAACCTAGAAACAGAGTTCTCTGGAAAAAGAAAACACCGAGCTCCGAAAGAGGCTCGACGAAATGGAGCTCTTGTGTCGGGAGCTCAAAAGTAAAGTAGAAAAATTTGAATCAGAGAATAAAGTACCTTTGCTTCAAAACGAGTCTACACAAACGCAGACGGTTATTCATAGCGAGCCCTCTCTGCGTAGCCATCACTACAGTACGGACGAAGAAGAACTCACGCGAGAAACGGATTGGATACTTAAACGAAGACCATCTAAAAAACGTAAGGCCGGTTCATCGCCCGAGGTTGTTCCGCAACACGAACCTAATCGCAAAGCGCAGCGAAATGCAGAAAAGCAAATTGAAAGCAAACGCGTCCCTCCTCCAATAAATATTACAGGCGTTGCAGACTATAATTCTCTGAGAAAAATTTTAAAAACAACGATCGCTACTGAATTTAAAGTAACTTCCTTGCGGAACGATGCATGGAAAATCAAGGTTAATGACGCTGAGGGATACTTACGAAGACAAGTCTGAGAGACCTTTGAGGGTCGTAGCTAGAGGACTTCATCCATCATGTGCTAAAGAAGACGTTATAGGTGATTTACGCAATAGAGGTTATAACATTCTTGATGCTGTGAACCTTTTAAAAAAAGAGAGAAAACGACCCGATCGTGGAGAAGAAGGTATAGTGAAACGTAAACTTCCGCTTTTTGTGCTATCGTTTGGTAAAACGGAAAGTCAGGAAAAGATATACAATATTCGTACAATCATGAGTATGGTCGTTAAAATCGAGCCGCTACGTGTCAACACGAAGACAATCCCTCAATGCAAGCGTTGCCAAGAGTTTAATCATACGCAGGCGTACTGTCGGAAAGAGCCGCGCTGCGTTAAGTGCGCTGGAAAACACTCTTCTGAAAATTGCAGTCTAAGCAAAAATGAAAAAGCAACTTGCGCTAACTGCAAAGGAAGGCACCCAGCAAATTATCGCGGTTGCGAGGTCGCAAAGGAACTACAGATGCGACGGAGAAAATCTACAACGCCGACTGTGCGGGGAACGAAAACAATTGATCGGGCTCCTAAGTCGGTAGAGCGCGTTGCTAAGCAAACTGAGCGGGCTCGTAAGCCAGTTGTACAGACTCCTAAGTCGACTGAAAGGACGCTCGAATCAGCAGTGCAGACACTTAAACCAGTCAATCAGCCCTCTAAGCTGATTGAAAGCACGTCGAAGTCGTCCACTAAAAAGACTGAATGAAAAATAACCTCGGATAAGCCAACGAATCCGAGTTTTCTGACATATTCTCAGGCTGCAGTCAAAGCAACCAGACAAAATGACGGGCCACCCTCTGATCCGTTGAAAGAAATTCTGAACTGCATTTACGCAAAGTTCGAGGAACAATGTGAAACGAACAAAAGAATTCTCGAACGATTCATTAACGTCAAAAGGGCTAATCTTATATCTAAATCTAAGTAGATATGAACTCTTTGCTTAAAATTATAACATGGAATGCAAACGGACTCCTACAAAAATTTAACGAAGTAGAAATTTTTCTAATGAGAGAAAATATCGACATATGTTTGATCTCTGAAACACATTTAACAAGGGAAACGCAAATAAAGATAAGAGGCTACGCTGGTTATCACGCCTATCATCCTTCTGATAGAGCGCGGGGCGGTTCGTCCTTATTCATTAAAACTAACATCGAACACTCGGTCGATATAAACATAGAGCTCGAAAAACTTCAGTTGTGCGCGGTGAGGGTTAAAAATAAACAATTGAGCTACAACATAGCGTCAGTTTACTGCCCGCCGCGATGCTCGCTTGAAAAAGACGACTACTTTCGTGTCTTCAATGCCCTTGGTTCAAATTTCCTTATTGGTGGAGATTTCAACGCGAAGAACACCTTCTGGGGTTCAAGATGTACATCATCTAAAGGAAAAATTCTCTACGAAGTGGCAAATGAATTCGGTTGTTGTTTTTATTCGACAGGAAAACCCACCTATTGGCCAACCGACTCAGAAAAAATTCCCGATCTTATCGATTTTTTCGTTTCAAAAGGTATTTACGATAAATTTATTATTCGTCGAAGAAAGTTTTGATCTCTCTTCTGATCACTCCCCGGTAATTTTATTACTTGATGACGCCTTGATCAAGAAAGAAGGACCTCCAGGACTTACTAGCAATAGAACAAATTGGGAGGGCTTTAGAAATGATCAAAGAAATGAACAAATATCGTCTTAAATGTATCACTTAAAACACCTTGTGAACTAGAGGACGAAGTTGATCGTTTCGTGGAAGCAATCCAAAGAGCGGCATGGAGAAACACTCCTTCTAGAAGCTATAAGATTAACCGCAACGAAAAGTATCCAAGTGAAATCATTTAACTGGTGAGGGTGAAAAGAAAAGCACGAAAGAAATGGCAAACCACTCGTGCACCGAAGCATAAAAAGATCCTTAACCGACTATGCAATCGCCTTAGAGATAGTATTCAGGAATTTAAAAGCAATAAGATAGCGACCTACCTTGAAAATCTCTCCACTGGAAGAGAAACAAATTATTCACTTTGGAAAGCGCTAAAAGACATCCGGAAACCTCAAATGCAAGCGCCACCAATTCGGAAAAACGATAGAACTTGGACCAAGAGCGACAAAGAAAAGGCGGAACTTTTTGCTTTGCACTTAGAAGATACGTTTAAGCCATTCGACGGCCCTTTGATAACGCCCGACTCCTCAGTCACGATATCTGACAACTTTAAAGTAAAAAACGTTGCATTAATTGAACTGAGGGAAGTGATTAAAAATCTAAAGACTAAAAAAGCACCGGGTTACGACTTGATAACGGCGCAGGTGCTATATTTGATTAACGCATCGTTCAGATTGCTCTACGTTCCGAGACAATGGAAAGTCGCAGAGATTATAATGGTCCCGAAACCAGGCAAACCTTTGAACGAGAAGAAATCCTATCGGCCTATTTCAGTATTGTCGGTTATCTCTAAAATAATCGAAAAACTACTTTCAAAATGACTACAACCCGTAATCAACGAAAGACGTCTCATTCCTGACCATCAATTTGGATTTAGAGTCAAACATTCAACAATCGACCAAGTCCACAAAATAACTGACGTGATTGAGAAAACTCTCGAAGAAAAAAAGATTTGTTGTGGTGTATTTCTTGACGTCTCACAAGCTTTCGATAAGGTTTGGCACGAAGGTTTGGAGTATAAATTGCAACGACTACTGCCATGCCAACTCTTTCTAATTTTACGATCCTACCTCACCGAAAAACTTTTTCGTGTTAAGCACGGAAATGATTACTCTGAGTTCAAGGAGATTGCGGCCGGAGTCCTCGACCCGCTTCTATATGTACTCTACACGCGTGATATTCCGCAGGAAAGAAACTGCGTCGTCGCCATGCTGCGGATGATACGGCGATATTGACAAAGTCCACGCTTGGACAAATTCTTGGTGTATTGTGCTGAACGAAAGCAAATCTACTCACGTCAACTTTACCTACAAAAAAGTGGACAGATTACCCGTATATTTAAACTCGGCTCAAATAACATACGCGAACGAAGCAAAATATCTAGGAAAGACTCTAGATGTTAAGCTTAAATGGAAATCGCACGTAAAAAAGAAACGCGACGAGCTCGAAAACAAATACCGACAAATGTACTGGCTACTCGGAAGACATTCGAAGTTGAGCCTACATAACAAACTGCTTATCTATAAGCAAATGCTAAAGCCAGTTTGGACGTATGGTCTACAACTATGGGGTTGTACCAGGAAAAGCAATAGAAACATCCTACAAGTTTTTGAAAATAAAGTTCTTAGAACGATTGTTAGCGCACCGTGGTACGTACGTAACGAAGATATTCATCGGGACCTGGGAGGAATTCCCGTCGTCGAAGAGATAACAAATTTTGCTCGTAAACACAAAGATAGTGTTCACGGCCATTGTAACAGTACCGTCATTCAATTACTTGACGCGAACAATTCAATTCGTCGTCTGCTAAGGACAAAATCTTTTGACCTTGCGTCGTAGTAAATGCCGGTCATAAAAACAGCAGGAACATTCATTGGAATTTAACCTGTCTAAAGCGCTACATTCTTTTTAAATTACATATGAACATCTTTTCCAAAAATCACGAGTCTCGTAAGCGAAAATAAAACTGCTGGATAAGCGTCGGCTTAGTTGTAGTATTAATCTTGAAGAGTGGTGTTATTAGTGGGTAAAAATCTCACACTACCATAGGCACGCGCGGTCGGGCCTTATGGTGTCTTTAGAAGATTTTCACCCTCTCGGAAAAAAAATGAAGTGAGTCATAAGCATCATTGCTAGTGATGGGAACTATCGAATAAATTGGTATATCGATAGTCAGTAACTAAATGATTTCAACTATCGAATAGTTTTATTCATTCATTCAGTCAGTTCTAACATTTGTGTAAGCGGTGTGCGTGTGTGTGTGTTTTTTTTTTATGGAAACGCCAATGGATGTGGTAATCTTCTAAAGATACTAGTAGCCTACTAGCATGCACGATTGACATACCCGATTACTCAATTCCAGGAATGCGCCTACATACTAATCCACACGCAGCACTCTTCTACCACTCTCCTCGCAGGACTGCCGTTAGGCATTTCTTCGCGGGGCTGGTTAGCAATTCATGCTATGCTTCTTGTATTGCTGCTTCTGCTCTCCTTGCTTTCTCAATTATATGAAGCTCTTTTTGCATATTCGTTACGAGTGCAGTTCAGTTCTCCTCTGATCACAACATGTAGTCTTTAAGGAGCGGTGGACTCGGCAAGGTATTTCTCCATTCTGCGAAGCGACTGCAATGGAACACTGCGTGTTCTGTGTCTTCCTCTTGACCTTGACAGTCTGGACAGAAAGGTGAGCTATAGTGCCCAAATCTGTATAAATACTTCCGATAGCCACCGTGACCCGATATGAACTGTGTAAGGTGGTAGTTGCAGTCCCCATGCATTCGTCTTATCCACGATTCGATGGTGGGGATCAGCTTGTAGGTCCATCCGCCTTTTGTACTGTTTTCGTATCTAGCTTACCATATAGCTATTGATATTGCCTTTTCTTCCTGCAAGGATGTCGATAGGGATCATTCCAGCTATGAATGCTGCTTCGTCCGATATTGTTCGGAAACCGCTGATTGTTCTTATAGCGCAGAGCCTGTATGTTGCCGACAGTTTTCTCCTTGTCTCCATCGTCGCTAACGTCGCTGCCCAAACCGGGGCAGCATACAGGAGAACCGAGCTGACGACTCTGGATAGTAAAATCCGTCTAGCGTACCCAGGTTCTCCGATGTTTGGTACTATTCGAGAGAGGGCCGCCTGCAGTAGGGAAGCTTTATGGCTTGTGTACGAGTATTCTTTGTGGGCTTTAAATTTCAAAATATTATCAAGCATTACTCCTGAGTATTTAACTCCTTCTTTTGATCTTATAGTCTGGCTGCAGACTCGAATATCCGCATATTCAACAGCCTTTCGACTTGTTATAAGAACAGCCTCAGTTTTGTGGTCTACTAATTCTAGACCGGCGGATACTAGCCAGTCTTTGATTTTTGCGATTGCTTCGTTTGTGGCTGACTCTATTTCGTGGAGCAAACCCGATTATCCTAACTCCATGTGGCAGTGTTAGGCGGAGGATTCCGTCGTACATAATATTCCATAGAAGAGGGCCTCGTACCGATTGTTGTGGGACTCCCGCAGTGACGTTGTAGTACTTTACTACTGCACAGAATTTCTTTGTCCCTTCTCGCCATCTTTTTCCCTGGATCGCTTCAGCTGCTGTACCCACTACCGCTTTTATGGCATCAACGGTAGAACGTGATTTTCTGAACCCGAACTGCTGATCTGACAGTGCTCCTTTCTCCTCTGCTACCACGAGCAGTCTGTTATATATTATTCGTTCGAGGATCTTTCCCAAAGTGTCGAGTAGACATATTGGGCGATATGACGTTGGTTCACCTGGCGGCTTGTTTTCTTTTGGTAGCAGCACCAAATGTCTAGACACTTTTGCATCGTCGATGTAAAGATATCGGGCCTCCCTTGAACAGCCACTTTCACTGCTTTATTGGGGATGCCATCCGGCCCGGGGGCTTTATTGTTGCCTATCTTCTTGCATGCCTCGAATAGTTCCTCCCGAATAATAACGGGGATGTGCTCTGTGTTGGTCTCTCTGATTATGTTACACAGAGTAGGTGGTCTATGGGGGAATAGATGCTCTATTATGGATCGTATCATAGCTAGGCAAGTTATCTATGGAGACCTATGGCCTTTCAGCTTTGTCATCACCATTCTGTACGCCATACCCAAGGGTTTAAGTCTGCTTCGTTACAGAGTCGTTTGAAACATATCGTCTTATTCCCTTTGATCGCCATTTTAGATCGCGTTGCGCCAGCTTAAATGTGTCTAGACGCTCCTGAAAATCGACTCTTCCTCTGGATCGTTGGACTCTGCGTCGGGCTTGTAAACACTTTGCCCTGAGTGTTTTTATTTCCTCTTTCCACCAATAGCATGGTGCACCTCTTCTACTGGCTATTCTTCTGGGCTTTGCCGCATCACACGCTGTGGTGATAATGCGGGTGAGCTGGTGCGAGAGAGTCTCCGCTGTTCCGAAGCGAGTTATGACATCGACGTCCATCATTTCCTCGAATGTGTCTTTGTCGAAGAGTTTACCTTTCTATTTTGGGCCTGTTAATTTAGATCGTTGAATGATTGAACCAGATTTCTGAATATCCATTATTATCGCCTCGTGGTCGCTGTGTGTATATTCTTCACTGAGCTGCCATTTTGTGTTGCAGAGGAGGGAGTTGCTCAGTAAGGTTATATCGATGATTGACCCCATACCTGTTTTGCGATATGTGTTTGCGCGCCCCTTGTTTGCAAGCACCATTTCTAGTGACGCAAAGGTTTCCAGTAGAATATACCCTCTGGCATTGGTGAGCCTGCTACCCCACTCTGTTGCCTATGACCATTGGAGTTCTACCATGCGCATCGTTTATTAAATTGTCTAGCATTGGCTGGTATTCACTCGTGGTCCAGCTGGTTCGGGCATAGCAGCTGTAGAAATTAATTCCATTTATTTTTTCTCGTTCATTTGTTCTTTGGTTTCTTGGAAGGCATGTCTTCCACATATCCATATTGCAGCTTGTTTAGTTTTGTCGCAAGTCCAAATGTTGCTGTCGAGAGTTTCATAAGGTTCGCTAATCAATATAATGTTCGCTTCCTCGTTGTGATTCAGATTGATTTGTATTAACTTCACGATGTGATGGCTCCCCTGAAGACCGGGCATTTGCTGCTACCGGCAACGTGTTGCGCATCTTCTGGGTGATCCTTTTTACAGAACATGCATGATGGCTCCTTTTCACAGTTCTTTACGATGTGGCCTTCTGTTCCATATTTTCTACATAGCTTAGAGCGTTCTTCTTCGCTTTTACACTTCTAGGCTAGGTGACCAAACTCCAGACACTTGAAGCATTTTTTGAGCAACCTTCATTCGCGGATGCGACAGTTAACCCAGCCGATTTTTATTCTTCCAGCTTTTAATAGTTTTCCTACGTCTTCTGCGGGAAGGCTGATCGTTGCTGTTTGAGTTCCAGCCTCGCTGATGACGCCTTTAAACTCAGTGATATTGGTTCCCATCTTCTTGAGTTGTATTAGAAGGTCTCCCTTTTGTGTCCTTCTGATTTTAGACACCGCTTCTCCCACTGCATTTAGTTTGGGATCTGACTTTACTTTGCGTAATATGTCCGCGTAAGAGAGGGTCCCCGTCTAGCTTTTTGGGCCTCTTGCTGCTTCCATTTGGCGATCTTCTTTTTGGTGGCATTTGACCATTTTTGTTCTCCTGTCGCTTGCTCCTTGTTTGCAGTTTATCCGCTTATCCCTAGCCACAGGGGTCTCAACACCAGTTGCCCCATCTTTCTCCTTAGTGTTAACCAAAGATGAGTGCTTTTGCTTACACTTCGGCTCCCGGCGTTTGATGTTTGCGACACAATTTGGTGGGTTTTTCTGCTTCTGTTTTGGCTCCGGTGGTTCGCTGTCGGCAGTTGGGTGCTGCTGCTTCCATTTTAGCTCCGAGAGTTTGCCGTCTGCAAGCTGCCTTCTCTTGGGCTCTGGTATTGGTTTTAGTCATGGCGAAGTTTGCGAGGAGTTGTTCTGGCGAATCACCTCCTTTGCTTTCTCACCGTGCAGCTGAATCGCCGAGAGCTCATAGAGAGCTCTGATGCTTTCAATAGCGTCTCAGATCGCTTGATGGATCGAACGCCTTTTGCCGTCTTCCAGCATTTCCACCAGCCCTCTAATTTGCTCCCCCAGCTTGTGGAAATCAGATTTTTGGGCGTATGGTTCGACCGACATCTTTAGAATTGCGGGTAATTCGCGTCGTTCTGCGTTTCTTTGCGATGCTGCTACTTGACCAACTGGTGACCTTAGCATCCTTGTTCCCCCTTGGAAGGGGTTATCCACGTTCTCCTCTACTATTCCTCCGGTGTTTTTGTTTGGTTTGGTTGTAGTCATTTCTATTGGATCCCCACTCAAAGCCGCTATCAATGTTCGAATGTGCAGACATCTAAGGATCCCATGGTTGTCTTTGGAAGCAGTGGGGCCATGCGAGGGTGTTTTGCCCTTATGGTGTTTTGTGCCAGAGCCTGATCGGTGCCAACCAGGAATGTTATATCTGGACCTACACCATCAACTTAATAGTGACGAAACATTGAACGTACTTTGAGGCCTGCCAAGGTTTTAACGGGACGGGGGCGCTTGCTGCATTAGCCTAAAAGCCATTTCAACAAAATTTCACTCTTGCTTACTCAGGTAACAGAATACTACAAACGTCAGCCCTCATAGCTTCTTTTCAAATTTGTTTTCCAGTATGCCGTATGCTTGGTCTTAATGTTTCAAATTACATCATTATATGAAAATTCCCTTATAATTTACAGACTCCTTTGCATATCTGCAGGCCGTTCACTATCCGCCAGCTGTGACCCCCACAGTTGCCTGAGATTAACCTCACCAGCCCGTCCGGCTTGGTGACTGTGTGGTGCCCCTGTGTGCACTCTAACGAAGATGGCACGATATTGAAGTCGCATGTCTCTTTGCCATGAAAGCAATTATGTAAACAAAAAATAGTTTCGCTAACAACTAAGGGGAATTTGTATATGACCTTCACCTTCTCCGACATTATTAAATTACGAATGGCAATAGGGTTTTATGTCATTTCCGTAGGACCACTTTTTCGATTGAGACAATCTTCTCGTGATAATTTTACTTTTGGATATGTCAGATGTTTGGGATAAAAAAAAGTAAATTTTTGTTTTCTGGGACTCGAACCTTGAGTCTCCCGCTCGTGGATCACCCACTTAACCATTAATTCACGACGCCCATTATGAAATGCGAATGAAAATACCATTTCTTTGAGTTGCTTACACTCCTATTTGTATTATTTTATACAACGGTAAACAGTACTTCACTTCGATATCATTATCTTAGGTGGTTAATACATGAAGTGCGAATTAACATAAGAGGTTCAAGACGGTAAGGAAAGACCTCAGCTAAGGTGGTTACTTTTAGAAGAACTTGGATAACATAGAGAGCTGAAATTTTACACACTTGTAGTAAGAGAAGATCTTTACAGAAACGGATTTTTGATTTTCAAAATACAGTGAGTTGCAAAGTAATCACAATGTATAATTGGTTAAAAAATTGGATACTTAGTGTCTTTAGAGTGGAGAAATCTGAAATTTCCTAATGTATTGCTCTTCTGGCACTTTGCATTCAATTACTTCGCTTGGTATGGATTCGCAATAGATGACAATCATGTTTATACTTTTTGGTCAAAAGGTCTTACATTTCCTGAGGTTTCATACGTCAGAATTCAATGCATGTGGATAAGTAACCGCTTTGTCTAGACAGTTCGAAGTATCGTGTTTGCAATGAATAAGGATTTAAAGCTTTAGTGTTGGAATTTTGAGCCCAGTAAGTATCCGTAAGTTAGTATGTAGAATATTCCAAACAAGTCGTAACTGATTCTACTAAGTAAATCTAAATTTTGTGCAAATACTATTTCGTTATATCTGATTAGAAAAAGGGAAGGTTAGCACGTAATTCGAATGATTGTCAAGTTCCCACAGTTTGGCAGAAAAATACATGTGGAAATTCGATGAACGTAAGCAAATTAGATTATGTGTAGAGAACACTAAACTAACCGTCCTAATGATAACAAATTAATACAAGTTTCTTAATCACGAAACGCGTCCATTAGAAGTCGCCAACAAAAAACAATCCCGTGCCAGCAAAGTTTATGAATAAACAACAATATCTATCAGTCCGACTGTAAAATCATAAATTATCATTGTTGGAAACCCTGAAACCAGTCATAGCCAAAATCGTAGCACTTAAGGCAGATATTATCAATTTGATTTCTTTACAAAATATGACAATCACTGAACGCTGTGCGTTGTTAAAATGTATTCTTTAAAACTTCTGCGGTTTATCATCTTGGGATCAATGAAATCACCAAAAGGTAAAAAATACAAAAATAAAAAATCGCACACGAAATTAACGAAGAGATTAATTTGACATACAAGACTCAAACATCGGATGGCTGATTGATGATGGCACACACAAGAGTCGAAGAGTTTCGCGTTAGAATATCAAATTTCACCAGTGAATCACCCCATTTGGCCGGCGTTCGATTCTTAGAATAGAATATACTACACATGGACACGTGTACGTCAGCTTAGGTAAGACTGTATAATCGAGCCATTAGTAGATCTATTCTTTTTTAAAAGCAGATTTTAGTGTTCTTTGAATTTTATTGACAACTTTTGTACCAGGTGGCAATCGAGCAAATAAAACTATGATGAACCGAATTGTTAATTGGTATTTAATGGGACCTTGAAAGCTTCACGCTGAGCGATTGCATAAATAAGTTAGGGTGATAGAAAGCGGTAATACTTACAAATGAGAGAGGTGAATGAGTAGCAGTGAAGACAAAAAAAAACCTTCCACAGACATCTGTGGGTAAACATGAGAGGAATCCATTATGATATCACAGTATTTTTCATTTTACTAATGGCAAAACTTACTGGAAATTCTGAGAGTAAGCATTGAGACAATATAATAAGACCTCAAATTGCGGAATTTAATGCCAAAAATGGTAAGTTATTGGCTAGTCAAAAGCACAGATTCCATCATACAACAATGTACAACAGACTCCAATTACTCTCCATTCCACCAAGTCGGAAATCGATGGTAGCTAGTATGAAGTTTCCGAGGAATCGATACCAAAATCAATAGCCATGATTTCGCAGATAGCCGAATTATCAATCAAATAATCATATGTGCATGACGCGCAGAAACATCGACTTAGTTTCAGTTTAGAAGAATGAAGTAAATATTGGACGCACGCATGAAATAGTTGCAGGCTAGAAGGTAGGGGGTAATCCTACCCTGCTACACTCAGGTCACTACAGACCCATTGTGATACACACAAGGGGAAAGACTAAAAGCACCCTGCCCGTGACGTTCCTTTAAAAGAATATATAACCATACTTACTGTTGTTATGGTAGAAACCATCCTGTGGATTTGATATAGTTTAACCTTTGTGTCTACACCAGTAGCTTGCTGTGTGAGAGTGTATCATTAGTATTTTTTCTTTAGTATTTTTCATAATATAATTACAATAAATAAAAGAAATTGAACAATAACAAAAGCCAAATGTGTCATACTTTTTTTTTGCATGAATATTCGTTGTTAACTTTCGCCTTATTTCAGTCATTTCCATACGACCATGCATATTGTATGTCTACACCCGGGTGGTAGAGGAAGTGGGTTGTATCCTCGTAAACTTCCTCGTCACCACAACCCCTACATAGGTTTTCTTCCGTTATACAAGTCTTTTTCATATGATACCGCAGAGTATTAGGCCCCGTAATTACTCCCATAAGGGTACATAGGGATTTTCTATTCATTTGCATAAGTCTGTTGGTGCTGGCTCTTTAGAACTAGTTTTGCGTGGGATCACATACCAAATAAATGGAAAGAGGTTATCGTAAAATATATACCTGAGGTAGGTCGTAGACCAACAGATCCACTAAAATCATATCGACCTACAAGCCTTACCTTCTCCTTAAGACTGTGGAGAAAATTCTGGATAGACATATCAGATATGGGACCCTTCGTATGAACCCACATAACAATCATTATGCCTATCATAACAATCAATATGCCTATCAACCTGGTAAATCAAATACTCATGCTCTTCAGAACCTCACATCAAGAATTGATAAATCGCTTGGAGACAAAGAGATAACGGTAGGTTGCTTTCTTGATATCGAGGGTGCCTTTGATAACACCGAACACTCCCAAATATACAGATGTATCCGAAACATAGGAGTAGACATTACTACATGTAAATGGATAAAAAGGTATGCTAAAAGACAGGGAAATTAAAACCACACTAGGCAGCCATAAATTCAGCATCATTGCTGCGAAAGTCCATCGTAGTCTATGAACTGTTGACAATACTCGACAACGATGACCAATGTATATTTTCAAACAAAAAAGTCTTGAAATCCAACAAACGGCGGATTTTTTTTTTCTATTTTTCAAATAATTCAAAAATGAATTGTTGATTAGTCGAACGACTAGGTGCAATCCCATTCGGGATGACGAAAGTCATTTAAATCGGGTTAAAGTCGCTCACTATTGCAGAAGCATCCCTCGCGTACTAGCTCTGCAATGTCTTTGGATGATTTTTCCTTCCAGCGAATCCCCCCAACAAAAAAAAAAATGTCCAAGGGTACGCAGATGACATTACTATCCTAATCAGAGGTAAATTCGAAGAAACAATCTCGGATCGCCTCCAGAGGGAATTAAACCTAGTTGCCGGCTAGTGCAGGAAAGTTGGCTTAAATATCAACCCCAAGAAAAGTACCATAATTGCATTCACTAAGAGAAGAAAGCTCGATAGGCCTTCTTTGGAGAACCAATAGTTAAATTTCTTGGGGAAACCCTGGATGAAAAACTCATATGGAATTATAATCTTAATAAACGCATACACAAAGCCAGGATCTCCCTGTGGACCAGCAGAAGTATTCTTGAACTGGGGACTAAATCCCAAAATATTTCTATGTATGTATACAGCCATAGCGAGACCTATTGTCACAGATGTAGCATCCATATGGTGGGAAAAACCGATCAAAGGTCCACACAAGACAGGCTCAATAAATTACAAGGACTCGCTTATGTGTGTGCTACAGGAGCCATGAGAACTACTCCCACAGCAGCGCTTGGAGTCATACTAAATCTGCCGCTACTTCATCTTTATATCATGAAAGAAGCTAAAGTTCAATGCTCATTACAAAGGACGAAAAAAACACAAGATCTATTCATTCTGACCTTGTACAAAAAATCAGAAAGAGTGAACTACTTGAAATAAGTATAACACACAAATGTCTGCCGATATTCAACTTCAGCCATAACTTTAAGGTAACATTTCCAGGTAGAAGTAACTGGGAACAGAATAAACCTCAATTTACATGAAATTCTCATGTATGGTACACAGATGGATCCAGAACAGATGAAGGAGTTGGGGCCGGATTATATGGACTGAGCAGAAATACTCTCCAATACGCAAGTATGGATAAAAGTAGCTCAGTATTTCAAGCCGAAATATATGCAATCTACGAAAAGAACATTTATATTCTCTGAGATAGTAAAGCCGCGCTTCTTGCAATTAAGGCATATGAAATTACCTCAAAACTAGTATGGGACTGCCTTCAACTGCTCATAACATTAACCAGCAAAAACAGAGTTCATCCCATTTGGGTACCTGGCCACAGCGGTTATGAAGGAAAGAAAAAGCTGATGAACTAGCTAGAAAAGGATCCGCATCAAACTTCATGATGCCGAGACCATTCTGCGGAATACTAAACAGCACTGCAAAAAGGAGTATTAAAAACTGGCTTAAAGAAAAAGCGCATCATTACTGAATGGAATGGAAACAGACAGGCCAACAAATTCTTGCCAAATGCTTCCCACCTAAGAAAGAAACAACCCTTACAACTAAGTAAGAGTCAGATTCGCTTGGTCATAGGTTTCTTAACGGGACATTGCGGAGTTAAAAAAATACCTCATGGTCATAGGAATAGCATAAGAAGACGTATGCAGAATGTGCAAAGAAGACGAAGAATCAGCAGAACACATACTTTGCCACTGTGACTGTCTTACCATATATCTGCCACTGCACTCAAAGACATACCCGGATTCATTATAAAATCCGGCATCATGGATGAGCTTTAATTAGAGGAAATCACAATAGCCCCCCCTGGGGCCGCAGTGATAAAGGACTAGCTCCCTCCTCGATCATCAATTTACAATCTGGTCCTGGTTTTGTCGTAAATAAGCCATAGCTTCCTAGCGGTGACGCAAGTGTTTAGAGAAGCCCACCTAGTGTTTGCCTCTGTTAGAGCTTCGAGTTTAGTGTGCAAAGCGGGATATTCACCGAGGGGTCAGATTGGTCAGGGCTTAATGCCGAACCTCCTCTTGCCAGTTCGTCCGCTTTCTCATTCCCTGGTATGCCTTCGTATCCAGGGACCCAGCAAAGCTTCACCTTGTGCCGTGTTCCAACATTGAGCTCTTTCCGACAGCACTTCACAAGCTTCTTTTTTAATTCTATAGCAGTAAATTACATTCTGTTACTGCTATAGAATTAAAATGACGAAGAATGCACATAATGGAAAGGGAATGAAGGGGATAAGGAGTGGACATACGTTTTGGTAGTTTTTCTGATTTTTCGTGAAACCTGATAAACTAAAAATAAAGGAACCATGCACTTCTGAAGTTCAATTTCTACGTAAACTATTGAAGTAAATTATAGGGCAGTAAAAATGCGAAAGTGTTATCTGGGTCGTTGAATTACTGTTGTCTTATTGAGGGAGAACCTACAGATTATAATTTCTGACAATTTATCGATAGAAAAGTATTTTTTGTTGAAAATTGAATTTAAATTTTCAATGAAAAAAAAATGTTTAAATTTTATTAAACTGACAAAATATTGAAAGATTTGTCATTATAAACCTACTTCCCAACATCCGCAGTACGTAACTTTTTTTTACATTTAAAGAAACGATCTGACTGGGACTGGTGTGCGACTCAAAGCACATATGGTGTGCAACTCAAAACATATGAACAGTGATACCTCTTTAATATTATTAGTATAATTCTATAATCTTTTACATCTTTTAATATCATACTACTGTGTAACCCTATTGTTCTTATAAATAATTTACAAGATTAAGTCTAGTGCTAAGAAGAAATGTGAATTCAGTTGAAGCGTATAATATTATTATTAGTCTCATTGCGTACCATCAATATTGCAACATGTGACCTACGTCTCGAGTAGATAAAACGTTATTCTGTAAGATTATTTCTTTATTTTCTAGTCTATAGAACAATTCAAGTTCACACTATACTATTCTTCTCAAATTCTTTCCTTACAAGGTCTCTTTCTTCTCAAATCACTTTATCTCATTCCAATTACTTGATTCACAAATCCAAACTAATTACTTCTTCTTGTTAACTCTTAACTTTCAATTTATCACTAAATTACAACTTCGCCGATTATCACTTTTCCAATCTCTTCGTGCGGTTCGAAAACCAACTGCCTTGCCTCGATCGCCATCTGTCCTTATATAGTCGCATTTCTGATAGCCAGAAACTTCTAGCAAATTCTTCGACCACTGGAACAAGAAAATTCTGATGTAATAATTCCAAGATGACAGCTGCAGCCAATAATCTCTTGCGGTTATAATTCTCTTGCGGTTATAATTCTCTCTTAATTCCGTGACGTCGTATCCGTCTCTTACTGTGGACACGAACCTCTTGACCCCTTGACCAGTTAATTTGCTAATATCCCACTATAGCTACAGCAAACATCATGCACTGTGCAAACATATCCTTATTAACCTAAACGAACTTTCGGCGAAACATTTCACTGGCTTCGTATTCTTCATAAAATCCACAAGATCTCCCCTAATTATGAAACACTCATTTGCACTCACCAAAACCAACAAGTAACGAGAGTTGTGATAACAAAACTTCGCGATACAGTGCTAATTGGATCACAGGCACTTTATCCTGAAACTACTACTACATACTTTAAAAATTCAAAATGGCTTCCAAAATAATAAAAAGCTGTAGGCTTTTCCTCCCTGTCCAATTACCGACCCATTGCACTTAGGTCCTTTCTTTCCAAGGTCATGCATACGCTGATAAATCGTCAGCTTATGAAATATCTAGATTCACGAAAACTCCTTAATGACCGACAGTATGATTTTCGTAGTAAAACGTCCACTGGCGATTTAATGGCATATCTCACCGAGAAGTGGAACCAATCTCTCCATCACTTCGGCGAAACCAAGATGGTTGCGATTGATGTTTCAAAGGCATTTGACAGAGTTTGGCCTCAGGATCTTTTATTGAAAATGCGTGCATATGGCATCTATGAGACTCTTCTTCAATGGATTAGAAATTACCTTTCGGGGCGTATAATACAAGTCGGTTTGGACAGCTTCAAGTCTGCAAATTCACCAAATAAATGAGGGTGTTCCCCAAGGCTCTGTTTTGTCTCCGACTCTCATTCTTATTTTTATAAATGATCTCTTGTCTGCAACTTCTAATCCAATCCATTCTTTCGCTGATAACAGTACTCTCAGTTTTTCATATTCGTTCCCTAACTCACGTCCTTGCTCTTCGGCCGTAGAAGGGGAACGCCAACGAATGTTAAACACATTAAATTCCGACCTGGACAGCATAATCAAATGGGGTTCAACCAACAGAGTGAAATTTAATGCTTCCAAAAAACAATGCTGTCTTCTGTCTCTCAAGCGAAACCAACACTCTCAACCATTATCCATGGATGGTACTTGCATTATTGAAATCGAAAGACTTGCCATTCTCGGTATGTGTATTAATAACCATCTTCGACAGAACGATCACATACTCGTATTCGAGGTCGCCAAAAATGCTGCAAAATATATAGGATTCCTTAAACGATGAAAACCCCGTCTGATCTGGCCTCAATTTATAAAGCATTCATCTGCTCTAAGCTGGAATATAACGCCCATATCTGGTCTGGTGCACCCAAGACCGTTATGCACATTCTTGATAGGGTACCGAATCGCGCGTTAAAACTTATAGGTGATAGAGACATTGTGAATTGAATATCGGAGAAATGTCTTATGTCTCTCTCTGTTTTATCGTTTTTTTTTTATAAAAAATGCTCCAGCGAAATAGTCAGTTGCATTTCTCCCCTTTAAAATTTCACCCGCAATACGCGTCATGCTTCTAATGTACATTAGTTCACCAGTAAGTCCAATTTGATGTTAAGCTGAACGACACGAATGTGGAATGGTCTCATAATTCCTTCGGTGCGCGAAGATTATAAAAAAAAAACTAGAGTTTGTCAATAGAATTAACAAATTTACATTCAAATTTCGATTCCAACAGTATTTTTCCGCACCTGGAGCAATAACCAAAGAGAGATATGATACATCTCTACCCGTCAATTGACAAAATAAGCTTGCTGGAATTTAATTGCCTTGTTTAATAGAATATCTTAGTTATTTTTAGTTATTTCTGTAATTTTAGGTGTATTTCTATTCTTTGACAACTGCGATTATTTCCCCTCTGGGGAACTTAAAATATCAATTGATTATTGCTACACGATCCTTGGCATACAAAGTCGTAGTTCGTAAGTGAGTTCTTTTACAGCCAATTGTAATTTTTCCGAACTACCCTCAATACGCAATTCTTCAAATTCGGATTATTTTATTACGGATGTAACGATTCCGATTCCGATACTGATATATCGGCCGATATATCGGTATCGTCAATTATTTACCAGCCGATATCGGACAGTTTAAAAAGCGGACGAAACGAGGGCAACACTATAGTTTTTGCTGAGCATTGTATTTTTTCGCGCCTGGTTCACCTCGCCTGTCGGTTTTGTCAGTTTAAGTAGGAAACCGTTGCTAGATTGACAGCATAAATTTGTGTTGCTATTCGTGATTCTCTTTATTTATACAGTGATTTGAGGAGTATCAAATTGTTTTAAATACTTTAAGTAAAAAGGCGACGCCTTTAAAACGTACAAGTTCCATCTGGAAACATTTTCAAATAAAGCAGGATGATGACACAAAGGCGACTTGTTAGTACTGCAATGTCAGTTTTTTTCGTGGTAGTAAGGCGGTTTCATCCAAGGGCTACACGACAACAAACATGTGGACACACGAAAAGCGCTATCATGAAAAAGAGTTGGAAAACTACGCCCCATCTACCTCAAAGACCGACAGTGGTCCGCCACTTAAAAAAACAAGCAACTTTAGAACACATTTTGGAAAAAAGTGTTATGTACGATACTGAAGACCCTAGAGCAAAAGCGGTCACACAAGCAATAGCAGAACTAATATGTAAAAAAAACTCACAACGTTTCTTGTCACGTGCTTATCCAGGATGTCAGTACTCGCTGGGATTCTACACTTCAGGCGCTTAAAAGACTTAAAGAGCAGCGCGTTGCAGTTCAAGCTTCTTTACCTCATATGAAATGCAGAACCGAATTGGCTACAAAAGAGTGGGTATTGCTGGAACAAGTTGTGTCGACCTTGACAGATTTTGAAGAAGCTATAAAATCTATAAGTGAATAGTCTCCTTGCTTGTCTGACTCTATACCTCTAATTAACAGTTTGCTAAAAGTTTTAGAACAGATCAAGGATCAACAGATTGCGGACAATTATAGCCCAGAATATTCTACTTTTGTGGGAAATTTGATAGCCGGAATCAATGACAGATTTCGCTATTTGAGAGTGAGGAGTCATTTATTTTAGCAACAACATTAGATCCACGCTATAAATTGCGTACATTCTGTCGAAAACAAAACTTATCTCGTTAATTACAAATACAAACAGGGATAATGTGGATAATGTACCTGTAGAGTCACAAAGAGGCCAAGATCAAGATAAGATTTTTACAGGTATCTGGAGTGCTTGTGACAATTTAATTAAAGATCAGATTAAATTATCAAACATGTCTACTTATCCTGAGCAAGAAGAGGTGGAATCTTATTTAAAAAGTCCCAATATTCCAAGAGAAATTCCCAAATTTAAAAAAGCTTGCGCAAAAGTACCTATCTTACCAACTGAGCTCAGTTGCATCAGACCGTCTTTCTTCAACCGCAGCCCTCATACAAAATGATTTGCGTAACAGATTATCTGCAAAGTATTTGAAAAAACTTTGCTTTCTGAACAAAAATCTGCCAAAAGTGGCCTTTAATTATTAACTTTATCTACCGGTTTATTACTTTGTGTATGTAATGACAATTACTTGCTTAATAACTTAGCTTACTTGACAATAATTCTTATCTTAATAAATAATATCTTTGAATTTTTTAATTTTTATTTATTCATTTCTACACTCAAGGTTGACTTTCTGTTAAGTATAGGTAAGTTACATGCAAAATAAATATATACAAACGCCCGAGGTACATTCTTTATTGTATATTTGATTTATTATCTACTAAGCTATTGATATCGGTATCGGTATCGCCGATTTTTTTCTACAGTAATCGGTATCGGTATCGTATCGGCCAAACTATGTATCGTTACATCCCTACATAAAACCATACATATTTGTAAACATTGTGGCTTTAACGTTTTAAAGGCTTTATTGAGGTTCATTCTCATTCACGGCAACGAAACACCTACTTGTACAACAAAATCAAGAGGTAAATTCCCAAAACCATCTATTCATTTCGAATCACAAGGCCAAATCAATTCATCAATTTTAAGTAAGGTAAGTTAACTAAATAAGGCTCGGCAGCTAATAAGGTCCACCTTTCAAAAGTCCCGCTAAATGTTTGCAGATTACAATGAGAATACAATAAGTATGAGTATGTTTAATACAAGCACACAATGTTTAAAGCCGAACGACATGAATGTGAAATGATCGACCAGTCTCTGTATTTCCCCATAACTACAACCTTCAAACATTTAAAGCTAAAGGGCAAATGCATCTCCTCTGTTTCTCATCCCCCTTTTCTCAAACACCCGTGCTCTGAAATAATATAAGGGTATTCATTGACCCATTTGGCCCGCGAAATTATAAAAAATAAAAATTAAGGTTATACGACTAGAAATACTTGGTCGCGGAGTTGTTTGTGCTTGCACATGACGCACATGAACTTCACCCTCGACAAATTCAAAACCAAAGATTTCTGCGACTTTTTAAAAAAGAAGACCAAGCCATTTATAAATATCTTTACTTTCTTTTCGATACGAGGTACAGACGTAGGAATCGATACTTTGTTCTAATACAGTAGCAGTAGGTAATGAGAGGCAGAGAGAGAGAGAGAAATAGAGAGATAGAGAGAGAGAGAGAGAGAGAGAGAGAGGGAGAAAGAGAGAGAGAGATGCGAATTCCGCTTAATAGATGATCCCACACTAACATCCAATCTCTAACCGTTGGCTCAACGGAGACTAGTAGAGACCTACACACATATGTTTCTTTTATAGATATTACCACGACAGATGTTCCGAAGACTTCAAAGGAATGTTCCCTGAAAATGCGACATTTGATCGTTTTACTAGCCAAGCCGCTAAGGCCCATCACCTTTATAACCACTTGGCATCCGCATGAAAATCCCTCTATCAAAAATTCTGCTACTACAGATTCAAGCTATTCAAGAGAAAAATCAACAAGCATCCACAGGCATCTCGAAGCGTTGCTCAGCGTTACATGTGCACCGTCTCCTTTTTCATGGGATCGTATAGTTGCATATGTGAAGAAATTTATATCATTTCACTCCAAAACAAAGTAGTTAATCAATAGCGTAGGCGAAACTTTGTCGGTAGCATTTTGTTATGGGAAATGGATAAGTTGGATGACTTCATAGGATACTTTAAAACTTTTACGTATTTGGGAGTATAACTGCGATTTGATGTAAACGGGAAGTACTCTTTACACAAATTGCAAACATACATATAGTATACCTCAGTGGCGTGGGGTGAAATTTCAAGAGAGGGAAGCCGAAAAAATTTTAAGAAAAATGTTTTATTCAAGACCTTTGTTATGATCATTGGAATTTACGTAGACAATGAGCTCATCGCATAAAAAAAGTGGCTTCGAAAGAAGCCGTTCTGGGCAGAATAATCTATATAAGTTATTGATAACTCGAAGCGTTGTTAAATATAAAAAATTCAGCAATTACAATTATGTACTACCTATTTGTACTCTAAAGCTATCTTACGATTCTTTTTTACAATCTCTTTCATAAAAATTTGAGTTATTTTTAATTTCTAAAAGAAGGTGCTTTTCGATAGATAAAAGTTTTAGGTCTGAGAGTCTTTCTTCTTTGTGGGAATTTCTTAATTGTGGACTATTTTTAAAGTCGAAAAAGATCTTTCGACAGAGGCCACAGGGTTAAAAAGATTTCACACAATGTTAGAGCTTGAGAAAAAGTATCTCTAAGCATTTCCGTATTAAAATGCTTATAAAGTTGAAAAACCTCAAGCTTTTTAAGTGAAGAGGTAGTGTATAAAACTTTGAGTTCCTTTTTTTAAAGTAGTCAAATTAAAAATTCCATGAAATAGGTTAATTAAAGAAGATATTTTATAATCCGACATTGAATTAGAAAAATATTCATATTTTGATTTGTTTAACAAATCAAAGAAAATATATGAACTAAATGAACTATACTTCTTCTTAATCTGACTTGTAACATTATCTATAATTGCTACAAAATTTGGCTATAATTTGTATTTGAATCAATATTAAGTAGTCGGCGTTTGCGTGGAGGTTCTGAGCAGTTACTTACGCTCTCATAGATTGAGTCAAATGAGTTTAAAAATTCAGAATGAATCCATGACTCAAAACCCTCGATCTCTTGCTTCGCAAGCTCTACGTCTTCTCTGCAATTGAATGAGACATTCACTATACGCGAATGATATTGCCATCGAGTCTCTGATATCCCGGAATGCCAGCTCTTGTTTTCCTAGAAGAACTACAGTGTCTATGAAACGCTTCATTAAATCGCGATTGCGATCAACTTTTCTATTATGAGACTCGTAAGAATTCCCTAAAGAAGTCTCTATGCGATATTCGCCAAATTCATGCAAATAATCAATTTTCATTGGTGGTGTCGAGCGACCTAGTTCTATAACTTTTTTTTTATTTACAAAAAAGAAAGCTTACTGAACTCGTGGGTTTCTTTTAGAAGAAAATCAGTTAAACAACACTCAAAATTAACTAGAGACATCTTGTCTAAGAATAATAAGAATGTTCAATGGGGCACCTCTTGAGTAGATTTATAGTTACTTACTTGGTATATAGCTAATAACTATTCACTTAGCTCACTCACTATTTTATAATAATTTAATAATTTAAAACACTAACTTAACTACCAATATGTAGTTAAGTTAGTGTTCTAATAATTAGCAGTCACAAAAATGACAAAAATTTGCATCCAAATTTTCAATAAATCACGCACAATTACACAACTGATTTGCAACCGTCATTTCAAATTTGCAAACAAAATAATACCCAACAAGTAAGAAAAACCTCAAACGCCGTTCGAACCACTACATCAAATGGTTTGATGAACAAATAATTGAATGTGATGGTTGGCAAGTGGCAAAATAAAAATATCTGATATTTGAAAAGGGAAGCCGGAAGGAATCGGCTTGTATGGACGCCACGCCACTGGTATACCTATAGTTTATGAGGGCAGAATACCCAAATTGGGAAAATAACTTAATGAATCTAAAACAAACTGTTACTACTGTAGTAAAAGCCAGTATAAAATCAAAATCATTGGTGAAAATATTTAAAAATTTAAATTGATCCTGCTCTGAGTGAAAATCGAAATAAATCCAACCTACCTGTGCCTTCTTTACAGAAATGTTTCGAAAACATTCTAATGTATCTGCTTTGCCGAAAAAAAAACAACAACAATAAGAATCAATTTGCTCCAAATAATATGTTTCGTCAACAACGAAATGTTGCTCCCGCTATCAAGGTGGTAGTATAAAAAAAGTGAGACAAAATAAAAAAAAAAAAAAAACGTGCAAAGTCTTGCAGTATTTATAGTCTCTGTCTCTACCTAGTCCTGCCATAAGTTTTGCTACAAGTGCAAAACGGTAATTAAACAACAATATTTTGGATTAGAATTTATAAAATTTATTAGCTTAAATAGTAAGCATTTAAAAAAAAAGTGATTTATTCAAAGTCACCGCCTTATGCTTTAATGAAGGTCCTCAAACTGTGCGGCCACTCCAAATTTCGGTGGGACCTCTTACAGGTCATACTCTTCAAAATTAACCATAAACAATAATACAAAGGATTCAAATACGGGCTGAAGGCCAATCCTCGGATGTAATAAAAGCAGGAATATTGATTCTAAGCCACTGCTGAGTTGTTTTGGCTTTATGTCCTGGAGCAGTCTTGTTGGAAAACCCGTCCTACACCATTAAAAAGGGTATTCATAAAGCCTTTAACGATGCCTTCTAGGACATCTTCTTGGTACACCTTTGCCCAGTTTTGACTCACTTTCCACAAAAATGGAGAGCAGTAACTCCTTGATGGGATACCCACCACCAAATCATTATCGAAGGAGGATGATGGCCGCGCTGAACCATAGGAACTGTATTTTTTGCTTTTTCAGATTTCCTTGCAAAATGTTATTGTGAAAATCTTTTTGTCCGTTAAAAGGATATTTTCGTGGCCGTTGTCCGCGTGTCACTGCAAGAGTCGCTTGCATCTTTTAAGCTTAATTTGCTTTAAATCGACGAAAGGTTTTCATGTTGAGATCATCCCGAATGAGCCTTGACATAGATATGGTGGATATGGACGAATGTGAAATGACCTATCCTGATAAACCTAAATGAGCTTTCAGGGAAATATTTCGCTGACTTATGAAACACCCATTTATAAATTAATTTATTCTAATTTTACGAGTATTTGCAAAACCAGTTCAGCGATTCTACCTCTCAAAAAACTGAACAATATTTATTTTAAAATTAGAGCTTAAATACTATCTTAATGCTAACGGAGGCAAACATCCAGGGGCGACGTGTTCCCATAGGTGCTCTCCCGTTTCAAGCTGTACGTAATGTGGGTCCAGTGATGTCGACGGATTATGTTGCATGTCGCACAGACGTAATGTCAGCGGAATTCTGAGGCAGACTCATGGGAAGTGATGTTCAGTTTTTGGTTTTGTTAACCAGGTGTGGGAACTTATTCTGTATTAACTCTTCCCTTATCAAATTCGAGTGCCCTCACTCGTAACCTTGCAGAATGGTGAAAATTGACTTACACCAGACCTTTTGATCGGCGATGGCCATTTTAAAATTTCTGCAGGTGGCTCTGTTGATAATTCAACTGCCGTTTGTATTTCACTTGCTTATACCGTTGTAGAGGTTGTTTTCCATGCGTGCTGAAAGCAGCATTAGGGATATTATCATAGTTGTGATGTTTTAGCGAAGGTGGCTTATGTAGTGAGTGTAATTTCAGTGCAGCTCTTTCATCACTTCAAGGGTTACAAGTTTTTTGAAGGCTTTCGACGGTGAGTCTAGTTGCATGGTAGCCTTGAGCTGGGAACTTCGTTGGAGACAATGGTTCGATTATTTCCTCAACAGTTGGAATATGTTGGTTGTTGATATCGCTGCAATTTATTGGTCTGCTTCGTAATAAATTTTGTATGCACTCCGTGTTACTCAGATTTACAATTTCATTACTCTTACAAAAAGTTAAATCATTAAAAGTTCTACAGTTTTCTTTAATTCCATAAAAATCATTTGCATATTGAAGTAAGTTATTAAATTAAATTTCATTTAAATCTATCATCCTGACTACCATGTCCAAGCTAGATTTGTACCTTTGCAAGTACCTCTACTTCCACAGAAGTTTAGTAAGCAACTGCCACTCTCTAGTGACTTCTGGCCGTGTCTCTAGCTTTAATTGTATCGATAATGAAAGGTGATCTGAGTGTGTCATTTCCTTGACTTCTAGACCCGTCACTGTAAAAAACTTTATTTTCTAAACCAACCCAGCACCTAGTTTGAAGGTTCTAGTGATGGGGAAATGCAGAGCTTGGTAGATCATTCGACATTCGTGTCGTTCGGGGCCAGATCAGACGGGGTCAAATATTTCTTGCATGTGATCGTTCCATCGAAGATTGTTATTAATACACATACCGAGAATAGCAAGTCTTTCGGTTTCAGCGATACAAGTACCATTCATTGTGGACCTGTTACTACGAAAACCATACTGTCGGTCATTAAGAAGTTATCGTGAATCGAGATATTTCATAAGCTGACGATTTATCAGCGTTTCCATGACCTTGGAAAGAAGACACGTAAGTGCAATGGGTCGGTAATTGGCCAACGTTTTTTTTTTAGGGACCGGCTGGACAAATGCTGTTTTCCATCTAGTCAGAAAGAGCTCTGAAGAGTAGGATAGACAGACAAGCTTAGGCAGAGGTTTTGCCAGCGTAGAAGAACACATCTTCAAAACTATGGGGGGGATACCATCTGGACCAGCAGATTTGTGTATGTTAAGACCTTTGAGTATTCATGCAACTATACGAGTGCGAAAGTGGACTTGTCCCATGGAAAATTTGAAGCTCTCAAATACAGGTGGAGACAAAGTATTATCTAACAGCGTGGAGTTCGCTGCAAATTGATAAGTAAGCAGATTGGCTTTGTCTAAGAAGCTCACAGCTGGAATGTCACTGTAAATGAGCGTAAGGATGGCAGACGAGACAGAATTTTTAATATTTTTGACGAATGACCAAACATTTTTGCTACCTTTAGGACATTTTGCCACAATTTTTGGCCATATAAGAACTTTACAGTCGTTCTGGCTTGTTTAAACTTCTTTCTGTTCGTTGGCTTTATAAAACCGAAAACTTACTTCTTTTATGCTGTACGTAATGGAATGTGGGTGCAGTGATATCGATGGACTATGTGGTATGCCGCACAGTCGTAATGTCAGCGGAATAATGAAGTAAACTTATGGGAAGCATTGTTGTGCTTTGGATTTCGTTAACCATTAGATCGCGAGAGTTGAGGTAACAAAAATGCGGGGTACAGTGATAATTGGTTCTCAGGCATTTTAACCTGAAACTGTGCTTTCTATCTACTTACGTTTAACTTATAGTCAGTGGCCTGGCACTGAATCCGAGTCCTAGGACAAAATTTAAAAATGCAAAATGACTTCCAAAATAATAAAGCCCTCCATACATCAAGACGAATACGAGCGCGGGCTGCAGGCGCATTGTAGTTCTTGTTTAATTTCGCGTCGCGTTTGCGTTCATGTTGGCATTCGCGTTCACCGTGTTGAAGGTTTTAACGTTCGCTAGATCATTCGCTATCGATGGATCGCTTATTGTTTGCAAATTTCTGTAGAATCAACGAATTTTTCATTTAACTTTCGATTTCCAATAGTCTTCTTCAGCACCTGACTAATTGACAAGTGAACCGATACCGGAGTAATAATACCTGTTAATTGACAAAATAAGCTTGATTGGAATTTAATTTCCTAGTTTAATGGAATATTTTAGGCATTTCTGTAATTTTAGGTTTAATCCTATCATTTGACAACTTTATATCTGATTATTTCCCCTCTGGGGAACTGAAAAATGTCAATTAATTATTGCTACACGATTGTAGGAAGCCCATTTCAAAATAAACATTTCTTTTTTTATCAGCATTAAATATATACATATGCACAGCACATTTAAATTCAGCATTTACAAAAGAACACGGATACTGAATACTCTATGCCTAAGTTTGTTCTCGTACTTACATCTAGGACAAGTATCGTACTATAATAGAGAAACTCACAAGGTGGGTCAACCCTATCTGTATGTCCGCCTGAGTACGAGTATGTATGGTCGACTGTAGGCTACACGTCTGGACGGATTTTCTGCAAAATTGATTTCCCTTATTATTAGGGTTACAATTTTAGGTGAAATCCGAATTTTTATTCTAATTCTAAAATTAATGGTACTTTACTAATAGCCGATTTCGATGAAAATATTTTCGAAACGAACAAGTTCCCCAGTCATCTGGACAACCACCCTTGAAGTTCACTGAAACTTAATACCAGCTGAGTTTCAAACCAACTACGCCAATCTGTCTTTCTCTCTGTTTCTCCCCCTTTCCACAAAACGCCCGTGTCCTAAAATTAGTATAATGGTATTCATAACCCCTTTCACACGTGCAAATTATAATAAAAAAAAAAAGTTATGGTGAACATATGCTAATAGCTGGCGTACAGGTTATTCGCAAAAATACGTATAACGGTATTTTGCTTATTGACCAGTTTTTAAAAACTTTCCAGTTTTCGAATTTGATTGGCTCGATTTTGTTCAAAATCGGTACAGTAATAATATATGACATACATACAAAGGTGGTGGCATACCAAGTTTTGGAAAATTGTCGTATAATCCGGGAAATAAAGCCTCACAAAGATCTAGTAGTACGGTCTGGCTGCTGCCTGGTCACAATACGGATATATTGTGATTACTTTAGGTCACGCCATGAAAATTCGTCGACAAAGACTTGGGGCTACCTTCACGAGGTTTACAACATAGCATACCAAGTTATTAAGAAAATTGAAAAAAAAAACTGTTCGCTTTTAGATCTGACGATTTTGCTAGCTAACAAAATATAGGAAGAAATACCCCCACTTAGCCTCGAAAACGACAATGCTCGTCAAAAAACACTTGGAGGAGTTTTAAACTTGTTCGAAAAAGAGTTAGGGCACGGTGATAGGCACCGTTGGTAAACAGAGAAATAGCCAGACAAAATTGAGCTTATTAATAAGGAGGACAATTGGTGTAGTTTATCTGCAGTCTCACCGAGTTAGTCTCTGTCACCAAACGTTTCATTTTAATTACATGACCGTACAATGAGTCACAAGTCTGTGATGCAACTAAATTGTAAATATCTACTCTACATTACTATAAAATGCGATATATAAACAAGTTTCAGGAGTAAATGGGTTAAAAGGGACTAGGAATAACTACACCACAATACCCCCGTAGATCCTTTTATTTATGCGGAAAATCCTTCACCACATTCAAATCGTATTTTTACAAAATGCATTTAAAATTTCATTACCAATTGGCGCATTTTTTTTATAATTCGGCGAATAGTAGTTGTAACCAATACTTCTTTCCGATGTACCTATAACAAGTTGCTGGCAACTGTAATCCATCTTAAAACTCTTTTGTGCGCTAGTAAACTAATAACCCACGTAGGCTTAAAAGACAAATGACCACTCAGTATACAACACAAGCGTCTGAGTTAAGCATATGCAACTTAATAATAATAATAATAATATTTTGGCGCTAACAGCTTAATCCAGGGCCTGGTCTAGTTTCTCGCAGCCACTCGTGCTGTGCGCCTCTCGAATGGTTGGTCTCAACAGTTTTATAGCGTTTCTAAAGGTCAATTTTTTCGATTGAGAGATGGGATGCCTGTCAGACTTTCGCGAGAGGTGGGACCGTGAGAAAACTTATTTTTTTATTTCTGTGTTTTCTTGGATTCGAACCTTGAACCTCTCACGTAGTGATCGCGCACTTAACCACTGAGCCATATGCAACTATAATCCGCAGATCATATTGTCCTTCGATAAACACTGTTATTGATTATTCCCTTACTGTTCCAGCTAAAAAGAGGAGTGGCCATTGCCTCTATGTTGCCGTGTAGCTCATTTAATCGTCTTACCAATTAACAGATTCTAGATTTCATTAAAAATTCTGTAACTAATGTGGTGATGTAACCAATCAGCATATTAAATATAATTTCTAAATCCCTGCCAAAAATTAACATATTTAATATGCACGTGCTCCATTAAGTCATTTAATATATAGGCTCTCCTATGTACGAGGATATACTTAGATGTAATCTTAGGACAAATTCTTATGAGCATCCTTTACCTAGCAATCAATACAAACAAATGAGAAACAAATTAAATTATTTGAATAATTGATAAGCTCGCATGAGTTCAATTAATAATTTCGTTGTATGGTTTTAAAACTGTGTGAGGAGCAATAAAACAGTATATATGTATAGAGATACAAAACTATCGGAAATAATAAATCTTAAATGAAGAACTCGAAGCCGAATCCCGTTTTTTTTTTTTTTTTTTTGAGAATGGTAAAAAATATTTTATGTATTAGAGACATCTTGATAATAAGGCGCGTGGAAAAATTTATCTCACACAGAAATAAATGAATCAAACATCTCTGAAGTTGGGGAGAAACAACTTATGCTAAGGTTCGATCAACCGTGCCAAAAACTTGATTTCTACGATTTTTTTTTTGTTTTATTTGTATCTTGGATGGATTTTTTTATGCCATTGCTTTAAATTGATATCATATTAGGAGGCAGTAGCTGACAGCCATAAATCATTTCGAGAAGCAATAAGATTTATTTTTTCTGTCACGGCTAGACTACATGACGCCTGATTATCACTTGACGTATGAATTTGTTTTTTAATAATTCTTTAGTGGTATATGATACATAGCTGTAGTAATTTGAATGAAAATTTTGATTTTGCATAATTTTTTTTGTTATAATTTGCACGTGTTAAAGGGGATATGAATACCCTTATACTAATTTTTTTTTTTTTTTTAGAACACGTGCGTTTTGTGGAAAGAGGAAAAGACAGAGAGAAAGACAGAGTGGTGTAGTTTGAAACTCATGTGGTATTAAGTTTCTGTAAACTCCAAGGGTGGCTGTCCAGGGGAGTATTTTGTTTGTTTTCGCTATTATTGTTATTGCTTATAATTCACAGTATTTTTTTCCGTCCACCTGATGTCATCATCACGATCAAGTTGCATTTTAGCCATATGACCACCCTACTGCCAGTGTTGTGCCTTCACAGTAGAGTTGACTTAGCTTTCGCAAGTGATCGACTTTTTTATTTATTTCATGCAAAATAAATAGATGATTCGTGACATCAGGATTCGAACCGTGAATCAACAGCGTGACAAACGATGATGTTACCACTACATCACAGCCACTCTCTTTGAAATAAAGAACTGAAACAGGCAATAAGGCAATACAATTGCCTTGGCGCGATATAAGATTTTGGATGCGTGACCTGTTTAATGTTACTAAAACGCGAAAATCTCATTACCCCTCGCGATATATATTCATCCATGTATACTATCAGAGCCGGATTAAGCACCTTTTTACCATTAGGTAACAACTCTCTGGCACCTCAGTACAAAAAAGTAAAGGATAATAATAATAACACTTGTTTTAATTATTATGAAAATAAGAAACAAATAAGTAAAATGAGAACGTGGGAATAAAGTTAGAACATATGCATATAAATTATTTCTGCAGGGTGTTTCAGTTCAAGAAGCAAATCCTCCACGTGTCAAATAAAAAAAAAAAAAAAAATAAATAAATAAATGTTACTGGTTAATTTCACTCCATAAACCGGTGCCATTAGTTGAAGTTGAAAAAATTGGACTTAGAAGTACTATAGTTTATCAAGCTATAATTCTTAAGCGGTTATATCTATGATGATCGTTTTGTACAATAATTGTGAAAGGATAAGTTAATAGGTAGAATGACATATCATGAATGACTTTGCCATTTAACAGACCTTTCGCAGACTTAAGCGGCTCGAATTTATTTATTTTTGTTTACTTCAAGCTTGATTCTCTCAAAAAGTTGCCCCTTAATTTGTTTGTATCAAAGTTTTTATTGTTAAAATCATTTTCCTGACTTCAAGAATGGTACGTCAAAAAACATCCTCCTTCGAAAACGTAGCAAAGTTCCCGCATTACTTCATAAATAGTTTTAAACTTCCGAGCAGTTTACCAAACTACAAGCTCCACCTGGAGACAGGAGTTGCACCTCTATCTCTGGATGTCCTCAAGCTCCATCTTGATTATATGGTAAGAGTCGTGGCAATGAATCAAGAAAAGATATCCAAGTTAGTGCGATATGCATCGCATCGCGATTTTAGTCTGCTAGTTAAACCAAATGAGCAGCCCACTTCCCTAAAACAAAAATTCAACACCTTGCTGGTTAAAATTGGTTATGGTATGAATTTGTAAATGAAGCGAAGTCATACCGACAATATTACAGCAAAAGGTACCATTATTTGGAACACAAAACATATTTCTTGGCTAGGACTAGGTTACGTTAGGTTGAGGTGGCTGTCAGATAAAAGCCAACACACTTAGACCAGTAATAGGTGCATTGTGATACCACATGTGTTTGGAAAGCGGTCTCTAGCCTATTCATTGTACCATTTGGTGCTTCTGATGAAGCGTAGGAGGGCCCTAACGTCTATTTTTATCAGATCATTTAGGTGGTTAAAACAGAAGGCTCCTAAATGGAGTTTCCTTCTTTGGGAGAGAGTTGGGCAGGTGCAAAGAAGGTGAAGAATAGTCTCCTCCTTCTCGTCCATGCAGCTCCTGCAGAAATTATTTGAGAAAACGCCAAGCCTTATTGCATGCTTTCCTATTAGACAGTGTCCAGTAATGACACCTATAACAGCGCTGATATGCATTCTTCTGAGGGAAATCAAATTCTTAGAGCGTTTCAGATCCAGCCAAATCTGTTTTGTCGTTAGACAAGTTTTACCACTTGTCCACCTAGAATTTTTCCTTTCAATAGCATCCATCTTTAATTTAAGTTTGTATGTAGCGATCGGCATATCCAGTGAACTTTTGCCTGGAAGGATGGAAATTGTTGTTCCATGTCTGGCAAGTTCGTCGGCCTTACAATTTTCTGGAATGTCCCTATGCCCCGGCACCCAAATTTGTGAATATTGAACTGCTCCGCCATCTCTATAAGACACTATCGGCAGTGTAGAGCTGTTATAGAATTTATTGAGTATGATTCCAAGGATTTGATTGCTTCTTGGCTATCTGAAAAGATGTGAATATCAACGGTTGATATCACGTTTTTCTTTATCCAAGACAAGACTTTCCTTATTGCCATTATCTCCACCTGGAACACGCTACAGTGGTTTGGGAGACGGAAAGAAATATTTAAATTAAACCTATCGGAGAAGATACCACCACCCACCCCGTCGTTAGTTTTTGAGCCGACGCGACGGTATTAAAATGTAACAATTTATCTTCCGTAAAACCACATCCCATAATGCTCTGGAAGGGATGGTAACTTTAAAGTTTTTGTTAAAATTTAACTTGGGTATGGTGTAGTCAATGTCTTCAGGGAATATATTAAATTTGTTTAAGATGGAGACGTGGCCATATATTTTCTTGGACCACTGAAAAGTAGCTTTAAGGCGAATAGCTAAGCTAGCTGCCACTTGCCTACTAAAAATGGCGAGGGGTGTTAAATGAAGAAGAGTGTCCATAGCTGAGGAAGGTGTCGTACGCAGTGCTCCACTAATTCACAGAATGTTGGACCTTGCTTAAATTCTTCTGGTTTATCGTCTTATTCAAAGCAATCCACCAGGCAACTATCCCGTACATAAGGATCGATCTGTGCTTTTTCCACAACAACAGGAAATAGAGGTACAGACGGAGAGGAAAACCACTACGGGGGCGTTACCAATACCTCTCGTCACAGCAGCAGAAGTCCTACAAGTCTGCAAAAACATCAATGATTAAAAAGCACCTGGTGTTGATGGAATCTAAAACATTGCATTAAAAGCTGCAATTAATTGGCGCCCGCACATCTTTGCAGAGGTATACAACGCTTGCCTTAAGGAAGGAGTATTCCCCGAAGCAAAGACTTGTCCTCTTACCAAAAGGTAATAAACCACCGCAGCATCCCCTATCGTATAGGCCTCTATGCATGCTGGACACCATGGGCAAAATACTGGAATGCAGATTAGAAAGCACGATTGATGAAGCGGGAGGCCTCGAAGACCGTCAGTGTGGCTTCTATAAGGCACGTTCTACGATTGATGGCATCGACGAATTCGTAAATACATCGAAAAAAGCCATCGAAGGAAGGCGATGGAAGGGCGGAAGTAAATAGTACTGCGCAATCATAACGCTGGATGTTAAAAACGCCTTCAACACCAAAAACTGGAGTAACATTTTGCGAGCACTTACCGCCAAGAGATTACTGGACTACCTGTAGAAAATAATGGCAGACTACTTTAGAAATAGAATACTGTACTATTGCATCGACCACGGAATGAGGCAGTATAACGTCACAGGCGGCGTCCCCCAAGGCTCCGTACTAGGTCCACTATTGTAGAATCTAATGTATGACGACGTCCTCAGACTTCGAATCCCGAGGTCCTCTAAAATAATTCGCTTCGCCGACGACATAGCGATCGTTGTAGTGACCAAATTTCTTGAGGAGTTGGAGCATTACTGTAATGAAGCTATCGGGATGGTACAGGACTGGCTAGTAAGCATGTACCTAAAACTAGCAGAGGAAAAGACCGAAGTAGTGCTCATCAGCAGCAGACGAGTTATGGAGCCTATAAGAGTAACCGTGGGCGATCACGTTGTAGTTTCCAAACCAGAGTTGAAGTAAGTGAGTGTCAACAGCGATGAGTCGAAGTGAGACACTGAAGTACCACCAAGAACAAGCCTCGAAGAATGGCAAGTGAGATGGAACTTTTCTGGCAAATGCAGATGGACGCAGAGATTGATTCCCAATATAGACCCCTGGATCAATAGGAAGTATGAAGAGCGGAGCTTCTGTCTGACGCAAATACTTACTGGTCATGGATGTTTCAAAGCTTACCTCCATAGATTTGGACACGAAGACAACCCTTATTGCCCAACGTGCACGGAAGCAGTAGAGGATGCAGAACACATCATGTTCCAATGTGCACGATATCACGAAGAACGTAATTTGCTGGCGAACAGACTGGGTGTGGACGTAACACCAGAGAACACCAACAGACAAATGACGTGCACGCAAGAAGCTTGGGAAGCAGTAAGCGAAACTGTGGCTATCATCATGAAAGAACAACGAAGAGACGAGCGACAGCGAAATATCACGCAGATGGCTGCCAACATGAACGAGCCGAGTATGTAAGTCTGAAGTCTCCCTCGCGATGAAATGCTTGTTGGCAGTATCGCGAGGACCAGGGGTAGAAGGGGAGATGGGTTTAGTGGGGGGAGATCCCTCACTGTGACTGAGTACGGGTTCAGTTTCGTCTTTGAAAGATTCCCACTTCCCAACGCAAAAAAAAAGATCGGTCTGACGATGAGATATAGAGCCAGTGAGTTAATAGGGTTGTTAGCCCCATTTACTCCCAATGGCTTTTTTGCAAGAGAAGAATGCGACAGTGGCTTTCTTTACTCTCTCTTGTCTGTTAGGTTTCCAGCTGAGATCTCTGTCCAAAATAAGACCCAGATATTTTGCTTCGTTTGAAAAGGTTAAAGCTTGTTCCATTAAGGGATGGAGGGTCAATAGGTGGGATTTTATATTTCCTTGAGAAGAGTACAAGTTCGGTTTTGTGGGAATTCACTTCAAGACCATACTGAGCTGTCCACCTAGATAGCTTATTCAAAGCATTTTGTAGAAATTTTTTTAAGGTAATGAGGTTTACCCAACTTTGAGTTGATAATCCGACTATTAAGGCAGTAAATTAATAAACTCTCCAAGTGAGCTATCTGCCTTCAGATTTGACTGTGGTTTCGTTATAGCAGATGAGAACATGTTGTTAAAAGAGTCTTCTATATCTAGGAAAGCTACCTAGTGTGCAGGAAGTACTCGATCTTATTGACTGACGGATTTGTATGATTTGAAGCTACGTAGCGCCCAAAGGAGTTTGTCCTGGGCAATCAGACTTGAGAAGGTGGTTTGTAAGCATTTGACTTATTAGGGTCAATATTGCTGGCAGTTAGGGATTCACTTGGGAAGTGTGTCAATTAGTAAATTTAATGAATCTACACTCAAAGTTGTCGAAGACCAATCTGTTTTTAATAAACAGCTGGGCATTGAAGGATTTGTCGAGAGGATTTTTCTCAGCCTAGACGCCTCAGAAGATTTTTCTATTTTGCAACAAAAGAGTCTCCAAGAATTAAGTTTGGCTTTCCTCAATTCTTTTTTATATGTTTTTAGGGATTCTTTCTACGAGTCCCAGTCAGTTACATCTCTTGTGCTTTTGCCTTTGTTGAAAAGTTTCCTACAAATATTTCTGAGTGGTCCCAGATCTCAGAACCACCAGTGTGGTTTTTCTTTCCCCTAACCTTAACTAAAGGTCAAGAGGAGGATATCGCTTTATTGAGGTAAGGTCCTTAATCATACAATTGTAACGGGAGGGAACGGATCACATAAAATATAAAAAAAACCAGAACACTTCTTCGTATGAACTATTTATTACAACTGATTTAAATACATGAATTGATCAACGACACGATCAATGCTTATTATCATCGCCTGATTTTACAGTGATTTGAAAAGTGAGAGCATGAGAGCATAATAAGTTTATAACAGCATAATAATTATATAAGAGCATGGTGCATGTAAAACGAGGCAGACATGACCGGGTGGTTCGGAAATTTTTAAATCTTTCTGTACTTGTATTATTATTAAAACTCTTACACAATCAAGTTCTTGAGGATTGCTCGGGGACTTCAGAGTATCAGAGGTAACCAATTTATTTAAAGCTTCCCTATATTTGAGCCAGTTAGTTTTACGGATATTTCTGTAAACCAATGGGCTTGGAGGATCGTCATCAATACTAAATCGAAGGTATCGGTGGTCAGAAAAAGAGTGTTCACCAGATACCTTCCAGTTCTTGATCATTTGATTAATATTGTCAGAGACTAGCATTATATCTAGAACTGCCAGTCAGTTTCTAGTTATAAATGTAAGTTCGTTACCGATGTCACACAAAATTAGATTAGTTTTTAGAATATAGTCAAAAAGCAACTCACCCCATTCGTTGATGTCAGAGCTACCCCAAGTGGAATGGTGAGCGTTAGCATCACAGCCAGCTATGAATCCAATTTTACGCTTTCTGCGTCTGCGACCAATCTTCCCATATTGGGTCCAGGAAGAGGGTCTATGATATCATGGGCGAGATATGGCGATGCTGTATAGTAGTAGTTTCTACCAACGCTATGGTTATATCCCAATCACTTTAATTAGGAAGTAAAATTACCTTAAAGCTACATTTTACCAATAAGCACGATTTAGGTTCACCTTTGTCCTTAACATATAGGGAATAGTATCCGGGAGTCTTGAGTCCACAAACCAAGTTATTAACAACTCAAGGTTGGTTCTAGACAATATCTTCTCTAACCTTTGAGAGACGGAGAAGAAGGCCCGCCGAACCGTTTTGGAGTGATGGATACTAACTGCAGCATTGTTGCTACAATCAGACAGAGAAACCTTCACCACAGTGTTGTTCAAGCCCTCCGAGTCTGAGCACAAACTAAGAAGGACATTCTAACTCAAAAGTGCTTTGTTTGTAATGTCGCCCATCTAGCGATTCGTCATCGACTAAAGATGGTCGTATGGTTGACGCCAGTCATCATCTTCCAAGGAAGATAAGGAAATTGATGACTCAGGGTTTCTGTTACCTATGGTAGGGTCTGAAGGATGGGGGGTAGTTTATCAACATCCACTTCGTCCTTTTTATACAGCTTCAGGGTATAGCATCGAACCCATAGCTTATTACGCCTTCGGTCTTCGTCAAAGGAGCAAGAGATTTCTTATTGATCACAATTAGCGCACATCTATAAAGGCCCTCTGGTTTGGTGTCAGTTGTGAGTTGGAAGCGATGGATTGCTGATTTGGAAGATCTGGATAATATTTATCTTCCATGTTGGAGGGTTTGGCTGCGATCCAGGTGCGAGTTCTCGGTTTGCATGGGACATTCTCTCTTGCTACAACCTCGAGCTCAGCACCATGCCAAACCTCCCCTAGGTTACTTATTATTATTATAATTACTAGCTTATAGAGATCACAAGATCTTTTATCAGTATAAGCGATCAGCTTGACATGGCCTTATTGCCAACCGCCGTCACGACAGTTGGGAGGTGGGCAGGGATTCTCTTTCATCATTTCGAGAAAGTAAGTTGCGAATGTGGCTGGGATCATCCTTCATGTATCTGGGAGTGATTGTCTCATCGATATCTTTGAGGTCTTCGCTGTAAGATTTGGATGTAACGTTAGAAGGCCTGGAGAAGGTGTTGGTGTGCTTAGGTCTTTTAGAAATCGACCCGGATTCTTCCAACGATCTGTGTCTCTTAGACGGGTAGTCTCTGTTAGTCTTACTGGATTCAGTACTGATGATCATTTTGGCCCAATCGAATAGGGTTTTCACCCTATCGATCGTTTTGTTTTCCAGACTCTTCCCGAATTTTTGGAGAATACGGCCAGCTGACTTTTTACATCTCTTTGGAGGGTGCAACATGTCGTGAGCCGGAGCTACAACCCTATCCCGAAGAGTCCTTATTGGACTGTAAAGTTCCTCTACTAGACTCCATGTGGCTTTTGGCATGGTCCATCGACCATGTGAATCCACAATCCTTTTGCTAACCAATACCTTTGGAGTATTACCGGTAGACAACTTAATCGTCGTACTACCGACCGGTTTTAAAGGAGAACCGGACTCAACTACATTTGTTCTTTTTGATTTTATTAAATAAGTTTTATTCATATTAAGTCCCACGAGTAAGCCGGTATGGAATATGTCCATCGCAGCATAGCCGGTTGTGCTACGATAAGGCAACTTACGACAGGCCCTTGCTCGTTTGCGACTGATTTAAACCTCAGCCTTGCATACTTAGGGTACGGTTTACTATCTGCTCACACCGTCACTGGAATCCGGTTTCCCTCTTCCACTATAGACCATACAGCTAGGGTGACCCTGCTGCAATCGTTCCCCTGAATGACTAGATACTACCGAGCATCCCCACCACGACGAGGTAAGTAATCGAAGAGGATGGCTAGGACTAACCGCTTTGAATTATATACAACACAGCCCGGAACTGTCAATTTTGTGTAGCCTTTGTAACCTCAAGGAGTGAGAGGATGTGCTCCACTTCGTAGTGATATGTCCCCTTTTAAAGGAATTCTGCCTTAATTTCCAAAGAAAGTACCCGAACTAAGGAGCCGATAAGCGCACTAAACGATGACCGACGCTGGAATATTTTGTTTAACACGGTAAATGCACTATGGTACAGAAATAAACAAAAAACAAATTCTATTTTAATTAACGAAAAAGAAATACTATAATTTTAGTATGTCAGTCTTGTAAATGCACGACGCTACGGAAATAATTAAAAACCAAATTCTATTTTAATTAGTGAAAAAGAAACACAATAATTTTAGTATTTCAATCTGGTAGACGATCTTTAGCCAAACCATATAGACTAAGAAACTAAGAAAATTTTAACCAACATATTTTTGATGAAGAAAATAGTTACTTATTAATACTTGTTGTAATGATCAACAACTTAGGTGTAAAAAAAAAATTATACTTTGCATATACCTATAGATATTATGAGCAATTTTAAAGCGTTTAGTAGCTCACTGATTATTACACATTATGACACGTGGGTCTTCTTTAGAAGTGCCTTTAACCCGATCTCATTTCTTTTAGAACCATTGTTATTTTCGCTCTTAAGATGTTGTAGATGCTTATATTACCAAAAAACATATACAAATCTGAACAAACAAACTAATATTCTTCTAAACAAATAATAAAGTTATCTGTTCAACCTTCAACAATCATACACACAAAAGATCACGTTAGTTGTTTTCTGGGGTGCACCATACCCCCACCCGACTACTGAGTGCTAGCTTAGCGTACTGGGGTGTGACACCCCACAACACAATGGGTTAAGAAAGAAGTTTAAAATTTAAAGAAAACTAGATGATTACGATTTGAAAAAAAAAAATATATATATTTGTTCGTGTCTTTAACGATTTTTGATACTTGGGTTTGGCTGGGTATAACCTATAGGATGGTGTACCAGGTTGTTGTACTTTACTTAATGATCTGTTTTTGAAAATTGGCTCGTTTCCCGATATGACTTGGATATGATTTATTCAAATTCAATATTTGGCACATACAAAGCCATGCCGTACCAAGTTTTTCAAAATTGTTAAAATCTTTTTTTTCGAATTTTACCGGGTTTTCTGAAAAAAAAGAAACATAGGTGCTAGTACGTGCGATTTAATCTTGCACGTATTTTTTTTTAAATGCAAATAACTCATATTCGGGGATAGTGAAATCTCTATTCCCACCCGTGTCGTATCGATTAAACTGAGTGAGTTTATCCAAATTAATTATAATTAAAGTGCAGAAAAATTACTGAAAATATTGTAATTAAGTGAAATAAAAATGTAAAAGTACGTAAGCTTAGATTAATAAATATGCAATTGCAAGGCGGATCCAGGATTTATTTCTGGGAGGAGCACAAAGGCCAGATAGGTAAAGAGTGTACCCCATAGTATTCTAATTGCGAGTGTTTTTTCGACTGGCCTGTTTTATCTGAATCGTGTCTGGAGGGGGCCGTGCCCCTGTGCCACCCCCCTGGATCTGCTCTTGGGCAATTGCCTAGCTTGCTTAGAAGTTAATCTGGCACTGTATTATCCGAGCTGTGCTAAAGTGATATAGATAAATATTTATATTTGGTAGAAAAACTTTTCTTTTTGTCTAGTTAAAATGTGTATAAAGGTCTTGTAATTCAGATCTCACCAAAATCATTAAAGGGGCTTAGTCTCTATTACAAAAATCCTGTAACTATTCAGCCTCGAAAAGGAGTGAGATATAAAAGTGTGCCAAGTTCAACGCGTTCCAATGCCTTTCCAGATAAAACTTGCCACGTGTCTATTTACTCACAAAAAAAAATTTTATCAAGTGTCAAATTTATTTGACAGATTTAGTTGTGATGACCTTATAGCAGCCACGTCAAACATGCGGCAAGGTACTATCTGTGGTCCGCCGAGACTTTAAATGTCTTGTTTTTTTCTGTTAATATTTTTAATATAAGTCATTAATTAGTCATTTTGAAGCAAATAAAATTATACAAATATCAAGCAATGAAAATTTGAATTTTGATTCTAAATTTCGTTAATTTTGTGTAATTTAAGTGCTACACATTCATTAGTGTTAAAACGAGTATATAGTATTGTGGAATGCGATATTGTCCTCGTTATTTTGCGATATTTGCGGAAGGATATTTAACTTTCTGATTTAGCAGATGGATAAGATGGTTAGAAAACTGTTAGGTTTACTTATATGCCTTTACGTTGACTTTTAGGGCTTCCTTTCTTAGTAGGGCAGATAAGTTCTCTTAAATTAGCATAGGTTGCCGACATAATTCTTAATTATTTCTTGCTTGCTTCTATAAAGGGCAAGAATTGTTTTTATGAAACAGTTCCTCTACTCTATTATCTATCTATTACAGTGAAAATTTTCTTATTAACAGACTTAAAATTGCCTATTTCTTGGATATGCCTCGCTGATTGATCGATCGCATTGAATAATCAAATTTCGTTGAGATGTCATGCTCTAGTAAGGATGAACTTTTTTGCAGAAGAATATTGAAATCAAAATGTTGTGTAGAAATCCACTATACTAAACGTGAGTTCCCCAAACTGGACATTTATCGCAAAAGGTTCTTTTGCCAACTGTTTCATGCCACTTTTTTTTGAAATTTAAATAATATTAAAAGAAAGTTGACTCTACTTAAGATATAAATCTTTACGAAATTTACTAATTAACCGCACCAGTGTACAAGTAATAAGTTCTTAAAATTCCAATTAATAATTATACTGTAAACTGAAAAATTGATAGCTTACAAGCTTCTGAGAAAATTATTGTTTCAAATATTCAATTTTTCTTTTGGGCCACTTGTTTTTGGGTTTGTGTGAATTTAGAAGAATCTTATGAAAAATGACATCCAATTTCGTTATGAAATTAAACTAAGGTTAAAGAAAAATGTCATTCTACCTATTATTTTTGTCAAAATCATATTTTTTTAATTATTAAAAATCTGCGACCCTCAACCTTATGAGATATAGCTTGTGTGGCCCGCGGTGTAAAATGAGTTAGACATTATTGCATTAGAGCATACTGATACACCTGCCCATTTTTTGTAAACTATACGTAAAAGTTAATTTTATTCATTTTATCATTTATATACAATGTAAATGGTTGGATGGATTTACTTCAAACTTTATATCCTGCGTCAATTGGAGTCATAATTATTCTTATTCTAACCTTAAGTCCGTGTTATAAAATGCCATTTTCTAGAAAACTGCTTTAACGATTTCGATAAAAATTCACACCTGAGTTAACATGGACATAAAAGACTCCTAAATTCTTCGAAGGGATACTCGGTGAGCGTTTTCGCGATTAAAGAGAGAACGATGTAAAGGAGCTACCCATGATCGATGCAGTGAGTCAGTCACAGTGTAGTAAAGTAACAGTGCGGATGTAATAAAAATCGAGTGTTATACAAGTGATTAAAAGTTTTTTAATTAAAGTTTTATCGTATTTAAGACCTCCTTTACAACATCAGAAGTGGGATTACCAGTGTAAATTCACATTACACCATATATACGGAAGTTAATTAAACAATGCCTGATTGTTTAATTAACTTCCGTATATATTCCGTATATCTATATATGGCAGACATCGAAAAATATAAAATCTACACTGCGTCGCAGTTAAAAAATTGGTTGTAAATTGAACCAAAAGACGACGGGCAACAAAAGTGAGTTGTTGTTGCGACTCTTATCTGTGCCAGAAAAGGAGCGGAGTTCAACACCGGCGACGCAAATGTTCAGACAGCAGACGATGAATTATCAGACAAATACGAGGATTGCATTGCACTAGAAGATGAAAAGTTTGAAAAAGAATGTTTAACCCTCTACTGCATGAAATATTGTTTAAAGAGGAAAAAAAATAAAACGCGCTTAAAATAGCTTCATTCAGTTGTTTTAAGACATCCTTTATTAAAAAAACAAAAAAATGTTTATTTGTTTAAATAATTAGAATACAGGCCAAATTTTGCTTCGTATGCAGTAAGGGTTTCGTAACTTAAACATTTTTCCGTTAAGTTTGAATTCATAAAATATAAAAAAATAACAAAATAAATATAAATTAAAAAATAAAAAATATAAAAGTATTAATCAGTTAAAAACAAAACAAAACAAATCATGGTAATAAAAAAGTCAAATACTGGTTGCACGTTGTGCGTCTATATACCGTGGAATTTAGAAAGCAATTTCTTTTTTCATTGTAACACAAATAAACTTTACATTTTTGACAAAAAATAAATGAACGATAAGTACAATCGTTTTGGCAAATTTGCCGGTTTTTTTATTTGTGGGAAATGACCAACATTGTCGAAACGAACTGATAGCATCGGAAAATCGTGATGCCTTTCAGGGCGCTTTCTTTTTGGTGTCGCTTGTACTCGTATTTCAGAAGGCGATCGGGTACTTATTTCAATATTACTCATTGAGGATGCTGAAGTCGCAGGAGATCCAAGTCTAGATCCAGTACAGGGCCGCCCACGTCTTTTCAAAGGTTGCTTTTCGGCCTTTCATAAGTGCTCGGCAATTGCAAGTTTAAAGTCAAACAAAGGTAAATGGAAATCATGTTGTCGACGCCAAAGAATCCATGCGTTCACTGTACATAGATCAATCATATGAAAAAATATTCGCTTATACCATTTCTTGGATCGCAAGGGTATGCGATATAAGCCCAGCATCGAATCAAGTAAGTCGACATCCCCCATATATTTATTATATATTTCAACAGCTTGTGGAGCAGGAATGGTTTTATACTGCTTATTCTTTCTGGAGTAACGACAATTGATTATTACTGGATTCATTCTAACACAGGGTGGCATTAAGGTAACTATTTTGTTGTCAAACCAGGACACTAAACTCAATTTAGCTCGATCGATAGTTGCCACTTTTTCACGACCTTGCTTCATCAGTTCATCTTTCGGAATTCTCGATTTTAGCACTCGGTTGAGTTTTACAGTTCCTAGTGGCAAAAGACCACTTTTAAATAAATAGACCTCCAAGTTCGGACTATTATACCAGTTGTAAAAAAAAAAATCTTGTGATTAACATTTTTTTCTACCGTTGATGTTAGTCTGGTGACAACGTTACCACTGACTCCCAGATCTGGCGCCTCGTCAGGAAATTTATTGCTCTGGTGCCCGGCAAATAAATCAAAATCATAACTAAATCTAGAAATTCCACTTAAAACTTGGTTCTTATAGCCCCATTTATGTGGTTTAGCTGGGTTATATTGTTTTAATTCATGGCAGTATTTCGTCGGTATGATTTTTTCGTCTACGGCGAGGAACTCTTCTTTTGGAATCAACAGTAAACGTTCTCTTATGTTTTCCAAAAGTGGTCTTACTTTGAAGAGTTTATCATGTCCTTCTGTTCCAAAAGGTTTATAGTCATTGTTGTCATTGAAATGTATGAACCTTCTGATTGCTTCCCATCTGTTGCATGTCATCGTTTCGAAAATAATCGGTTGCCCTACAGTCTTACCCCAGTAATCCCTTGACGAAGGAAGTTGACAACAAGTCATGAATATTACCATCCCGATGAATTGCTCCATTTCATTCCTTGTGATATTTACCGGCTTGTTTATATCATCTTGGAGAGCTTTTTTATTCGATTCATCTATTATGAAGGTCATCAAATCATCAGTAAAAAAAAACTTGTGATGAAAAATCTGATAGTGTCTCTAGGCCTTTTACGGATTCTGGAAGCTCGGCCGATCCTTTAAATTTAAATTGTTCTTCGTCGTAAGCAGGAAGATGACCCTTTCTCCAAGAAATTTGTTCTTTTTTTTTTTTTGATGTTGTTGCTTTCAGGGTTTTGGATTTCGGTGCAACAAGGGGTTCATCATCTGATTCAGATTCTATGTCAGTTTCTTCCACCGTAATGTTGCTACTTTTGTTATGGAAATGCACTTCCGTCTCTAGTTCATATTCGAATCTCCCGCCAATTCATCATCGCTTTGCGATCCATCTCCAGGAATAGGGTTAACGAGTGAAGATCGGCCATAAAAACGGGGAGGTTCCATTTCTAAAGTAAAAAGAAACAAACTGTATTTCATCTACAAACTAAACGTAAAAAAAATGGAAAAAATTTTCGCATCACAACAAGAAAAAACTGAACAAAATGTGTAGATTTTCAACCCCTTGCTGCATACGAAGCCAAATATGGCTTGCGCTCTATTACCTCTCAAACGAGCAAGATAACAAATTTTTTTCAATAAAAATCTCAGCGTTGCAAAGAGAATTAGACACATAATCAGAAAAATATTTTTATGACCACTTTACTCACCAAACACCAAAATTATTATTATTTCAAATAAGAAAAATTTTCACACTTTCGTTTTTAATGCCAACGAACTGACGGCTGACCTGCAAGCATGAATATCACCCTTCTTGTTTGTGGCACGTATACAAAAAGTACCGCTATGTGTTCTCAGAAATGCACAGACGAGGATCGTGTTGCGTTTTGATAAATTTTTTTTAAAAAAGTAAGGAGAAAAGGGATGTAAATGTAAAAAGCCATATTTGGCTTCGTATGCGGTGGAGGGTTAAATCTGATGAGGTTAAAATTAGATGAGCCAAAAGAATGTATAATTAGTGAGGATTTAGATTTTGAAAGCAGTAAAACATTTGATGCATTACTGAATGATCGCGATGTCCCGGGGATAACATGCGAGATGAAACTAACGTTGAGTAGCGAGAAGCCCTTCCATTGCCCCCGCGGAGACTGCCATATAGCGAAAAAGAACAGGTTCAGAGTATTTTAGATGGGTTGTTGGGAGAAGGAGTTATCAGACCGAGTACTCTTCCCCTATTGTGTTAGTAAAGAAGAAGAGAGGTGGGACCAGATTATGCGTAGACTATCGCGTATTGAACAAATTAAAAGTTGGGAGACAATTACCCAATCCCATTGATAGAAGATCTGTTAGATGGATTAGTTGATAAGAGGATCTTTACGCTTTTGGACCGCGTTCTATCATGTCCAGTGCATACATATTCAGTCAAGTACACTTCGTTGGGTCAATTTGAATATCTCAAAATGCCCTTCGGTCTTCAGCCCGAAGGTCATTTTGAGATGTGCCCCTTCAGAATTTCAGCGACATGTTACCGGGTTTTTGAAAATTTACTGAGGGAAGGAAAGATTAGAATATATATTTATGACTTGATGATAGCAACGGAAACAGTTTTCCATTACCACGAAGTGCAAGGCATCGCTCAAGAGGTTTAGGATATATCTGCATGGGCTTCGGTTTAAGATAGTGACCGACTGCAATTCGTTGACTCTAACGCTGAATAAAAAGGAGGTAGATCCCCGAATGGCTCTGGAACTGCAGAACTACGATTACGTGCTGGAGCACCGCGGTAGAACGAAAATGCAGCATGTAGATGCTTTGAGTCGTGCAACGATTTTACATAGTATTAAGATCGTACACATATACCATTGTACACATGTACCAGGAATGCAAAAAAGGACATGTTTTTAGTGATAGACGCGTTTACCAAACACGTGAAGTTGTTTGCTACTTGAACGACTAATACTGGAAAAGTTTCGAGTTGTTTACGATCTTATTTCGTGTTTTACACTCGGCCGAAATCGGAGAAAATTTTTACCGTGGAAGAAGTTTTCAACAAAAAACATGACAAAATTTATGCCACTTCATCTAAGGAAGTGAAAAAAGTTCTTCCAAGGGTTCAACGTGGCCATCATCCCGCTTCCGTAATGGTTTGGTGGAGGGTCTCTCACCATGGTGTCACATCCATCCATTTCTGTGAAAAGGCGTAAAAACTGGAGCAAAGGTTTACCAAGATGATGTGCTAGAGGGTGTTGTGAAGGGTTTGACTAATACCCTTTCAATGGATACAGATGGATCTTCCAACAGAACTTTGCTCCAGCGCAAAAAGACGAAACCATGCAGGATTGGCTCAGAGTTAATATTCCTGGCTTATAGCAGCAGGAGGTTGGCCGTCGGGGAGGCCAGATCTGAATCCACTGGATTATGGTTTGTGGTCAGAATTGGAGAACATGGCCTGCAAGACTTCTCACAGAAATTTGAAAATCCTTAGAGCAGCATTAACCAGAGCAGTGTCCACGATCTCCATGGCATCCGTACGTGCCGCTATAGCCCACACCGTTTGGAAGCTTGTGTTAAAGCAAAAGGCAGTTATTTCGAGTGAATCCAATTTTTTTAAATAATCAATATTGTTGTCTAATAAATGAAACAATTTTGAATACAATATGTTTACTGTTTTTTTTTTTTTTTTTTTTTAGCGTTTATATTTGTAACAGAACTTATGTGGCAGGACTATGTAGATGATTTGAAAGAGAACCTAAATGAATGTGGAGAACGAGTGATGAGGAGGGATCTGAGACGGATTGGATTAAGGGCGTCGTAAGGAATTGTTAAAAAATCGGAATAGGACTAGTACAGAATACAGAGTAGACAACTATGTCATGGTAAAGAATTACGAAAGTAGGGCGGATGCTTGCAAAAACATCATCCCTAAATTTAAGGGTCCGTACCGTATAACGAAGGTTTTGCCTAATGACAGGTATCTATTGAAAGAGGTTGAGGGTTTCTAATTAGACCAAGTTCCTAACTAGGGGATATGCGAAATGGCGAATATTAAGCCTTGTGCTATTAATAGGAAGAGTGGCTACCAAGGGAATCGGGACGATTGTGAGCCAGGACCGCCGAATTGTAGCAGGCCAAAGTATCAAGAGAGTAATGTCAGGGAAAATAAAGAGCGAATGAAGAGAGAACGATATAAAGGAGCTACCAATGATTGATGCAGGGAGTCAGTCACAGTGTAGTAAAGTAACAGTGCGGATGTAATAAGAATCGAGTGTTATACAAGTGATTAAAGACTTTTATTTAATCTTTTATCGTATTTAACTTTGGCCAGATTTGCTGTTGCAAAAAATATTTGCCTTTCTTCTGGCTTTAATACCAAGGCAAAATTGATCGATTCCAGAGGGTAGCTAACAGTTCCTCATTAGTCAACTTATCCACGTACTCATATTGGTGGCGATTTGAAGTCACACACGAGGCTTCACAAAAGAGAGAAACACTTGACCTCTAATCACCAGTTGTACATATGTAACTTGTGTATCACCGCCAATGGTGGTTGGCACTTGGGATTATATTTTGCACCGTTTTCCCGTAGCGTTCGTGATTATTTGATTAATTACTGGGGGATGAGCGTGCTTGTCGCCGAAGTTTTTGAGTTTCCTGCTTAATCAAGTTTTTACCCACCCTGCCATATCGCACATAGATCTTTGCCACAGCCAGCAAAATTATTGTTTGTATATACATATGCCCATACAGTGGTGGCAATGAATCGGTGAACAAAATAGAAACCGATGTTACACTTGAGCAAATGCAAATTAGTAAAGAATGCGTGACTTCAATAGCCTACCAGTTTGATCATTTGGGTGTAGCTCCAAAAAAAAGTGCAATCGAGTCCAAAGTATAATAATTGTCTGAAAGCGCGTGGTGCCGATTTACAACGCCTGACAGTCTAACAAAAACTTAAGTGACAAATTCAGGTGTTTGTATCAAACATATTCACTTCATTTGTTGATGAATTGTGAAAATTTTCAGTATCAAGATTTTGATCAATCATTGAAAAACCAGAAAAGTGTATCTTACAATTCTGTCCATCTGTCTGTCTGTTTGTCTGTACTTCGGAATGCACCCTAAGCGGCTTTACAGATTTACTTTAAACTTCATGTCTGTAGTTTGTGGGCTCATATCTCGAGGTAAAATTTGCATACTCTGCATGTGCATAACCATGATACGACCGATCCTTACATATGGGTCACTAGACTGGTTGCCCATGCTAATCCGAAGCATCCTGAATTCTCTACCGCAAGTAACAATATTTCCAACAGACTAGGGTTTCTCATTTATTGGGGTTTTCATAATCCCGTGATTGTGGGATATATTAGAACGATCCCGCGATCCCGGTATTTCAAATATTATGTTAAAAAGAGGAAAATGTTACATAAAATCCAACGAAAAGTACTTCATTATTTTAGACATTAGAAAAGTTTACAAAACATAAAAATATTTGTTTATATTTTCCCTCCCCTTTAATATAACTAAATTAAATTGCTTTCAAGAAATGCACTTAGACTAACATATGTAGGTCCAATGTAATACTACTATGGAGTATGGATTACTCCTAAAACCATCCACTCTTTTTAATGAAGGCTAGCAGAGCTGGTTTTGCTTAGATTGGTCAAATCGTTAAAGAGTATGTGCCCCTTTTGATATGGGCAATCGTCTCGGTGTAATATTATGGGTATATATTATCATAACTTTATTGTTTGAAATTTCGGCAATGGAAAATAAAGCGAGCTTATTAATACGGCCACTTTAATTCATTAATTCAACTAACAATGTGAAAATTGTCGTTTAGTAATTCTGCAAGTGGCATTGGGAAAGTCAGGATAATAGCCCACGATGAGTTTGAAACAGTGGGTTTTTGATACAGATATAGGGGTTATTTAATTATGATGAACATGAGTAGATACATAATTGCACAAAACTTTAACTTATCAAAGGAAGTACCGAGAAAGTGATCATATTTACTAAGGTTAAACAAATATCGAGTCATATTATTAAGCGCCACTTTTAGTCTTCTTCTAGTCATTGAAAAACAAACCTAGGTTTCTTAGATGGAAATTCGTTTTTCTAATAATCGTTCCAATATCGGCATCCCATCCTAAGCAGTTGTCGAATTAGAGACCTAGATTTTTTCTCTGCAAGCAATTCCAAAATATTTGTTATCGAGGCAAATTTGAGGAAAATATGAAAAATCGAGAACATTTTATAAACAATTAGATAATTAGATATTTGCTTAGGATCACATCAAGATCCACATTGAATACCGACCAGCCGAAATAAATTTTCGGGGTAAATAAGTGATTGATCTTATTAATTACAAGAGTTTAAGTAATAAATCTCAGACGTGTTAGCCTGAAACCGTCACTTCTGTATACTTACCTCCCTTAACAATAGTTCGTCTACGTCGATCGTTAGCACGCTCCGAGGAGTTGATAATCTTTTAGACTTGGGTATTAAACCCGGCACTTGGGTTTTGAAACATGATGATGAGATACTTTGTTAGTGCTTAATTGAAATAAATCGAGATTTCCCCGTAAGTCACTCATTCTTCCACTTCCATTATAAACTTTTTAGGCATGGAATGTATACATACATAATTAATTGAGCTGCAACATTTACTAAATCCTATAAGTTAATAATTGTTTCATTGCTTCTTCTTATAAAGTCAAATGCTCAGAACTGCCATTCGTGATTATTATAATGACTTCCACATCACTTGCGTAATTATGTAATTGAGCGAAAATTAAAGATTATAACTCAGGATCCATAAAATCTCTCTTCATATAAAACAATAAATCACACATATCTTGCCGTATTTTATTAGACTAACAAATCAAAGTAAATTGTGCAAATAAACTCCACTCCTCAGTTGTGAATGAAAAATGAGTGGAATAAATATAATCGAAATACCTTATTGCTACATACAAGACTCCCATACAATATTGAGTGTCATTGGCCAAGTGTTTCAAGTAAGACTTAAAGAAATCTCCCATTATTTCCTGCATGAAAAGTCCCTTAAGGAATTTGTGTTTAACCCTCTGGTGGATAGTGATTCATATATCAATCGTTACGTTTACATACGGATTTAAAATTAAATTAATAATTTTAAGCGTGTTTGTGCTTGCAAAGGTACTCTTTTTACTCTGTTCTCTTATTTTCGTGAAAATAAAATTCGCAGAAGTGTGCAGAAAAGTTTTTTTTTTATTTCGCTGAAAATTTATGCTACAGGCACACGCGTTCACAATTCGTTATCAAAAGTAAATTAGAAATTGAAAGAGATAAATTTTGTTTAAATAAAAGTGAGCATTTATATTTAATTTGTATTGTTACCTGTTCTGAGTGCTGGTTTTTTAAGTATTTTGCAAGTTTCACGAAATTGCGGTCTTTAATTTTGGTTTATTGTAATGATTCATATATGAATCATCATGCATTAAGAGTACTTTTCTTTTCAAAAAGTATCCGTTGGGACGAAGAGTCAGCTCAGCAGATATAACTATTTTTATTTTTCGTGTTTCAGGAAAATGAGTTATAAATTAGTAAATGGTAAATGGTAAAATTGTCCCTGCGGATCATGTAAGTGACTTTTGCTTTCTGATATCCCAAGTGGGAGTGAAGATGGTGACGAAAACTGAAAATGATATGGTGGCAAACATTTCGACTGAAAATAACTTAAAAGAAATCTTTGATGAAGAGCTTTCCGAACTGGTATAAGGTGAGGGGGAAGATGCAAAAAAGATTTGTATGTGGATGAAGAAAAGACAACTCTCAAAGGAGTCAGTGAAATTCCGAAAACAGTTTTTGAACTTGAAACAACATACCAATTTTCACTTACTTCTTCGATGATGGCCTGCTTAAAAAAAATAGTTTACGAGAACAATTTATATGCGATGTCCAAGAATTCATCCCAGACTTTTGTAACAACATTTGATGGTCTTCGAAAATATCTGGGAATTCTAATTCTTTCATGTGTCGTTAAGGGCGTAAATATTCGGCATTATTGGGATAGCGTTATAGGATTGGATATCAGTTTGACAAAATTCGAGCTTCTCTTCATTTTAATAGCTGTTTGGGATTTAGGCGAAAGTATAGCTTCGAATCACGAAAGACTAAAGTGACGACAACGAGAAATTAAACAACTGATGTTGATGTTGATACCTTGGTGGTTGACAAACGAAAGAGGCTAAATCAGTTACAAAATTATGCATAAGTACAAACGAATGATGGTACAAAGCAAAAGAGCAAAAAGAGACAATGATAACAGAACTTCTCATTACAATAGATTAAAGGCTATTGGAACGTTAGAATATAGGTTCAATTATGTTATGTTTGTCGATATGCTACCAAAATTATAAACAACTATGTCGACAATAACGAAGTTGTTAAAGAATAAATTTGAGTAGCGAAACAATAGCAATTACACAATAATTACCAATAAAGATGATCCCGACTTTGATAAGTTGCATAAACTTCGCCCAGTCGACTCCCTGCAGACAAAGTTATACATGTATGTTCTCTGGGGGCTACGGTAGCACTCAGAAACTGAAGACCCTCCACTGTGTCAATCAGCAACTAAAGCTGTACCACATCCTGATGTTCGGTTGGATAAGACGGGACATTTCCCTTTATGGAATGACCAGAGGTTGAGATGCAAGGCTCCCAATTGTCCACATCAAAGTTTCGTCAAATGTTCCGAGTGTGAAAACACCTTATGCATTAATAAGGTGCGCAACTGTTTTCTTGACTTCCATAACAAGTAAGGTTTACTTGCAATATCGCAAAGTAGGCATTCACATTATGTCTCGAAAAACAAAAATTGTATGTACTTTTTTTTTAACAGGTTATGTGAATTTCTTTTGTTTAAAAAAGATAGCTATTATATTCCATGAATTGTTTCTGTTTTATCATATTTTTGTTTTTTAGTGTTTCTGTTATACCGTTAGCTAACTTAATAAACATCATGAAAAAAAACTAAGATGTTTCATTACAGAAATTATGGTAGAAAAATAATACCTTTAATTCATGGTGATTCACATATGCATCACTACCATTATTTAATTTTTCTGACACTTAATAAAAAAAGCTTTAAATTGTGGTAGAACAAAAGTGTTTTGCTAAGCAATATTCTAGCAACATTTTTTTCATTGCAAAACAAAAAATCATGCAACAGAGAGTTAAAAGAAAAAAGTAGCACACAATTGAGGACGGAAATGTAATGAATTGCACTTTCTTTCGATTGAATGAGATAAGATTATTAAGTGTTGCATTCAATTTGAAGTCCATTTGCTTGTGTACCTCTTAGCTCAAGATAGCGGTGAGCGCTAGATTTGCCAACATCAGCTGCATATCAGCTTCTAGCTCTAAAAACAGACTACCTGTAAAAAAAAAAGAAATGTGTGTGATAATTTAGGTGCAGGGTAATAACTTAACGGGAAATAATTTCATTAATTCATTGGGGAATTAACTTCCCCACTCGAAATATGGCACGGCACCTTAATACATACATAGACACGGCACACATGTAAGAGTAAATCACACAAGAAAATAGTTCTGAATTCCCAAATAAAGTTAAATTATTACCCATCTTAAGTGGGAAATAACGCCACATTAAAAGTGAAACTAATTCCTACAAAGAAGTGGGATTATTTTCCACTGTAAGTGTATTTATTTTCCACTTCAGGTGAAGTTAATTTCCATGTGAAGTTATTTCCCGTGAAGTTATTTCCCTCCACCGATAATTTAATGCCATCAATATCGACGAATTGCAAACATATGTTTGATGATATTTTGCTCAAAATTTTTATTAACCGTACTCAATTAGCATAAAATAATTTTATCTAGCCGAAGAAAACTACATGTTACACGAAAAGAAAACAAAAGAGTTGAACAGCAAACTTGATTATTAATATTTCATCATTTGAAAAGAACTCCTGTGCTAAATGCTCTGACCGTTAAATTGAGCACCCAAAATCAAAAAGCACACACGAACTACACGATAGAAAAAATAAAAGAAAACAATCAAAAATTAGCCAATAGACAGGTTGAAGATATAATACTTAGTGAAACAACCGCAAAACCTATATTCAAGCCTGGTTACTTTGCATCCAGTTAATAAATAGTTATGAATATGTAATAAAAAAAAATAATACTGAATCCATTGACCAAAGCCTCGTTTTTAGAGATGACACTCTGCGATGGGCCTGGTTTTCTGAACTACAAAATCAGTGATTGGATTTTTTTGTTTCTCTCTCCTGTCGACGATATTTTCATTGTTTCTTTAATGATATCGTAACGACATTAACATGATGTTTTTAATATTTTTACAGTCTTGTGTAGTTTTGTTGATTTTGCACGTTATATCTTTTGCCTGCTTAGGCGACAGGCGAAATATATTTATATTGGTTATAACATTTTGGCTATGTTGCGAAAAGGAAGTTCCTTGCCTTGTGAATGAAATAATACATAACATGTTATTTATTATGTCATGATTTGCATATGTTGTGTAACATTTTATTCATTTTTCAACAAAAAAACTTGTTAATAATAAGATAAGCTAATAAGATAAGTGGATGGTGATGGTGGTGATAAGGAATACAAACCAGAAATGGAGGAAGAGAATGTTCCAGACGATGATATCGGAAGCGACAGTAACGACCTAGAAGAGATATCTGGGATTCTGATAGAATATTCCAATAAAGTTTGTCATATAAAGTGTGTAACAACACCTCCCGGGAATCGCCTGTCACGTGCGACAACTGAACAGATTATCCACCAGCGTATGGCCCAGGCTATGAAGAAAGATGTTATCAGTTTCTGTAATATGCAAGGGAACAGAGTGATCAAATATTTCGAAAGCATAGATGAAATCGAGTTCAATGCATAATTAGGTCTTTTGTTGTTTATTGGTATGTAGTATAACAAAAATACATGCAGGTGTTTCTCGTTCCTATGGTGAAAGCATCAAAAGGTTGCGGGATGAACTTTATGGTCGACCAATGCTAAGTCTCAATGTAATGTCTCTAGAACGTTTCCCTAGTATTTCACGTGTACTGGAATTCGACGTCAGACAGCGTCGTAGGTCACAAGCTCGTGGAGAAATGCTTGCACCGATTCGTGACTTCTATGAAAAGTGGACTGAGAATCTACAGTTATTATATGTTCCACACGAAAACATAACCGTGGATGAACAACTGATTCCTTTCAGTGGTAGATGTCCTTTTAAAGTTTGCATGCCCAGTAAACTTGCAAAATATGACATGAAGGCATGGATAGCAGCTGATTCGGTGAGCGCATTTTTCTTCTTTAAATTTCAAATTTACCTTCTTCGAACTGGAGGAGCACCTGAAAGAAACCAAGGTGAACAAGTCGTTAAAAACTTATTGTCGGAATATCGTGGGACAAATGTCGCAACAGATAATTTTTTTCACCAACCGTAATTTAGCATTAGAATTGTTAAAGCGAAAAATAAATCTTGTTGGGACAATTCGAAAGAACAACAGGTTTCTACTAGTTCATGCTACTGCTCAAGAGCTCCGAAAGCTTCCAATCTTCTCGAGCAAATTTTCTTCCATGAGAAAGAAACAGTTGTACAGTATATACCGAAACAGTACAAATTAGTCACCCTGCTAAGTACTATGCATCATAATAATAAAGTGTTGGAGGCACATCCGAAAAAGATTGCAGAAATAATTGAATTTTACAACTCCACTAAGGGTGGTGTTGACACGATGTATCAAATGGTTCATACATATTCATGTTTGTTTTTAAATTTTATTCAAATTCATCTAAATTGGAACAATAATAAATTGTATAAACGTCGTCTATTTTTACGTGAACATTTAGTCCGGGCATGTATTTTTCAACGAAACCGTTTCGAAGCTTCTGTTGCCATCATTCGTAATATTCGAAATGAGGAATCAATATCACCACCATCTGCTAAAAAACTCAAGATAAGCTATAGCAATCGCTGAAAATTTTGTCCTCCAAACCAAGAAAAGAAAACTTTTACTACATGCTGTTTACTACACAGCCAGTATGTTCAAGACATCGTCATAACACAGTCATTAATTATAATTATTGCGAATAACATATCCCATAAATTTTTAATCTGTATGTATTTTATTTTATTTCATTCCATTTTTCTTTTTTTATCAGATTTATTCAAAAATAAATGTGGGTCATTTTGTGACCCGAAACGTACCACGTATAATTTTTTTCTAAGAGAAGAGATTCATTTCATTAGATTATGGTTTCTTATTTGGTCATTAGTGGCATATTTACCTCAGTGTTAATAGAGAGCTATCTACCAAAGAAGTTTGTAAAAATAAAAAAATTGAAGTACGTACGGATCCACAAATTTCGAATGTAGCAAAACAATTTTGTTGGTTTTATTGCCGAGGGTAAGTGAAAATTTCCTACTATGAGGACCGCAGGCGCATGATCATAGTAGTGTGAGATTCTTACTCACAAAAATAACTCCCTTCGATATAACTTTGTTAGTTACGGCAACTAAGTTAAGACTTATCAAGCAAAAAAGTTCCTGCTTGTTCCGCTATCTAGACGCGGTTAATCTTCATCGTACTAAGTTGAAAGGTTTGGTTCTTTGTACACGATGCAATTTCCTTCGTTCAAAATTTGTGGGACTGTATTATTAATGTGTATATCCGTTTAATCGAATTTTGTGCCTTGGCTCAATTTATTTATATAAATTAAATCTATTATTAACAAAGTTTTAAGAACACTAGCATAAAAACTTTCGGCTCATCAATAAAAGGATAAGGCGTATATAAAATTTATTATAATAATAAGTAATGTGTTTATATGTTTTTCTAATTAATTTTTAATTTTGTGTACGGATAGTAGCTGATTTATAAGTTCAATATTTTTGTAGTTTGGATCTTGAAGAAGCTCCAGTATGTTATGAGTTTGTTGACTTTTGTTAGAGTCTATAGAGGATATTTGGCTGAGATATAGCATAATCCCAAAAACTGTTGCATATTGGGCATACCGGAAATGTTTCTTTTTTCAAAAGGTACTTCTGATTAAGGATTCATACAAACATGTTGGGAAAGCTATGAACCGAGTTTGCAGCTTGGTCAGCGAGTTCGCCTTCTGAAATCCCAACACGACCTGGCATCCACATAAGTTTTATTTTAGAGGGTGTTTTAATAAGCTTGGCAATTGTAATAGAGTCATGTCTAACGGTCAGGATAGCTTTCACAGCAGAGAGACTGTCAGAACAGTTTTGGCCATTTGCCCGCATTGTGTGAGAACTTTTCATACTGATGCGTAAGCTACTCTGCCAGAAAATATACATTTCGTAATTGTTAAAGCTAGATTCATTTAGACCTAAATTTCACCAAGATATTTGATGATGTTTTTGTCTACCCCAAGGCTTTACTTACATACTGCTGACTTCTTCGCCGACTCGAATTAGGTACTGTTGTTCGAATGCTTTCTGTGTTGAAACGTTGTAGTCTCTTCTTTCGAAAAACTTCTGGTCTTGGTTTTATTAACTTAAAGTTCTATTTAGCAATTATCGCATTATGCATATCTTACGACGAAACTTCTCTTCTTCATTTCAAATACTTTTTCAATATTTTCTCCATTCACCATTTATTGAAAAGATTTATAAAGAAATACGTTACATTAGTAGTAGTCTACACGAGTGAAATCTCTGCGGGACGGTAAATGTTGCGTACTTGCGAAATCGTGGCCTGCAGAAAAAAATAAGGACTGAAATGTTTCTTTTTTTTGCTATTTAGACGCGGTTAATCTTATCATAGTTATACAACAGAAAATAACTCCGAACGACTCAGATGAAGAATGTGATCTAGCAATTGGATGCGTATATGCTGCAAATATTACCATCAATAAATATTATACACAGTTTAAACCCAAAAAACATTGCTTTGATCTGGCATGTCACGTAGCTAGAAAATCTGTTTTTAAAAAAATTCAGGAAGAACATATATATATACATATATGTATAAGCTTGATATCTTCAGGAAAAATTACCAGGAGTCCAACAAAAAATATAAAACTTTGTGTTACTCGAAACAGCGGGAATATCTTACAAATACTCGCACATATAATACATCGACTAACAACAGTAACGTCAACCAAAGATTGATGATTTGGTAAGCCAAAGCAATTCGCCGCAACTCTCCTTGTACAAAAACTGATATAATAGCCTTTGAATTCATGGAATACTTCCAAAGCTTATTCACCCATACGTCACTGAATGTATCAGCGCTTACAACTTCTGAATTGAATATCTATTCCCTTGACCGCGAAGTCGAATTTTATGAAATCATTCATGCTATTACATCGAGTACGGATAACAAAGTTCCCGGAATAAATGCTATAAGAATTCTCCCCCTAGTTTAGTTTTCGAAATCAATAGACTAATAAGTGACGTATTTGCAACAGAGACTATATCGCTCTCCTTAAAAGTGATAATAATATTCCTCTTACTGAAAAAAAGGAGATCCTAATGTCATCGCCAACTATTTTTCCTTGATACTATTTACAATCGTACTTTGAATAGAATTACACGTGGTTAGAAGAAAACCGTATCTTAAATGAATATCAATCAGCATAACGAAACAATTATTCTTTCCAGCTTCAATTATGCCTAAAGAAAGAGTCATACAAGTTTTTTGTTGACATAAAAGCCGCATTCAATAACATCAATAGAGAAGCTCTGTTCTATCATATAAACTCTCACTGCTAGCAATTTCCTCAAATGTGACTTCTGTTATAAAGGCTTTCTGCCAAATCACAGTTGCAATAGTTTGGAATAGGAAAAGTACTAGTGACCTTTTCCCCATTAACAAGGGCGCTAAGCAGGGACACGTTCTTCTTATTCTAGTGCTCTGCTCCTTATACTATTTTTAAATGATATTGACGCTGAACTTCCGGACAGGAATAATCATTGAAGATCTGACAATAAATGATGACATAGTAATACTTTCTGACAGTGCAGTTTTTCTTCAAATCATTATCGATAGCTTTATCACATACTGCCATAAGTGAAATTTGGTGATAAATTTAGATCAATCTGAAATAGAAATATTCCGGAATGGGGACCGTAGGACAGCTGGTGAAAAATGGTGAACGACACAGAAATAAATGTTTCGAATAGATTTATATTATATATGTATATATTATAATTAGACTTTGTACAGAGTCGGGAAATCCATAGACGCCGAACTATACCAGCTGACAAGTCTAGTTCAGGAGGCTATAGACTGGCGAAAACGGACATCTGCGTTTTTATGGACATCAAAGGAGCTTTCAACAATACATCTCAAGAGGTAATCAAGGGAGTTCTCGAAACTGGGAAGGAAAAGAATTAATCCAAGAACATTTAACTGGTTGTGTGAGATGTGACAAGGACTGCTGAAGTTGTGGTGTGACATAAAACCATCACAATACGAGTAAGCACAACTAGTGGATGCTCACAAGAAGGAGTTCTCTCACCACTAATGTGGAGTTTAGTTGTAGACGAACTCCTGCAAATGTTGACAAACATCGGCATAAAATGTCGACTTAGTTATCATTCCGAGAGAAAAATTCGAAGAGACTCTCTGTGAGATATTTCAGAGGCGACTGAGAATCACACAGAAGTGGTACTTAATGGTCGGACTAAATATAAATCCGACCAAGACCACAGTGGTACCTTTCATCAGGAAAAAGACAGGTAAAATACATGCAACCCATAACACTAAATAGAATCAGAGTGAAACTACAGCAGCAGCTCAAGTATCTAGGTATGACACTAGACAGTCAACTTCTCTGGAAGAAACGTGAAGTATATGTGGTAGCAACACTAGTACTAATGGTGTGCAGAAACATTTCAGGAAAAATCTGGGGATTCAGCCACACTGAAATGAATGTACACTATGATGATAAGGCTCATTATAACGTCCCGAACAGTAGCTTGGGCTGAGCACAACTACGAAAACCCAAGTACAAAGGCTAGCTTACGTTTGCATAACAGGGACTATGAAAACTTGTCCTACAGCAGTACTGGAAATGATATTAGGACTCATCTCTCCGCACTTAGTGATAGAAGGATTGCCAAGGAAACCATACTAAGAATAATCAAAGAGGGCGTCGAGAAACGAAAAAAATGCTTGGCATACAGACAGCGACAAAACACTTTCGAAATCAGTCCAGCTTTTGAACTGGCCCAAAGATGATAAGGTTAAGATATACTGCTTCGAGAGAAAATTCAACTGGAAGCTGAGCAGCAAAAGAAAATGGAGCAGTTAAGTTTGGATGTATCAACTCAGGCAAAATACCATAAAGTGGCACAGGACGGATCAACAATATTCACAAGAACTGGAGCAGGTGTATACGGGCCGAGTAAGTACTCGGAAGCCATGGGAATATACCCCAATATTTTTTAAGCAGAGGTCTACAAGATCGAAAGATACGCCTAATTTAACCTCGATAGGATGTATCGTGGACAAGACATCGCGATAGCCCGGCCGCCATCAAGGCGTTAAGCTCCCTTGAAAACAGGTAAAAGAGTAAAGTCTAACAAAAACCGGCTGCGCATTCTTACAGGCTTCCTGATGGATCACTGTAGACTTAAGGAACACCTCAGGAACGCGCAGACTGCAGATTTTGAGGAGATGTTGAGAAAACCTCAGGGCACCTTCCTAAACAATGTGGAGTACTAATCCACAAAAGAAGGAAACAACTAGATCTCTATCAACTACTAAAAGAAGATTTTCCATCGTCGAGTATCTCATCGAATAGAGCTCCAAGTTGGGGAACCACAATAGCAGTACGCTTCCACTCCTAAAATCAATCGACAATCTACAATACAAGACTTTGAATTGTTTTCGAAACGAAAAATAAATTTCGCAAATGTAATCCGTTCGGAGATGTTTTCTTTAGCAAACAAATAGCATTACTTTCGTAATGGCAAAAATTGTTCTTCTTACAGTATCTGCAAATTACGAGTAAATCAGATTTTTAAACAAAGTGTTTTTAAAATTCTCCTGATGGAACTATAGTATTGAAACGGGCCATTCATCAATGGTCTTCCAAGTCGATGGCAGACTTTAGGATTCTGAGACAATTAATTCCGTTATGTCGTATAACTCTAGAAAACATAAGGTGCACTGTTACTTATGTCCTGTATCCCCTTGTGGGTCCTAGGGCCTCTACAACGCCTACGCGCCATCGTGTGCGATTTCTGGAAATGTGCCTCAGCTCTCCCCAACTCTTTCCCAGTTGCCTTGCTTCCTTCTCAACTGTTCTGCGCCACGTACTCCTAGGACCGCCGCGTATCCTGCCATCCTGGGTAAGCGGGTTCCATTGCATCGCTTGGTTAGCTATGGACCTGTCACCCTTTCGGAGAGTGTGACCGATCCACTGCCACTTTCGTCGTCGTATGGTTGTGCCTATAGGTTCATGGCCCGTTCTCTGATAAAGCTGTTCGTTAGAGATACGGTTTGGCCAGAATATCCTTAAGATATAACGTAGACACCTATTGACAAACGTTTGCAGCTTCCTCGTGATAGTGACGGTCACTCTCCAGGTACCACATCCATATAGCAACACGGATTCAACGTTGGAACGGAACAGTCGTAGCTTGGTGTTTAAGCTAATTGCATTACTTCGCCAAACTATGGATAGCATCCCAAACGCAGATTTTGCTTTACCTATTCGGCTGGCTATATCCAGTTCGGTTCCGCCATCGGTTGAGACAATACTCCCAAGGTATTGGAAACTCTCTACTCTCTCAACCGTTTGTCCAGCAATGCATATATGAGTTGATGAGTTTGGTCCTAGGCTGATCATTTTTGTTTTTGCCGAGTTAATTTTCAGCCCAACGACGTCTGCTTCCCTCTTCACATTTGCTGTCATTTGGTGAAGGTCCATTATTCTGTGAGACTGTAGGCATACATCGTCGGCGTAGTCGAGGTGTTTGAGTTCAGATGTAAGAGTCCATCGAATTCCTCCATTTCCTGTTGATAAGGCCGCATTCAGCACATCGCTAATCACCAATAAAAACAATATTGGTGAAAGTATGCAGCCTTGCCGAACCCCACTTTGGACTTCGAATTCCTCAGACAGCCTTCCTCTGTGCAAAACGTGACATGTGGACCCATCATATGTAGCTTTGATAATTGCTATTAATTTATCCGGAATGCCTCTCCTGCGCAAGGCACGCCAAATAAATTCCCGATTGACACTATCAAACGCCTTTTCAAAATCGATGAACAACAGGTGATGATGATCCGCAGGGTGTTGATGTGGTCGACACAGGAGGATCCAGAGCGGAAACCTGCTTGTTCGGCGTCAAGTGTGTCTTCAAGGTGTACTTTGATTCGCTCCAGGATGATTCTAGCTATTATCTTGGCCACAGCAGGCAGCACGCAGACACCTCTCCAGTTTTCGCACTGCATTAGGTTGCCTTTTTTAGGGAGCTTGACAATCATTCCCTTTTTCCACTCATCTGGAAAACTCTCGGCTTCCCATGTTCTCCCGACAAGTGGGGACAGTAGCTCTGCCGATGCTGTTGGCGCAGCTTGAAAAAGCTCTGCGGGTATGCCGTCAAGTCCTACCGCCTTATTAGTTTTCAGTGCTTTGATTGCGGTAATAATCTCTTCTTTACTGGGGGTTGTGGTGCGAATTCGGGAACTTCTTTCTACGGACACTTCAGTCTGACTTGGGTGCATATTGCTGGCAAATACTCGGTTTAGAACCGAAGCAAAATGCTCCTTCCATCTCTTCAGTTGATCCTCATCCGATGTTAGCAACGAACCGTCTAAGCCTTTCACTGGGTGTTGAGTAGAGCTTCGGCCACCTATAAGCTCTTTAGTGATTCTATAAACGGTTCTGCTGTCGCACCTCGCTGCTGCTTCTTCTGCTTCCGTAGCCAGCACATTGATGTAATTGCGCTTGTCACGTCTCACGCTACGCTGTACTTCTCTCATCTTCATGCGATATAGGGACTTAAGCTCGATCCTCCCTGCTGCTGGAGTTGCTGCAATTTGAACTCTTAGCTGTTTTCGTTCGTTGATCCTTCTCCAGGTATCCTCGGAAAGCCACGCCCTATGGTTTCCCTGTGATCGACCGACAATCCTTTCAGCACCTGATGTGAAAACAGTTTTCACAGCGCACCAATGGTCTTGGATGGTGGCGGGCAGGGAGCTGCTGATTGTTTCCACTCCACGTGAGAGATGGTCCCTTAATTCTTGGCGCACTGTGGGAACTCTCAGTCGGTCTACATTGAACCTAGGTATTCTTGTGTCGTTAGATCTACGAACGGCAGCAGTGCGTAGTCGGAGAGTAGCTGTTAGTCCACTCATCATATATAGGTGAAAAATTAGCCAAATTAATGAAATTAATAAAACTATGGTCTCCAATTTCGTCATAAATAATTTTGTTATAGGGTCGACACATATACATATATGAAGAAGCATATTTGTGGAAACCCCATTTTTATTTTTATTTTTTTATTTTTATAATATATAATAATATATTTTCTTATAACGTGTGTACCAAAATTCAGCCTATTACTAATTTTTCTGAAGGAAAATGTCGATGTAGTACAAACACGAGTACTTGGCAATGACTACTACGACTTGGTCGAATCGATCGAATGTACAACAATGCTTCAAACATGAGTGTTTTATATTTATATCCCAGGCACCTTGTTCGAGATGACAAGGTAAACCGAATATAATTTTTAATGCCTGACGAAATACCAGCCGCAGTTCTCAAAATTTGTAAAATTTCTCGTAAAAAAACGCAATGTAAAAACGTTTCCTTCATATTGGGAAATTGTCCGCATTCACTTGATTCTCAAAAAAGGAAATAAATTTTCGTCGTAAAACGTGGGTCCAATATCATTGCTATCATAATGAACTTTATGGATTGACATGGACAAATAAGTTACTAGCAGCATGGTCTTTGTTGCCGCCGTTCATCCGAAAACCTGCTGCAAATACCTTACATCGTCATAGAAAATCTTGCAGTGGAGAAAAGCAGACCTAGTAGCATTTTATAGACAGAACATGTCTACTGCATAACCAAATTCTCCAAGTCGACGAACCATGTATCTTTTTGGCATAATAGTTAACGCTATTGTAATATGGGACGATTATATATCTAACATTGTATAAACGTCGCCCATGAAGTTGAGCTACATTTTTAGAGCAAAGAGATACTCCCAACAGCTTTTTCTTCAAGTTAGATCGGGGCTAACGTTTAGAATTCAGCAACTAAAAATTTAAATTAAAGTACATAGAATCAGCAGGCATCTACATGCATCTCGGGGCGTTGTCTCAGCGTTATAGGGTCGTCTCTCTTGAGAGAAGATCATAAATGAAGGTTACAGCATCGTTTTTTTTTTTCAAAATAGTGTTCCAGGACTTGTGAGATTTGCAAATATTCCAAAACGTAGTAAAAATTGATGTTCACACCAATGATATTTTTTCTGTTTATTCTCTTAGATTGTTCATTCCATCGACATTCACTCTATCCTGAGTTCACTGTACGATGATGAAATAATATGTTAAAAATATTTTTGGTATTTTACAAAATGTACTCAAGTCTGTGTAGACTCGAAAGGAATACAATTTTCCCCAAAAAAAAAACTGTAAAAAATGTATTCAAGTATTATTTCTTCCACGGTGGAATTTTGATCCACAGTCAATTCTCTACTCACGCCACATAAAATGTTTAATCTCATTTGTAATTATTTATTATATTTGTATATAAGTTAACAATTTTACAACTTTATCCTTTTTTGAACAAAAAAATAGGAACCATAAGCACTCGACAAAAGTAGAAAGAATATTTGCTTGCGTCCTGTGCTGTGCATGGCCTTGACCAACTGAAAGTCTAAATTTATGGTGGATTTCCACTTTAGAAAGTAAGTAAGTCAACAGTTGTATTAGCCAATTTGTCTTGAAGAAAAAAAACTAACAGAAGTATTATAAATTTTGGATCCAGAATTCAGTTTTCAGAAAGAGGAAACACGGGATAATGGCTGACGGCTTTTTGTGTGCAAGTTTTATTAGAACTGTATGGGTAACATCGAATTCTAAAACTCTTTTATCTAAGGTGTAAAATAGGATACTATTAAGGATATATTTATGTATAAGGACATTCTCACTGATCCTTCTTATCCTCTTGCAATTTTTAACCCATGGTGTTTTCTGCCTTTCTTGGTTGGGTTAAAAACAAGTCCAATCCAGTTCTTCGTAGATTAAGATTTCATTTTGAAGAAAACTATACTCATGACTTAAGTTCAAATGAATTTAAGCTTAAATTCAGATCACAAACAAAAAATCTCCACTCAAACCAGAAAACCACTCAATAGCCATACCAAACAACATCACGCCGACCACCTTTGGACCCCACCTTATTGTTCCGCCATTAAAGCTAATCGGACAAGTTATCAGCATTAATTGTTTGCTATGGCCACCACCTGCAAGTTCTCAAGACACCATTGTTAAGCTCGTTTCAATTCATCTGTCTCGATGTTTCTTCTTCAAGTCTATTTCTTCTCTTTTCATTTATCTTCGTTGTCCACTGTGTAGTTGCATGTAAAACGTAAACTTTAATTTAAGCTTTTCATTTCTTTTCAAGCACATTTAAATAAATCGCCGCCGAGAGAAATAAAGTCTACGGCTTTGGATTTTGTAAGATTCGACTTTTAGTGTGCGCCGACCAGTTTACGTAGACGGCCACAAATCGGTTGACATTTCGTTTCGATTCGTACATTGTGTTTAGTTTTTTTTTTTTTTTTCTTAATTTTAATAATTTTCCATTATATATATTCTTCGGTTGAAATAGTTAAACAAACAAAAAGAAAATCCAACAAACTATTCACTAAAGGTGTGCATCTTTATGAAATACTAATTTGCAAATAACAAAAGCAAAATAGCAACATTAACAATACAAGGAAAAGACAGACACAGAAAAAATAAAAAAAAGTCCAGCAAAATAAAAACCTATTTTGAGTTACCACTCTCTACACAAGTACTTCTATCTTTTAAAGTGCAACAGCAGTTAACAGAGTGTAATCATATAAGCTATGTATATGTAATGTACTGCTGCACACACGTATCTACTGCGCTATCTCAAGTATCTTTGTGAGGTTTTGTAATAATTTGATCGCGTTTTCGCTTTTATTTTCCTTCCACCTTCTCCTCCTCCACGACTGCTATTCGTGGTCTTCGTTTCATTTCGTGAAAAGAAAAGAAAAGTGAGACTACTACGATTACACGATTACTATAATACACACTTGGACGAGCTTGAAATCAAAAGTGAATTTTAAAACAAGATAATAAGTAAAAAAAATCGTTTGTTTTTGTTGTTGCAGTTCGTAGTTGTTGGTTTGTTTTGTAAATTGAAGCAAACTTTACCTGCTTACGGGCTGATTTTGTTTCGTATTTCTTGTTCGCTTCACCTGGGAGGTGGTGTGAATTAAAAATCACAAAAAAACCTTGAGGAATTTTTCTTATTCGCATGTTAAAGACAAACATAAATTAATACTAACATTTTCGAATTGTATGTTAATTTTTTTTTATTTTGTTTTTATACCATAGAACGGGACAAAAATGCAATTTTTTTGCATAAACTAAATTTTGTGCTTATAATTTTCTATATCTTATTAGAGCGTGATACGTGTATTAATATACTTCTTTGATTCCTCTACTAAAACATTATAATTATTTGTCTTTGCTAAACATAAAAAAAAAAAAACTAAACTCGCTGAAAAAATGTATCTCTATCTTCTTGACTCTGTGGTTGGGTATTGGTTTTGAATTGGTCGTGTATTTCTTCTCTCTCCCCATACATATCGCTTGCATCGCTTACTTGGCCATAAGCAACCATAATTTGTCGGTGCGCGCCGTGGCGGCTTAAAGGTGTTTGTTCGTAAGAGAAAGTGAATTTTCATAGCTTGAATACAAAAAAAAAAAAATAAAAAATAAAAATAAAAAAGTATAAAACTTATGTCGAGCTTCAAACTACTTACTACTACTACTACTATTACTACTACTACTACTGTGGCTACTCTATCAAGTAATTTAATTTAAAAAAATGAAAGAAGCAATCCGAGAAAAATTATGACATTTTGAAAAAAATATGTACCTCGGAAATACACTTGTTGAATAATTTCCTAATTTAATTCTTTTCGTTTTTCTTTTATCATCATCAAAGCGAGGAAGTATTTATATACAAACAAAAAGGAAAACGCGGTACAGTAAGAAAAAAAATAATTTCGTAATAGAAATTCGCAATTATTGTGCAATTGTAACGCAAGAAAAAACACCGAGAAAAAATCACTAATCCCAATTGAATCATTCGAAAAAAAGGTCATCATCTCCATCTTTCAGCATCAAATCAACCGAAGATATATTAAATAAACTTCTGTATGGTCATATACTGATAGAGGCGTGTGGTTACATTGGTGTGGTGAATTTTATTTACATTTTTCTTCCCCTTGTTATATTCGCGCGGTGCTAATCTATATGTGAATTGTGAAGAGTTTTATACAAAAAAAAAGATAAAATATTTAAAAAAAAAGAAATAAAAATAATTATCTGAGTGAATTCGCGAATTTCAAGTTTGTTTTCTAAAAAAAAAAAAAACTTTTTTTGCTCTTCGTGTTTTGTGGATATCACAGTTGAAAGTGAAGATTTCGCCTTGCATGGGATTATTGCTGAAATATTTTCCATTAATTTGCTAATATAAAAAAGGTGAGTTTGACATTTGAAAAATAATTAAATTATTTTTATTGATATATATACATAGATATATGTATATTTATGTCAAGGACATTGTGTTTTTTTTTCTTTTCGGCAAGAGATGAACAAATTTATTAATTAGTTTCTTGTTTGTTCAAAGAATGTGTTGAGGAGGATTTAATTATTGGTATAAAAAATAAATATTTCGAGCACATATCAATAAGATTTTGTCCTTTGAATGGTGGTCATATGTATATACTAACATGCTATCATTTCTCAATCAACTACGAATAGTTTGGCTGTTTTCAACGACGATAGCTGTTGCAATAAGTACCCTAGGTAGCCGATAATCGTCACGCTTGTAACACATTATGAAAAATGTGATATTCCAAATTCGGAATCTGAATTAACATATAAGATGCAACAAAATATTTTGAAAAGCATTAAAAATTGCTACATGTTTTGAGTAAAATTGGCATACCACGTGAAATTATGAAAATATCCAGACGAAAATTATGCAATACAAATATGTACAAATTGTTTTTTGATAAAGTTTTTTGAACAAAAAAGCTCAAAAACCTCGCCCCTACATCCCCCTTTTTAAAGAAAATGACCTACATATTAAGACATTTATGTACATACATACATACATGCATGTAAATCAAATTTCATCAAAACGTCTTTAATGGTTCCCGAGCCGTGTGAGAACCAACATTTGATCAGACATGGCACAAAAGTGTTTGCTTGACCCAACCTCTTTAAATACGATCATAGATACTCATTTTCTCCGGATTAATGAGAAAGTCAAATTAGGATACCTTAAAATAACGTTAAGCACTTGCCCAATTTTTGCAACCATATTAAGTTACTATTGATAAGGTCTAATAAAACATGCACTATGTGGCTCTAAATGTTGCAAAATTTAGTCCAGTTCAAATATTTCTGGTCATAAAGTTAAATCTTTTAAAAAGAAATATAATATTCACTTTATTAATTGTTAGAACAAAAGTTTATAACAAAAGAAAAGACTTTATAACATTTTTAGATCTACCGTAGTCGGGGCATATCGTGGGTTACAATATATACTCGTATTTGATTAATTTAATAATTTGACCTGATATACGGGCGCCGCGACTCAGTGGATAAGTGCGCGATCACAGAGCCGGAGACTCAAGGTTCGAGACCCGAATAAAAACAAGTTTTTTTTCACGGTCCCACCTCTTATGAACGTCTGACAAACATTTGACTGTAAAATTGTCATGAGAAGAAAAAATGACTGAATTTGCTATTAGCACCTAAATATTTATTTTCAGATTAACAAATATTACATTTCTTCATTTATTCATTCATGAAATAATTAACAAAAAAAAAAAAAACACCGAGAAGATTAAATTAAAATTTAAACGAAAAATGTACTCATCTTTATTTTAACATTTAGCATGGTTCTAATATTTTCAAAGTAATTCAAGCCAAAACGATTTGGTTTTCTATTTTTGAATCAAATTACACATATAATCCGTATTATTTCTTGGAATTAGATTATAATGTTAGACGCTGTGTATGCCACATATGTACATGAATATTCATAAGCACTCTTGGTGTTTAAAAGGTTACTCAGAATTTGAACTACTTAGGAAAAGTTATATCATTTAAGTATCTTCAACTATAAATTTTATTCAAACATGTGCTCTTTGTAGTGTGTTTCGTATTACTAATGGTTCGCTCCAAGTTACTCTTATTGACGCCTCCATTTGTGCCGGGTTGTGAAAATGAACTTGATGGCAAATTACGGATGAACATGTGACTCATTTCAGTCGGTGTTATACTTTCTTGTAAGAAATATTTCAAAAACTATGTCAAAGATAAGTAGTTGGTTTTCCAAACCATTTTGTGAGTATTTGGATAAATTAAAAGAAAACAAAAAAACAAAAGTGAACTGAAAATAATGAGTATACTCATATAAAATAAATAAACAAATTCTTTTGATCTGTATCAGAAATCATGTCTAATCATTATAAAATAGATAACCTGTATTATTATTGATGCCAAAAAAGGTGCAAAAGCAGTAATATTGATTTAATTTATGTAAATTCGACGTTATTGTGCATTAACTCTATTCAAAGCTTTTATTGAAAGAAGTGATACTTGTAGCTTCGAATATATTTAGTATTGTTGATTTTGGTAAAAATATTGTCAAATGACTTCCTTTTTGATTTGTTAACCCAATAATCTCCGTTTGTGGTCATTACTTATCTAACTTTCAAATAAAAGGTTATCATTAAGATCTGGCATTTTCCGCATAAAATTGTTAACTGCTCAAATCAATGCTTGAGATAGTAGCACAAGAGCCAATTTCGAATCAACTACTTGAATTCTATGGAAGGGAATTTCAGGACTTGTGCTTAATTGATTATTTACTCATTCACATTAAACGAGATGAGCAACTGAAGCTGATAATTTCTTACCTTTGCCGAGAACGCTGTAAAAAGGAGCTGTCCCGCTTTGACAGATCGCATAATGTTGCAAGTACCGAATCAGACCTAAAATAAAATTATATGGTGGCAATATGTCACCTTATGAGAATAAGGATGAATATATATGTAGATCAATAAGGTGTACGAATACACTTAGCACATCTGCCAGATACGACCATAGGATGCCTGTGGTGCCTATGGCTGCCGTTCTCGTATTATTGTAAACTTTACTCAGTGCAGTCCACCAGACTAGGGAGCTGTGTGTAAGTATTGGACATACTACGGCTGTGTACATTTAATCACTCTTGCGTTGAATGCTTTCTTAACCCGTTATTCTATATTTAGTATCAATTTAAAAATTTTCTGTATAATAGATGTATCAGGGGCTTAGAATTTAATTTAATTTCTCTTAGGAGAGGCAAACCAATAACGATGAGAAAGCGCCTTGAGATACTTTTTCATTGGCTTTTGATTCAGTTCTTGAATAGCTGTAGATTAATAAAACTGCTGTGAGTGAATTTCAAAATATATTAATTCTACGCGCGGTGACTAGATGAATCAGATGATAAACTTGGAAAGATTATTTTTCAAACCATTCGATCAATCAATAACCAGCAATAGAACTACTGGGGATCCAAATTCCTCCATTTCTAACTATAGGCTAAATTGCTATGTAAAAAAAATGCAGTGTAAATTAATGGGTGAAATATACGTGGAAAGTCAATAAAATCTACAACACCAGTCAACAAATTCTCATTTGTAAGCAGCAGAGGACTTTAAAATCAATGTTTTCATAAAAATTTTACGTGTTCCTTTTTTTCAAAATTTGCATTAAAAATCCTTCCCAAATTTATTTTCTTTTATTTTTACTGACATGATTTCATTAAAGTTGCCGAAAATAGTACGAAACGTACCTACATACTGGTGTAACTTGCGTAAAGGTTCAGAAGCATAAGAAAAAACGATAATTTTTCAATATCAAAGTAAAAGAAGAAGAGAAAAACCAAATGTCCAAAAAATTCCTATTAAAATGATGTGAAATACATAAAACAAGTTTTCCTTTTTTGACAGCTGTCATTCAAGATTCTTCATTCCTCTACAACTCTCGATTTTCTAACCCTTGTCTGTAATTCTAGAAGTTTATCGGCATCTAACATAAAATGCGTGAACCAATTATAAAAGTCTCAATTCATTCATTCATGTTCATTGTTAGTTTAAGAGCGCAACCACGCCTTGGTTATTTTATTATTATTATTATGTATACCAAGAACAAGTATATGATGACTGGGTCGCAGTCATCATATACTTTGCAGTGTGCAAAACATTTGCAAGTTTTTTTCAAATACAATATAATATTTTATTATATTTATTTATACTTTAATAATTGCTCTAAATGAAGAATTCGAATGAAACCTTTAGTCAAAAGTGTTACTTGCAGTTTAATATTTAAAAGGAAGGAAAGAAATCCCCAACATGTACCCTTGATATTTTATAATTAATAAAAAAAGCAGTATATTCACTTTGAAGCTGTGCAAAACATATGCAATTTTTTTTTATTTTTCAATATTTTGTCCAAAAACCATTATTTCTAATAACTTCGGCACACCTTTTAGGCATGGAAGCAATAAGAGAGTTTGTTAACTCACAGGGAATTTTTTCCCACTCATCCTTTAAAGCTTCATAAAGAGCCTTTTGCGAAGTAAACCGTTGCCCCTTTATCCGCTGTTTTAGAATTCCCCATACGTTTTCTATAGGATTTAAGTCGGGGGACTGTGGAGGCCAATCTAAAACATTAACTCCCCGAGCTCCTAAAAATTCTTTAACGAACTTTGAGGTGTGCTTCGGATTGTTGTCTTGTTGAAACCTCCACAACAACGGCATCTCTTCCTCAGCATAGGGAAGCATGACTGTGTCTAAGATGTCCTTATACACAAAGCGATCCATTATTCCCGTTATTTGGTGTAAAGGACCACATGCTTGAGCTGAAAAGCATCCCCAAACCATAACGGAACCGCCCCCATGCTTCAAAGTAGCTCGGATGTTTCCCCGATTTAACCGTGTCCCTGGCTCTCGACGAACGTAAGCAATACCATCAGTAGATAAGATATTAAATTTGCTCTCATCGGAAAACAAAACGGTTCTCCATTGTGTCAGGGACCAAGTTGAATATTTATGAGCAAATTGCAGTCTAAATAATATTAAATTGGAAGCAGTTTTTTATCAAACAAACCTTTTTTGACGGTGTTTCAAGGTTAATAGAGGCTTCTTAACAGCTCGGTATGCCCTCAAATTGCTTTCTTTTGCACGTCTACGCACTGTGCTTGCATCAATTGACAAGTTGAGGTCCTTCACAATTGCAGCTGAGGACCGGAAAGGGTCTCGCCGGATAATATTTTTAATTTTTTTTATCAGTTTGCTTGTCTGTTTTTCGGGGACGACCACCGGAATGAAGCGTTGCAATTGATAAATTTTGTCGGAACTTTGTAATTATCCGGGAAACAGTTGATTCGTGAATTTTGAAATGTTCAGCTATCTCTCTTTGCTTCGTTCCGTTTTTAAAAGCCTCGATTACCAGCTCCTTTGTTCGGGAATCATACTTATTGCCAGCCATTTTTTACACGCAAATATAGTGAAAACTGAATAAAAAAAACTGCCTATGAACATCATTTTATTGACAAAGAACACTATTTTACTAACCTGATCTGAATATCCCGAAAGTTAAAATAGAAATGAGGGCAAAATAAAAAACTTGCATATGTTTTGCACAGCTGCATAGTTGGCAAGCTAACATTTTCTCCGGTAATAACAAACCTAACTGTACTTTTTTCCGTTTTTAGTGCTAAGACCTAAGAATGTACTATCAGTAACAAATTTATCTTGAAATTTTTAAAATATTATCCTTCTTTGTACAGTTAGTCAAACAAAACTTCAAGAGAAAAAAAACTTGCAAATGTTTTGCACACTACTCTATATATGCTGTTTATCTGAAAAAACTTAGATTTTAAATTTAAACAAAATCGTTACCTAAAACAAACTTTTTTTTTTTTATTGAAAATTTTCCAAAACTTGAAAATATTTCCAAAATATGACCTTGCACATGTCAAATATTGCTTAAATATCAATTTTGAATAAAATCGGCAGTCATATTTGAAAACAAACCAACGTATTTCTATCAAAGATGTAATACGCCATAGTGAATTCAAAATCGTTAGATTCGTAGAGTACTTTTAATGTCCGGGCTGGAATGAAAATTCTAATTTCGCCTCGAATTGTGAATCCACAGACCCCACATATGAAGTTTAGGCAGCAGTCGGTCGTATGTACAAATAGATAGACAGGCAGAATTGAGAGACTCACTTTCTTTGATATTCTCTATTGTAGTAATGTCTGAAGAGAGACCGAATATTCCAATACTTGGAATACTAGGAAATCAATACTTGCCTTAAAGGTTCAAGTAAAAATCTTGTTATAAACAAATATAGTACAGCAATTTCGTATCCATCTACGTTGCCAATCGCTTTGTAGTGATTCACAAGTTCTTGTATGATTGTTCCTTTCTAAATTGTTCGCTAAATATGAAAAAAATATTTCATTAGAATGTGAAATATTAACTTGCATAAAATTTATTAATTTAAGATTGTTTATCTCTGCCCATCTGTCAGTGAACCACTGTGAACCCATTAATCCAAAATTGTTCACTTTCAATCGAAGTCCTCTCCTTTACATAAAAGTTTTAGTGTCCCTAATCCCCATAACTCACTGCAAACAAAACAATTTTTTTTTTTTTGCTTTTTGGTCGACGCCAAAGTATCGAAAAACAAATGTTTCATCCGAAAAGAATTTCCGAATTGAATCTTAATTAATTCAAGGTACCTCAAACCAGTTCACTGGGTCAGTGTCTGCTGTTAATGTCCTGATTTCAATTAGAATATCAGCCACTACTGCACACATTGATGCTAAGAAAATAAGAGTTGGAAAAAAAAAAAAAAAAAATTCAATTCGTAATCAACTCTTGACCGCGAATCTGAAGTTATTGAACCTCTAATCTGTATGTTAACCTCATAAATAAAATCAAAGGTTTTGCAATTGAATATACATATAAACAATGTCTTATATCGCTTTTTATTTATTGTGTGGCTTTGTTTTGCTTCTTATACTTGATTTAATTAGTAACGCAGATTATTTGGATATAAAATTTATTAATTAGTTGTATTGTCATCTTAGTTTCTTTGTTACTGCATCTTGTACACCTCGTTGTGAGTAGGTAGGTATTTTATATTTCACAATATAATTAAATTGTTATTTTTTGTTTTGTTTGGCGGTCTATTGCACCTGACATTTAGAATTGCAGAATTATTGAGAGGTTTTAGTCTGCTAAAATTTGCATTGATTCAAAGTGAAGGACAGAGTTCAATCGGTGTGATTTGATTAGTATATTGTATAGTCATGCGGAATGTGAGTATTAGGCACTCAGATGACTTTATCCATTTTGGTGTAAAGTGATAAAACGTGAATAATGATTTGCAGTTAATCCACTTAGGTGCGACATTCCTTTTCGTATAATCAGGGTTCAAAGACTCGATCAGTCGGTCTTCGAATGACTTATTTTTACATGCGGATGCACATATTCCTTCCAAGAGATCTAAAGCAGTGACCAAGTATCGCTATTATCTACCACTTTTTCTAGATTTACCCCTTAAGTTCAATATCTTAGCCTGTTGAGAGTTTAGACGTTTAAATGTGACCATTTTCCCTCGTTTATAATCAATTTGTAGTAGACTTAGATGGTATTCTGTAATCGAGTTTTTACTTAGGGCTCTGATGACCATCCACTCTGGAAGACTATTTTTCAGTGTTTACAGTAACCACCATCATCAGTTATAATATGCAAGGATTAAGGTTCAAATTAGTCTTTTGAATATAATTCTGTCTCTTACGAAACGAATGCCACTACTACTACTTCTACAGAGATTGCAAAATATTAATCTGGGTCACATTTGAACAATTATACTTTGAGGCATCTAATCGACCCTAGCATGATATAACTCTGGTTCATGTTGGGTGTTAAGTTGATGGTTTCGACAAACGTCCATTCAGACATTTTAAATCGTATATGATAAAATTCTAGAATATAAAAAAAAGCTACTCACACTATATTCGCCAAAAGTGCAACTTAGGTATTAGTATAAGTGAGAATTAACAGGTCTTATGAAAACAAAACTAAATTTTAAAATAAAATATAGGTAGAGCTCCCCCTCACGGCTCGAACTTCATATTATCATATTCGTGTTAGAATCTAGACATACATTGGGCTGTATGGACAATTTGGTAGCCAGGCTAGATTTTAAATTTTCTTTTTGCCAATTTACACCGAATATGTATGCTTCTTCGACTAATCAGAAACGATAGCTGTATACCTAAGTGAGTTTCATAATATGATTGACAATATTATGTATAAATAATACATACAAATTCAGTTTTTTTTTCCAAAGTTTAGTCATCTAAAATAAAATCATAAGGAAACAACTGTGAAGCTCATAGACGAAGACCACTGTCTCAGACTGTAACAGTATTAAGTTACATTTTTAAAGTCTTGAGTCTATGGGTATCATTGACCTACTCCCAACACTTTGGAAGACATGGTCCATTGAATCGACGCGATATCAGAGTAATAATTTTTTTAACAATTCTCGGCATGGCCTTAGTGCCTAAGAGAGTTTCGGCTAGATGACGTGTGTTCTTGGTAATATTTCATCCATTTGAGTCTTTAGGACCAAGTGACAGACAAGTTTTATGAAGTCCGTTATGACTAAACATCAGCGGACGGTCACTGAGAAGTGGTATACAAAACAGTGTCTTCCACAGTTGATGTACTCGTATTTAAGGATCAGTAGCATTTTTAGATCGCTTTTCATACATTCAAAACATATTTCCTTGCGAATTTAGTTTATTTCCCTACGTTTAAATGCAACTGAAAGGCATTTTTGAATCATTTATGGAGGAGTGTGGTTTGATAAGTGGCTTGTATATATAAAGAAATAAATTACCAAAAATGGTGACTAAGTACTTTAAAAGGGACTCATTAAATAATGCCAAACGTCAAAAAATACCGTTTGTATTATTGCTCAAGTAATATGCTATAGATATATTTTTTAAGTTTAAAATTGTTACTCTAAATTTCAGTTAACAAAGAATTCCGTCATTCGAAATTAACCCAATTATTTGTCAGGCATAGGATTATACATGTATTTCATATTTATTAACTAGTTTCAACATCATGTACAATAGACTAATATAATCTTTGAGTTATAAATGAAGATGTCATTTGAAAAAAAAGAAAGAGAAGAAATAATTTAATTTAATTTACATGCGTTTTAAGGCATAGACATATCGAATAACATTGTTTTTACGCAGCAGCAGATTTCACAACCGTCAGCTATGATGGGCACAAGAAGTGGTTTTGCTAGCATACATCTAATTTTAAGTGGTGTGCAGCTTTGGAATACCGACAAATTCATAAGAGAACCATAAATTTTACCGATTATGGTAAAAACATGCTTATCCCAACTAAGCTTAGAATTTAACCAGATCCGGAGGTTTTTAGCCTTGCTAACATACTCAATTGGATTATCTCCAAGGCATATAGCAGGGTTTACATCTGATTCAATTGTGCTAATGACCATGCATTTTGATTTAAAGGGACTCAGTTTCAAAAAGTTTTCTTGAGACCAATTTTAAATCCTGCGAACATCTTGGTTTAGTTTAATTATAGTTTCAGTAGTAAGCCCAGACTTAAAGCTGAGGTACAGTTGAACATCATCTGCATACTTATGTGTTACTGAATACTTAATTACTGTTGGAAGATCATTAACAAAAAGCATGAAAAGAAGAGGCCAAGGACTTCTTGGTCCTCTTCTTTTCATGCTTTTTATGGAACGCCTGTTAATATTTCAATGAATTCGGTAAAAATATTATTGTAGAAAACTGTTTCTTTTCTTCCCTGAAGGTAGGAGAGAATTCATTTTGCAGCGAATCAGATCATCTTGAGTTTATTAATTAAACATGATGTGATTAACTGTGTCGAAGGCCTTCGAAAAGTCTAGCAGCGTTAGAAATGACATTAAGTTTTCGTCTAAAGCTATTCGTAAATTATCAGCGCCCTTGAGCAGTGTGGTTGTACAACTATGCATTTTTCTGAAACCAAATTGGCTAGCGTAGAGAATCTTATTCCGTTGGACAACAACTGAAATCTGATTATGAATAAGTTTCTCCAGCACTTTTGACAAATAAGGAAGGATCGCAACTGGTCTGTACTCAGCCATAGAGTTAGCTGATGCCTTCTTTTTCAGTACCGGAATAATTTTTGCAAATTTCCATGAAGATAGGAACGTGGAAGTCATTATTATGTTATTGAGGACATGAGTCACAACCGAAAATATGAAGGGAAGTACTCGTATTATTTTGATAAAGGAAGGGTGGATACCTTCAACTCCAACAGATTTATACTTAATTTGAAGTATCGCCTTAACAACATCAGTTTGGTCAATTCTGTGAAATTCAAAGGAGTTGTTCGGGGTAGTACTGAGAGGCTGGTTTCATAAAGATGGTGCTGTTTGAACATCCGCAAACTGCCTACTAAATTGATTAGGATCAAAGTCCTCATCCTTCCGGACTGCCTTGCGACAGACACCCAGCTCAAAGCAAATTTTTGCAGAGGGAAGATTTTCATCGAATTGTTTTTTATAATATTTTCATTTAGCTTGTTTCACTTTGGAGGTAACCAGGTTTCGCAACTGGTGGAAGGTGTCATAAAATTCAGGGAGCTTATAGCGCTTCCCCCTGTTGTAGGCGACATCACGTTTATTCCCCAGTTCATCAACCTCTTCAGTAAATCAACTATTATGCACACAATTTACACGCTTTGTTACAAAAGAAACATGTTTGTTAAATAAATGCATAATTGTACGTCCGAGATAATCAGCTGGATCATCAGAATTAGATTCAAAGTATATTGGTTGCCAGTAAATTCTTTGAAGGTCGTGCTCCAAGAGTTCTGGGTTCAGGTTTTTAAAATCGCTATATGAGTACATAAGCTCTTCCTGTTGAGAAAATTAAATCATGTTTTGAAAAAGCCGGGGCAGAATATCATAATATTTTTGGCGCTACAGTTTAGCACAGGGCCTGGCCTAGCTTCTCGCAGCCACTCGTGCTGTGCGCCTCACGAATGGTTGGGACCTACAGTTTTATGCTGTTTCCGAAGGGCAATTTTGTCGATCGAGAGAAGCTTCTCATAACAGTTTTACTCTCGGATGTTTGTCAGACGTTCGCGAGAGGTCGTGGGAAAACTTATTTTTTTTTCTTTTGTGTTTTCTTGGATTCGAAACTTGAAACTGTCGATCAGTGATCGCGCACTTAACCATTGAGCCGGAGCAGAAACTTGATTATAAAAAACATCTGGACCAAAACTAGACAAAAATAAATCTAGGAGAGTGCCAGAACTAGTGTCAAAGTTTGTTGTTAAGTGATTTTGTTGAATCTACGAAATTTTTAGATTAACCATGATTTAGAATGTTACAATTGAAATCACCACACAAAATTGTATTAGCGAAACCAGATGAATTAGTCTCAAGAAAACTAAAAATGTTCATTAAATCGATATTTTTCTTTGGTCTATACACCACACCAAGAAGACATTTACTTTTTCCTCTTAATATTTGTATAAAACAAAAATCTGCGTGACTGCCCGCTACTGAATTGCAAATTAGTTTCGGCGCTAGCGATTTACGAATGTAAATGGCTACATCACCTCCAATTCGATCATACTCGTATCTATCACCGCGACAAATTTTATATACGAGTACCTGTAGGTTATGAACTTCATCCCTTGCATCCGGATCAAACCAAGTCTCTGAAATACATATAACATCAACACTGGAACCAACAAATAGCCTTGTAAACTCGTCTAATTTCGTTCTGGAGCGACTCTGTATTTTACGCCTTCAAGTATGTGTGTACAATGTATGTATGTTGTACAATGTATGTATGTATACACATATCATCGCTGCAACTTCAAAATCCGACAGACAAAAACACAAATTTGAATTAGGTTAAATAAAATATAATTTTGGTTATATTATATCTTTTTACTGGAAGATTTGCTGATTGCTTGAAAATTCTATATTCTTTGAACTCCTTAAAACTCGTCTCTGAACTCGATTCCTCTTACCACTTTAAATATATTATACATACATATCTATTTTTTTCGGTTTCCAACCAGTACCAGCCCGTTGTGTCACTTCTTCTACTAGCTAATGCAAAACAATATATCTTCGTCCTTCAATGAAAAGTCCTTAAAAATGTTCGAGCTGAACTTTCTCAAGAGTACAAATTGTATACAGAGAAATCGAATTTAGTTCTCCGGTTAAACATGAGTTTAAGCATTTTATAATTTGTTTGTCAATCCACTTTTTTTTAGCATAAACAATTTACTTTAGAGCAGCTCTCCTCAACTTACTTCGAAAACCCCCAAAATTGCATTTTTACTGCCAATCAGTTTACTAGCACACAGAAAATTTAAAGGCTTTCGGTTATAGCGCCCTAGTAAATATTCGGCTTTCGAAATAGCGCCCTAGTAAATATTTATACAGAGATTTTTTGTTGGAAAGGCATTAGAATAAGTCGAACTTGGCATACTTTTATATTTCACTCCTTTTCGTGGCTGAATTGTTACTGAATTTGTGTACAAAAAAAATCGGCTCCTTTTTACGGTAATCTTTTTGGTGATATAAACTTTACTAGAAATATATCATAGTATATGATGAACTCGGGACTCAACGAAAAAATATATAGATATTAACATGTGTAGGACTCGTAGGACCATGGCATAAGTTCGTAATCGCTCTTTAAGGGCAAGATATAATATTTTTTAAAAATATGTATCTCATTATTCTCCACTCCTAAGAAAAAAACACCAAATGCAGAAGTTTTTCTATATTAAATTCTCAAAATTGCACTTAGCCTGCATTAAAATTATTTTTGTTTACTCGCAATTAAAAAAAAAAAAAAATTACCTTTTCAAATTTTTTTGTTGTCGAAATACTTTTTTTCTGCATGGGTAATTAAGTAAGAATCTTACAGACCCGGATTTTTGCCAAGTATTGCAAGCATTGTGAGTGAATATGTGAAAGTATATGAGGCTAAAAGTCAATTGGAAGTATTATATTTATACGGAGTATGTCCTCCTTTGTAAACAAAACTGATTTAAAAATCATACGCTAATCACGGCTTAAAATACAGGTACCTATACAAACCCGTTATTCACAAATTAATAAAGGGAAAGCCTGTGAAACTTCACCCGGTACTTACCAATCGACCAATAAAACAAATCGCACTGCGGGAACAGAACATAAATTTGAAAACAAAATATTCTGTTATAATGAAAACAATATGCTGTTATGTGAGTTGCTACGAATTTGCTAGAGAGGTTCGATGATAGTGGAAACGAAAGCTGTGTAACAAACGTCAAATTTGTCTATCTTACTGACACCGATGGATGCAAATAGAGCAAAAACCAAAAAAAAAAAAAAAAAACAGTTTAGTTCCTAATAGTGTTGCCGTCTGCCCCGATCTAATTAATTCTAATAGTTTTAAATTTAAAATACTTTCGTATAATATTCATATATAATGGTTTAAATAATAAATGTTTATATGTTTTTAGTTTTTTTTTTTTAATTTCTGAAATGACATAAATATTTTTTCTGTGTGTAACTTTTATAACAGAGGGTAAATACGAACTGTATGAAGAGTATTTTGAGGGTTATCAGTTAAAGTGGTCAAATGCATTAAGAGTTCATAGAGCAGGAATAGCCAGTGGAGGTATACATTTTGGAATCCAAAATCAATTCGCTATAAAAGCAAGAGCTAAGTTTATGAGAAATGAAGGAATAACTATTGTTGAAGTGGAAGAAAGCAAAGAACATATCCGTATTGTGTCAGAGTATGTTCTAATTGGAAAAGTAACTTCGATAATCTAGCTGATTTTCTACTTAACATCGAATGCAGGAACATACTGCTGATTGGAGATTTCAACGCGCGTGTGAGTAAAGAGCAGGTAGTCCCATTGAGAAAAGGCGACTTTCGTCTGTTCATCAATACTAGAAGGAATTCAAAAGACGACACATTCGATAGGAAAGGAAAGCAACTTTTAGAGATGTGCGAATTTTTTGACTTATGTTTAATAAATGGAAGAAGTAAAGTGATCAAGTGGGTGATTTTATATGTATCAAAGAAATTGTTTGCGCCGTAATTGACTACGTGATAATAAATGGAGACTGGCATGATTTAGTCACAGATACAGAAGTCAAATCTGAAACATACTCTGACCATTTTCCACTTGTTTGCCATTGTTGCTTCTTAAGCTAACCTGGCGGAACAGCTCTGTAGACGAATATAGAAGAAGACTCTATGAAATTATAACAACTCTATCTCCAACATGGAGCCACACCCTCTTGTATTCAAACGTTCTTAAAGGTATAATTTAAGTGTAGGACCACAACAAATAAACAAAAATAGCTCCGTTGAACAAAAATACCTGATTTAATAGGGCATACCATAAGCAAGGAAAAAATCACTTTCAGCATTCAATCTATTCAGGAAAATGTATAGAGTATCTGAGGGAAATCGCAAGGGAAATATTTGGAACTTCGGATAGCAAAAAAAATGGCACAACATTTAAGGTGGGATGCTGGATTGAACCAACTGTGCTTGTGACACATTTTAAGAGACTGCTTAAAATAGACGGAAATCCCTTAAATTTTCAATTCACTTCGCCAGTAACTATCGACCCTAGCCTGGACAAATCCTTCGAGGAAATTGAGCTTTTGGAAGTTCTAAGAAAAGCGAAAAACAGCAAAGCGCCAGGCGAAGACAGAGTTCTTTAAAAATGCTTCACCGCTTTTCCTGCAAAAGTAGCTCATCGCATTGAATTGTATCTATGACAGGGCAAAAGTACCCGAGGACTTCTAAAAATCAATCATATTTTCCATTTCCAAAAATGAAACATTAACACACAAGGAAACTACATAGGGATCATAAAAACCATTACCAAGAAGGAGAGAAAGGTTTCAAGCGAGATTTACAAATGGTTTATGTACTATTGAATAGATCTTTGCTATGACATCCATAGAACAACACTTCGTATATAGGAGAACAAAACTAAGCACGTGCTTTACAAACTTCCGAGCGGACTTCGATATAGTTAACAGTCTAATATTGGCCTTCTACTACTGTCTAATATTGGAATTTCCACGAAGTTCAGCAATATGTTGAGAAACCTATATAATAATAACAGGTCAGTAATATGGTGTGTTGAAAGGCTGTCTGAGTTTTTCGAGGTTGGATTTGGTGGGAAACAAAGGTGTCTTCTCGGCTCCCTCCTCTTTGCCTTATTCTAAGATGATATATCATCATCGTTTTAGGCTTATATCATGGTGAAAGGCCTGAAGGTAACAACGCTACTCTTCGCGGGTGACAAGGTGTTGGTTGCAGAATCTCCGGATTCGCTCCAACTGATGACCAATATCCTGCAATCATATTGTGAACTAAATCTCTCACTGACAAATGTTGATCTAAAACTTCCAGAAGCTAAAAAGCGATCAATAGTATTCCAGCCAAATTCAAAGAAGTTTTTGAGGCAGTTATGTGATTCGTTATGAGCAATGGGGCCCAAGCATGGGGAAGCAGAGAATTTTAGTTCTATATAGTTGTTGAGATTTTTCTTAAAAAAACAGCAATACGCCCAACTACATGGTCAATATTGAAAGTGGTTGCAATATTGAAAGTGGTCTCAACTCTTCATGTAACGCTTTTGAAAATTATGAGACTAGAAGATAACTAAAATTCTCTCGCTAAAAGCAGTTAGGACGAAAACGCAGTTCTACAATGATTGGGAGAATGTTGCCTTGAATTACAAACTTAATTTATGCCTGGTGGAATCAAACCTCGCGGACTGAAGTAGGCACATAAATCAATTCACAAATGGCGTCGACCATGTACAAAAACCGAATTTCATTAACTAAGCTAGGAGTTACAACTCTCAGCTCACCTGTAGAAGGTTAGAACTTCAACGGATCTAATCTGAAGCTAGACCAAATTTAACTCATATTGAGAACAAGAGGTGAACTTTTTAAGCTGAATTTTATGCCGCATCGCACTGACAATGTAATCTGTGTAAAACTAGATAAAAGCAAGACGTTCTACATTTGATCGGTTCCTGTTCTATTCTAAAAGAGATAAGAGCTCATTTCGGGGGAAACTCATTAAACTCACTTATATCACGGAAGTGATATTGAATCTGGTAAAGTGTGCCAATGATAAACCTTAGCATTATGCTGCAGAAAAGCTTTCAACTATAGATTGAGAATTGTTAATAAATATTTTTGATGGGATGAATTAAAAAAAAAAAAAAAAAAACATATTAAATTGCTTAAATTGTACCTGTAAAAATTATATTTGTAAATATCTTTTTTGCAATATAAAGTACACATTATATCAGGGGTGGCCAAACTTGCAGGCTATGTGGTCGACTTTTCGCTGAAATTGATTACGCGTGCTACCCATTGTTCTGACTTGGAAAAAAATGTAAATATATACCAACAATTCAAGTGTAATTTGTGTTATACTTTTATTGATGCAAGTTTTAACAAAACAAACAAAACAAGTTTATTAAACAAAAATGTTCTAATTCGAGCTTAAATATGCTGCACAGAAAATAAGTGTGGACATAAGTTAAATATCTTTTTTTTTATTGTACAAGAACTTAAAATTAAAAAAAAAGTCATAAAATTCATAAAATTAAAGGAAATTGATAATAACGATTACTGAATATTACTTGAAGATGCTCCTGAAATATAACACTGCATATTTGAAGCAAGTTTTTCGTACTGTGGCGTATGGCGTATTTGTTATTATGTATTAATTTGTGACACATGGGTCGCCTGTAAATGCCGGTCTACGGTTCGGCCATAGATGCATTATATCATATTCTTTACAGCACCGTATATTGCAAAAATCAGCAATTGGAGTTTTTAATATTACTACAAGTAAATACGAAAGATGAGAATGTCCAGTGTATTTTATCACTTAACAATGAAATACAGGCTTCCTTTTCTTCTAATTCAAAAACAAATGATTTTCGCAAATATTGTAGTGCAGTAGCAGTTATGGTTTTCCCCCGAAAGAGTAGCAAAATTACTACGATTTTAGCGAAGTAATAATGCTGGCTGCAAGGTCATAATTCAAGAAGAATCCAACTTATTTCAATTAAATCTGGTTCTAAGTCCAGTTTAATTCGCAATGAGAAAGACTGGAGCAAAATTTTTGTTTATGAAAATTGTATTCTGGACACGAAAGAAATAAACATATTTGAATGGTAAATAGATGTCAAGTATACCACAGTAATAGGCCAGTTTTTAAGTAGTAAGTATATAGAGACTCTTAGATACTGTGATAATCATTTGCTCCAGTCAGCAGGGAGGGTCTGGATATTCACTTTAGTATGAGTGAATATACAAAGCCTATCGATGTTTTTGACTAAGCACTGCAGCTATATTTTCTTTGAGTATTTTGATCTCGTCCTTCGTGAAGGGTACAATGCGAGTACGAGCATTTTAACGATAGAATAGGTATTCTATTGATATTAGCTGTCCTTATCCGAAATGAGCACTGGACCAATCGAACGAGCTTTGATTTTGCTTAATTTTTCAGCCACGCCGTAAATGAAATTTAGTATGTTCCCGCGAATGCTACGCTGAGGTTCCATCATATTTATACGGTACTAGGTAAGACTAAAGCTCGCTTCAATACTCTGCTAGTGTTATTGCAGTACACCGAATTCCCATCCGTCTCGAAGTATCTGCGAACAGTGACACACTAAGCCTTCTGTTTCTCATTGAAGCCTGATGGGTAGTGCAATTAAAAAGTCCAGAACTTGTATGATTTTTCCTCTGATGCATCATTTGAAAAGGTTACTACATTAAAAAAAAGTGATGACCGGTTCCGCTTCTTCTTCAGTGTTGTGAAAGTTTTTATTCCGTAAAAAATGTGATATAGCACATATTTCATCTACGAAAAGATATTATTCAAGAAAAAGTTTTCCGTGTTGAGAAATTCTATGACCCTGCAGCACTTTGTCTAAAAGCTATGCAGATTTGAAATGCTGCCTTTTCCACATCTCCACAAGCCCATTTAAATTTCCTAAACAAGTTACCTTAACTTGTACTTTCGATAACACTTTAAGCCAATCACTCTCAATTTTCTCATCCCACAAATGTATCTACCAAAGTTGCTTCCGATACAAATCGATCGATTTTAATTTTCTCCACGAAAATTTATTGCGAGTTGTGTATATATTTTTTTTTTTATCGTATGGATTGTATACATAGTTTGTTTGTACTTCCCGGCAAAGCCTTGAAGATGAATTCGCCAACACAATGGCTTGATAAGAAGCCATTTTTCCTTTCTTTAAGGCTCTAAAATGAAAGCTGAATCTGAAAAGTATTTAACGTTGACGTAAGACAAACTTTCTGACGCCAAAAGATCTCCGTGAGTCTATAGTATACGACTTGAAATCATGATCTGTTAAAACTAAACACTCCTAGTGAAAGTGATGTGTGGTGTTGTTTTTTTGTTTTTCTTTTCCAACGTCATTTCTTCTTTTCCTCAAAGTCATTAACCACTGCTAGTTGATTCAAATTTAGTTTTCCACAAGGAAGTAAATCGCTTAGATGAAAAAATAAAATTAAGAGAAGACTTAGCAAATTTGTCAATTATAAGAATGTAGTTTGTATAAAAAGAAATTTATTTATTTCAAGACCACGCGAACGAAATCACAGCACAGGTGGCTGTTCCCAGCTGTAAGGTCGTATTACATTTATTGGAATTTACATTGGCGTGAATTAGGAACACTTTACACGGAAGTCTCCCTTGGTGCTAACTGTATCAGTTCTACACCTCATGAAATTGTATTTCTTATGTATTTTCTTTTAATTAAGCAAACATAAGGGTTATTAAAATGATTACCGCACCAAATCACATGACGTCGCGTTTTACGGTACTGCACCTGTAGTAAAGACGGTATAGAGAAATAGACTGAAAAAACTTATATACGTATAGCAAGATTGGCGCACAAGTACATATAATTTGTCGCTTAGTGCGGAAATTTTTGCTAACGTGTGAGTGTGCGTTGAATTATCCCAGTAATGATGATTACTCTATTATGAACCTTTTATTTTTTTGGTTATAAATAAATTAACTTGAAACGTAGTTGTAAAACTTCATGAATATAAGAGATTTGGCATTATGCCATGTGGCGTCTACTTTTTCCTTGCTCCTTTAAAGGGCAAGTATTGGTTTCGTGTACAATTTAGATCTCGGCATGTTGGTGTTACGAGTACTATAATAGAGAAACTCAAAACTCTCTGTCTTCTGACTACAGTTTAAACGGGTGGAAGGATTTACTTCATATCCGTAGTCTGGGGGGTCATAACTCGAGGCAAAATCGGAATTTCCATTCTAACCTCAAAATTAATAGTATTTTGCTTAAGGTCAATTTTGATAAAGTGGAATTTTTTCGAAAATGGCTCTATTTCGATAAAAATTTATAACTGGGATAATATAGATATTTGCGCACTAACGTATAAATATTTCCCAAGTTTCGCGAAATTAGGCTCCAAAAGAAACAAAAAAAAATTCACGTACTTGCACATACATATACGAGTATGTTGTTTATTTCGAAATGAATCAGTTCGAAATTTAAACAAAATTCGTTAAAAATCGGAAAATTGTAGATGACAAATATTTCCCAGATATCGAATTTGAGTAAAATCGGCTGAGTCATTAAATAGAGTACCGTTATAGGTATCAATTTATAACATGGCACACCTATAGCATATGCAGACCTAAACTCAAAAATAAAATTTAAAGGTTCCAAAACATAATTTGTGTAAGGATTTTTGGTTTTGACAAAAAACAAAATGCCCTAAAAGTAATACATTTACGCCTGTTAAGCTATACAGGGTGGGCCAAATAAGACCTATAACTCTTGTAATAATCATTTGTTAATTATTTTTTTTATAAATGAAATACATTTTATGGAAATTAAGTGTGAAATATGACATCAGACAAATGTCCACTATCTTGCTCGATACAGACATTGGCTCTTTTTAGCGCGTTTTCCATTATACCACTTAATATTTCTGGTTGCAGGCTCCGCATTTGGTCTCGAATATTCTGCTTTAGCTGTCTAATAGTCTCTGGTTTATTAACATACACTTTGTTTTTTAAATATCCCCATAAAAAAAGTCGGGCGAAGTTAAATCTGGTGAACGAGGTGGCTAAGGGAAAACTGAATTTTTTGAAATCAAACGTTCGCCAAAAATTTCACGCAGCAGGTCCATAGTTTACCTAGCAGTGTGCAAAACGATTAGCGTATTGTAGTCGTTGTCGGTGGTCTTCCGGTAGCAGTATTTGCAAAATTTGAATTTTGTATGGGTGCATCTTAAGATCCAACTTTAAAATTCTCCGCAATGTTGTTCTGGACATGCCCAATTGGCCCGAACGACGACGAGTTGAGACAGATGGATCATTTGCAACACTCTGCCGCACAGATTCCACGTTGTTTTCAGTGCGAATATTTCGATGAGCACCTCTTCCAAAATGGTCGGCCTCTGAACCCCGTTCCTCAAAACGGTCGACCAAACTCCTAATCATAAAGGCTGTGAGAGCTGATTTTGAATTAAAATATTGGCCATATTTTCGCTGCGTCATAACAATTGATCGTTGACAAGAATAGAAAAAATTAATAATTTTAACGCGTTGCTGTGTACTGCAAGAACTCAATTATGACCTGCCAAAAGAAAAAAAACAATTAAATTGGAAAATAAAAAAGTTATTCGTGTTTAACATTGGTTGGTCTTATTTGGCCCACCCTGTACTAACGTGAATTTAACTTCTACTTCAATGATTTGATTGTGTGGAAAATGAGCGTAAATTTGTCATCCATTATTTTATCGAATTCTAAAGAGCCTTATACATAAGCATAAAAGTTTTAAAAAAATGTAAAGTTTTTTTTTCTAAATTTGGTAAAACAGCTTTAATTTTTTTCAAGTGTAAAATTTTTCAAAGCAATCTATTTTATTATAAAATATTTAGTAAACTATTTAAAAATTTGAAGAATTAAAATTAATAATTAGCAGTTGAAAGTTTGAACAAAATCGTAAAAAAGTTTCTTAAAAACTGAATTAAAATAAAAATAAAATTAAAATTTTTTAAAATTTGGTATACCATAATCTTGTTTATGTCAAATGTGGTTCAAATATTGATTTGAACAAAATAAATAAAATCATAGCCGAGAAATAGCAAAATTTCAGAAACCGGTTAATCAGCAAAGTCCCGTATTTATTTTTGTAAAAAACCTGGCACTTTATATATCCACCAGAACTCAAATATCAAATTTTATCAAAGTCAGCAAATATTAAAGTACCGTTTTTTTATTCTTTGAATACAATAAATTCGCACGAATTTTTAAATAGCGAATAAATTTTTAAAACTGACTCCCATTTCAAGTCAGAAGTCATTAATATCGCGCCAATCATTTTTAGTTTTTTTTTTTTTGTAAAGTATTAAGTAATTTTGTTAGGATTAAAAAAAAAAGTTAAAAATGGCGGAAATATTTCATTATTACTTTTTTTTTTAATTATAAAAAGTCTTAATATTGTTTTGGAGCCGGCCAAAGTTAAATCTGCATTGCTTCTCTTGCCAATCGTTTGTAAACTTAAGTAAGTAATTTAAGATTGTTTAATATTTGATAAAATACTATTAAGCAAAATCTAACCAAAAATATTATTCTCTAGTGCAAGAAAAGGATTGAGACATAAAAAACGTACCAAGTACTTGTTTCAATGCTTTCCCAAATAAAATTTGTCACATGCTTAAGTTTATTTACGTACAAGTTGAATGACGTTCTTTGAGTTGTTTTGTGTAAATAAGGTTGTAGTTGCTGGAAAACTTGAGGGTGCACTACCGTGAAATCCACAATAGTCTTCTACTTGTTCAGCAGAATCTTCGGAAAAGCCTGAGGATCAAGTCCAGAAATTATCCTGTGGATGTACACGGCTATCGTGAGATCTATATTTACTTATGGCAGCCTGGTATGGTGGCTTTAAGAATCAGCTAGCTATAAATCGAATACGACGAGACATTCTACGATCTTTCATAGAAAAATAACTGACTAAATTTTTTTTAATTTTTTTTACGTGAGTAGGTGAAAATCTTCATACACACTATGAGGACAGGCAGGGCGTGATCATAGTAATGTGAGACTTTTACCCACTAAAAACACCTCTCTTCTTGTTGACTACAACTAAGTTACCTTATCTAGTATATAGTTTAAGTTTCAACAAATATTCGAATTGGCAGGGCGTGCTCATAGTAATGTGAGACTTTTACTCACTAAAAACACCTCTCTTCTTGTTGACTACAACTAAGTTACCTTATCTAGTATATAGTTTAAGTTTCAGCTAACATCGCCATTACATGCAGCTACTCTTTATTAAATTAAATGGTTTCATTCCTTACAGTCAGCGTACAAGGTTTGTCACGTTCAGCATTTGGAGTATGGCGTTGTTGCAATAACGGTCTATGACAGTAGAAATAGCTACCGCCATAGACTGTCATTTCTAACGTCATAAACACGTTAGAAATGACAGTTTATGGCGGTAGCTATTTCTAAGTCTCTGTGGATGTCATTGTTCCTAATATACCATGGAGTATTTGCGATTACTCTTAAGACTTTGCTTTGGAGAGATTATAGTATATTTCTATTACTTAGTTGTATACCACACGTCCATATAGCTTCCAGCATTTGCTTATATAAAAGTAGTTTGTTATATATGCTTAATTTCGAATATCTTCTACGTAGCCAATGCATTTGTCTGAATCTATTTTCGAGCTCGTCGCTTTTCTTTTTAACTTGCGGCTTCCATTTAAGTTTCATGTCTAGTGTCATTCCTAAATATTTTGCATATAGCATTTGTACTGAATTAATGAAAATGGGAATTTCTCTGATTCGCTGGGTAATCAAAACGGTTAAACTTCCGAACTACAATAGCATTTTCCAAGCGGAGGTCCTAGCAGTGGCAGTACGCGCCCAAGAGACTGCGATGAGAGCAATATCACGAGAAGATGTAATGTAGAAGTTAAACCGAAACTTATGAAGTACTGTCGAGAAGAGTTAAACCTTATTGAAACACAGTATATTGTAAAACTCTGCTTTTTAAAGCATTTCTCGCAAGTTCAAATTTTGTGGCCTCTATTTAACTTTGCATACATTTTATATCTGAACAATGTACGAATGAACAGTACATATGTATGAGCAAATACATGAGACCCAGTCTTATTTGAAAGTGAAAGAAGGAAATGCAAAATGTTTTTTTTTTTAATATTCAACTATCTTTTCTGAAATTACTTAAAATTTGGTTGATCCCAGATGAGCTGTTGCTACATATGTATTTATAGTATACATAGGTGGTAGACAGGGGCTCAACCCCCATGTCTTGGTATAGGCTCCGTGAAGTAGTCGTGATTACTATTCGGAGCTTGGCAGATTGGGCCGGTACTACAGGTATCTCGGGGCGCTGCCACAGCATTATGGGTTTGCCTTTTATTGAATTTATTAGATTACCTTAGCAGATCAAACCACATTTGATCTGAAAAAGATTCCTCGAAATAATACGCAGACGCAGCTTAATTCAGAAATGTTTAATGTAAGAGTAGTGAAATGAACTAACTTAGTTATGCATAGTTTAGGTAGATACTTCTTCTGTTATTCTTTACTTTAAGCGGCACGAAGTGTGCATAGATGAAAATGGAATAAGTATACAAAGTAAAATGAAAATAAATTTGACGAAAGCTATTACTTTCAACACCTTTTCTGACAGACGTTTGTAAAAAGCACATACTCGTACAGAGGCATGCGAAGTATGTCGATACTAAACCTGTGAACAAAACAGAAAAGTTACAATCCATCTAGAATGGATTGTGTACATTAAAATTTTAGTTCATCCCTAATAAAGTAAGCGTTCCGAAATTTCTAAAACAGATGCAATGACATCTACCTATACGGAGGATATTTCCGCGGTTTTTATGAATTTTTTTTATTTTTTTTTTGCTTAGCAGAAAGTGGGCTCCCAAAATTTGTAATTGTAGTTCTTGGACTCTGATGAAATATTCACAATAAGACTTACTTAATCATCACCGTACACCCCTAAGAAGTTGGCGTGGATATGCATATAGACAATACTTTTCAGTTTCTAGTTGAGCTAGATTATTTCCTCGTACTTGCCTCCACCCTCTAGCCTCCAATCTATACACTACCCAGTGCGGTCAGAAGTGTGGAACTAAAAATATCAAACGAAACGTATAGTTTGAGTAGACAGAACAAAATATTTTTTTTTTTTTTTTTTGGGAATAATATGAAAATAAAATGTAAATATTTTATGCTAACAGCCTACACAAGTCTGTCATAACTTCTCGCAGCAATTCCTGCCATTTCCGAAGGTACATTTTTATTTCAATTGAGAGTAGATTCTCATGATCGCGAAAAATCCTTTGTTTTGGTTTTTCTGGGAGTCGAACCTTGAGCCTTCCACTCAGTGATCGCGCAATTAACCACAGAGCCACAAACTGCAAATCGTCCAGCTTCCATGGATTCCGTTACTAAAAAACTTCAGCGATGATACTTTGGTACGCGTTGATTAGAATTGACCCTAAAGTAGTGGCTACGACGAATCCAATTCTGCAAATTAGCGAGGTTCCAACTTGCCCCGCATTCGATCATGGTGGACGGTTTTCCTTCCCCCCGATTCTTCTAGAATGTAGATTCTGCCTCACAAAAATAACGAAACTTCTCCTTAACTATTCGATGAAATAAGTGATGAGATGAGAGACATATCACTCTAATATTGTGATATGGCTCTGAATATTTCGAGAAGTTGCAATAAAATATCTGTGGCCACAAGGAAAAACAACATAAATACATTTTTACCATTTTTCAGGAGAGGCATTTAAAATTTTAATTTCTGTGCAAATCGCATGCAATTTTTGACTTATGGTTTGAATTATCTGCAAAAGCCGTTGCAGACAATGAACTTAAAAATTGAAGGAAACGAGCCTATATATTTAGGACCCTTGTAGTATTATTAACAGAATTTTGATATAAGTCGACTTATGCTGTTTTTCCTTGTAGCCACAGATAGATATGTAGGCAGTATGAAAACCTGTAAAGCATATCAAGTTTTATGAACGATTATAGTCATATGATGTTAGGCTATATGTTTCTGACTTTTACTTTAAACAGAGAGAAAGAAGGATTGGTGTAGTGCTTTACAACTCAGGTAGTATCAAGGTTTCAGTAAACTTCAAGGGTGGAGTCCAGATAACTGAGAAGCATTTTTGTTTTGCTGTTATTGTCGTTGCTTATTTTTCACAGAATTCTTTTCATCCTCCTGATGCCATCATCAAGATCAAGTTGCATTTTCAGCCTTATGACCACCCTACTGCCAGTGTTATGTCTTCGCAGTAGAGTTGACATTAGCTTTTGCAATTGACCGACTTTTTTTTAGTTCATTCGAAATAAATAGATGATTCTTGACATAAGGACTTGAACCGTGAACCTGCAGAGTGACAAGCGATGATGTTACCACTACACCATGGCCACCCTCGTACATATGTCATAACACTGGCTTCTCCCCAAAAATTACCTCACATATCTCATTAATTCACTTAAATAGTTACAAACAATTTAACAACATCGTTCCGCAATTAGACTTCCTGATTCACAACAAAAATCAATCCACTTTCAGTTAAGCAAAAATTATTTTTCCAAAAAAATTATGCTAATAAAACACAATGAAACGAAACAAGAAGCAAAAGAAAACACAAAAAAATACTAATTAAAAAAAAAAAAAAAAAAAGCTGTTACTACTTGAAGGTAAAACGAACTTCAAACGAAATCAAAATTGAGACACATAATTGAAAATCAAAATATAATTCAATCCGCAATGGTAGTGCCATTGATAAGAGCTATACAGAGAAGAAAACAAAGTGTTAACGTTAACCGAAGTGCTTGTGGGTTGAATATTTGTGCAAAAATATTTCAAATTTAATTGGAATTAAATCGATAATTTGAATAAATTGATAGTTCCTGTGTAATGATGGATATTTATTTATTTATTTATTTTTTGTTTAAATTGCGTTTTTGACATTGGAATTGCGGTTGGTGTTGAGCTGCATAATTTTACAATTTTATTATTGATTGTTATAATGAGGATAATTGAGGAGTTAGCACGTAAGTAGTTTGATTCGAGGCTTGTATGAATGAATTGTTGTCAATAATATGCCTTCGCAGATGCCTTAAATACATATTTTTGCAAAAATAGGAGCAAAATAGAAGTATAGCTGTACGAAATTACACATTGAAAACCTGTATTAAATAATTTTTAAAAGAGTACTTTGTAGCATCTTTAATTTTAAAACTTTAAAATCCGTCTAAGTAATGCTCTGCCCTGTGGTATGCACTATAAGTATACAAAGACTAATCTTTCTATATATTTCGTAGGGTCCTGAAAGTATGGAAAGGCGCACATACATTAAAAAAAATATATTTAAGGGATAAAAACAATTTTCTTTGTAGCACCCTTTGTTTTACAAATTGAAAATCTGGTTACGTTAAATTCTATAGTCAAAGGTGTCCTCAAAGGACACACATCTGGAATTGCATCGAAAATTTGTTTTATTTGTAAATGGAAAGGTCCTGTAAGTAGTGGAAAGGCACGTGTATAAATTGGGGAATTTTATTAAAGGGACACAAAACTTTTACATTTGACAGTCCGTATTTTAAAAATCTACCTGCATTGTGTTTATTGCTATAGTTTATGGTAAATTTATCTCCGCAATTTTGTATCCCGAAGTCTCATTATGATTATTTTACTTATTAAGTACAACTGGTGGTAGAATGACTACTATAGGTCTTGATCATGTCATGGACAACACCTGCTTAGCCGAGTTGGGTAACGCTTGTGTTGACCATTCAAACCTGCGTAGGGAGTCGCAAGTTCAAATAAAGTCGGCACCGATTTGTTTGATATTTGTATTATTAATAATCATTTCAATAAATCATCCATACCATTCTTTTTCAATGATTTAATGCCAATGTAAAGAATGAAACTTTATGGGGAAATTGCACAAAGAAGGGAACATTTCTATATGATAAGTGTGTAAAATTGTCTTTCTAGGTAATCCGGGCCTTCTGTAGGGTGTATAAATATGCAAATGCACACTGGGAAATCGTTTTTAAAAATTTTGATAAATATTCCCAGGAACACCATGTATTCCGAAAATCGGTGATGTAAATGTGCAAAGATTTAGCTTTCCAGGTCATCCAGTGATTTCCCGAAAACTCGGAAAGGAAACACATGCATAATGACTCAGTGTGTGAAGCTATCCGTAGGAGATAAAGGTTCGTTGTAATTTTTTAATCCTTCAATTTATTCGCTTTTTGGCGAATTTGCTCTAAATTATTTCATGTTAATAAGGGGGCAGTGATCAAGTTGCTGGAGAACTTGGCGGTGCACTGCCGTGCACCTTGATCATAGAGAACAATGAAGTTAAATAATGATGAATGAATTTTAATAACTATCGAATGAATAAATATGTTGATACTATCGAATAAGTCGTTATTTTTTATTCGATAATTCCCAACATTATCCTGTTCCAGATCAGTAATGGTGGCAGACTGGATTGCCACTAGTATTCCTTGAATTTGGTTATACGGTTCTTATTTAGTGTAGTGGTTTGAAACTTAGTTATAGTTTTGTTTCTACTGCTCCATGGGTGATATCTAAACTAATCGGAGGAAATTTGTTGCAATTTTTTGCATTCTGTTTGTGATTTATAATATGTATTTTTTGAACAAAGTATCGTCCACTTAACAGCGCATTTCGTTGAAAATCATCAAAAATAATTTCACATAGCGATTATTTTCTCCCGAAGTTCTAAATGGAATTCTTAAAAAAAAAATTAATAACTTGGGAGTGCCAAAATTTTGCTCTACCTGTGTAGCTTTACAAGTTATGAAAAGAATCAAAATTGTTTGCGTACATTTAGGTTTTCTTTATATGCAGAACATCTTGGCAGACAAAAGAGAAGAGCTGGTGAACGTTTTTGGAACGTCATTTGAGCAAGAAAAATTTATATAATTTCTTGTTATACTTAGGCCAATGATCACAAAAATTAACGTCGAGCAGTTTTCTGTTGGTGCTTTTGGGAAGGGGGAAGCCCTAAAGGCATCAAAAAATCGATGCAGTCACGTTATTTGACCAAAGCTTATTTTTTTTTTTTTATGAATAGTCGACTTTATTATATGTCATAATTTATCAATGCCAGACGATTTAGTCGAGTCCGAAAGGGTGCCATATGGGCTCAAACCCGCATAAAAATGAGGGTCCGTAACGTCATAATGTCAAGGCTATTTTTTTTAAATCGTTATTTGAGATCTCCCTCAGTAATTATACACAACTGCCATACACCCAGTAAAATAGAAGATATTTTAAAAAGAATCGATAGCCGCGACACCAACCCCTTGTTTCTTAGGATATCGTTTTCATAAAAAAATGCATCGTCGTTGGATGTTCTGATGTCCTGAGAAAAAGAAAATAACCATACTTCAAATAATTAACAATTTGATTTTATTAAATCATGTAAATGATTTTGAACAATACAGCAAGATGAATGTTTCTATAAAATAACTTCCTGTACTATCATACACGTGTTAAACGCATACATCATCATCTTATTCGTTGTCAGGTTCAGACGCATCATCTTCTAAATATGATCTAACTGAACAGTTTTATTAGTTTGCATGGCATATGCAATGCAATTTTTGTATTATAATACATAATGATGTTTTCGTCATTAACATCAGGAGGTTTGATTACAACGTCTTTCACTAAAGCAGGTAATTGATCACCATCGAACCAATGGAACTCATATGTACCATTAGTTTCCACCCACCAATTTTGAATTGGCGATATGTTAGTTGGAATTTTCAAATGTGCATTTCTCATTTGACGCTTCCCTAACGAAATTCCGGCTAAGTTGTAAATACGCAACCTGAATTTCGTCTTGAGGTCGGTCGTCATCATAGCTTCAGTGCGCAGGCAATTCGTCACACCGTGGAAAAGTTTGAGCGTGAACCTTAAGCCACCAATCAGGCAGAGATCGGTGCGAAGTGAAGAAAACATAGCCGTCGTAGCGGCAGGTATTGAAGAAGACCCAGAAAAGTCGATTCGGCGTCGATCAGCTGAATAGGACATCGCCAGAGAGTTAACCAGGCTTATTTTGCGGTTGGATTTGGGCCTACATCCATATAATATTGTGCTGAATCAAGAATTGTAGCCGGACGACCATAGACAACGCCGTGAGTTCGCTAATTGGGCGCTGGAAATGTTGGGCGGAGATTCGGATTTTGGCAAAAAAATCATCTTCTCGGACGGGGCCCATTTTTAGCTGGGCGGCTTGTCAACAAGCACAATTGCCATTATTGGAGCGACCACAATCCACAAGTGTTCGACCAAGCATTAATGCATCCACAAAGATTGACTGTTTGGTGCAGTTTATGGCACGGCGGCATTATCGGACCGTATTTGATTCAAAATGATTAAGGAGATACCATTACCGTCAATGGTCCTCGGTATAGAGCGATGTTAACCGACTTTCTGTAGCCAGAGTGCGACAACATCGATATATGTGAGCTGTGGTTCCAACAAGATGGCGCTACATGCCATACAACCGAACGCAACGCTCAAAGTAGTGAAGGAGAAATTTGGCGACTGGGTCATCTCACGGCGAGCGTTCATCAATTGGCCGCCGCGATCATGCGACTTGACACCCCTTGATTATTTTCTCTGGGACTAGGTGAAGTCCTTAGTTTACGCTAACAAGCCAGCCACTTTGGACGAGCTCGAGGCCAACATTCGGAATCATCAAGAATTAGACCGACCGCTTGAAGCGCTGCCAGCCAGTCGAGGCGGCCATTTAAATGGTATAATGGCATGAACGTAGCTTCAAAATAAAGTTAGAATCAATTTGATATCTCACACCGTTGTTCTTATATTTAAATTTCTTTTCCTTTCGTTCTTATCTGGTCACCCTATACACAAATTGCATTGCTAACAAATTCATATGCCATGCAAACTAATAAAACTGTTCAATTAGATTATATTTAGATGATGGTGCATCTGAACCTGACAATGAAGAAGATGATGATGTAGACGTTTAGCACAGGAAGTTCTGTTATAGAAACATAACAAAAACTTGTTATATTGTTCAAAATCATTTATATGATTTAATAAAATGAAATTGTTAATTCTTTGAAGTATTATATTATTTTCTTTTTCTCAGGTAGAAATAAAGCGATTGGTGTCGCGGCTACCGACGCTTTTTAAAATATCTTCTATTCTACTGGGTGTATGAAAATTTTGCTTATTAGCTTTCTTATTCAAAATTAAATTTCCTATATCTTTATTGGTTTTGATGGAAGAAGGCTATTAAATATATTTGTCGCACATGATTTTAGTAGCGATATTAAATCTTCTCTTGCGTCTGGCAGGGTGTTAGACCCGAGAATTTCGTCTGACAGTTGTGTATATTTACTCAGGGACTCGACTAAAACGTCTGGCATTGATAAATTATGTCATATAATACGGTTGGTTGCTTGGTTTAAGAGGGTAAGCTTATGCTCTTCACTTAGGCCTCCATTGGGCCCGTTGTGTTCCCCTCATCTATGTAACTGTAGGGAATAGTGCTGTGCTTTGGGAATTATGTGTTGAGAGGATTTAGGTCTAGGGATCATGGGTAATATCAACGGGAAACTATATCGTATAGTGATCTGGCGAACTCCAATATATCCCCGATTCCTTTCTTACTGAGGTGTGTATTATCCGGAGCCCTTGGAGATCATCTACCTTCTCCTCCTCACAGTTGGCACAGATTGTTGTGTCAGCTATCCCGAGTCTGAACGAATGACATATAATACATTCGACTACTCATTAAACAAATTTCAGCTTGGTCAAATGACGTGACTGGATCGATTTTTTTGATGCTTGTAGGGCTTCCCCGTCCCAAAAATCACTAACAGAAAACTGCCAGACGTTGATATTTGTGATCATTGGCCTAAGAATAAAAAGAAATCATATAAATTTTCCTTGCTCAAATGACGTTCAAAGAACGTTCACCAGCTCTTAGGCTATAACAAGAAAGAGACTCCACAGCATTCAGTAGTACAGCACCTTCGAAACACCAGTTAGGTGCGTTAAGTAATTCGTTGGTAAACTTTGGATATTAAATTAGAATTATGATTGGATTTTGACTCACAGGAAGTAGGTGCTTTAAATCTCAGATTGATAAATGTCCAGTACTTAGCTGTATGTTGTAGATTATAGATTTTGCAGAAAGTGGTGTTAGCGATCCGGTTTCCTCAAAAGATTTAAATGGATCTTCACTCTTCCTTGAATATAACTCGTATGTTTAGGCTGTAGTTTCTCAACATAAGTTCACTAGATCGTGTTCAGCATAAATCATATATGTATACTTAATCTATAGAAGCGCGTAACAATGAAAATGTACATTTTCCCCGGGTTGCTTACAATTCTGGGATTATAGGAGTTTCTATGTATTTTGCACCATCGTCTTCATTCGGCTCTATCTTATCACCGACTTTAGCAAATCTTTTTTTAATCGAATAACAATTGATTAGTCTCCGAGAACAAAGCACTTACCTTTCAGCTTCTTTGCAAACATGATAATTCGTATTTTTGTTAATTTTTTGTTTCATTATTAAGTGCATATAAAATGTTATTAAAAATATTAAAGATTTTGTAGGCACTGTTTTTTTCTGTTTAAGGGTCATATTATAGAAGTTTCAATAGTTTATTGAAAGGCACTTAAGGACAACTATTTTGAAATTTCTAACTCTCTTATTTTCTTTGAAAAAATACTCGTAATTTTTGCGAAATATGTATAAAGGTAAGTTACCTTTTCTTTGCTTTCATAAAAATAAGTAAACAAGGTTGCAATAGAAAAATATAAAAGTGTACAAGGATGTTTCTTAAATAAAGGCCGCTGCTTATGTAAAACTTATACTTTGCAAGACACATATGTAAGATGAAACATAACAGAGAACAAAAAGTCAGACCCATTCTTGATATATTTTTTGTTTGAAATTCAATGCTCTACCAGATCCGAAACAGCGGCCCCTATTTAAGAAACACCCAGTACATATTTCTTCATATGAAATATCAGGTAGTGTGCTTGTGATTTGAACTGTGCAGGTTCAAGCCCGAATGGGGAACAGCAAGCAACAGTCCGCCGAGCATAAAAGAGAAAAGAATAAAATCAAAGTTTCTTCAACCATTACACAAAAAGGGTTTCTCACTGGTAGTACAATGGACCGAAATCGAGTCAGAGCGCTGTGAGATTTGGAAATTACCTTTAAAAAAATAAAAAAAAAACGAGGGTTTTAATATCGCTACTAAAATCATGTTTGTCGCACATGATTTTAGTAGCGATATTAAATCTTCTCTTGCGTCTGGCAGGGTGTTAGACCCGAGAATTTCGTCTGACAGTTGTGTATATTTACTCAGGGACTCGACTAAAACGTCTGGCATTGATAAATTATGTCATATAATACGGTTGGTTGCTTGGTTTAAGAGGGTAAGCTTATGCTCTTCACTTAGGCCTCCATTGGGCCCGTTGTGTTCCCCTCATCTATGTAACTGTAGGGAATAGTGCTGTGCTTTGGGAATTATGTGTTGAGAGGATTTAGGTCTAGGGATCATGGGTAATATCAACGGGAAACTATATCGTATAGTGATCTGGCGAACTCCAATATATCCCCGATTCCTTTCTTACTGAGGTGTGTATTATCCGGAGCCCTTGGAGATCATCTACCTTCTCCTCCTCACAGTTGGCACAGATTGTTGTGTCAGCTATCCCGAGTCTGAACGAATGACATATAATACATTCGACTACTCATTAAACAAATTTCAGCTTGGTCAAATGACGTGACTGGATCGATTTTTTTGATGCTTGTAGGGCTTCCCCGTCCCAAAAATCACTAACAGAAAACTGCCAGACGTTGATATTTGTGATCATTGGCCTAAGAATAAAAAGAAATCATATAAATTTTCCTTGCTCAAATGACGTTCAAAGAACGTTCACCAGCTCTTAGGCTATAACAAGAAAGAGACTCCACAGCATTCAGTAGTACAGCACCTTCGAAACACCAGTTAGGTGCGTTAAGTAATTCGTTGGTAAACTTTGGATATTAAATTAGAATTATGATTGGATTTTGACTCACAGGAAGTAGGTGCTTTAAATCTCAGATTGATAAATGTCCAGTACTTAGCTGTATGTTGTAGATTATAGATTTTGCAGAAAGTGGTGTTAGCGATCCGGTTTCCTCAAAAGATTTAAATGGATCTTCACTCTTCCTTGAATATAACTCGTATGTTTAGGCTGTAGTTTCTCAACATAAGTTCACTAGATCGTGTTCAGCATAAATCATATATGTATACTTAATCTATAGAAGCGCGTAACAATGAAAATGTACATTTTCCCCGGGTTGCTTACAATTCTGGGATTATAGGAGTTTCTATGTATTTTGCACCATCGTCTTCATTCGGCTCTATCTTATCACCGACTTTAGCAAATCTTTTTTTAATCGAATAACAATTGATTAGTCTCCGAGAACAAAGCACTTACCTTTCAGCTTCTTTGCAAACATGATAATTCGTATTTTTGTTAATTTTTTGTTTCATTATTAAGTGCATATAAAATGTTATTAAAAATATTAAAGATTTTGTAGGCACTGTTTTTTTCTGTTTAAGGGTCATATTATAGAAGTTTCAATAGTTTATTGAAAGGCACTTAAGGACAACTATTTTGAAATTTCTAACTCTCTTATTTTCTTTGAAAAAATACTCGTAATTTTTGCGAAATATGTATAAAGGTAAGTTACCTTTTCTTTGCTTTCATAAAAATAAGTAAACAAGGTTGCAATAGAAAAATATAAAAGTGTACAAGGATGTTTCTTAAATAAAGGCCGCTGCTTATGTAAAACTTATACTTTGCAAGACACATATGTAAGATGAAACATAACAGAGAACAAAAAGTCAGACCCATTCTTGATATATTTTTTGTTTGAAATTCAATGCTCTACCAGATCCGAAACAGCGGCCCCTATTTAAGAAACACCCAGTACATATTTCTTCATATGAAATATCAGGTAGTGTGCTTGTGATTTGAACTGTGCAGGTTCAAGCCCGAATGGGGAACAGCAAGCAACAGTCCGCCGAGCATAAAAGAGAAAAGAATAAAATCAAAGTTTCTTCAACCATTACACAAAAAGGGTTTCTCACTGGTAGTACAATGGACCGAAATCGAGTCAGAGCGCTGTGAGATTTGGAAATTACCTTTAAAAAAATAAAAAAAAAACGAGGGCCCTAAAATTGGATATAGTGAAGCCGCCTTAATCTTCACTATTATTATCCATTACTGCACTGTTCCCATAAGACCTAATGTAATGACTTATGCATAGCATATAGTCACCCAAGTAGAACATCCTACAAAACAGTAAAACCGCATTCGAATTGGTTCAGTAGTTTTCGAGTGCATTGAGTTCATACTCACAAAGATACGAATATGTATCATTTGACCCCACTTTCAGCGCTACAGTTTGCTAAGGTTTTTAGAAGTCCTTGCTTTCAAATCGGCGTTATGTCAAATGGCCAAATTCAACAAATCCAGTTGACGCATGTTAAACGTAAATGTGTTCGGAAATCGACGAACACAAATGTTTGCTTAAACATGTTTACACCCGGTTTAAGTAGATAGATAGATTTGTTGCTTTTGGAGAGTTGAGAACAAATACATGATTCGTGAATTAAATTAAATTAAGACACGAAGTTACTTTTAATGGACTTATACATACTGGGTGTCATGACGAAAAGTCATACTCTTTTACAAGTTTTTTTAATCACAGCTTCAGAATGTATACATTTTTGAATTATTCCTGTTAAAGTATCACAGGTAGTCAGCTGAAGTCAGCTAAATTGTCCTAAAGTCATAAGAAAATATTTACATTAGAATCAATTCCATTGTCTCATTGGTTGAAATAATTAAACAAGCAAATCTGTTTCCGACAGAATAATGTCATCGCTTCGTTAGTTGTCCTTCAAAAACGCAGTGAATACTGAATACAAGACTTTTTTTTTTCTTGCACATATCTTAGTGCAACCAGTGCAACCTAAAACTACAATTCAATTGATTATGTATATTGCAAAAGTATATCCATTGTTGTATTTTCTTAAAATTGTTCACTTGCAAATAAATGCTAGTATTACGTAAGATAAACAAATCAACAAATCTAAAAAAAAATTTCATAACGACTTTGACCGGTCTTTCTAGACATTAAGCAAATATGAACAAGATGTACGAGTAACTTAATGAAGGCACTACAACGGGTTTGTGGCAGACGTCATTCTGTTCACGTCAATAATTCTAGTTAAGGAGATTTCTTTTTTGTCAAAACTGACAACATTTTTCAGTTGAAACTTATTTCAATTATTTACCTGCTTATTCTATAAAAAACAAAACAACTATCCGTGCCACTTTAATTTCCTTATGGAATGCAAAAATGTTTCATAAGTGCTCTCCTATAAAAAGGATTATAATTAAATAATTATTAGACATGTAACATTCGGAACCAATTGAAGACTCCAAACACATTTTCAGCGTGCGATTGCATTGTCATGGCTCGTTGAACATGTCTGTTACACCTAGAAAATCTATGCAAAACTTACACGCATGCACGAGTACTACCAACAACCAGAAGTATCATACTTCTTTCCAGTAAAAACGTCAGTTGATACCCAACGTGCAGAAAACCGTCTACAAAGCCGCTAATGTACACTTTGCGATGCAACAACATGTACGCTTTTGGTTTCGAAATGGAATTACAAATGCATACACACATCCACACAATAGATACAAATACTAACTGAAATCATTGGAACAGCCCGCCATCGTGAGTCAACCTGGCTAGAGCGAATAATTTCCACTTTCGGTTTTATTAGTCGCTTAACGTGGAATGGGAAGAACACAAAAAATATAGTAATTACTATTACGCTGCTATTGCAGAAGTAATTTGAAGTCTATTAAAAACATACTGAAAAGTTACAATCCGTCTAAAACAGATCGTATAATACCCTATTCCCCATCTTTTAGCTCACCAATAATAAAGTGAACGTGGCCACATTTTTAAAATAAATGCAATGATATCTACGAGTATCTACACAGATGATATTTCCGCGGTTTTAAAGAAATTGTATTACAAAATTGTTGTTATAGCTTTTTCTCAGCGGAAAGTGGCGGTGGCTCCCGAAGGTTTTAACTGAAATTTGCGGATTCTGATGAGATTCACAATAAGACTTAACCATCACCGTAACTAGCTTTGAAAAAGTAATATATATATTTATTTTTTTTTCGAGGGTTGGTGAAAAATCTTCCATAGACACTATGAGGATAGCAAGCGCGTGCTCATAGTAGTGTCAGATTCTTACTGACTAAAAAAACACCACCCTGCGATTTAATTTGTTATATGTTGCAACTAAGAAGGACCTTATCAAGCAATTTTTCTATCATGAAAAAAAAAACACGTTTGGCAGCTTACTTTCCACTGAAAGATACTGCATGTTCCGCAATCTAGGCGCGGTTGATTCCTATCTCGCCAAGTCCAAAGGTTTCGTCCTTTGTAGTCGGCGCAATAAATTGCTTTCATCCAGAATTTGTAGGATTGTACTGTTGACATATCCGATTAGTCGGTTTTTATGCTTTCTCGCGAAGCTTCTAATTTCAGCTTCGATTGTCGGAATTCCGAGACTCCTGTGGATATCATCGTTTCTAGTATATCACGGTGCGTGGACAATTTCTCTTAGCACTTTATTTTGAAAAGTTTGCAAAATATTGGCGTTTGTTTTATTGATACAGCCCCAAAGTTGTATACCGTAAGTCCAGACCGGCTTTAGCACTTGCTTGTATAAAATCTGTTTGTTCTAAATACTGAGCTGGGAGTGTTTTCCGAGCAACCAGTTCATTTCTCTGTATTTGATTTCGAGTTATTTAAGTTTCATTTTCACGTACGAATTCCATTTTAGTTTTGCGTCGAGTGTCATTCCAAGGTATTTGGCCTCGTTTGCAAAAGGTATTCGGGCCAAGTGAAATTCACGTGAACAGATTTAGATTCGTTGAGGACAATCCGCCAGTCCCTCGTCCATTCAATTACTTTATTCAGTGCGTTTTGCAGTTTTGCAGTCGTTTCTTCGATTGTTTTACCTACGGCTAGGATAGCGGTGTCATCGGCAAACGTAGCCAGGATAGTGTCATCTTCTTTCGGTATATCTGGTATATAACAGATAGAGAAGTGGCCTCAGTACGCTTCCTTGCGGTACACCAGCAGAAATTTCTTTGAGCTCCGAGTATTCATTTCCATGTCAAACACGGAAGAGTCTATTCCCGAGATATGATTCTAGAATGTCGTATAGGCATACAGGGAGAACTTGTCGTAATTTGCAATTCAAGTTATCATGCCACACCTTATCAAAGGTTTGCGAGACGTCAAGAAATACGCTTGAGCATATCTTTTTCTCTTCAAGTGCTTTCTCGATTACGTCAGTAATTCTATGCACCTGGTCAATTGTCGAATGCTTACTTCTGAACCCAAACTGGTGGTCAGGGATAAGATTATTTCCTTCTATAACCGGTTGGAGACGCCTTAGTAATATCCTCTCGAAAATTTTGGATATAACTGGAAGTAGCGAAATTGGTCCATAAGATGGCGGCTTTCCTGGTTTTAAAACCATTATAACTTCCGCAACTTTCCATTAGTTAGGCACGTGTTTTAATCTGAGCGCAGCATTTACAATATAAAGAAGCTTAATCAATGTTTTTCTAGGTAAAATTTTTGAGAATTTCTCCGGTGATCAAGTCATAACCAGGAGCTTTCTTAGGTTTTAGATTCCCGATCTCATGTTTGAGTTCCCTTAGTGTTGCACTTGTAAATGCTAAATCGTCAGATGGTAAATCCGGCCTATTGATATTGTCGTCAGACACTTGACCATCGTATGGTTTAAAGGTGTCTTCCAAGTGGGCCGCAAAAACGTCCGCTTTTTCTTTATCTTCCCTTGCCCATTCATTGTGATTTAATTTAATTGGCGGCGCGGGGACCTTGGATCTTTTGGTGCCTTCTACAGCTTTCCAAAGTGAATAATTGGAATCTTTTTTCGCTGTTAAACTTTCAAGATAAGAGCCTATCGCACGATTCATAAAATCCTTTATAGTCTTCTTCAACGAATTGCACAGGTGATTCAAGTGAGCTTTATGTTGCGGAGCACGACTCTGTTGCCATTTCTTACGCGCTTTTCTTTTTTCCTTGACCAATTCTTTTATTTCCGTAGGATATCGTAGACCGTATTTGTCCGGAGTTTTCCTTGGATTGCGAGTATTATTCCGAGAGGCGAGCTGTACGATCTCAACAAAGCGATCAACTTCAGCCTCAAGTTCATAGGGTTGTCGTAAGTGGAACGCTCAGTTCAACATTATCTTCAATTTCGTTCCTAAAGCCTTCCCAGTTAGTTGTTCTACCGGTTAATCTCGCAGGATCTAGGGTATAGACTACTTTTTCGCTCAATGTCAAAACAACTGGAGAATGGCCAGACGACAGATCAAAGCTCTCTTCAACTTTAATGTGGTTGGTAGAAATTCCATTCACGATGAAAAAGTCGATCAAGTCAGGTATTTTCGAAGTATCAGTTGGCCAATAGGTCGGTTTACCCGTCGAATGGAAATCACAACCGTACTCCATACCTACCTCATAGAGCATTCTGCCTTTTTGGGAGCAGTGTCTTGAGCCCCAGAATGTATGTTTCGCATTCAAATCGCCGCCAATAATGAAATTAGGCTTCAGCAATTTAAACAAGTTAGTAAAATCACTTTTTTCAAGCGCAGAACGCGGTGGGCAGTAGATAGATGAGATTTTAAGAGTACGCTGACTATTTTTTACTCGAATCGTGCACAGTTGCAAAGTTTCAAGCTCGATCTTTAGGTCTTCGGATTGTTCGATGCAGTCTTTAATAAACAATGATGATCCGCCTCTCGCTTTTCCCGAAGGGTGACAAGCGTGGTAATCATTATAGCATTTTATTTTTAAATGCGATTCGTTTTTTACGTGGGTTTCAGAAATCAAGCAAATATCGATATCTTTTTCACGCAGGAATATTTCCAATACCTGCCTCATATTTCATATTCTAGTTGGAGTACGCGTTTTCCCTGATTTACTTTCGAGCTTAACCAGCCTATCGAGAATAATTAGATTTATTTTGCTTTGTTCTTCAAGTTTCTCTAGAATAACTGAAAAACATGAGAAACAGGGTCCTTCGAAATTTCAATATTTTTTGGTATTTCGGATGCCGCGGCCTGAGCGTAAGTCTGCACTCCTGCTGTTCGAAGGTCATCACCCGGTCACTTTTCCACCGTTTCTTTTAGGAACAGAGGTTGAGGGCTTTTCTTTCGTCATTCTTTCCCTCACCTTTTTGTGCTCTGAACCCGGTAGTTTTAATTTGCACTCTTTCTCCTCCGCGACCTTACGCTTTGGTTTAGTTTGCGGTTTTGATTTTGCATTTAGGGGCTTAAGGAGCGCATCTCTTCGTTTTTGTAACTCTTTAGATACTTCACAGCCTCTATAATTTGCCGGGTGCTTTCCCTTACGATTAGCACAGGTTGCGGAGGTTTGTGTGTTTACTCCACAAACTTGGGAGAGGTGATTTCCAGCGCATTTCACACATCGCGGTTCTTTTTTGCAGTACATTTGCGTATGATTGAATCCTTGGCAACGTTTGCACTGCGGAATCATTCTTATATTTCTACGCATTGGCTCGATTTTGACTACGATATTTAGTATGTTCCTAATTCGGTAGATATCGTCGATATTGTCGGACTTATCGAAGGTAAACTTAAAGAGCGGAAGTCCACGCCTTACCAAGATGTCTTTATCTATTTCCGTTTGTTACTTCTCCTTTTTGATGATATTAACGGCATCAAGAATTTTAAAGCCTTTGTCTTGAAGGTCAGTCATAATATCCTCTTTGGTGCATGAGGGGTGGAGTCCCCTTGCAACAACACGATGTGGCTTTTCTGACTTGATTTCGAAAGTATACCACTCAATTTTTTCGGTATTTAACTTTTGGGACACTGCTTGGTAGTCGTCGTATTCATCGACGTTAATTTTCCACGCATTGTCCCTCAAAGACGTGACCTTATATTTCCGACTAGCTAATCGTGCTGGAGTACATTCGCGTTCGTCCTCTATACGTGAGCTCTTTAGGACCTTATTCTCTTCTTTTAATAAGTCTATTTCTTTCTTGAGCTATTGATAGAGTAGATCCATTTCGTTAAGCTTCCTTCGGAGTATTTTATTTTCTTCCTCAAAGCTGTTATATTTCGCTGAGTCCTGACTTCGCTTCCGGTGGACTTCTTTTCCCGGAGTTATTTGATCTTGGTGGAGGAGATCGAGATACCCTTGAACTTTTTGAAAAAGGGTCATTGGATTGCAATAAGCGGCTCTTCCCAGAATCAGTAGAGCCAACCTACGAAGAGAGTGGATTTTCCAGTAAAGCTGGACTGCCACCTGGGGTAATATATCTTTTGATTTTGTTCATTGCATATTTTGTATACACTATACGCTCGGTATACGGAGATTGGATTTTAGTCGCCTCTTACGACAGGCTTGCCTACCTCGGGTATATTCTTTCCCCTACCCGAAGGGGAAAATATTTAAAAATAAAAAGACTTTTTTTTTTAGCGAGTTTTGTGATTTTGATTTGATTTTGAAGCAGTGTGAAGAGTTAAATTACTTCTTGCAGTTAAAAGTTTTGCGCAGAATACTAGACTTGACTTAAGAACGAGCGTGTAATTATAATACCTGTCTGTCTTCTTTACTTTCCTTGTGAGGAATTTTATAAGAAAAGTTGCCAAAGCTACCTCAAGTTGGATGTCAAGGTGAAGAAATTTATTTTTTTGCGATTGATTTGGGTGCAGATACCCATCTTAAGCTATTATTTCCGGTTTATTTTAATTAGGACAAAAATATGGAAATACGGAACTATGAACTAAATTGGAAAAGCCGTTTCGTGCTCCCGGTCTTGTTTGATAATGTTGAAGACACGAGACTTTATACGATGTGTTAAAAGTTTTTCGAAAGTCTTTAGTTTTGTGTCGAGTTCTGTGATTGAGATGATTTTTGAATTGGGGATTATAAGGAGCTTTGCACTAACAACCTGTTGTTTTTATAAACATTTTTGGAAACAAACGGCGTTAGTTGAATTGTATGTTAGAAATAAACTATTTATTTCGTAATTTTGATTTTAAAGAGGTAATCAAGAAATGTAAATCCTTCGAATTGAATTAAATGAATCAAATTCCGTACATACGCTCCTTGATTTTTAAATTTAATAATAATGCATGACTGGATTGCACGTATTTGCACCTATATTTTGTTTATTTATAAAGCACTTAGATCTGAAATATAAACAAAATCGTTAGTGATATTTTTTTTTAAAAAATTATTTAAAAATCAAAAAAAGAAATGTTTCTACAATTTGCCAAAGCTTAGTTCGCCATAACCTTGCATATATCAAATATTGCCCATGTATTTTTTTTTATAATTTGCACGTGTTAAAGGGGATATGAATACCCTTATACTAATTTTTAGAATACGGGCGTTTTTTGTGGAAAGGGGAAGACACAGAGAGAAAGACTGATTAAGAACAAAATCGGTTGAGTAATAGACGAGAAATAGCCAATTTTCAAAAACAGCTAATAAGTACAATTATAACCTTAAATATCAAACTTGATCAAAATCGTTCCACACGTTTTCGAGAAAATCGATTTTCTTCAAAACCGGCCATTAATAAAGTACCGTTGATTTTGGGGTTAGAAAGAAAATTCTGATTTTCAGTCTAGCCGTTAACGCTGCAGTCTTCAATACACACAGTTTTGAGTTTCTCTGTTATAGTAATGTCAAGTTTGATCAATATCTCGAGATCGAAAGTGCTTTCTGTGACGAGGTTTACTCTCTTGTGTCTTCATAAAAAATGTTACCCGATGATGCCGCCAGCCAAAATGCCGCACCATACAGTAACTCTACGACAGTGTCAAGGTCGTTGGTGCATCAGTTGAGGATTTCCAGTGAACTCCAAATGATGATTTCTTTTCAAAACCTTTTCACTCCACTTTCACCGCGCATAAGGTCATTTTCCATTAGTTGTTGGCCCACTAAAAAACACCTCCTTAATCAGCACCAATCTATGAAAGGTCGACAAATGATTTTTCTTTCTTATATTTAAAATTGCTTTAAGGACAGTTTAAAGTTTTAAGCATTTTCTCTGGAGGCTTGGTTCTTCTCAATCTCCGAATATTGTCCCGTTCACTTAAGATGGTTTCTATCTCGGAGTTGATGTGGTTTTGTAATCGTTGATTGTGTGTCACAGCGTGTTTTCTAACCATGCCTATTTGTAGGTTTTGATGTGCCCTTTCTATTTTAACTTCACGTAAAGCCATTACAATGTAAGTGGGTGTATGCGTATGGGGTAAAACATCGGTGTTAGTGAATATTGGGAGATTGATTATCTTTTTATTTTTTGGACTCATTGAGTTTGATACATTAATATTAACTGCAATTCCCCTGTTGCCTTTACAGTACATTTATCTGCCATTGCAGTCTCATCTGCAAAAGTAGCCATCATGGCATACAACAGATGCAGAGTCATAGGACACTTCCTTGTGCCTGCTTTAATTTTCTTTAGTTCTGAATATTCTTGTTTGTGTCGGATTCGGAAAAGTCGACCTAAAATATAGGATTTCAGTATTTCGTAATACTGACTAGGTAAATCCCTATCCAGTTTGTACTCTAGGTCCTTATGCCAAATTTTGTCAAAGGCTTGAGCAACATCTAAAAATAGTGCCGACCAGACTTGTTTTTCTTCCAGTGCCTTTTCCACTACATCTGTTCGTTTCGTTTCGTTTTTAGTGCATTTTTATTTTCGGAATTTATGAACTCTTAACAGCTAGACACAAAAAACGCTTAAAACTAGCTTAACTAACTTAACTATGTTATATACTAACTTAATGGCCCTATGCGGGCGCTCTAAGCTAAACCTAATGCTTAAAATATGTCTTTCGACGTAACATAACTTAAACTATTTATTAAATCTATACTTACAAATATTGGGAAACTAAGAAAACATTTTTAAGCAAAAACTTAGTATATGAACTGAATTTTTTTTACTATATATAAAACTTACAAACTACCTAAAAGCTACTTATTCTAAGGTACGTGATTAAACACGCGATTTTTTTTGATATACATATATATATACATATATATAAATATATTGTATACCTTCATAATACATATAGTATACATACATATATACACATGTATAAGTTTTTTTTTTTTTTTTTTTTTTTTTTTTTTTTAATGCTTAAAACTTAAACCGATCTTAGAACTATGTAAGCCGGCCAGGCTATAAAAAGCTACACCGACTTTGCCCCTTGTGAGCCTACCCCGAATCAAAAGGAAACGACGAGGGAGTTCCCTCTCCGTCCCCGAGCCACCAGAATTTCTGGTGCTGTCTTACTGCATCTGCCATATCACGGCTTGATACCGCTCTACTAAACCGGAGACGCTCCGTGGTGCTATGTGCGACGTGTCGGTCGTAGTTAAGTCGCCTGTCCGCAGCATTTCGGGCAAAATGGTAGATTAGCGGCACCGCTACCCTATCCTGTATCAGACCTTGTTTATCTAAAAATAGGAACGCCTCTGGGGGGATGAAGCCGTTAAGACGCACACTCTCGTGATACAAATCATTGGGGTAGTATGCCCCGGAGATCAGGTTATTCACCGAGGACATTGCTCTTACAGTGTGCCTTCGAATCATATTGATCAGGAAATTATCCACTCTGTTTATGTTCGCCCTATTATACAGGACCTTATTAGAATAGAATTTTATGTACTGGGACTCTGGTGTTCTGTACAACTGAAGACAAGCCCTAAGGCAAGCCCTCTCAAACACCCGAATCCTTTCCATCCAGCTTGCTCCCACGTTGAACCACACGGGACATCCATATACGAGCATGGGCCGAATAAGGGCCATGTAGCAGATTACCTTCACCCTTGCATCGAGTTGGCTGCTATAAAACAGTCTCTTTGTAAGGGCAAAAGCACCTCTGGCTCTGACCAGAGCAGCATCTACATTTTTGTTAAAATATAGATATTGATCTAGCCAGATCCCAAGGTATCTAACCACACTTCGACTCGCTAGTGTCTGCCCGTGCTGTCCCACGATTGAGAACTTTCGCCAATTCTTTCTGGTATCCCTGGAGGCCCCAGATAACGACGTTCTAAACAGAATAGTCTCTCTCTTCTGGAAGTTGATCTTCAGCTTCCAGTCGTCGCAGTATATCCTGATCTTATCGAAATCACGCTGCAAGAGTATTGCAATGACCTCGATCTTTGGTCCTGACCTATACGCGATCAAGTCGTCTGCATACGCAATAGCATGGGGAAGGGATCCTACGAGATCACTCGTGTAAATGTTAAAGAGGATCGGCGAATTAACCGCACCTTGTTGTAGACCGTTTTTGATTTCGAACGTCCCAGCAGAAGTCACATTGCCATTTTTCACAATAAACTGTCTACTGGTGAGCATATTACAGAGCATGTACAGCAGTGGTTTACTTATGCCCAGCCTGTTCAACTTGTAGAAGAGTCCTTCTAGCCATACGGTATCGAACGCCTTCTCCAAGTCAACCAGGCAGGCACCCGTGCATTGTTTCTTACTTTTGTTCCATTGGATGTCAGATACCAGTTTAGACGCGGCATGTATTGTATCATGCCCCGCCTTAAAACCGAATTGGTTATCCGGAATTATATTACTGTTCTCAGTCCACTTAAGCAGGGCCCTATTGATCACTTTCTCGAATACCTTGCTGATGTTCGGAAGGAGACTTATCGACCGGAGATTTGCCGGATTGGAGGAGTCCGTTCCCCTTTTGGGGATGGGTTGTATCACTGCTGTTTTCCAATGCGCTGGATAATGTGCATTATTCAGCGCATTGTTAAACAGAGTGGTGTAAATGTCCACCGCTTCTAGAGGGAGATGTCGAAGCACAATGTTCGACAGTCCGTCAATTCCCACTGATTTCTTCTTTCTCAATGATGCGAAGATCGTTTGGAGTTCTACCTTCGATACGTATGGGTAGTGAACCATTTCATTGGCTACGACATTATTTGCCATGTTATCGTCATTGAACTCGGTAAAACCTATGTTCTCTGATCGCCAGTGCTCTATATCATTTCGAAGGTAGACGTTGTGCACAAGGACTCGACTTTCCAGGTCGTGGTTCGGGCAAATGCTATCATTCACCTTGTACACTTCCTGGAAAGTCGCTCCTATAGCCTCTACTTTCTCCTGGGGATCTTCGATCATGAAAAAATTGTCATCATCGACAGCGTTCCCGGGATCTATGCCTGCTGCTATTAGTATTTGTTCGTTGTTCGTCGTTCGAGGGATCTTAAGACACGGCAGGTCGTTTTGATTATTCCTCCGAAAAATTTTATTTATTTGCGGGAACATACTCGGGTTGTTGGATTTTACAGCCCGAATTTTGTTGTTCCAATGCAGATTTACAGAGAGTCTGTAATTTTCTCTAATTAACTGTTGGAGATTTTTAATCAACGACTTCAGTGTCCTAACCTCCGAGTTTTGTCTGTCCGTAAACTGTCTGTACAAGGTTTTGAGTCTTGACAGAAGTCTACTTTTTTGTTGGTGTAGTGCGTCGATTGTTGCATTGCGGAACATGTCTGCGTTGTCAGTGTGTTGATAACGAGGTATCGTACTGTCCATCGTTCGTTTGATTGTCTCGTCCATTTGTCTTAGGTACCTGTCGATCTCCTCGTTTGACAGGTTCCTATTGGACGGTGGGTAGAGCGAATTCAAGGAGAGTGCTCTTGTCATAGCTCTGGAGAAGCGTGTCCAACGCATCCTACTGTAGTTGTAGGGGTACGTTTGAACAAACTCGTCCAATTCCGCAATTTCGTTGGGAATTGTAATCTCGGCACTGAGTCCGCAATGGTCACTGTCATACACAAAAGTGTGTAGGCAGTTTCTCGTTTCTTGGTTCGTGTTGGTCAGTTTCAACCGTACATCGAACAGCATAAGATCCAGATAGGAGCCGCTTCTAGGATACGACGGGCTATCTGTAGCTATCAAATCGAGTCTATACTCGACATTGTGTTGACCCCACCAATTGAATAGTAGGTTCCCCCTAGAATTTGGTATGTTATTTCCCCAATCGCTGTGTTTGGCGTTTAAATCTCCGGCAATGAGGAAATAATTCTCCTCCGACTCCAGCCTTAGACATCGAAAAAGTGTCTCGAGCTCTGTAATAAATGACGTAGTTTGAGTAGAACCAGATGCGTAGACCGCGACCATGTACATCCTCTTTCCACTACGGAGAGCAATGCACACGATACATGCTTCCAGCTCCTGGAATCTCCGCACTTCACCGCTGTACACGGCCTTATGTCGTAAGTCTTTGTGAATGAAGATCGCAACACCTCCTCCTTGAGTAGAGTCGGGTCGGTCTCTTCTTATAATATTGTATTTATTATGGCTCAGTTTGTGTTTCTGGGATAGCTTAGTTTCGCTAACCAAAAGCACATCAGGGCTTTGATCTTCTAACAACTTAAAAAGTACGGATCTTCGCTCGATCCTTATCAGTGAATTCACATTCACCGCAAGGATCTTTAAGGGTTTCTTCGCCATCGTATCCATTACGACTGGAGGTGCGCTAGGCCCGGCAGAAATGCGTAGATCTGGTCCACCCGTTTCGCCTGCTCTTGTAACTGTCGCTGAAGCTGGTTCATTTGCCCTTGAATAGAGAGCAAAATAGTCAGCAAATCAGGCTGAGCCTCAGGTGCTTTAGGCACTGGGGCCTGTGCGGCAACCTTCGGTTGTTGTTGTACCGTGTTTCTCCGGCCTGACGCCATTTGGGCGTAGGTCCATTGGGGAGTAACGGCTGGTGTTTGACTAGAAACAGGTGGACGCTTGACTTCGATTTTCTGCTGACGAGCCAGGTTTACTTTTTTCATGTACTGGAACTTAGGACAACCCCGATAGTTTGCGGTGTGTCCCGAGTTCCCACATAGTGCACAAGAGAGTTGGCCTTTATCTGCCGCCCCATCCTTACCCAGGGAACATTCCTCTGCTTTGTGGTTCTTTCCACACTTTACGCATCGAGGCTGCATTTCGCAGTTCGACGCGGCGTGCCCGAACCTTTGGCAGCGAACACATTGTAAAATGTTATCGCTCCTTTTTACTTTTTCCCATTTAACAACCTGGTAGTCTAGGACAGTAATACTCCTTAGACCATCCAATTTGCTGTTGGGAGTTATCTGAATAAGAAAGAACTGTAATTTCCGCTTCTCCCTTTTGGCCTTTGCTGTGGTGAACGGCTTGACTCCTACGAACTCAAGACCGTCGCACTCCTTCTCTTTCAGCATCCTAAGGAGCTCTCCCGGTTCGATAGACGGATCTACCCCCCTCAGTAGCATAGTTTGCAACTTTTCCCCCTTCGGGGTGAAGGAGAAGAACTCCGTCGTCGTTTCCTTTAATAAACCTTTTATTTTTTTGTACTGCTCCACTGTATTACAGTGGATAGTATGCCTATCTTCATTAATGCGTTTAATAAAAAAGTTGTTGCCTATGGCCGACTTACATAGCTCAATGGTGTCTTTTAAATCCATCTTGAAGGTGTTGATAGGTGGCACCTTCTCCTTTGCACTCCTCTGCTGCTGATGTTGTTGTTGTTGCTGGTCTTTCTGTTGATGTTGTTGTTGCTGCTGATTCTGTTTTTGTTGTTGTTGTTGCCGCTGCTGCTTAGCTGGCAACTGTTTTTGTTGTGGCTGCTTTGTTGGCAGCTGTTGATGTTGTTGTTGCTGCTTTGCTGGCAGCTGGTTTTGTTGCTGTCGATTTGCGGGCAGTTGTTGTTGCTGCTGCATATCAGGCAGCTGTTTTTGTTGTTGAATTTTTTTTTGTGACTGGCTATCTTCTGCTCTTCTGGCTGTTTGTTTAGCCTTTATGGTCAGCACCCTCTGCTGGAGCTGCCGTATGCTATCATTGATGGCCTCCATCTCTTCGTCCTCATCCTCGGACTCGGAGGCAGCTAACGTGGCGAAGCTATTGCTACCACCTCTGTAGCAATTTTCTCCACCGTCCGAGATGAATGTACGCTCTTTTGCTGCTGCTGTTGTTGTTGACGGCGCCCCCACCCTCACTTCTCCCGGCAGCTTTTCAGTCGAAGCTGATAGGGAGAGGCGCTTGCCTTCGTAGGGAGTCAGCCTCTGCTTCCTCCTCCTCTTTACCGTGGTTCCACTTTCGATAATTGCCAAGTGGCTTTCACTGTCATCGGCCGATGTTTTTGTGTCCACTACTCTCGCTATGGGAAGCAGGAACCGTTCTTTTTTTCTCATTACCGCACTTGTTATTGTTTATGTTAATTTTTTTACTTTAAAATAAAATAAAATAAAATACAAAAAAAAAAAAAAAGAACTTTTGTTCCGGTGGGAATTGAACCCGAACAACTCAAGTCACTGGACGCTAACACTAGCTCTGCGCTACCGCGACACTTGATGCACCACTGTCTATTTATGTTTAAAATCACAAGGAGAAGCCGAAATACGTGCGATCTCTACTAAGGTCTGTGAACGACTGACCACTATATCTGTAATTCGATGCACTTGGTCTACTGTGGAATGTTTATTTCTAAATCCGAACTGATGATGATTCGGGATTAGACTTCTTCTATGATTTTGTTAAGTCTTCCAGGAGCAATTTTTCGGAAACCAAAACGAAAATTGATATAAAAGATATTGGTTTATGAGATGTCGCTTCAGTTAGTGGCTTTCCTTGTTTAGGTATTACAATCACTTCAGCAATTTGCCAATGATGAGGGACATATCTGAGCTCTAGGCATACATTTATTATAAATTTAAGTTTTTAAGGTCACTGATGGCATTTCTTTTAAAACCTGGTCAGTTATTAGATCATACCCTGGTGCCTTTATATTTGTGTTGACACGTGCTTCTAACTTCTCTGAGTGTGACAAGGGAAATTTCATCTTCATCCCTTTTATCATCAATTTCAGTAGCTGTGAAGAGTTCATCGTTTTGTTTGAGGTTTCCGATCCATTTTCCATCTGGTGCTTTCAAGGATTTTGTAACTGAGGTGTTTTTAGATACTTAGCTGCTTTCCACAAGGAGTAGTCGGTGGACGCATCCGTTGTTACACTTCGTAGAAATATACTAAGTGAATCATTTTTGAACTATCAGATTTGTTTTTTATGTTCATTATTAAGCCCTTTTTTTCTAATATCAACTCTTTTATTTTGACGGGGGACAGCACCATATATTCACTATTCGTAAATCAGCTGGGAGAGAACACCCTATTGAGAACAGCCTTTAGTAACTTTTAACCAATGATGCACATATAGGTACATTTGAGATATATTAAAATCAGTTTCATACTAAATCTCATTATACAATATTTAATCAAGTAAATATAATCTCCTGTTTAGTCTGTTTCAAGGTAGGTAGTCTTATATTTTCAATGCATTTTTCTCCAGACTAGAAGAGAGTCCATGAAAGAGTTGATAATGTGCGATAGTGCTTATATCTAAAGAATACACTTTGCAGGTACGAGTATACAGGCTTTTTAGCCTTTTCAAGTTTTTCTGATCAAAATGAAAGATAGGTTGGAGTGGGATAAACAAAAAACAAATATTGGAAGGGTTAGGGTGTTTATCTAATGTTTGCTTACATTCTTAACCGTTTATAAATTATTTTTGTCTTACTCCAACCTACCTACTTTGTGTATAATAAGATATTATAAATTTTCCTGTCAATATCCTCTTTTAATATAATACTCCTAATGCGGTTACATTATTACCACATCAATAAAATACCTTCAAGTTACTTTTGTCGTTGAATTGTTGATAGAATTGTTTACAGAGTTTTTTTTCTATTGTATAATACCGTCATTGTTAAAAAAAAAATATATAAGTAATTTAGTCACTTGTTAGCTACAGTCAGGGTTATTCTCTAACACTTTGTCAACATTGACCCACTCTTTATTGTATTGCATTATTACCAAAAAATCATCAAGTACTGTGATCATCACTTAGGGCTATAGCTTATTAAAAAAGCAGTGACTTGCTTTTTTAACGCATTTTTATGTGCTACCCTCGAGGTCCTTTTCCACTTAAGGGCAAAGTAATTACCAGGCGTCATGCAATATTTTTAACATCTAATGATTTTGGCTGGAAATTAAGTCATTAAGAATGTCGGAATTTTCGATGAATACCTCTATTCAATTTTGACTATCTATTTTACGGCAATACTTAACTCAAGGCCAAGTAGGTAAATGTAAATATATGATATAACCACAATCTCCAGCTTTCAATACTGTCATATTTTTTTTATCAGACATAGAGAATATACAGCAATATGATTACATATTTTTAGCACTTTTACGAAAAAAGAAGTTAATAATCTTTATACTTATGACAGGTATATTTTTCAAGCAAATAATGTAACATGTAATGTAACACAAAAACAGCAAAAACAAAAGAGCAAACATACCAATTACTATTAATTACTTCATGAACATTTCGATATCCCGAATCTATTGCCAATTAAAGCGAAAATGCCTCTCTACAAGTTCGTTTTGTTATTTAACTTTCAAATAGGTTGGTTGGGTTGTTAATTTGATCTTTTTTTTATAACCAGATGAAGTCAGAAACGCAGACAGAGGGTGTTGAATGTATTTGCCTAAATTTTATGATATAACAAATATTCAATGAATAAGATAATTTGATATGATTGCAAATGTAAATTTAATTCCTATTTAAATTAAATCAATGATCAGCCAGACTGTAGACTATTTATACATATGGAGAAGTCGTTGTGAACTTTGTTTGGGTCTGACTTTGATAGCCATTTTCAGGTAAATCGATTTAACAAAATTTCATTGCTTTTATAAAAGCGAATTATAATTTATTCAGAATATGTTCGAGATAGAGTTGCTATGGCGATGAAGATATATAAGAAAAATTACCACCCGTAATGAGTAACAATTTAGATCAACATCATCACATCACATTTCTGTAAATATTTGAATAATCACATGAAGTTAAAGCCCGTTTTCTAATACCTTCATATGATATGCTTGTTCCCTGGAATGTAGAGTGGCTGCTGACCAATATGACTAAGTTTTCAGGGAGCACGTGGAAGAAATATGCTTTGCCACTTAAGTTTCCGATTTTGACTATTTATTACCGATTACAATGGTGTTTGAAAAATTTGTTGTCAAAGTCCATAATAAGAGTAACCCGTCCACCAAATGTGATTAAATCTCTGTGGATTAGTATCTGCATCTTGGTACAGTGGTTAGGATTTTGAAATTATTTTTTAGTCGATACAAATTTACGTAAATTCACAGAAAAGGAGTAACCCACACATAAAATGGAATGAATGTGTCTCAAATGGCATCACAATATAAAGGTAAATAATATCATTGACCACAACAATCATGAACAAAGAAAAACAAATTATATCAGTCAACTTATTGTTAGTTTTTTTTTTTTTTTAAATTCATAACTGTTGTGGCAACATATTTTGAGTTTTATTTGATGCCATTTCATACATATTCATGGGAATTCGTTAGTGGGTTACGTCTCCCTTGAGCGATTTAGCAAATATTTTTAAACAAGATTCAAAATCAAATTGAAAGGGAAGCAGATGCTTTGTGTACCATTTCATCTTACGTGAATAATAATTTGTAGACGGGTGGTGCTTTTCGTGGGAATTGTCGATACATTTTTCTACCCGCACTGTGATTTGCACTAAAAAACGCATTGAATAAAAAAATAGTTGAAATGAATTTAAGTCGAATACGTTTGAGAAAATCTTCAGTAATAAATATATTCAAGATCAAGAGACGTTTTCTTCAAAATTGGTATATTATAGGGGTGTTGCTTTATAAGCTAGTACATTAAAATATATCCCTCAATTACACACATTCGTCTCTACTTTAACGCTTTTTTCCTTGAATATTATAAGGAATGGAGTGATTTTTAACTGATTAATGGCTGGTACTAATAGCCACAACCCTAGCGATATCCATACGAAATTTGATTAGGACTTCATTCTAGTCCCTATCTGATCGTTTTAGTCACTACTATCTTAAACCCTACGCAATTTTATGCTGATCAGCTAAACAGATATGCCTATTCTGGCATAATTTTACCAAAGTCGGAAATGTGATAGCCGAATCTGTAGCTTTGAGTACCTGGAGAGCCTCTTGAATTGAATTGATAGTAGTTACACCTGCAAAACTTTGGCGGAGATCAGTAGTCAAGAAGACAATTTTTAAGATAATTCGCGCAGTCTATCTTTAAGCTATTAGCTTAGAGTTATGCTGTAGGTTGTCAAACTCACTAATTCCCTTTGTAAGAAGTCTAGAATGTCGCAATTATCGTTAATTTTACCACTCCAACATGCAGATTTCTGACTATACTCTCCGATCAATTTTTTATCAAATATTTTATTGCAGGTTCAGTTCTTCACTGTGAAGTTTTCAGCCAAACTTTGGATTAAGGATAGTGCCCAGATACTTAGCACTGGAGGATAATCAGAGTAATTGTCTTAATCAGTTTGGCTTTGCCTGGATTAACATCAAGTCCACAATATGTAGTACGGGTATTTACTTTATCCAGACTATCTGTCAAGATTTCTTTCATCATCATGAATTGGAATATCCTTGACAAAATGATAACGTGGCACGCGCATAGATACGTGCTCACCTCGTCCGTATCTCTTTCTAGTGCCATTAAAATTTTGTTCATTAAAGTATGCATCTGTAGGTGCATTATCAAATGGCTGTCTTCTATAGTTACTTTATTACTTTCTATTCTTAGCAAACTCTTATCGAATGGGGGGAATATGGTAAAGTAGGATGCATATTTTAAAATACCCATTAGCCATGAAGTTACTATTATGGCAATAGACATTATTAGCACGGCGTCCTAGAGAGATCAATTGTGCTGGTCTTAGACTTTGCTCGAATAAAGCTCTTAATGGGACATAAGCCTGCGACATGTGAAGAAATGTGATATTGGCTGCCACATGATATGTGCAGAGAATATGTTTGCTGTATCTTTTTGGTCTCCGCAAAATTGACAGGAATCTGACTCAGATTGATGCTTCTTTTTCAGATGGTATCTAAGTGGACAATGTTGAGTCAGATGGCCAGTTGAGCGCTTTGTGCACTAGCAAGTAAATGACAGTATTTTTACATGCATATGTATATATATATTTTTTTTTATGAAATACATACGTGTATGTGTTTGTGAGTTTGTATGGCGTCTAGGGTGCGTCCGTGTATTGGGTGTGTGTGTTTCAGCTGGAGTGGCTTTTCCCGGTAGGTTAGGTTAAATTTGATGGGTTGACGTAGAGGGTGAAAATCCTGTAGATCCATTGTGATGCCCAAGGAGTGTAGCTTCCCCATTCGTGATCTCTATGGGTTATTAAACCAACCCGATGCATTTATAACTTTGGTTATCTTATTTATCGATACATTTGATAGTTCTTCTAAGCCTTGGAAGAAATATTTCCCTAGTATTTTGAATCTAAGGTGGTAATGTCCTGGACAATGGTACAGGAAGTGATTTGCCGCCACTCCTTTGGTAAATGACCCCATTCAATGCTACCAAGGAACAGTTTCTTTAGAAATGGCATTATGTCTTTTTTTGGCTGTTTGCAGCATCATCGGGAAAATTCCGTCCGTGCCTGAGGATTTGTACGGTAAGAAAGAGCCTATTGCCCATTAAATTTTTTCTTCCGTAACCAATTCAGACGGCGTTATTTCGAGTCTACTACTGCTGCTGCTAGAGATGTCTTCTCTACTTACTATACATCCTGGAAAATGAACATCCAATAGAGTTTCTAATGTCTTTTCATTGGAGCCAGTCCAATTGCCAGACGTGTCTTTTAGGGAGCCTTACGTCACGGACTTTTTGAAAAGAACCCTTCTGAGTCTTGCTGATTCAGCGGTACTTTCTATTTTGCTACAGAAAGCTCTTCAAGAGTTGCGCTTAGAGCCCTGTGTCTCTGTTTTGAATTTTCTTTGACTGGATTTTTATACTTCCCAGTCTTCGTCTAACCTTGTTCTTTTAGCCATATTGAAAAGCATCCTAGTTTCTTTCTTAATGTTAGACAGTTCTTTAGACATGTGAGGTTTTTTGTTTCTTTGTCCGCAGCGGACAGGCGTTTTGATAGGCTTAACCCAATATATTTAATAATATTAACGTTGCCTCATCAATTCCCTTTTATTCTATTAACCTCATTACTAAAAAGATCCCAGTTAGTCTTCCTAGGGTTTCTATATGGTATAGGTAATCCTTTCCTAATTTTTAGGGTGAATTCTATCATCCCATGGTCGGAGAAGGTTTCTTCGTTCAGAACCGACCATTCCCCTATTTCTACATTTTTGGAATTACTAATGACTGTAACGTCAATAATCTCTTGTCTATTTCTAAGTACAAAGGTTGGTTCATTGCTTTTGTTACCTACTAACAGGTTATGTTAAATTAAAAATTCGAAAAACAACTCACCTCTTTTGTTGATATCTTTACTGCTCCATTGGAAGTGATGGAAGTTCGCATCGCATCCCATCAGTAAATCCTCCTTTATTCCACACTGCTCTATTTCCTGACTAGTGATGTAGTAAGTTCAGGGGGTGGTCCCTCTGTCGCATTATATGGCATGTAAACAGATGAGACAATCAGTGGAGGAAAACCTTTCCTTTCATATTTAATCACTGTATTGTCAAAATCGATGTATGCAGATAGAAAGAAAGGTTTTATTTGATTTCTAGCTACGATACATGTTCTATATTTTTTATCAGAGTTTACTTCTGTCTTTTTATACAGTACCAGATCTGATATGCAGGGTTCTTGTATAAGGCCGATGTCTGTATGTATAACTCCCCTGAGGTAGACGAGTTTGGCGCTGGCAGCTTTACTGTGCTGAAGATTTATTTGCACAATCTTAATCATTTAAATTTTTAACACCACCTACCTCATTCTTTCCTTTTGTGCCAGCTATCCCTGCTATCAGCCTAATTTTGTATCGGGTTATACCGATACGGACGTTATAATTAATGGCTCTCAGTAATGGCATTGAACGGTGGTTGAGCCCATCTCCCATCTCTAGAACCTCCCAGTTACGACTAAGCTTTTCCGTATTATTTCTCTCCAGTCTGCTTTTTGGTATGTATGGACCCGGTATGAGTAGGCGCCTCATGTATCTGGTTAGGTTAACTAACTTCTGCAGTTCGATTAATCGAAGTTCAGCGTTTGGCCATGGGGCTTCCGTTTTGCCAATGAATTCTTTTAGCCATGTGAGAGTGACTCATCTTCGCACGTCATCACTTTGAATCCCATTACGGTGTTTAGCTTTCTGAAATGTGGGATTGAACCTGCGCATTTCGGAATAGCATCATTCACACCATCGAGAATTATCTCTAATAGTCTCCACTGATCACTAGTCAGTTTGCGCTCTAGGAAGTCTGCTATCGCAACCTGTCGGTCATTTACAACGACTAAGGAGGTCATGGTTCTCTTCACCGCCCTTCTTGTTTGAGGAGACGGCGTATTGTCCTTGTGTTTGTTCCTTTTTGAACATCTCGTAACCGGCTCGGGGTTGGATTGAGGGTCCAGCTCCGGGTTGGTCCGGATAATCTTAAGTCTACGCGCCTCTAAGGTGGAGAGCATATTACCATCCTTCCTTGCTACGGGCAGTCTTCTTGATACTGTCCAAGTCTTCATTGTAGTCCTTTTCGTATTGTTATTTTGTCCTGTCTCGTTTTTGTTCGTGGTATTAGGCAGCTATTTCAAGAGATTTTTAGCTCTCTCCAGAGCTTGCTATTCCTTCACCGTGTAGGTTTCAGGATCGCGTTCACTTAGTCTTTTAATGGTCTAGTTGCGTTGCGTCGTCTTCTGATTTCTATCGCTTTCTCGCTATCGGAAAACTACTTCATCTTCCGCCAGACCTGTACAAGTTAAAGACTTGTTGCATTGTCTGGTCGAGCTTAGTAACTTCTTCGTTGACTTCGGCCGTCCTTTGGCCCCTAGTTGCGTCCGTCTCGTATTTGTGACTTGCGGTCTATGTTTTCCTACCTGAAATGAGTTCCCCATCACCCTCTCACATGATGAGCTATGGCTTAAGATGCTCAAGTATGATGAGTCCTTCTTCTCAGCTCCCAGAGATACTTCATTCTTCACCAGACCCGTACAAGCTAAACGTTTGATGTAACGTATGGGTGAAGGATTCGGTATACTCCCGGCGGAGTATACCGATACCCCAGTCTAGTTCCGGATTATTCAATGGTATCGACTTCCTCTCTGACCAGCTTACACCGATCAAAGAGGTCGGCGGCCCCATCGAATTTTCCTCGCTCCTACATGCCGCGGAAACTGCGTTAACCGAAGGGCAAGCCAATGGCTTGTATTCTGGTCCGAGCATCTCCTTCAGGTATGCATATGCGTTGAGCAGACTCTGTTTGTTTTTGTCATTTAGTTCGTTCCAGTTTACAGTTTGCAATCCCCCTGCGTCTTGAGCTGACTGACAATCCTGAGAGTGGCGAGCTAGCAAAGGAACATCTGTCACTGTCATCGAAAAGCAGATTTCCGGTGCCAGCGTCAATTGTAGCATTGCTTTCTGCACAAGAGTCAGAGGGATTTAGAAGAAGGTTTTCATTCTCATCTGTTAGCGTTTGTTTTGTTGTATTTTCGTTGTTTTTGTTATTCATGTTTGAGTCCCACGAGTAAGGGGGAAGAACTGGCCATCTGCACTCACCCCCTGTATGCAGATAAGGCAGAGTTAATTCGGAGGGTGTCTGACCTTCGAATACTCCTTTCGTGACTGAGCTATCAGGGCGGGCTCTCAGCTAGGTTGATTCTCGGCACGGGTCGTATAACACCCTAATCCAGCCAGGGGGAAGAATTGGAGGGGGAGGAAAGAATGAATTGGAACAGAGGATGACTACCCTTTAGTTTCAGGACTCCTCTGGGGGAAATCCCCGAGAGTCATTGACCTTTCTCGTCCCCTACACCACGACGAGGTTGGCAGTCAGGTAGGGGGGCTTTTCCCGGTAACATCCTTAGCTTTTTTTTTGTTGGTGGAAATATTCAAAAGATGCTGTGAAAGTAATCTGTTCCACAGTAAGCCGAAATTCTACCGGCTAAAACGGCCTGCCCTCCTCTCGCCTGTTCCCCGCGGTACCGCTGTTTAGGCATTTCTTCAAAGGGTGACTTAAGCTTTCAATGTTAGCCAGTTTCTTATGCAAGTTATATTTTCAATTACCACATTCCATGCATATTCATCTTTCAGCATACCCCAACGATATTTTCAGGGGTTGGTTGTATCCCGAGGGTGTTTCGGAGTGAATCTCTTTCGTTTATAAAACGTGGGCACTGGAAAATGACATGTTTCACTCTTTCCATACATAGGGGACAGTGTGGACTATTTTTGTAGCATCCTTAGCTATTTCTTTAGTTTGTGTATATGTATGTATATGGAGCGCGAGTGGAGCACTCAGGGTATTACTTCTTGCGTTTCCTTTGTGTTATCTTATTTCTCACTCCAATAGCCTTAACTCTTGGCATAGTTTCCTCTTATCCTGTGACTGTAACATGTGGCATAGTGCTAATCCGCAGTGTTTCTCTTTGTGACGTGGATGAATACATGCTTCACATATTTAGGGGTATCATTGAAACACCCATGCGCTGTTAGCATCTGTGTTACATAAAAATCTCTCGATTTTTTCAAACTTAAGTTTTTTTCTGGTCTGTCGGCATAGGATTCCTGATCATGCCGCTTGTTACTCTGGTATGTTCTCTGCAGTTTTTCTGGCAGTACGTCGATCGGTAATATTCAAGTGATGACATAGACAACCTGACCGAGATCGCGCGGAATGCACAGCCATTCTTAATGCACAAAGTCTATTTATGACTGTGATTTTCCGTTTGTACGATTTCACCTTTATAGTGCAATAACTTTAGCTAAAAGTTGTCTCCAGCTATATCTCGGTCCGCCGATATTTAGTATAATTAATTAATTAAATATAATTTGTGAGGCTTCATTACTTACATATGATGATCTTTAAATGTAAGCCTTGAGTTAAACATAACACCAAAGTTCGCTTTGCGCTTCCAGAATGTGTTTCCAGTTTGCGGAGTTAAAAGCGTTTTTAACGTCCAGTGTTATGACGGAATAGTACTGCTTTGTGCCTCTTCGCCTTTCTCCTTTGGCCCTTTAAATGCTGATGTTCTGAGAGCCCACCTGCTTCTTCAATGGCTGCTTCTAATCAGCTATAGATGATGAGCTCCAAAACTTTTCCCGCAGTGTTCAACATACAGAGAGGACAGTAGGCTGATGAATCACCTACAGGTTTGTTTGCCTTGGGTAGCAGCACGCGCCTCTGTTTCTTTCATTGATCGAGAAACACTCCCTCACTCAAGCAGGCATTGTAGATGTCCACAAATATCTCCATTTTGGCTTTAAGCGCCGCTTTAAGGGCCACATTGGGGATGTCATATTGTCCAGGGTCTTTTTTTATTTCCAATTCAGTTGTATGCCTTAAGTATCTCTTTTGGTGTGACTCTACGGATTGGTTGTACTACTCCGATGGTGCGTCATCCGGAGGAGTTTCTGGTTGTCTTGGAAATAGGCCTTCAACTATTATCAGTAATAGTTCTGTGCAGGTGGGAGATGGTGTTCTAAAAGTTTTTAATTTGTCAGTACCACCTGGTACACTCTCCGCCATGGGTTTTCATCCGCTTTATTACTTAGTTCTTAGTTTCTGCGTTTGATGATTCTTACATATTGCCGTTTTCAGTCCTTTTGCCGCTATTTTATATCGTTGTTGAAGCTGGTTGAAATTTCTTCTTCATCTGCCGCCTTGATACAGTTTTTTTGCGCGATGACATTCTGCGCGTATCTTCATTCCACCAGTAAACTGATGAATAATGATAACTAGTCGTCCTTCCTACCATAGAGGCATCGCACGCCCTTATAATTTAGTAGGTGGTCAGTTGCACAGACTACTCATTGACGGAACCCGTTAGCGTAGCAATCGTGTGCATGTGGACTAAAATGTATTTGTTTTCCTGTTTCTTGAACTAATCTCCGGACTTCGACCTCTAGCATTCATGGTTAATCTGTCTAGGAAGCTATCGAATTCCTCGATCGTAAAGCTCAGTGGAAGTAGCAGTTATAGACGTAGGTGCCATAAAATTTGGACCGAACGAATCCTATATCAGACCTCTCTTCTATTTCCTGGATGGCTATTTGCCGAAGCTCCGAATTTGCCTAGTTCACTCACAAGTGATTTGTGATAAAAGGACTTGAGCGATTTCACAGTTGTTTAGGTTTAGCCGTAATATTTTAATTGTTTCAGCAGCATTTCCTTCCATGCTCGCTGGTACAATTTGCATAATTGTCTTACCAGAGTTCCCTGTTGCACAACTTTGCTGTGTGACCACTTTACCAAATCATAAGCAACGCTTGGAACAGTCACTTACGCTTTTGCAAGATTAGGCTCTATGCCCAAAATGAGGTGATTTCTTACCTCAATTAATGATTCATGTGTTAGTGCCTTCATATCCGCTTATTCTACTAGGACACTTTTAATCTAGAGCTCGAGATCACTTTTGGCTTTTCGCAGCATATTCTCATATGTTAGATTGCCCTTTGTTTTTAGAACCAGTGCGTCGGGACGGTTTGATTTTTTTTTCTATTTTTTTCTCATGGTCACAGTTAGATTCATTTTGCCGCCTTTCCTTAGTGACTGAGTGGCTATTTTCTTCGATTGTTGTTCGTTCGTAGTTTTCTGTACTTCATCTTGGGCAGTATGCTTCCAGCTAAGGGATTTATATAGGGAAAAAAACTGTTTAAAGCACAGGAATACTTTTCTTGGTAGCAATTGCCTGCGCACACTCATCACTACTGAATGGGTTCAACAGTTACTCTTTCAGGTTTCCATCTAATCTTCTCAGGAAGGGTAGGTTAGAGTGTTCTCTGGAGATAATCTTACTGAGTTTTGTAGCATCATTAAGCGTTCCCCTCTTCATTTTGTATGTCTCAATGTTCATCGTGTGTGTCAAAGAGATTTTCTATCAGATTTGTCAACTCAACTTTTTATTGTTTAATCCTGAAAATTTCTTGCCACATCTGCTCAACCCAAAATTTTGTGTATTTTTTATCATAATGTCATGCTTTTGTATGTAATTGCTTTTTTTAAATGTAAAGTTTAATAGACTATACATGATTTTAATATGATCACGCGTCAAAATATTTGAATAAATTTACAAATTTTATGGCACACTTTTTTGTAATGACAAATTTTGAAATCAATCTTCAGACAGACTCCTTTCCTTATATAAAAGATCGAAATGAAAGTCACCAACGCCTTAACCGATGTTACATAATTCTTAATATGCCCAAAACACACTGGATGGAATAAGTACACCTTATCTCTGGGTATTACTTTCTCTGATAGTTTTGGTGCTTACGCCTAAGTGCTGCATACTAGTAAACATAATAATTATTAACTATGTAATTTATAATTCAAGTAGGGGAACAATTCCGTAGTGAATTATTATGCAAATGTTCGTTGGTACTATGGACAGAAAGAGATAGAGCTAAAGAGAAATGGAAAAATAACAACCTAGGGCAGGTAATGCGGATTTATTTTACTAACTGATACTGATGGTTTGCGTATGCGTATAATTTTGATCAGTTAATCATTTGATAAAAATGATGGACTTGCCATTGATGAAAATAAACATACAGTAGCATTTTTTAAGTTGAAATTCAAATTTATGATGTTAAATAAAATTTGGAAATAATAACTATGTTGATAATGAAATGAATGATTAAAGATAGTTTGAACGGATTTTGAAAGGCCTTCTTAAACGGTGATGGTACACTTCGTATACATATATGTATTATCATGTAACAAAAAAAAATCTGTTGCAACATTAATAGAGAAAACTGCAAATTCGCACAATTTTACAAAAATTAAGACTTTATTACTATAGTAGATTGCAAATTGGTTACACTTTTGTAACTATACTGACAAACGCGGACGGCTTTATCCGTGTAAAAAAAAAATTTCTTTGTTAGACTGAATAGATTATTGCTCTTTTCGTATTTTTATTCTTAAATTACATGTTAAAGTTTGCATGTAATATAAAATAATCATTTTGAATTAATACCCTAAAAATGACTAAATAAATTATTTTCAAATAGATTAACCGATGCTGGTTGTAAGTTTTCTGTTGATTTGACTTATTAGCTTCGCAGTTTTTCAGGACTTCGTTATTTCAAAAAGTTTGTCACACAGCTCTTTGATGTAACTATTATGCAGTTAAGTCGCCATAGTAAATTGGATTGGTTGCATATAATTTTGGTGGAGTTCTGAATAACATTTCTTGAATACTTAGCTTGAAGCTTTGGTGTATGAGAGCAAAAGAAGAGATAGTGCTTCAATAACCACACCGACAGAATGCCCTACAAATAGGCAAAACCACATTCAGTGTTTTTTTTTTTTTAAAGCATAAAGAATACGCACGCAATCAAGTAGTCATATAGGTCCAAAGTTCAAAACCTAATTTTGTAATAGCAAGAGAAGAAAAGAAGAAGACGGAGGGATATCCACTTACCACAAGGAAATAAAGGGCACGACTGCGTCGTACGTATTTGAGGCATATTTATTTATTATTTATATCATTTCGAATTAAAGCCTCAAGCGGTTCAGACGTGTTTTCCTGTTTTTCCCCCTGCCTCGAAAATTTAATTTTTCCAAATTCTTTGTTAACGCTGCAAAATATACACTATTTTTCGAGCCTGAAGTGCATTTACCCCGGTGATTGTCAAAAGTGTTTCCTTGAGCTTCGTCGTGAAAATTTCTGTAGTTGTTTGTTTACCCCGTAGTGCATTTACCCCGTTGCTTGCTTTATGTTTGTGACATAATTATGGAAAATTTACGCGGTCACGTAAACTGCACAGAAATCGGAAGTGTAGAATTTGTCGCTTGCAGGGGTAAATCGTTCCACCCCTTATGTTCTGGCAGTAACAAGAGATCTGTGATCTATCTTAAAGACTTTTTAAATAATTCATGTTTTTTCTGTGATGAATGCAAAGAGATTTCACTCTCGCAATCCACTTTAAAGAAATCTAGCTACGCGCTTACCAGAACACACCTTGACGCGGAGTTCTCTAAAATGACTGGTTCTCTCTCCACTGTAACTACGCGTATTGACAAACTTAACCCATCTTTACGTAACTCTATTCAAGCAGATATGCATCTCTTAACTTAGTCCTTGTCTAGTAACTCCTTTTAATTAAATTGTTGACCGCTCAAATAACTACTCTCGTGAATCGCTTAGATGAGATCCATCTTTGCCTAAGTTCCCTGAGTAATGAATCGGCTTCCACCAGGATTGCTATTACCGAAATTACAGTGGAACTGAAGTTCGCATCCAGCAATTTAGACATAATCTCTTGTGAAAAACAGCTATCTAACAACATATCCCTGCATGATGAACTCTATAATGCCCTGCCTAACTCTCGACCGTCCCCACCTACTGATGCTACTACACCTCAAACAATCGAAAAATTGGGTACAACTTGGAACTTATGGGAGTGAAACAACAGAATTCTCAAACTTAAATAACGCTCATCCACCACTGGGACAATAAAGAATAAAAATTTCACTGGCTACCTAATTAATTCTGAAATAAGCTAACGCATCCTGGATTATCAACTTCTTCAAACGAAATTTCTGCATTTTTTTTTTTAAAAGGAAATTTCCAAATCCCGTAGCATTCAGACTTCATTTTGCTGTGTCCATTGTACTACCAGGCAGAAACTCCTTTTTGGTGTAGTGGTTGAAGAAACTTAGATTTTATTCATTTCTCTTATATGTTCGAGTAGCTGTGATTGCTGTTCCCCGTCCGGGCTCGAACCTGCACAGTTCGGGTCACAAGCGAACACACTACCCACTACACCTTAAAATTTCTGCATTACTGGTGTTAAATGCCGAGCGGTTCGATCAACGTCCCCAAACTGTTGATCCTTTGGGGTTTTGTTATCTCTAAATTACGACTGGCTCTTCCACTCTCCAAGAAATGAATTCTCCTTGGGAAAGGTGACAATGATCCGTATAGATAAGTTAATTAATAAACCTAATAATAAGAATACTAGCTCTAAGCATATAATTAACTCTAGATCTAAGCATTATACTTCTAATCCCTCGCCCTCCAATTCACCCAACAACTCTAAACCCTCCAATAAATAATAACTGGTCTTTCAAAATGGGTTTGTTTACTAATTTTAATTCTGCTACCAACTTGCCCAACATCAAGCGAGTTTCATTCGACATTTCGCCAATTCCCTCCCCCTCACCAAACACTAAGGACACACCCCTAGCCAACTACCCTAATTTCATTTATTCTCATACTCCTAACCCTATTTCCTCCTCATCGTCAGCGCCATCTAGATCTTCTAACCAACCATCTTCAAATGCCGATGCCACTAACTCCACCATCACATCACCTCCCTTTTTAGACCTGCTGCTTCCACCTACTGTTAAAATTAGGGAACAATTTGCAGATTCCGGTGTTGATAGCCGCTACGTAATTTTACCTTTGAGAGATCGAAAAATTTACGAAAATGACCGTATTTATCTTGCATACCTTCACGATAAAGATGACTCCATCTGTATATGATGGAAAAACTAATACCAACATTAAGGTCTCCATCTCTCAAGAGGGTCTCCCTACTGATAAGAATGCTTTGATGAATACATTTGTTCAGTTCCATGAGAGTCTCAATATACCACCTCTCAATGTAACAAACGATCTCTCGTCTTTCGCATCTTACATCAGCTTCAAACGTAGGTCCCACCACCAAAGAACTCGCGCCGAACATAATAATTACTTTCGCCCCTAATCAGTTATCGTCTCACTCTCCTCCTCCTGATAAAGTTTCAATAACGTTACTGTTAGCTCAACTTAATGCTTGTCTATTTATAACCAGAACCTGAGAGGTCTGCGAACTAAAATCTCCTCCATATTTCTTAACTCTCAAAACCTTCCCTACGATATTTTTGCTCTAACGGAAATGAACTTATCTTCTATTTTCATTAATAATGAGCTATTTACCTCTGATTTCGTTATCTTTCGAGATGATGGTCAATTGAAAGATGACGATTCCTTTGGTCGAGAAGTTCTTTTGCCGGTATATAACAGCTTCGACTCAACTTTTGTTAAGTCCTCACCTACAGCTGACTTCGAATATATTTCCATCAAAATCTCCTTCACAAGGCGTAACTTCAACATACTGTGTTGCTACATTCGCCCTTCTCAACCAATCCAGGGCTATCGGCTTGCCGTTGATGAGATCGATTCCCTATGTGACATTGTAGACCCCTGCGACGACGTCATGATTCTGGGAGACTTTAATCTTCCCCATCTACAATGGGCCCAGTCGGAGTCTGAGTCCTATTTTGTTGCTGCAAACCCTACCTCTGAAAAGGAAATCCTTTCCAAATTAGTGGCATTACGAACAACTTAGGTAGACAACTAGACCTAATCTTGTCAACCGATGCCGCCAATTGCATAGTAACTGCCAGCAACCATATTTTCTCCACATTAGATCGTTTCCACCCACCTCTATTCCTAACATTTTCGGACGACAACTTAAGTACCATTCCTCACTGTGAGAACTCATATATGTAGCTTTAATTTTTGTAAAGCAGATTTCGCTAAACTTAATAATCTTCTCAGTAACATTAACTTTAGTCTTATCTAAGTTGACAGCATTGACAATGCTCGAGTGTATTTTGACGGTCAAATTTTCACCTGTCTCATTCAATCAGTCCCTTTTTAGTTTTCTAGTTTAGTTTTCCCCGAAATCTGGAAAAATTCATACATAATTCTCACTCATGAAAAAGTGAAATATCAAACTACCGGCCCATTGCTAAACTGTCCTGCATACCTAAGTTCTTTGAAAACATTGTTTATGACACAATGTTTTTTCACTGTAAGATATCCTTTCACCCAACCAGCATAGATTCCTTAAGGGCAGATCAACAACCACCAACCTTACCGAGTTTGTATCTAGCACTCTGTGCATTTTGGAAGATGCTAATGAAGTCGATGTAGTTGCCACCGACTTCGACAAAATTTCGCATGCAATCATTCTCCTCAAACTTAAAGCTTTTGGTTTTCAATTGGAGTTTATCTCATGGATCAAATCTTACTTGTAAAAACGCCGATATGAAATCCTCTTTAGATCTTCAATTTCTGACCCTATTAAAGCCACATCGGGAGTCCCTCAAGGTAGCCATCCTGGTCCAATGATCTTCATTTTGACAATTAACGATGTCGATTGTATCATCAATGTCTCTTAACTTCGCGATTTGAATGTTATCTGTGATAGGGAACTCAACTTCCGTTCTCATATTGATAACATTATCTACAGAGCTGGTTGGTTGGTTGGTTTAAGAGGGTGAGCTTATGCTGTTCACTTAGGCCTCCACTGGGCCCGTTGTGTTCCCCTCGTCTGTAGAGCTGTAGGAAAAGTAATGTAATATGGGAATTAAGTAATGAGAGAGGATGTAGGTATTGGGATCATGGGGAGTTCGTTTAGCGAACCCCAATATATCACCGATTCCTGTGTTAGATCAGGTATCCTTGGGGATCCCAGTATCTTCAGTCTTAATCTCGTTGTTACAAGGCAGAGGCAGAGAAAGTGTTCTATATCTTCCTCCTCCACCTCTTAGTTGGCACAGATTGTTGAGATTGATGCAATCTGTTAAAAGTAACACCATCGCTCTTAATTGTGTTCTGCTTGAGTTGAAAGCTCTTTTTGCTGTGTTGTTACTCAGTCTGGCCACTTTACACGTGTCTAAATTCGTCCAGTAGTTACTAAACTCCTGTCTTATCTTCTCATTGATTATCGTTTTAATAGTTGTCAGTTCAGTTCAGTTCATCTGCCTTTTCGTTATCAGGTACACCTTCATGCCCCGGTACCCATATAAGGCGGACTCTATTATGCTTGATAAGTAGGTTCGGTTTAATTTTGCACTCCTTTATTAGTCGTGACTTTGACACAGGGTTTGTGATCGCGTTAATTGCTGCTTTGCTGTCCGAGCAGATATCTATTTGCCTCTTTTCGTTGGTGTCTTCTGTGGGTATTTCTGTTGCTTTCATAATTGCAAGGACTTCTGCTTGGAACACGGTTATAAATGGTTCTAGGTGAATAGCAAGTTCATTCGGTGGGTTAGCACAGAAGATGCCAGTCTCTGATTCCCCTAATATTTTAGAGCCGTCTGTATATACCGATAACCCGTTGGAGATTCTTGTCTTCCTTCCGTTCGTCCAATATTCTCTTATGAGGAAAATTTTTTTGAAGTTGTTGGTGAACGAATAAGATTTTTCAACAACAACATCACTAGGACAATGGATGAATGGTGTCACTTCTCTTATCATTTTGGTGATTTCCGATGCCCCGTGTTAGCGCCTTCGTTGAAAAGGTCGGTGATTCTAAGCCTTGCGGCTGAAAGACCGGCAATCTTCTTTGCTTCGAGGTACACTGGTAAGATGTTTAAGATCGTTTCTATGGCCGCTGTTGGTGTTGAGGATTTTTCTCCTGCCTGTAAGCCCAAGCAGGCCATACGCTGCATCTTTGTTAACAAGTCTCTTGCGTACTTTTTATTTGTAACTGGCCACCATACAATTACTCCGTAGAAGATGATAGGTTTTATTACGCATTCGTATATCCAGTGGACCTGTTTCGGTTTTAGGCCCCATGTCTTCCTGATGGCCCTCCTGCATATCTAATATGCCCTTTTAGCTTTGGTAACTCTTTCTTCCAGGTTCGTTCTCCAGGTCAGTTTCTTGTCCAATATTATGCCCACGTACTTGACGCTATCACGGAGTTACAATGATGTTCCTCCAAGTTGTGGAATGTGGAAGTCACTAGTATTGGTTTTCTTTGTGAAGAGATCCATTTCCGTTTTATTTGAATTTATTCCTAGTCCATTCTCCTCCGCCCATTTCATTATGATGTTCAGGTGCCTACCTCTTATCAAAACGGCTAAATCATCTGCGTACTCTACGCATTTTGCACAGGTTCCATCTAGTGCTTTTAGAAGGTTGTCCATTGTGAGCACCCACAGGAAAAGAGATATAATCCCCCCTGTGGTGTTCCCGTACGAACTGTTCCCCTTCTTGTTTCGTCTCCCAGTGAAGCTGTGATAATGCGATTTGATAGCATGTGTTCCAGCCAATTGTTTATTATTTGATTTTTACAGTGTATCGAGAGTGCATCCATAATTTTTTGAGTTTTGACATTATTGAATGACCCTTCGATATCTAGAAAAACGCCTACGACTGATTACTTCGTTTCAAATGCATCTTCTATTGTGGATACAACCTAGTGTAGTGCCGTCTCAACTGATTTCCCTTTGAGGTATGCGTGTTGATTGAAATCTGTAAGGATCGGGTCTTATTATCTGGCTCCTTAGGTCATTTGCAAATAGGCTGGTTATGTATACGCATTAGAACGGCCGCGGAAATCGGTACTAGTATGCTGATAGACATATGCCACATTCGATTTCTTCAAGTAGCTACTGATGTTTAATTTAACGGAGATAATCTTTGGCAGCCTTGATACCGCACTTTTTGCCACTAAAAAGTCAATATCTGGGTATGGTTTTCTCAACTCTAAGCACCTTTTGTGCTTTTAAATATATTGCAATGCTGCTTACAGTCCCTCTGAAGAGGGTAGAAAATGAACATGCAATTATGCTAATAAAAAGCCGACAAAAATATTAAGTAAAAGCCACTACTTCGTCTTAAGCCCTGTCAGTCAGACTCACTACCAACTCCACATTATCTTATCTGCAACATTGCAATTGAAAGAAAACCAATGGTGAATTATCTGCGCTAAAGGTGCAGGGCTGGACTCAGATTTGGAATTAAAAAAATTAAAAAACATTATAATGAACAAATTTCTCCAAAAAAAAAATACTTCAAATTCTATAAAAATTATTTAGAAAATTTTCCAAAACTTGGTATGTCAAATACTGTGCAGATATCAATTTCGAATAAAATCGCATAAGTAATATTCGAAAACGAGCCAATTTTTAAAAATCGGTCAATAAGTAGAGTTCTATTATACACATTTTTGGCAAAAAACTGGTATGCCATCTATTTGTATATATCAAGGAAAACAATGCTTGCCCTCATATATGCAAGTAAAAAGTAAATTGGTTAAGGTTCCACGCGTCTAAATCGGAAGTATTTTCCTTTGAAGACCTTCGGCTGCTGATATCTTCATTACTGGCACATACGTTCGAGTCCCCATCTAGTTTTATTTTAGTATACATAATCGTATCAATCGTATCCGTATGTTTATTTTAAATAATAATAATAAGCCTAAGTATAATATTACCTAAACAAAGTTGAATCAAAGCAGTCTTTGTTTTATCTGTAAAAAAAAAAAATACCTGCCCACCACCTATTGCATAAATTTATTAATAACTCAACTTTTTAAAAGTCCTAAATCACTGTCAAACTATGAAATAAAAGTAAACCCTGCTGTAGCTTCTTCATTTATGGCAACAGCAGTGGCATAATAAAAATTTGAGTTTCTGATGTAACTTATAATTAGTTTAACATTTTTCTGTTGACATGCTGTAAGTTATTATTATCTACAATTTTTCTTTTTCTTTTTTCATCCAACTAATCAAACAAAAAACAAACATGTTTCCCTTATGCGTAGAAAGCAATAACCCATTATACATGATGTTAATTATGTTGTAACATTGCGGGTGTTAATTTCGTCTTTCATAACACAAACTACTCTTCTGGTTTATACTCATACCTTTTATTCTTATACAACTCTGATTTGTTTCTAAATAAATTCTCATTGTTTCTGATTCTTCCTAAGTACCCACAATTACAGAACAACAAATCAGACAATCAAACTTTGTTGACGTTGATATCAAAATGTCAAGCCCATTTGGCGGAGCCTTTGTGTATACATATTAATTTATATATATGTACATATATATATATATATATATACAACAAAAGTGCCTTGTTAACATGTCACGGTCGAGCATATGATTTTCTTGAGAAAGAAACCTGGAAAATTATATTATCATATTCCTTTTTATGAATAGCGCTTGTCAACCCTGTCATTAGGTTGATTAATATTTATTTAAATCTACATATTTTCAGGTAGCAGGTTTTTGTTCTTTTTTTTTCATTTGATTAAAAGTTAGCATGCAAGAGTGCTCACAAAAATTTTTTGGCACAATTTTAAGTTATTCAAAAAAATAATAATAGTAATATAAATCATGTGAAGTTATACGAGTATATTTGGATAACAAGTTTGCTATTTTAGATAACGCGTTATTTGTTATGAAAATTATTTATATGAATATGAATTTTGTAGATTATAAATTATGAAAACGTGAATTTAGTTCGGTTATAAAAGGAATTGTGTTAGTTACATCTCTGAGTTGGGGGGCATTTTTTTTGTATAGATCAATCTATTAATGTAATCTATGAATTGAGGAAGTGACACTTTGCTTATTAGCATAAATTTCGGTTTTCAAACAAAAGGATTCCTAGTAAAAATATTCATAAGCATTGGAAAAATTGCGTGAAAATGATATTTGATAGCTATAGGATTTGCATTTTAAATACTTTACACCGGTATTGTATGATAGTCTTTATCTCAAATAAGAGTATGCCAGCAGGCAGAACATTGCTGAATTTTATTATAGGAATTAGTAATGCTTCGAATCGTCTTTGAATGTCTCAAAACTGGAAGAAAACTTTGTGGATAACATCTCGACCATCGTAAAAAAGGTAACTCAAATAGCAGATTACTCCAACTTGATAAATTCGTTTTATACAGATTTGACGCCTTTGAAAGAAAAGTTGAACAACTCTGAAAACTAGGTGGAAACACTTATCGATCTGCCATATAATTGTTTCATCGATCAGCCTGCATTTTATAAGCTACCTCTTAGATGTTCGCACCAAGAATCAAACCGACACTGTAGTGCTATGTGATTACTAAATATTTTACAATACGAATAATATGGTCGTCTTCACAGAATTATAAAATGCTTCCCAGTTATCTGGATTCCACCCTCGGAATTTACTGAAACTTTATCCTAACTCAGTTTCAAACCACTACACCAATCTTTCTTGTTCTCCTTCTTTCTTTCTAATATTTACAAAAAATGGTCTGTGACATCATATAAGATTCTCTCTATTTTGGTGGTGTGAGATAGACACCCAAGCCTTAAAGAAATTGATTGCTACACTGATGGCGCAGAGATGGTCACTAGAGTTGATTTTAGTGTCCTTGTGGTGACTCTCTGTTGAATAAGATAGGTCTGCAAGGATCAGAGCTTTATTTTCGAAATACAGTGTTTTGAAAATTATTCACCACACATGATTTTCTAAGAGATTGCCTACTTAATTGTGTTTTTTTTAAGCCTATAAAAGCCTCGGATTACATAGAATAATGAAATTTCCTAATATAGAGCACTTCGCAGATACCGTAAGATTATCTATAAAACGGGGCTTTGTACACTCATAGTATGGAAAGGCCTCAGAACTTAAGCCATATTTCCCATTTTCGTAATACGGATGGTACAAACGACTTTTATGATAGTTAATTTCTATACATACAGTAAGCTTAGATTGACTGTGGTTTGTAGGCTTACGATATACATAAATAAGAATATAAAACTGCACTCTACTTACAAACAGTTGAAAATTAGCTTCAGTAACATTTGCAGAAAGTCGAAAGAAGACTCACTTATTCAAAATAAATAAAAGGCACAACTGGGTTACAAGTACCTATTCCATATGTGCTATTCATTTGAAAATTGTTTAGGTTTCAACTTTAAGTCAAATAGTCCATATGTGCTATTCATTTGAAAATTGTTTAGGTTTCAACTTTAAGTCAAATAGGTAAGAAATAACAAAAATCTGAAAAACTTTTTCGAACATATTTCAAAAATGTTAATATCATGTTCTTACATATTGTAGCATAATAATAACTACGCTCCCTAAAAGTATGATCCAACAAATTCCGAAGTGTCTTTTCATTCTGGCAGAATTTTGGTTCGAAGTGTTCTTTCATTCGAGGTTCGTGTCTGCGGTTTCCACAGTTCATGTCTACGAAAGAGACGGATAATAACACGGATGAGAGGGAATTATAACTGCAAGAATGATTGTTATCTTGGAATTATTACATCAGAATTTTTCTTGTTCCAGTGGTCGAAGAATTTGCTAGAAGTTTCTGGCTATCAGAAACTTCTGCTATATAAGGACAGATGGCGATCAGAAGGGAGCAGTAGTTTGTAAATTGTGGCGAAGAGATTAGAAAAGTGATAATGGGCGAAGTTGTAATTTTGTGATAAATTGAAAGTTGAGATTTAACAAGAAGAAGTAATTAGTTTGGATTTGTGAATTAAGTAATTGAAAGGAGATAAAGTGATTTGAGAGGACAGAGACCTTGTAAGAAAAGAATTTGCGAAGAATAGTATAGTGTAAACCTGAATTGTTCTACATACTAGAAAATAAAGAAATAAATTTCACAGAATATCGTTTTATCTACTCGAGCCGTAGCCAGCATATTACAATATAATAATATCTTACTACTGAATCATTATATTGTAATATGCAATATGTTCAATCATTTGGAGAATTATAGGTGAATGATCAGAGCTTAGATACTCGAACTCATCTATATGTATTGTAGCATAATAATAACTACGCTCCTATGACTATGCAGCAAATTCCGAAGTGACTTTTCATTCTGGCAGAATTTTGGTTCGAACTGTCCTTTCATTCGAGGTTCGTGTCTGGGACGAAGTCTCCACAGCTCATGTCAACGAAAGAGACGAATAATATCAGGGATAAAAGGGAATTATAACTGCAAGAATTATTTCTCTTGTTCCAGTGGTCGAAGAATTTGCTAGAAGTTTCTGGCTATCAGAAACTTCTGCTATATAAGGACAGATGGCGATCAAAAGGGAGCAGTAGTTTTTAATCTGTGGCGAAGAGATTAGAAAAGTGATAATGGGCGAAGTTGTAATTTTGTGATAAATTGAAAGTTGAGATTTAACAAGAATAAGTAATTAGTTTGGATTTGTGAATTAAGTAATTGAAAGGAGATAAAGTGATTTGAGAGGACAGAGACCTTGTAAGAAAAGAATTGTGAAGAATAGTATAGTGTGAACCTGAATTGTTCTATAGACTAGAAAATAAAGAAATAATTTCACAGAATATTGTTTTATCTACTCGAGCCGTAGCTCGCATATTACAATATACTAAAAATTACATATATATCGATTTCGAATAAAATCGCTCCATATCCGAGAAATAGCCAATTTTCGCAATTCCTCTAATAAGTTCTTCCGCTAATAAATTATTCAAATTTCTAACGAAAAACTGAATACGCAATCTTATTGCAAACGTTCACATTACCCCAGATATAATTTTTATCGAAAAATTTTTTTTTTTTAAATTTGCGCAAAACAAACTACCGTTAATGTTCGGGCTAGAATGAAAACTCTAATTTCGCCTCTCAGCATTAATACACACACCCCAGATATGAAATTTGAAGAAACAGTTCAGTCATTTAGGCTGCAGCCCGAGGTACAGACAGAAGGACAGATAGACGAGCAGCAAACGGGCAGAGATCGAACATTTTCACAAAAACGAAAAGGAAGAAATGAAACAATATTTTTAAAAAAGCATTATAAACCTTAGAAAAATAAAAAAAAGCTCATTACTTTCATAAATATTTTTGTTTACACTTTTAACCAAAAAAAAAAAATATAATATTGTAATTTCTTTGTAGAACAACGAAGTTTCGAAAAACGATTGACATTTGACAAATAAATACAGATTTGTTTTCACTAAATATTTCATACCACTTGCATAGGAATTAAAGCTATAATTACATCTCCTGAAAAATGGTAAAAATGTACTTATTTTGTTATTTCTTGAACCCGCATCATTTGCTACAAGTCTAACATATGGAAGTTGTCTTTTTATCGCAACGAGCGAAAAAATGTAGTTACTTTATATATTTAGTATTCATGCATATTGTCAAGTGTGTAGGAGCAGGGGTGATTTGTAATCGAGTTTGCAGAATCATTCTGGTCGTTCAATCTCAATCAGACGGTTTTATTTTGTTTAGATAAAGGATCCCTTTATACATAGATTTGTATTTTTCATAATTCTTTCTGTAGCGGTTCATAAAAAGAAACAACACTTCCTTATTTCTGAATCAAGTAGTAGGATAGTTAGGGATATATTGAGAGTGGTTGACTGGACACACACAACTGTGTCATGAAACCCATTATATTATACAGCAAATCCGTAGTAGTAAGATCGCTCACATTAGTTTGACAGTATGATGCGCAATAAATTGCTTTGTTGCAAGGTATATCCTAAGCCTCAACACCAAGAACAGCTACAGAATTGATACATTGTATCCAATTAAAGTATCTCAAAATGGATAAACTTCCAAGGCTTCCCGTAAGATTAAAATCATCAATCATCATCAAGCAGTACGTGTATGTATTCAACCATTTTTAACAATCGCACAAAATTGAAGAGAATCTTGGGCAGAGAACACAATAAAATGCATATTATATGGGATAACAGCGTTCATATATGCTTCAAATATATGTAGAGTGGTCTGCTTCCATTGCACTAGCCCACCGATTGAACTTTTCATCGTTGGAATCAATTGAAGAATTATTCAAAATAAAGGTCTTCAAACTGAAACAACAGGGAAATTGATACCTACTTGAACAAAGCCAGATAGAATAAGCCTCGTATCAACCGATAGCTGAAAATAAAAATGTAAAATGGTTACAAAGTTCTCTAACGAACTTACCAACGAAGGAAAATTTTCTTCGCAAAAAGTACATTCGTCGGAAGGAATCTACATATATATTAGCTCTGCAGGGTAGCTCTTGTGATTTTGTAAAGTTGTAATTTATTCATTTGGGGCTCGTCATTTTTAGCAAATTAATAAGCGTTCGACATTTGTTATAGCTGCATCTACCTATAGTTATGATCATAAATATAAATAAATCTGCATCATTCATTAATCGTTCAATACCTATTTGTTTTTAGATATGTACCTATATATACCCTGTTAAGGATGTTTTTCTATTAACTTGAGCGTAACTTCTATTATGCAAATGGATGATTTAGGCTCGAGGGTATGATTCTATTAATTTCTCTACAATCGAAAAAGCTCCCTTGGGAAATATATATTTTTTTTCTAAATAAATTTAATATTCAGATAAGCAAAACATATTATTTCGAAGCAAATCTCAAAAACAAGGCAAACATAACCAGCCGAACACTCAAATCTGCTATCAGAATAGTTAGCGGCATGGAAGAAATTCTCCAAGTGAAAAACAAATCAATACAAGGAATACATTTTTCAATGAAAATACATTCTGTTTGCTCAAAACTTTACTTTAATGATTGTTCTTAAATATGCTCTGTAAGCTTTTACTTCTACATAGTTCGTACGTCAACTCTTTTAATTTTGCATGACAAAAATTCCAACCACATTTAATGATTAAATTTCAATTTATTTTCAGATTCCCAAACAACCTTCAAAATGACACAAATAACTGGAGTAATTTTGATACTATGGTCAATATACTCAGCATGCATTGGAAGTCCAGATGTAAGTAAATATCATTAGAATATTTTTTTTCTCTTTAATCTAGAACTTGTTTTAGAAAACCCAATTTTATTATATTTTTTATATTTTTACAATTGATATTGACCGTGACCAACAAAAAAAAAAAAATTGCCCTCGATTCACTATGAAAAAAAAATTGCCTACTATAAATAAAATAAATAAATAAATTCACTTGAATTTCAAATTTATATCTTAACGCGGCAATTTCAAAATCTTGTTTCATTGGTCATAAATTTAAGGTCAACACAGACTAATTTGATTCCAATTACAAATTGTTTACACATATTAGCATTATATGTATTACAAATTGATGTCGTATACTCGATTCACTATGATAAAATAAAGAAATACACAACCCCATACACATCTTCATACAGTCCCTCCCGTTCAATAGATGTAACAGCGAATTGCAATCAATAGCGTGCAATCAATTGGTTCGTTTCAGTGTGGGTTCTAAATATTATGGCCAAAGTCGGTGAGGTTCTTTCATTATGATAGGTATGCATAGCATTTTAATAAAATTTGGTTAAGTGATGACTACTTTGAGTAGTGGTGTTGGTTGATGCTATAGTGACCGACACGCAGTCCACCAAATGTTAGTGTGCGGTATTTTGACGTAGACTTTGAGTAACAACGCACAAAAACCACCACAAACAGGTAGGAGGAGTATCAGCACAGTAAGTATATAATTTAATTAAAAGCTGATTACTTTTTTTTCTTTGATATCATGTTAACAAAATGTGTGTCTTCATTATAGGTAGCCATATAATGAAGTAATATGCTGTTCGTTGTGTCAAATGTGACTATTTTTGGTGGTTTATTCATAAGACTTTTCCTGCATAAGTTCGAAGAGATAACAAAAATCTGATTTTACTTTCGGTCCATAGAAGCCGAGCCATGTCGAAATTTTGTATTATTCGAGAAAAGTTGGTGATTATTTTGCCGTTGTTCAGTACCTAACACTATACGTGAACAACAATTATTTTTCAGAGCATTCACAGTTTCTGTGAGCGCAATCCTCCAATAAACTTTTTCTATTAACGTCGAATTATTTTTCAAGCTGCCCGAATATCTATCTATTGATGTTTAAGTCAACGTTTTCTTTCTTGACTTCATATTGGACTAAAGGTTCATTTCCATTCGCTTCAGATACATAAAGAAATTCGAGTATAGACCAATAATGTCGAAACTGATCATTTCATTTTGTACATTTTCGTCTTTTTTTTAAGAGTCATAATACCCAGAGATACTCTTTGAATTTGAGTTCTTACCTGGCCACATGTTAGCGCTACCATTTGCTTCAAGTACAACTGGCTAATACTCTGGATTTTTAACCAGTGATAACTTATAATATTTGTTCTTCAGCTGGTTAATGCCGGAAATATTTGTGCCATCGTCCTTACATTTTCTAGATATAATCTGCGGAAAGCCTGGGTATAGGTACTGGCCATTTGAACATTCCCCAATCCATGCTTGAACTTCTGTCTTTGTTGAGTCTATCAACATTTTAATTGCACTTTCAGAATTGTCTAAGTTCTGAGTTATCTATTACGTTCTCTATAGTTTCTCTACGGAAAGCAGCAAAAATTTTAGACCTTGTTTTCCCAAATCATATATATTTTTATTGTATTTATTTCTCTTCACCCAAACATATGTGACTTCATTTTAAACTACAAATACTGATCGTGGAATATATGTTCAGTATTTGTAGTTTAAAATGAAGACACATATGTTCGGGTGAAGAGAAATAAATAGTGATTACTGCTTGATTGTCCATATATTTTTTCTCATCATATAACCATCAAATAGAGGCTAATTCGGATTAATATCCTGTCTTGTTTCTTAACAAATAGCAGAATGGGCGTTTTGACCCTTAGGCTTTCCAAAACCACTTTCATACATTCGAAGAATGTAAAGTACCCATTGTTGTGGTCATTTCAGTACCCATTGTTGTGGTCATTTCAGTACCCATTGTTGTGGTCATTGGAATACGTTCAGCACTAAACTCCTCTCCCACAACACTTAAATGTACAGCAAGGCATACCAGTTCTAAAAGTGGGCCAACATCTCTAATTACTGAACTACAGCACTCACCGATAGTTCTTTGAAATTTGTTGCAGCCACCAATTCAGGTTTTCACGTAACATTTTCTGGCATTTTATCCTGTTCATTTTGCTTGTTACCATCATAAATCCATATTTTCAAACGAGAATCTGACATTCTAGGTCAGTTCTTTCCTACAAATTTACACTCTTCCAAGCAGGATTACATAAATCACTTCGATTCAATCGAAAAGTCAGTTCTGCACATCTGCAATTATAGCTGATGCCATTCCGCATTATATTGTGCCTTTTTGCATCCCAGCCAATTGTCGTTCTTATTCTTGCAGACTTTGACCATGTTTTAGTGATGCATATGGAAGGTACGAAAAATACTGCCATAAAGATGACAGAACTTGACCGTACTTGCAGTGTCATAAGGTTTAATTTATATATATGCGGCAGCAGAATTACCCTAACTTCACTCCTCACCACAAGACGAGACGTAATCCGATTTCCAGACCACATAATGAAAGACTCCTGGAATCTTTCCATTTGTAGCTTATCTTTTTAGTGGTTTCACGCGTTCTGTTTCTGAATTTCCTTTAGTGTTCATTATTATAAAAATGTTGTCTATGTACATATATACATAGGTAGGTTTTTGGGGTGGTCACACAACGAATCGTGCCTCCTCACTCCTCTTAGATCGCCCTAGAACCATTCTGGCCCAACTTGTGGAATGTGGGTAAACCTGGAATTTAGCTTTTATAGATTTGGGGCCCTCCTGAACCAGTTCACCCTAAATTGTTGAAGATATATATATTCCGAGGGCCATGATTCTGAATAATTCTGCTGTACTTAAAAGTATTATTTTAAGGTGCGCTACCAATGTATTGTGGCCTATCAAGAAGTCTTAAGGTCTTTCGGCATACGACTCATTCACTTTTCAACAAGGCACACAACAATTGACAATGCATCCTCCGCTCTGCATCAGAGTTTAAACCGCCTTTCACTGGTGGAGATTCTTTGCTTTGCCCGTTAACGCTGTTAATTGGCCAAATCCACCGGCAACCCCCTGAATTTGAAGCTTCGTGCTTTTCATCACCTGTCCAATCTCTTCGGAACCTTCCGCCATACATTGTAAAGAAAGAAAATTCTATTAATTATATTTCCACAATACGGGGAGAAATACCCATTAGCTAGTCAACTCAACTCATTTACAAAATAAGAGTGAGCTGCTCCTGAACAGAAACCACTAGTGTTTAAATTTTTTTCCTATACCCTGTTTTCTAAGTACTGATTCTGCCCCAATGTACAAGCAATCTATATTCTTGGATTTGGGTTATTGGCTAATTAATCTTCATGTAGTATTTAGGTTAAATAAATATAGGTGGCCAACATTGGAAGAAAGAAAGCTGTTCGAAATATCTTCATCCATATTAACCCCCTAATTGAAACACTCTAGGGTATTTTTCAGGAGCAGCCTTTATATGAATTATTTGACTAAAGGTAGTCTTACCAGTTGTTGGAAGCAACATTGATTGAATCATAAGTCTATACTAAGATTTAAGTCTTTTGCTTACCTATGCGGTATCGTCAGTATAATTATTTCCTTCTTTTAAAAAAGTTTAACAAAATTGTGCTGGCAAACCTTTTCAAGACTGATACCAAAACTTTATCACTAAACCAGTTCTCAGATTTACTACATTTTCATGCTCCACTTCTAACTCATCTATCTCAATTGCATTACCATAATCAACAAATTATTTCAATTTCGTAAACCGGAAAATACGTGGGACTACCGAAACAATAAGCAGTCTTACTGCATAACACAATCGTGACCTACCGACAACTAATCGACTCTTAACTACCACACTTTTGACCCGATTGACTATAATCCAATAAGAAACCATATCAATTGAAAAATCATTTAACAATAGATTACAGAGATACCACACAAAAGTCTCCCGAGAAACACTAAAGTTGTATAATCAAAAAAAAAAAAAAAACAATCAAAAGCCGTATGCGGCTACAAACAGCAATGTAATGTTGTGTTGTTGTACACCACGGAGATGTACTCATTTAACAAATATATTTCGTGGACCAAAATTCAATTGTCTTTTCAAACGGACTTAGTATTTTTGTATTCACCTATCTTTTGCATGTATGTAATTTGTTTGTGTAATTAAAATTAGTTTTCGGCCAACGATTGAACAAATTTTAAAGAGATTACAAATAAAATGGAAAAAAATTAAAAGAAAATTTGTTCGACAGTGATTAACGCTGATTGCTGCTTGAAAGTACATATATTGAAATTATTGAACTTTGCGTACTATTTCACAACGATTGTAAGTCTATTAGATGTGATGGCAGTTGTTGTGTTCATCATCTACTGCAACGCAAAAAAGAAAAAAAAGAAATACAAACTTCTTTACGTGGAAGCCCCACATGGTAGCAACCAATAATAAGAGTTGTGATAGTATGCAACCTTGTCGTACTTTACTTAGGATATAGTTCTCTGAAACTCTATTGTTATGGAAGACGGGACACTTAACAATCTGATGGATGTTTCGCTGGATGTTTTTACGAAAATTTCTCTCATATGAATGGTACATCCGATCAAATCGCAGTTCACGCTGTCGAAGGCGTTCCCGGAGTTGATCAATAGCATATGAAGTACCTACATACTTATATTTGACATATTAACACAAAGTGTAAATGTGGTCGATGCAGATTCCTAAACGGAAACATGCTTCTTAAACATCGAACGTTGAACCAAAGAATTATTTTCTTCAGATAGCTCGTTTGGGACCATAATACTGTTATCAAAATGGTTTTGTCTCGAAATGCTCCTTCCACTTTCAGTCGGATAGCTCATTTGGACCTTAATATTGTTACCTAATTGGTTCTGACTCGAAATGCTTCTTTCACTTTATGTTCTGATATTGATCCAAGAAGGCCGTTTATGGGGTTTCTTTGGTCTTATCTGAGACATTCATTTTCACCTTTTGGATTACAGCTCAATACTTCAATACAGCCCTTTCACACGAGGTCATTGAGAAGTTCCTCTATAATGTGCGACGCCGAATTCCTGAATGATACAATTGCTAATATGACCCCTTATGTGAGCAAAATTAATCTTGACATGTTTATAATAGATGAACTGAAACGGTACCGTGACATAAGGCCATGTGACATAAGACCATATCTCAAAATATGGCCTTATGACGCTTCCACAAAGTGTCGTAAAGCCATATTTCGAGGTATGGCTTCATGTCGCTTTCGAAAAGCGACATAAGACCATATAAATTTGAGACATAAGACCATCGTTTTTTTTTTATTTTTCCAATAACAAAAACCAGTTTTGACCGTTAGAAATATGCTTGGGGTCACTGTTGGATTTGGAGTAGGTGTGAGGTTGGGTATATGCAAAGTTTCTTTAAATCCAAAAGAAACTTTGCATATACCCAACTTCGCATCTACTCCAAATCCAACAGTGACCCCAAGCAGGGGGTTGCAGGGGGCAGCATGCCCCCCATACCTACCTCACTGTTTATACGCCGCAAACTTTATATACCTACGTGCTTTCGAAATTTACATTTCTTTTAATAATTTTGACCTTTTAAATCTTTTAATCCTCAATAATTTTGAGCTTTAAAGATAAAATTTAATCAGGTAAGGGCTAAAAATCCATTTGAAAGTGACATAAAGCCATAATGGCCTTATGTCGCTTTTCGAAAGCGTCATAAGGCCATACCCCGAAATATGGCTTTATAACACTTTGTGAAAGCGTCATAAGGCCATATTTTGAAATATGGCCTTATGTCACATGGCCTTATGTCACGGCACCGAACTGAAACAAGTGGTTCTAGCAATTCTGTCTGTCTGTACCTCGGGCTGCAGCCTAAACAGCTGGGCGGATTTTCTTCAAACTTCATATCTGGGGTCTGTGTGGCAATGCCCAGAGGAGAAATTCGAATTCTCTCAAAAACGGCTCTAAAAATGTTCGATTCATATTTAGGGTACGATGTTTACAATAAGACTACGTATTCAGTTTTCCCCAAAAATAACAGTGCTTTGCTTATTAATGAACTTTCAAAAATCAGCCATTGCTTGGATATGGCTCGAACGATTTGGTTAAAAATTGATATCTAACTACTATTCTATATGGCTTTCAAATTTTTGATATAAAGGGTGTCACAAAATTCATCCAAGATATAAATATGGGTTTTTAATTAAAAATTGTAAATGTTTTATTGATTCATAAAGTGTATAGTATAGGGTTATGTATGGGATAGCATTTCGGTATCACGGTTTTGCTGGCACATACGCACTCTTTCGTCGAAATTTTTCATGACCGTTTTGCATAAGTGTGGGTGAATTTCGTTGATACAGCTCTTAATTTGCTTATTAAAGGCGTGGGTGGTCGTGGGCTTATTGACAAAAACCTTTGACTTCAAAAGACCCCAAAGAAAAAAGTCCGCCAGCGTTAAATCGCATGATCCGGGCGGCCAATTCCTTCATGACCAGGAAATGATTCATAAAGGAATTGAACTGTCACGCTCTGCTTCGAAGTTTCGTGTTGAACGACTTGTTGAAGGACGGCCCTGAATTTTTGAATTGACCTCTTCACAGTTGATGAAGTGAAATCACTATTCCGACCATATTTGGTACGAAAATTGCGAACTGTAGCAGCCAAACCTTCATTATTTTTAATATATTGCTCAACAATGAAAACGCGTTGTTCTTTCATGTAGCACTCCATTTTTAATAACCCTGAACTGTCAGCTGTCACCCTGTTTTTGGTAACCCTTTACCGCACAAATTGCGCAAAATTCAATTTATGCGTGAATTTTGGGACACCTTTTATAATCCAAAAGTTTTTCAGTCATTTAACGCATTTTCTTATTGCAGCATATATGAAGCATGTACATGTGATGCAGTCGTACCCTTTAATTATTCAATGCAATGAATTCTAAAGCTGGTCCCTTTTTTTCTGTGATGTTAAATTTCCTATCCCTGCATAGAAATAATCCTTACATAGAATATCCTAAAATTTTCTCTTTTTGGTATTCCTGATTTCTCTGACGTGGTGGGTTTCGTTCCGTAGATCCGAAATGTCTGCTCTGTGTAGTCTAATCAAAAGCTGGCGTATGTCCTGCTTCTATTTTGACAACTGTTTTCAGCATATATTTATGGAGAATCTATATCCGCAGTCATTTGCATTGCCTCACTTAACACCGTACTCCAATCTCTTGGTTCCAAGTCCCAATTGTTTTTTTTTTTTTTAGATTCCTTATACAAGCTTTTGCCGTACAGATTCCTTTGAGAGCAAACACTCGCTTAAAACTTAATTTCCTGAACAGCCTGTTTATTTTTATGCTGCTGAGCGTGATATCTAGTACTACTTCTCTTGCTCTAGTTACAAAGTTGAGTCTATCTATACACCGCAAATTCTTTGTATCTAGGTTAGCTTTGAGAATAAAAAGTATCCATTTCTCTGGTTGGTACCCTTACTACTAATCTGCATTGTGAGTATTCGTCTATCACAGTGCTTCAGTAGTCACTGTACCTATGCTTTGTATATGTATATGCTTAGCATATTATGTACAATGACATGGTGAATTCTCCTCATTCTCGTTTCCCTTATGACCTTTGCACCCTTATATAATAGGCTCCCAATCTGTCTTCTGTAAAGCCGAACTGCTTATCCAAGCGTATGCTCTAGGTATTGCTTATTGATCAAACTTGTTATGGCATACATGTATACTCTGATTGTAAAATACTTCTGGGCCGTGAACTTAATGTATGTACCTATATTTATAGCCAACGATCTCGCTCGAAATCTTCCTATAACAAGGGCGAATCTAGCCATTATATTTCCAATCGTCTAGTAATAATCATACTCTTAGCTATCCAGTTACGTTTGGCTTGTCACAAAGTAGTCCTCTTCAAAAGTTGAATGCTGCCACATGACCAGTTTAATAGTATCGACTGGTAATATTCTTAAAACATTTTTATTTACTTTTGCAATTAGTCTAAAGGTTGACCCTTTTTCATTGTATTGCGCATTCTAAATCAATTTTGCTGATTTTGGTGACACTTTCAGAACTAAGAGTCACTTAACCAGATTCAATTTAAATTGACCTGTTGGTTGAACCTACTAATAAGTCGACCTATGATTTTTGGTAACGAAAGCCAAAGCAAAATTTGGAACGTGCAAAAAGATAAAGGCAACCAAATCTTATGGGTGCTAACGAGTCAGAATGAGGTTCCACGAAACACCATAAGGTATTTACGTCAATATTGAAAAATTACTGAGAACTCATGATCAATAGAGCAAGAAGCAAGACTTTTCGGCGCAACTACACTATATTCAATTTGCATAGAGCAAGCATTGTTTTCGTGAAAATTTTCGATATCGAAATTTTATTTAATCTTGACATTACTATAATAGAGGAACTCAAAAACTGGGTTTCGCAGTTCTGTCTATCCGTGTGTTTATATATCGAGATGTAGCCTAAACGGATGGACAGACTTTCTTCGAACTTCACATTAATTGTGGTAATTCCCAGAAGCGAAATTCGAGTATTCATTCGAGCCTCGAAATTAACGGTACTTCTTGGGGCAAATTAAGAATTTCTCAAAAACCGCTCTAAACTGGGTTTCGATAAAAATTCATACATGAGGTAATATTGTCATTTGCGGTAAGACTTTTTTTTCATAAAAAATTCAAATAATGGTACCTTACTTATTAGCGGAATTGCGAAAAATGACTATTTGTTGTATATGGCTGAGTCTATTTTACGCAAAATCTAAATTTTCGTAATTTTTGACATATGTAAGGACATGGCATTAAAATTCTAGACATATTCTCAAACAAGTTTTTTTAGATTTTTAATACATTTTACAAAAAAAAAATTATTTTTGTTGCTTTTTACATATTTGGCTCAAATTTGAAATCTGAACAATTTTCAAGCGAACATAACATACTCGTATGGACAAATACATGCGCCATTAATTTTATAACTAGTTTGTCATTTGTTGTTCTTGACTTATTGTCTTATGGTCCATATAATAGGCATAGTGTAACGGTGTCAATTTGAATGAGAAGTATGCTTTTATGATTATCATATAATTTAGCACAGATTCCTTGACGAGATTCTTGGCTATCGGCTTTGGTTTTGAAATCTACTTTTTTATCTTTTTGATGGCATCAAGTTCAAATTAAAAGTTATTTGTTTAAGAATAACAAAAAGTGAGCATATGATGATATCTGATACTAATTCATCGCTTCAAGAGTTCTAGGATACAAAGTTCTGGCGATAGCTAATAAGTTTAAAAAAGTCTTTGGTCTTTCAGTCCTTCTTTGAAGTCAAGCAGACACTATTTGATTCGTTTTGAACTCTGCTGCGTCTTCTTTGGAATTTAATTAGCTGAAATCAATGGGCACTTTAAAGTGGATATATCTTGGATAGATTTGAAGGCTTTTCGGGCCGAAATACTGGTCTGCTTGCTCAAGTGCGTGTCTTTCTCAATATGTCGTTGTTACTATTAAAGTTTGTAATTGAATCTCCCTCTCTATGCACCAATGCAGATAGATCGCACGAATATTATTTCTCTCGAAAACTCCAAGGGTACCTTCGTCCGGGTTTGATAAAGTTCAAACGTGTAGCATATATTCACCATAGCTCAAATACCATGCACAAGGCTGAGACGACGAGACTTTTATATAGTTTCAGCACTATAGCAATCTTAGTTAAATAAAGTGCATGACTGAGCACTTGGACCTATACGTTGTTTATCGATAAATAACTCAGATTTGAAATTTAATATATGATACATATACATACATACATCTGATAAAATTCGAAACTAAATATTTTGAAAATTTTGAAAATTTTGAAAATTTGGTATGCCATATGTCAGATATTAATTTCTAATTAAATCGGTTGAGCCGTAGACTAGTAATAGCCAATTTTGAAGATCCAGTTAATAAGTACATATACGCATTTTTTCGTACTCAAACTTATTAAATTGTGTTAAAATTTGTTAAATACCATGGATTCTGAAGTATAATTTGTTACCAAAAGAGTTTAAATGCTTAATTTGTTTTTTTTTTTTTCTTAAATACAGGTTAATACCCATGACCATTATTTTGTTTTATTATTGGGAAAAACTTTGCATCTCATTATTTTTCTAATTGGTTTGAAATTGATTAAAGTGTAAATCTCCAACAATGTCCAAAAACATGGACAGCAGCCACATGATTCATGTGGTGGTCTTATTTCTACTTAAAAGTGGAAATAAGGCCACCCTGTTCTGAATGCGAGGAAGTCGACTTTTAATTTGAACGACAGTCGGAGTTACTCGTACGGTGTTACTGCGCCAGACAGCATATCCATATAAAAATAGATAAATTATCAGACAAATACAGAGTATAGTGATTCCCTTGATATGAATATCAAAGCGGGGGAAGTCCATTGATATATATAGGGCAGATAGTGGAACTAGCTGTGCTGCGGTAAGCTCATGTGCAGCCGAGTCATATCGTTCTTTGAAGTTAAGGGAAAGCAGCAGGGACATACGAGTACATATTTACGTGAAGGTAGTTTACCCTAAATAGTCGATGTGCTGGGAATGATCTTATTATTACCTTGTAGAGTCATGAGACTCTTCTGTGATAAGCAAAATGTTTTGACAAAACGCATTTTGACCAAAGAAAAGATGACTTCTAAATACCTAAGTCAGGTGGAAAGTCGGATTGCGAAGTCTTTGAACACTGATCAATCAAGTTCCTCCTTCCTGAGCGCACCATTTCGAGTATTAAGCAGTGTTAACTCCTGTTAACGCTAATCATTATATAGCGCAGTGTGGACAAATTTCCCGCATTGATGGGTATTTTGCATCCAGTTAGTTCTATTTACAATTTTAAATAAATTTAGTTTAAGTTAGTTCAATCTTCTTTTTCAGTTTTGTTTCCGAGTGCAAATTTTCTTTATATATTAAGAGTATAAGCCTGAGTTGAGTTGAGTATGAGTTTGGTTTTTATCCGGTTCATTTCCAAGCCTGCTGTTCTACATCCTTTCGATAGTTTAATGATTATTTCCTCTAATTCATTTGATGTTTCTGCAAAAATAGTTATATCACCTGCAAAGCGAGGGATAGTTTCTCCCCATCTATCTTTAGGCCTGGGTTTTCAATATCTATGTTCCTAAATATTTCCTCTTGTAATGCACTGAAAAGTACTGGTGATAGAGGATCTCCCTGTCTTACTCCTCTCACTATTTTAAAATTTGATTTCAGTCTAAGGATTCTTTTAATTTTGTTTAGGATTCCTTATTTTTTTAAGGCTTGCCATATTTTCACATGTTTTACAGAACCGAATGCGTTGTAAATATCCACAAACGCTCCTTGTTGTATTCTACTGTTTTTTCAACGAGTTGATTTATTGATTGTAGATGATCAGCTATGGAATATCCTGACCGAAAACCTCCCTGCTCTTTTGGCTAGTTCCTATTAAATATATTCTTGCATCTTTTCAGCAGACATTTGGCGAAGACCTTGTATATTTTAGAAATAATGCTAATTGGCCGATAGTTATTAATATTATTCTTTTCGCCTTATTTGTACATTCAAATTATATTTGAATCTGTCCATTGATGTGGCAGTTCTTCACAGATCAAAGTTTGGTTAAATATGTATGTCAAAGTGTCTATGATCGAACTTTTCCCCATTTTTAACATTTCCTCTTTAATACTGGCACCACCAAACCTCTTTCTTGATTTGAATTCATCAATAAATTCTTCGATTTCCGATTCCAGAAACAGTGGAAAGTTCTCATCACTATGTGGCATTTCTGATAAAGTTTGATAACGAGTAATCTAAGATTTATACAGATCCTTAAAAAAGTTGGTGGCAGACAAGTTTATCTTACTTCTGTCTTTTATTTTTATTTTATTTTCTTCTACAGCAATCATCCTTTCCCTAGGGAGAAGTATTCTTTTGCTTTCTTAATTGATTTGTTTTCTTCTAGATGATATTTCAACATTTTTTCATCGTAATCCTTAATGTCATCTGCTATTTTTTATGTTTCTTAACTGTTTAAGAATTCTCTTTAGATTTTCATTTAGAATCGATTTACGACATCTTGCATCTTATACAGAGAAGCAACTTTGCGCATATGAAGCTCTACCATGCTGCACATACTTTTCAGCTTGACTGAAGTCAGACTGTTTGTGAGTAGACACATTTACCTCTCTAACTGCTCACCATGGTGTTGATATATATGTCAGTGCCAAGTCAACTGTGAAAATTCCGTTTGGAGCTTTTCATTTCGAAACAGGCACCATTCAGGTCTTAAAGAGTGTCCTGTACTTTTTGTCTTGTTCCAAATTTGAATAGAGTTTTGATAGATTTAATTAAACGTATTCAGTATAACTGAATACTGAACCTAACTAGGTTTTCTCAAATTCCACATCTTTTGCAAAAGTATGGCTTCGTATTCCTTCGTATACATAGAGTCTGAGAGGAACACCTCTGGCAGAACCCTTCAGTTGGTAGTTGACTTGTAGTACCTGTTAAAATCCACATTGTTATTTGTTATATCAGACGATATTATGAAGTCCAAGTAATGATTTCCTCGCATGTAGCATTTGCTGCGTTTCAGTCAGACTTAGTGCGCGGGCAACGTCAGTGACTAGATATGCTTGGAGTAACCTTTTACAGTTCGCTTCTCTTTGGCTGCTTTCAGTACTTGCGCCTTCAACTCATACTGCAACTGGCTCTTAATTAGTAGTCCATTGGAGTGCGTCACTATCACAATCTTTTCAATCGGTTTTGGTTTCCCGAGTCTGTCCATCAGTAGCCTGTCATTTGAAATGGAGTTTTGATGTACCAGGTTAGATATTTCCACAACTGTCTCCATTTTTGCAGCTCATTCTAACCAACAAGCCAGAAAGAGAGATGTAAGAGACCTCGGAAGCAAATGGTCTCACGATTTTTGGGGTACTATTTGCCTGGCCATCCCCCCTATTCACCTGCTTTGGCACCCTGAGACTTCCATCTGTTCCCAAACTTGAAGAAATTTGTTTCTGGGAAGCGCTTCGCATCCAATGCAGAAGTTGAGAGGGCCGTTGATGAATATTTTCACAGCCTTCCAGATTCTCACTTCCGAGAAGGAATACTGATGTTGGAGAAACGTTGGACCAAGTGTGTTGAAGTCAAGGGAGATTATGTAGAAAAATAAAATCATTTTTTAATTGAAAATCGCAGTCTTTCATTGTCAGGCCGAGAATTTTTCACCTTGCCCTCGTATACCATCCATTGGTTGTTCCTTCGTACTCCATTTAATTTATTTATCGTCATAGTCAAGAAAACGCCTTAAGCGCTTAGTTCGATGTCATATCTTTTTAGACCCTTAGGATCTCTGAATCTTAAGCTTACCCGCCACAACCAGGCAGGTAGTGCCATCCGCATAATTAAGTAGTTGATTTTGAAAAATAGTACTTTTTGTTCAAGTATAATAATGAAGAACTTAGCTAATACAATTGTCAGTTTTATTTGATTTAAGCTTGGCTAGCTATTGTGATTTCGGTGTGGTCGTAACGTAGATCATAAAAATGGTTTCTCTAGATTTTCAACACCGAATGTCTTTCTAAAATCTAGCATATCAGTTGTGGCACGTTTAATGGCTTGATGGCAGTATTGCTACTAGGTTTCGTGCCTACTGTTGCTGCTGTAGGATTTTTTGACAGTTCTAGGAATACTCTCACAGTGTCTTATGATTGCGGTCCTTCAATGTTGGTGGTTCTGCATGTTACGTCGATGAATATTCATACTTCTGAAACTTCTGAAACCAGGCAATTGTTGGCTCATCTAAAAGTTTTCATATTCGCTTCACTGGAGGAGTATCTTCCACCGATCGCAAAATAATCAATTGGGTTGGAGGTCAATTAATCAAGAGATTTCTGCTTTCTGGATGTGGAAATCTCGTGCTGCACACTAACATATATCTTCCGAAGGTCCTTCCAATAATGTCTTATTTTCCAACTTTCGCTTTGCGTGAACGCAAATGAGGATGATGTTTAAAAATTAATCTCAATTTGGATTTTTACCCATCGTTCACTTTACCTATATATCGCGGAGGCTATTTTTTTTTTTTTTTTTTGCTTAACTCGCCTCTGACAATAAACCCGCACCTGATCAAATGCTGCTTCAGTTCCTAGTAGCAGTCTCCGTAGTAGATGTTGCAGGTCTCTGTTGTTTTATAGTAGTTGAGGAAAAATATTGTCCTTTGTATGTTTGCTGGGGTCGTAAACAATTGGATCATTATTATCTGGGAGTTCGTAAGACGATCATTTTTTTGAATGATATTGCAGTGATCTCGATGCACAACCACCAACTTGGAGGGACAGATCCTTAGTTAAAAATCCATTAGAGTTCATCCGCAGCCACCTCTTTCATTCATCTGATAACAACCCTTGCACTCAAGTAAACCTTATGTCTGTACGTGGTAGCAGTCAGGTCAGATTTTTTTTTAAAACATAGCACTGGTAAAACTAAAATTCGAAATAATGACACAAGCAATCTATTTTCTTTACCCAATTCGTTTTACCCAGAGTGTCTATATCTTCTGTTCATATAGTTTTGTTGATTTGAATCAATCATTCGTTCAATTCCACTGAATCCAGATGCACTCAACAGATATTCAACCGCCGAAACGAACCCAAAACCTTTTTCTTGTGAGAACTTCAGCGATTACATGTTAATAGCCAATAGTCAATCACTATTAAAACTTCCGCAATACTCTTAAAGGCATGTCATACTGCTCGACAACCCACTTCATAGCATCTATTGAATCAAAACTTACCGAAAATAGTTTTTTATCTAAATTTCGTAATGAATTGCACTGCAACTGCCTCCGGGCTAAAATTGCTCCATCTTACTTCAACCAAGTCAATTGATAAACGTGTGCATTTACCAAACTTATCGAACCGATTGACTATTTTATTACAATTTTCGGTCCCCATTAATGACAAAATAAATTTTTTTCTTCAAGCATTTTCCAATTTTAACGAGACAAAAAAAAACCGGCAGCAGCAGTGTTTTGTCTTGTGCCCCTCGTTCACTCCTATATGGGTGTGTAAAGGTTTGACATTTTGCGAAATTTTTACATATGCCATTCACTGTGGTACATTAGAACTCATCCAATGCATTTTGAGGGAATTTTTTTTTTTAATTTGTGCACGCTATCGATATGGTTGAGGTTATTTATGGCTCTAACATTCTATTGGCTATGAGATTGTTAAGATGACATGATGTAGATTCTCGCTTACTTCACCTGCAAAACAAGAATTATTGCTTACGCACTGTTGTTTGTTCGTAGTGTGTTTGGTATTAGTCGTGAAATCGATTTCTTGGCACTTTGTTATAACGATAGTCGGGATCAAGTCAGGTTCAAGTAGCACGTTCTAGTAATAAAAATGTTTATGATATTAAACTTTTCAGGAACATTAAATATTTGAGCGTGTGTTATAATTTGATATACTGCGATGCACGAGAATATACTGAGTGGCCCGATCATGTTACATATGTTCAATTATGTGCAAATGTAGCTATATCGATGTTAAAATAGTTGTTAACGTCAGTGTTTCAGAACTAAAGAAATTGTAAACAGAATTAGCTAATAGATAATTGACCCCACTAAGTTAAATATCTTTTGAATGAAATAGACGTGTTTGAACACTTTTAGAATAACCGCAGAACAATAATCTAACCTCTATGCAATAATTAAAAAACTGCCCCGCCAACGTGTTTTCCTTGTTAAACATTGGTTAGTCAAGAGTTTTTCGTGCATAGTTCGTGAAAATTTAATTATATTATATATATATATACTACCTGACCGGGCAACTTCTTACCGCCTCAGAATCAATAAATGTTGTGTTAACTCATTAGCTGAATTAAATTCAGTTTTTTAAAGATAAAATGAATACGCAAAATGAATTAAGTTCATAAATGTACAACAATCAAAACGAGATGTATTTTAGTTACATTGAAATGAATGCAATTCACTTGGCACAAGGCACTTGCTTTATTGAAGTGAATCGAAATGATTCGCCTAGCATTGTTGCACTACTTTCCCTTAAACTATTTGCTGGATGGGTTGCACTCGGGTCGATTCCTTTCATTGAAGCACCTTGTGATATACGACATTTTTTGTTTTTTTTTGTTTCTGTCTTGTATTGAACAACTGAACCAATTCATAATGTTCATGAAGTAGATTTTGAAGAATTGCTCTTTTCATTGCCGTATTTATCGTTTGACGCCGATCAAGTTGGTCCTCCATATTGCACATGAAGTAAATTTGGATGAATTTATGCTGTGCGTCTTCAAGCAGTTGCATTGATCCAAATCGATGGCGAATTTGGCCTTGGATCTTTAAAGTCGAAGGCGGAATCAGAATTACTGATTTATGATCACCAATAGAAAATGAACGTTTACCCTCTCGAGCAGAAATTACCTTGAGTCAGATTGAATCCGCATTCTTGGATAATAATTCTGCTCCAAATGAAGTCATTTGGAAACATCCATTGTATCTTTGAGTGTTCGATAGAAAGTGTCGTGTTTCTGGTATTGTATTTCGCCACGAAGCAATGAATGCAATGGCTCAGGTTGCCACTGAGACAGCACAATCCAGACGTTTCTCCAGCGAACGTCAGTGCACCGCAATGGGCCAATTCTCGTGCGATTTCTTGTTCATCTGCAGTGGATTGATTCGCAATATTCCGAATTCAAATTGCATTATGGCTATGTTGTGAAAAATTAGATCTTCCGGCTCGCGGCATTTTAAATAACACTGGAAAATTAATCACTCAATTTAAAATTACATAATTAAGCAATTATCGATGCACGCACAATCACAAATGTGATAACCTCACAAAGTGAACATCTTCGAAGGCAACTTACGTTTGCAAATCACGATCGAAAATAGAATTCTACAGAATTACGAACGAATCCCCCGGGAAAATCAAACACGCAGTCCAAAATTACCGATTGGAATGATTGTCGATGAGCGCACAATGACAAACTACGTAACCTTTGACAACGTGTACTCCATCAAACTGAACTCACCTCTTTGAAATCACTTTTCGCTAATGAATTTCAGAAAAAAATCGTTTGAAGAGAATTAATTGAATCGAATTAAAATGTAATAACCCTCGAAAACTGAATAAAAATTGGTGAAAACTAGAAAAAAAAAAATGCTGATAAATCGCGGCGCACGTCTGCACAGCTAGCTCAATGGTATGCAATGAAAGAACCGTGCAAGTGTTAAAGGATAAAGCACACAACGCCATCTGCTGGCATTACCGGAACCAGCATACAACGCCATGTTCATTTTTGTTTCTGTCTTGTATCAGAGATGGCGTTGTATACGGATTTAATTTGTTTGTGATTTTCTTACTTTTCCAATGCACGAGGAAACTTCTCGAGACGAACAAAAAAAAAAATTCATCGAAATCAATCAATCCGTTCTTGAGATATCATCAAAAAGGCCGTTCCATACAAAATCTATGAGAGAATTAATTTTCTTCATAAATTCTTTTTTCGTGAATTTTTCCGATGTTTTGATAGTTATTCTGCTATTCGGGGCGGAGACACATCCCACAAATCAAAGATCATAAAAATCGGTCCAGCCGTTCTTGAGTTATAAATGGTGTAACTAACCCGACTTTGTTCTATATCTTAAGATGTATATATTAAATTATATAAGAAGTTATTTAGCAAATCTCATTCATGCTGTTTCATCCAACAGTGAGATGTCGGTCTTTCTCGAATCCAAGGCTTTGGTATCACAGGGATCTATTATCAGAACGTTACTTTTCTTCCTGTTTAATAATGACCTACCCTCAATCCTACATAGCTGTAAAGTACAGATGTACGCAGACGACGTTCAATTATACCTCAGCTACCCCCTCGGATTGATAGAAGATGCGACTATCATTATAAGCGGTACCAGCTTAGATGTGTCCTGTTTTCCCCTTATCGAAGTAGATAGTGTCTACCTTGAATATGCTGCGTGGGTAAAAAACTTAGGGCTAAATTTTAAACGAAGGGCAAGGTATACGGTGAAGACCTTCATTTTGCCAATGTTGCTAGGTGCACACCCAGTATTTTGTGATCTGAGCAGCCTTAGTTCACGAAAATTAAGGGTTGCATTCAACAGTACTGCGGGATTTGTGTACAATGCTCGTCGTCGTGATCATATTTCTGCATATGTTAAAGATTTCCTTGGCATGGGATTCCAAGAGCATTTGGATTTCAATGTTTTAGTCTTTCTTTTCAAACTCAAAAAAAAATAAAAAATTCAAGAGTACCTTTACCGTAGAATTCTATATGCATCTTCCGAAAGAAGTCGAGTCTTTACTTTGCCAACCTTCAGGTATAACATTACCGAAAAACAATTTTTTGTATACGCTATGCGACTATGGAACTCACTTCCAGCCGATTTACGGAGATACCAGGGAATCGGAGACTTCAGGAGAGGGCTCATGTAGCATCTGAGTACATGAAAATCAATGGTTTACGTCGTCGTTTTTGTAAGGGAGTAAGCTAACATCAAGGCTAAGGGTACTAGGAATTTCATCCACATTAATTAAATGAAATTAAATTAAATTTGTATGTATATTTTAGTTTTTAGATTCGTTTTTAACTTCCTTCTTAAACTACCACTGTTTAACTCTGCACAATAATGGATTTTGTATCTAAGTGTATGATTATTTAGATAAATTGAAATTAAAATTGAAATTGAAATTTCAGCTAAGGAATGGTCCTACATACTGCCCTGACTTCAAACCCATGGATTATTCTGTATGGTCCATTCTTTAAATTTGGAAGCACTCAGGTAATGAGTCGAAGACTGCGTGCCATTGCCTCCAGTTTCATTAAGGGTTTGCAAGTTTGCATTAACATGGAAAATAAGTCTTGAGCGATATACTGAGACTCGTTACTCGCTTTCATCCTACACGAAAAAGAAAATAAGAAAGCTCAACCTAAGGGATAGCATACGATCATAATAAAGTTCAGTACAACACTATGAATGTCTACAATGTTGTTATCTAGCAACATGATTCTCTTTTGAATACAAAGCGTACGCTTAATACCAAGTGCATGGTTTTCTATTTTGTCGTAAACTTGTGAGGTAGGATTGAAGGACTGTCTTAGCTGCAGCGATCTTGTCTATTAACACAATGCATTCTAATACATGATTCAGTCAAATATACACCTTAGGATCTTTTCCTCCAAGGAGTTCAGTTCAATGCTTTGCGATCATCCGTTTTACACTATCAAAAAGAAAAATTTACATAATCATTACTGTGTACCTAATTCGTCCTTTCGGGTGAGGAGTTAGTCCGATATATTTACCTTAACCGGAGTAGCCGGGGTTCGGGGGAGTTATTGAGGAGTTTCAAAAAATTAGAATGCACCATCGCCTTCAGCATTACACAAACTATCAATTGATTATGTAGGATATAAATACATACATCAAACGACGACATCATATGATTGATTTAGATTTAAATTAAATTAAATTAAATATGCATAATAATAAAATTTGGCTCTAACAGCCTAACGCAAGGCCTGGCCTAGTTTCTCGCAGGCACTCGTGCTGTGCGCCTCACGAATGGTTGGGACCCACAGATTTATGCCGTTTCCAAAGTCCAATTTTTTCGATTGAGAGAAGCTTCTAATAACAATTTTACTCTCGGATGTTTGTCAAACGTTCGCGAGACGTGGGACCGTGAGAAAACTTATTTTTTATTTTTGTGTTTTCTTGGATTCGAACCTTGAACCTCTTGCTCAGTGATAGCTCACTTAATACGGAGCCCACATGCATACATATGTATATGCATTTATTGGCGATCTGTGCTATCTAATGGTGCCTTAAAGCAGATGAATAAGTGGCCGATATCGAGAGACTGGTTATTATTTTGTCTCAGTGATTACGGGCGAATCACAAACAAAGCAGTATAGATGCAGCCTACTCTTTCATTTTCAGTTTCACCAACAAATGTATACTAAACTAATTTCGGACACTAAGCGCAACATCCGTACTTCAGTTACTGCTATAACATTGTAGCTCGCCAGTCGGTCTGTCGTCGATACCTGATACAGTACCAGTGGCGTGGTAAAGTCAGAAATGTATTGGCTTGTAGAGCCAAAGGTTGTAAGTTCAAGTAAAAACAGGGAACAACAATTGTTCTTCACATATAAAAATCTTCTTATTTTGGTCAAATTACCGCTCCTGCGATATGGAGAGAAACGAATAAAACCAACATTTCTTTAACAACGCCTATACTCGTATGTTTTTAATCTGCAAAAACTCAAATTAGATTTTTTTTAATTCCTTAAAATTAATTTTTTTTTTTTAAATCCATCAAAATAAAAAAAAAATTTTAATTTTCCAAATCATGACCTTGCATATATTAAATATTGTTTAGATATTAATTTGGAACGAAATCAATAGAGCCGTAGCCGAGAAAAAGTCATTTTTTAAGAAACAGTTAATAAGTCAAGTACCGTTATAAGCATTTTTCTTGCAAAAACGTGGTACGCCAACAGACAGCATATGTATATAGGAGTATAGCATAACTAAAAAATATCGAATTTGATCAAAATCGTAAAAGCCGTTTTTAGAATGTTTTTAGAATGTTAGAATGAAACGTAACCCCATCAAGAAATGACAACCATAATATCTTAATCTTCTATTAAATAAGGTATTAAACATAATCAACAGATTCGGTACATTCCTCGTACCTACACTCCCTGCAGAAGGAGTTCCGCACCCATGCATCTTTTCTCTTCGATTCTAAAACTTATTATATTTCACTTAAATTTAAATATATCTATAATTTTTTTATGAGGCATTGTCCTTCTTAATACTAACACATATTTGTGGCCAATTTTCCCTCAAATCCGACAAAAGTGAAAGACCAGGTAGACGTTAGCAGAAAAGGGTATAAAATAGGAATTTTGATAGTACTACTTCAATAAAATAAAAATTAAATTAAGGTAGTTTTTTCCACTTTTTTTTTATTAAAAGTAATTAAGGGAACATTGAATAACACTAGTTAGTCATTATTACAGGGAATCCTGTTTTTATTTTTCCATAGTAGTTTATACCATCGCCTTTAGCCTTTATGACCGCTTGGACTCTTCGTGGCATAGAATCATAAAGTTTTTTGTTTTCCTCTGTTGTTATATCTTTAGTCCACACTTTCCTCTTCAATTGTTTTATGTGTCTTGTTGCGTACTTTCTGACCCATAATTGACCACAAGTTCTCTATTAAATATATTTAGGTCAGGGCTATTTTCTGGCCAATTTAGGAATTCAAGGCCAATATCTGCCTTGCATTGGGTTATCTGTTGAAAGTAAACAACATTTAGAAGTGGTTTTAAGTTTAAATTTTAGGCCAAAATTTGTTTTTACGGAATCATCCTAAAATATAAGATTTGGGATATAGCACTTTTCTCTATTGTAGGAACAACAACATTAGCAATGATTTCTTTACTTTTCGCTGCATTTACGGAACCGTCCAAAAGCAAAATACGGCCAAGACCACAATTTGTGGTGGATCCCCAAACCATGGTGAATGCTTAACGGTGGGTAACAAACATTCGTCTAAATATCGCTCCTTAACTCTCCTTCGCACGCTCTACTTTCCGGCAGATTCAATCAAATTAAATTTGGGTTCGTCAGAAAATATAACCATGTCAGAGTCGGAATAGACCTTGGGGAACACCAGCATTTATTTGGTGAATTGCAGACTTGAAGCCGTCCAAGACAACTTGTATTGAACGCCCCTAAAGGTAATTTCTAATCCATTGAATAAGAGACTCATCGACTCATGATTTAAAACTCTGTCAAATGCATTTGATATATCAAGCGCAACCATCTTAGTTTCGCCGAAGTGATGGAGAGATTGGTTCCACTTCTCGGTGAGATATGCCATCAAATCACCAGTGGACCTGTTTGTACGAAAACCATACTGCCGGTCACTAAATGTCGTGAATAAAGATATTTCATAAGCTGACGATTTATCAGCGTTTCCATGACCTTGGAAAGAAGGAACGTAAGTGCAATGGGTCGCTAATTGGACAGAGAGGAAGATTTGCCTTTTTTAGGGACGGGCTGGACAAATACTGTTTTTCATCTACTCGGAAAGAGCCCTGAAAAGTAGGATAGACAGAAAAGCTTACGCAGAGGTTTATGGGGGGATACCATCTTTTTTTTTCTGGTTGCGGGAGGTGAGGAATCTTCTAAACATATCGTTAGCCCGTGCTAATGGCATGCACGATTCACATACCTTTTCCTGACAATGAGTTGCCAGCCGATATATGCCTATGTACTAAACCTCGCCCCCGCACACAGACTTCAACCATTCCCCCCGCGGGACTGCCGTTAGGTATTACTTCGCGGGGTTGGTTAGCAACCTGCTTCTGTAGCTTTTCTCAGACTTTCTAATCTCCACATTTCATTTTGTATATTTGTTATGCAGTCGTATATTACCGTCAAGTTCTCTTCTGACTGCAACATGTGGTCGAGGAGTAACGTCGGTCTGGGTAAAGTACTTCTCCGTGCCGTGAAGCGCCGACAGTAAAACACTGCGTGTTCCGTATCTTCGTCTTCATTAGGGCATTCGGGGCAAGATGGTGAACTGTCGTGTCCAAATTGGTGGAGATAGTTGCGGTAGCCACCGTGACCAGACAGGAACTGCGTAAGGTTGTAGTTGCAGTCTCCATGTTTACGACTTATCCAGTCTTGGATTGTCGATATTAGTTTGTGTGTCCATCTGCCAGCGAGCTTGCCATATTGCTGCTGATGCTGCTATTTCAGTTTTTATTATCTTGGTACCATTGGCGTCGTGTTGGTTCAAGACTCTTTTGTTATATATCCTCAAGGGTTCATCTGCAAGGGATCATCCCAGCTATAACAAACGCGGCCTCGTCTTCGGAAGCCGCTGATTGTCCGTAGCGCACAGAGTCTATATGTTGCCAATAGTCTTCTTTTGGTCTCCTTCGTCCTTAATGCCTGCGCCCAAACCGGGGCGGCATATAGCAGGACTGATGTAATAACTCTGGAGAGTAGTATCCTTTTTGCGTATCCAGGGTCCCCAATGTTGGGAAATATGCGCGAGAGAGCGAAAGATGGCAAACTCTACAATTTTTCGGCGGGTTATAAGGACCGCTCTCGAATCCGGATGCTGATATCCAATCTTTTATTCGGGCAATAGCTTTGTTTGTAGCTGGTTCGACTGCACGAATCTGTTTAACTACTGTCACGACGGCTATGTCATCGGCGAATCCAATTATCGTTACTCCCCCGGGCAATGGTAATCGTAGGACTCTGTCATACATGATGTTCCACAATAACGGCCCTAAGACCGATCACTGTGGAACTCCCGCAGTGACGTTGTAGTATTTTACGCCTTCATCTGTGTTGTATCTCAACCTCCTGTTGTTATAATAGTTTGTCACCATACGCAGCAAATAATATGGCGTATCCATCCTCGCAAGTACTCTTCTAATGCACGACCAGTTCGCAGAGTTAAACGTATTTTTAACGTCCAACATTACTACTGCACAGTGCTCCTTTGTGCCGTAAAGTCATCTTTCTCCTTCGATGGCACCATTTGCGATATCAACTACTGCTCTTATGGCATCAACAGTAGATCGCATCTTTCTGAAGCCAAACTGGTGGTCTGAGAGGGCTTCTTTCTCATCTGCCACTGCGAGTAATATATTGTAGATAATCTTCTCGAGGATCTTTCCCATGGTGTCCAGTAAACACATTGGGCGATAGGACGATGGTTCTCCTGGAAGCTTCTTGCCTTTTGGTAGCAGGACCAAATGCTGCAATTTTCATTTTTCAGGAAAGATTTCTTCTTCGAGGCACTTCTGCATCGTCATTATGAAGATGTCTGGTCTCTTTTTTAGAGCCGCTTTTACTGCCTTATTCGGGATGCCGTCGGGTCCAGGTGCCTTGGTGTCGCCGATCTTGCTACATGCATTTAGCAGCTCCTCCCGAGTAATTGGTGGAATGTCCGCTGGACTGACTTCTCTTACGATGTTGCACATAGTAGCAGGTATTTGGGGGAAAAGATGTTCTACTATGGATCTCAACATTATTGGACATGTTTTTTTTTTTTTGTTGCGCCTGGAGGTGCAGGAATCTTCAAAAGATACCAATGGCCCGTACCATTGGTTATGCCCGATTCATATATCTGACCTGATGATTCATAAGCGTCGACCAGTATATGCCTACGAGCTAAACCTCACCCCCCAGAGAGGCACTATGAGAACCGGCCGCTCGTGCTTATAGTAGTAGGAAATTCCTTCCTCTCATTTTTTCGTTTTGTGGTGACTACGACTAAGTTACCTTAACAAGTAGTTTACGCTTCTGTAGTGTTAATCGCGTTAGGTAGGTAGCTTTCCAGCGAAGACACCTACTAATACCGTCATTACTTGCGGTTTTCCCTTACTGCGCCAGATCGTACGGTCTTGTTCTTTGTAGTCGGCGCACGAGGTTTGTCACGTCCAGAGTACGGATTATTTCATTATTGCAATGATCATGAACGCGAGTACGAAGTTTGTGAGCAAAGTTTGTTATTTCATCCCTCACGGTAGCAATTCCTAGATCTCTGTGAATATCACTATTCCTTATATACCATGGAGCATTCACAATTGCTCTTAGTGTTTTGTTTTGGAATGTTTGCAGAACAGTCATATTGTTTGGCTTGGTACAACCCCAAAGTTGTATACCGTATGTCCAAGATGGTATTAGCACTTGCTTGTACAGAAGCAGTTTGTTGTATACGCTTAACTTCGAGTATCTCCCGAGTAGCCAGTACATTTCTCTAAGTCTGATTTCGAGCTCGTCGCGCTTCTTTTTAACATGTGGCTTCCACTTAAGTTTTGCGTCTAGTGTCATTCCTAGATATTTTGCCTCGTTTGCGTACGGTATTTGTACCGAGTTAATGGAAATAGGTAAGTTGTTTATCTTTTTGTACGTAAAATTGACATGCGTTGACTTGGTCTAGTTAAGGACGATTCTCCAGGTCTTTGTCCACTCGCATACTTTGTTTAAAGCTCGTTGGAGTTTTCCAGCTGATAACTCGACTGACTCATCTATTGCGAGGATAGCCGTGTCGTCTGCGAACGTTGCTATGACAGTCCCTTCATCTTGTGGTATATCTCTTGTGTAGAGGAGGAACAGGATTGGGCCGAGAACGCTTCCTTGCGGAACACCGGCATGGATTTCTTTGAATTTCGAATATTCTGCCCCATGTTTAACACGAAAGAGTCTGTTATTAAGGTAAGATTCCAATATTCTGTAGAATTTATCTGGTAAGATTTCCCTTAGCTTATATCTCAGGCCTTCGTGCCATACCTTGTCGAACGCTTGCGATACGTCGAGAAAAGCGGTAGAGCATATCTGTTTCCCTTCTAGAGCTTTTTCAATTTCATTTGTAATTCGATACACCTGATCGATTGTGGAATGTTTAACCCGAAACCCGAATTGATGATCCGGGATCAATCGCATTTCTTCAATTACTGGGTGCAATCTTTTTAGCAGAAGTTTCTCAAAGACTTTAGATATTATCGGCAGAAGCGAAATGGGTCTATATGATTTCTTGTCGTTTGTACATTTCCCTGGTTTCGGAACCATTATTACTTCGGCGACTTTCCATTGCCTTGGAACATATAGAAGTCTCAATGAAGCATTTATAATGTAGAGTAACTTAACGAACGCTTTTTTCGGTAGCTCCTTCAAAACTTCGCCAGTGATTAAATCATATCCTGGAGCCTTGTTATTTTTCAGTTTTCTTATTGTCATTCGAAGTTCGGACAGGGATACAGTTTTTAATTTAAAGTTGTCGGGTGCCGTATTTACATTCGGATCTTCGATCAATGGTTGTCCATCGAATGGTTTGAACATTTCCTCTAAATGTTCGGCAAATAATTCCGCTTTCTCTTTATCTCCTTTTGCCCATTCGCCGTTAGCTTTCCTTATTGGCGGCGAGTGCATTACGGGTTTCTTTATGGACTTCAAGGCTTTCCATAGAGAGTAGTTTGAACACTTATCAGCGGTCAAGCTCTCGAGGTAAGTAGAAGTCTCGCGATTTCTTAAGTCCTGCAGCACATTTTTTAGCTTGTTGCAAAGGTGGTTAAGATAAGTTTTATGCGGTGGTGCGCGGGATTGTTGCCATCTCTTGCGCGCTCTTCTCTTTTCTCGTATGAGGTCTTCGATATCAGGCTGGTATTTGACTTTGCTGTTCCGTGTTTCTGTTTTTCGAAAAGGCGTATTTTTCCATGCTGCGCACTGAATGGCTTCCACGAGCTTGTCAATTTCATCTTCTATTTCAAGTGGTGTCTTTAGCGGCACATTTAGAGCAATATTTTCCTTGCAGTCTTTTCTGAAAACGTCCCAGTTTGTTTTGTTACTAGTTAACTTAGGCGGTCCTTCTTTTTTTGCTAGACTTCCACCGATTTTCAGAATGACTGCTGAGTGGTCTGAGCATAAATCATAACATTCTTCTACTTCCGTTAGATTTTTAGTTAGCGCTTTTGCGATAAAGAAGTCGACGAGGTCAGGGATTTTATTATTGTCAGTTGGCCAATACGTTGGCTTTCCCGTCGAAAAAAATTCCAAACCACGTTTCATACTGGCTTTGTACAATAATCTGCCTTTCGTTGAATTACATCTTGAACCCCAGAAAGTGTGTTTCGCGTTAAAGTCACCACCGATGATAAAATTAGGCCCGAGTGAGTCAAAGAGGCGAACGATTTCGTCGTCCACCAGCCTATATCCCGGAGGGAAGTAACACGATCCGATCTGGTAGTCTAAATGCTTTATTTTTACGGAAACTGAGCTTATTTGCATAGAATCCAGTTCTACTTTTATGTTTTCGGAGTGCTTAATGTATTCTTTAATGTACATAGAGGAACCGCCTCTCGCATTGTCCGAAGGATGATGCGCGTGATAATCACTGTAGCCTTTTATTCTGGGTCCAGGTCCTTTTTTTAAGTGGGTTTCCGATATCAAGCATATATCAATATTGTTTTTCCGTAAAAAGATTTCTAATTCGTCTATTTTTGCCAGACTACCGTTTGCATTCCACGTTAGTATCTTTAGCAGCTGTTTCATATTCATGTTTTGTTGTTTGTCTTGCGAGGCTTGAACTCGAGCTTGCTCAATTTGTCGAAAATAACTTGATTAACCTTGGTTTGCTCCTCAAGTTTTTCCAATATCACAGCTAGTATTTGGCAGACCGGATCTGTTGTGGCTGACCTTAATGCGACTTGCGCGTACGATTTCGTACTTGCAGCCAGTGGCAGTTTTTCCATTGGACTTGGACCAGCGACGTTCTCTTGTGCAATTTTTATATTTTCCTTTATCGGTCTCGTCCTTTTGACTGGCTTAACGGTCTTAGGCTTATCGATTTTAGGATCTTTTAAGTTTGGTTCCGGGTGTAGCGGTTTTTTTAGAGTATCGCGTCTTTTTTGAAGTTCTTTGGCGATTTCGCAACCTCGATAGTTCGCTGGGTGGTTTCCCATGCAATTTGCGCAGACCGCTGGGACCTGCTTGGTTATGTTGTACTCTTCCGAGAGATGTGTACCGGCACATTTTACGCACCGTGGTTCTTTCTGGCAGTATGCCTGCGTATGGTTAAAGCCTTGGCATCGCTTACACTGAGGTATCGATCTCTTGCCCTTACGCATGGGCTCGACTTTTACCTTGATGTTTAGAATGGTTTTCATTTTGAAGATTTCGTCCACATTCTCGGTCCTGTCAAAGGTAAGCATAAAAAGTGGGAGACCGCATTATCTTTGTCTCCTTCCGTACGTTGCTTTTCCTTCTTGATAATATTCACGGCGTCAATAATTTTCAAGCCTTGACTTTTCACGTCTTCCATAACGTCTTCTTTTCCGCACGACGGGTGAAGTCCCCTAACAAAGACTCGCAGTGGTTTTTCGTACTTATTCTCGTAAGTATACCATTGGATTTTCTCGGTGTTTAATTTTAGAGACAGTGCTCGGTAGGAGTCTGGGTCATCTACGTTGATTTTTCACTCGTTGTTTCGGCGCGAGGTTATATTGTGTTTTGTCCTCAGCGTATTTTTGAGAAGATTACGAAGTTTTCCATAGTCCGCTATCCCGACGACATGTTGATGGTTGGTTAGGTGATGGTTGATGGGGTCCTATAGCCCTTCAATTTAGTTATTACCATTCTGTAAGCCGAGCCCCATGGATTAATGTCGGCTTCGTCGCAGAGACGTTTGAAACATGCGTTTTTGCTTTCCTTGATGGCTCTATTTAAATTGCGTCTTGCCAGTTTAACAGTGTCCAGGATTGTTGGAAGTCTGGTCTCCTTCTTGATCGCTGGACCCTGCGCCGGGCTTTTAGGCATCTTGCCCGAAGTGTCTTTATTTCCTCATTCCATCAGCAGCACGGTGATGCCCTCCTGCTGTTTGCTCTCCTAGGCATGGATGCATCGAACGCTGTAGTGACGGTGTTTGTAAGACGATATGCGAGGGTCTCCGCTGTTCCATTTAGGGTTAGATCACCATTCAACATCTCTTCGAATGCTGCCTTATCGAAAGTTTTGTCATTCCATTTTGGACCCTTGAGTTTTGGGGCCAGGACTGGTTTCTTTTCTTTTATTTCCAGTATTATCACTTGGTGGTCACTGTGCGAATATTCCTCACTGACCCTCCATTCTATTGTTCTCAAGATGGAGTTACTCACAGAGGTGATGTCAATAATAGAGCCAATTCCAACCTTCCGATAAGTATTTACTCTACCCTTGTTAGCGATACCTATTGATAGGGGAGCGAATGTTTCCAGTAGGGCCTGTCCTCTTGTGCTGGTGAGTCTACTGCCCCATTCTGTGGCCCACGCATTAAAGTTATCTCCTATTACTTAATTGGTGGTGCTACAGCCCGCGGTGGACCTGGGCCTCAACCTACAAACCTCTCCAGCCAGCCCGGTTATGAGCCAGCTGCCTCCAGTTGCGCACGCCAAGTTGGTTGAGGTCCCCCTCCACTTGATTGCGCCACCTACCACGAGGTCGTCCTCTACTGCGCTGTCCATCCGGGGTGGATTCGAAGACTTTCTTGGCTGGAACGTTGGACTCCATCCGCTCTACATAACCCAGCCATCTTAGTCGCTGTATATGAACTCTTCTGGCTAGGTTGATGTCATTATATATGCCATATAATTCGGCGTTGTGTCTTCTCCTCCACTCACCGTTTATGCAAACGAGACCAAAGATCACTCGAAGAACTTTTCTCTCGAAGTAACCAAGGGCCTCCTCATCCGATTTTGACAAGGTCCATGCCTCTGCGCCATACAGCAGGACTGGGATGATTAGTTTCTTATAAAGAGTTACCTTAGTAGTTCGAGATAGGGCCTTGTTACTCAATTGCCCACTGGTGTCATTTGCCGAGCTCACCATAGAGCCTAGGTAGACAAATTCCTTTACTACCTCAAAATTATATCTGTCTATTGTGGCGTTTTGTCCAAGACGCCGATGTTGGGTGTCCTTTTTTGTTGACAGCATATATTTTGTTTTGCTTTCATTGACCGCTAAACCCATCTTTGCTGCCTAGATCTCAATACTCGAAAACGCCCCACTGACGGCCCGCTGAGTTCTTCCGACTATGTCAATGTCATCGGCGTAAGCGAATAGTTGTACAGACTTGTAAAAGATTGTACCTCCAATGTTGGCTTGTGAGTTTCGTACAATTCTTTCAAGTACTATGTTAAAGAGATCGCATGATAGCGCGTCACCTTGTCTAAGACCTTTCCTGACATCGAACGGTTCGGTGGTGTTTTTACCGACTTTGATGGAGCAGCGAGAGTTCTCCATTGTCATCCTGCACAAATGAACGAGCTTGGCAGGAATGCCAAGACTGGACATGGCTCTGTATAACTAGTCTCTATACACGCTATCATAGGCAACTTTAAAATTGATGAAAAGGTGATGCATATCGATTTTATATTCATGGGTTTTTTTCCAAAATCTGCCGTAGTGCGAATATTTGGTCAATGGTGGACTTACCAGGCCTGAAACAGCACTGATAAGGACCTATCAGGTTGTTAACGATCGGTTTTAGGAGTTCACATAATACGGCAGACATTATCTTATAAACGATGTTGAGAAGACTTATGCCTCTGTGGTTGGCGCAGTTCAGAGGGTCTTCTTTCTACAGGATCGGGCAAACGATGCTGAGGTTCCATTCATCGGGCATACTTTCATACGACCAGATTTTACAAATGAGTTGGTGTATGCTCCTTACCAACTTATCTCCACCTGCCGTGAAAAGTTCGGTGGCAAGGCCGTCGGCTCCAGCAGCTTTGTTGGCTTTAAGTTTAGATATCGCTATCCTCACTTCATTCTGATCGGGTTGACGAGAATCTTGACTATCATCGTCACTGTTGACTATTACAACTGGGGTTTTCTGGAGCGCATCTGCGGTTAGATTATCCAACATTAGTTGGTACTCACTTGCCGTCAAACTGGGTCGGGCATAGCAGCTATAAAAATGGATCCCATTTATTTTCGCCCGCACGAAGCCGACTGTCATTTGTTTCTTGAAAGACATAGCGTCCATATATCCATATCGCCGCCTGTTTTGCCTTATCGCAGATCCAATTGTTGTTCTCTTCGGGACATTTATATGGTTCACTGATCATAATAACGTCCGAGCTTTCGTCCTTGGCCGTTTGTGCTAGGATGTCCTGGCCTATTCTACAGTGATTAAAATTTATCTGTAGAATCTTCGTGGTATTTTGCTTGTAATAGCTCTCCGGAATACTGGGCATTTGCTACTGCCGGCTACATGCTGCGCGGCGTCCGGGTGGTCTTTCTTCCAGAACATGCAGGATGGATCCTTGATGCAATTCTTCGCTATGTGGCCTTCTGCTCCATATATCCTACATAGCTTGGAACGGTCTTCTTCGCTTTTGCATTGCCAGGCTAGATGACCAAACTCTAAACATTTGAAGCACTTTTAAAGGAGGGTTCGTTCGCGCATGCGACAGCCGATTTTAATCCTTCCTGCTTCTAACACCTTTCTTACGTCTTCTGCGGGAAAGCTGATCGTTGCTGTTTGCGTTCCTGCGTACGCCCTCCGCGGGGACAAGATATCTGCCGGTGAAACTTTCACTACAAACTGGGCTTTGATTGCATTGATTACGTCATCTATTTTTGACGAATGACCAACAATTTTTACTACCTTTGGGACATTGTAGGATTTTTTGCCTCAATTTTTGGTCATGTAAGAATTTTACATGAATATGGGCATTGCAGTCTTTTCTGGCTTGTTTAAACTTCTTTCGGCTTTCCTCAGATTTGTTGGCTTTATAAGACCGAAAACTTATTTCTTCCAACCTGATAACCTCTTTACAGCTCTGGTCAAACCACGAGTTTGCCTTAGGTTTAATGCTCTTTATTCTGTTAGGAATAAAGTCATTCATACCTAAGAGGATAGTGTCGGTGATCATATCAGCTGCGGCATCCACGTCGCTATCGAGGAAGCATAGCGACCAGTTAAAATTCGTAAAGAAGCTATTAAGGCCGCTCTAGTTGGCTTTCTCGTATTGCCATACTTTTCTTTTCGGATTTTTTTCTTTAACTGAGTGGTCGGAGTACGAGAATTTGGCTGATACGATATTATGGTCAGACCGACCTAGAGGCGCTAAAACATCAATAGTGTATTTATCAGGATGCGAAGTAAGAAACAAGTCTAAAGTGTTGGCGGAATAACTTTCAATGTCCGGTATACGTGTAGCCTCATTTACGATCTGAGTCAAATTGTGTACCTCAGCGAATAGTTCAACATACCTTCCGTCTGGTCAGAATGTTGAAGCCAATCCGAATTGTGTATATTGAAATCGCCCGCAATGACAATTTCAGTATGAGGATACAAGGAGACAATTCGAGTGATGGAATCGGACAACGCATCAAATTCATCAAAAGTTGAGTTTCTGTCCGCACTAGGGCTTCTGTAAATAAAGCAGTAGTGAATTATTTGCTTACGGACGGTGAATTTTAGCCATTTGAAATTAAATTCCGGGTTGGAACAGTGGCCATACTGTGGTGGAACTTGGTAAGCAATATCACTACGGACATACATAAATTGCAAGGCCGCGGTGGGGGGAGAATAATGACACTAGGTTATATCCAGGTAGTTTCAAATCAGAAGATTCTTCAACTACTAGTGTTTCGCTAAGTGCCAAAACAGCGTGGGCGTACATGTCGAAGAAATTCGTTCGAAGCCCAAGAATGTTGGTAAAATCAGCCCTAAATTCCCGCATCACTACAACATATAGACGCAAAAAGACACAACTCTGTAACTAAACGATACTGTGAAGGAAGATTCAAAGAATAGTTTTCCAAAACAAACTGTCGCAGGTGCTATGCCCAAACGACAACTAGCTAAGGTCCACTATTCAGATATGTATGAAAGTATGTAAATATATAGCACATGCTCCAATTGCGATAACGAGAAGTGCAACAGCGAGTTAGTGGGGATGAATAGATGGAAAACACCGCCACTATTTTTTTTTTTTTTCCACTGCACTGATTTGATTTGGCGCGCGATCGATCTTCTTTTTTTTTATTTGATTTGACAGTTGCGAACCGTTTTTTTTTAGAGATCTTGTCGAGTTGTCGTTTTTGTTGGGTCTTCCGCTCCCAGGTTGCCTTTTCGTAGAGCTTAATTTTTTCAAAGGCTATCTCACAGCGCTTTCGTGGCATCCTGCAACGTCTGCGACTAGCCTATTTGAAAGACAGTCGTCATGAAGAGCGAGAATACGTCCTTTATCTACTTCGCACAAAATCATCGTGAAATTCGTTAACTGTTCACAAAACACTTAGTCGCGGTCTAGAGCACTAATGCATTATCGACTTGAGTGTTTTTCTTTTTATACATCAAAAACAATAAGCATATCGCAGAAAAACTGCAGTCTTACCTATGTACATATCTGTTAAAGATATGAGAAGAACGCACCCGGAAGTCAGAAAATCATAAAGATTTGATAATGCGTTTCCATCCTGTACTCTCTATTTCATCATCTCTTTATCCAACAGCACAGTATGTATCCAATTTCTCTTACAGAAAAATAAAGAATTTTTTGCTTTCTTCTAATTTCAGATCCATAGACAAATGTCCCACCATCAACTGCAATCAATTTTCCACGTGGATAGCGTAGACTCAGTACCCACCTACGAGTTAGTGCAACTAAACCACCTCGGAACAAAACACAATGGCGAACTGTTACGTCGCCGTAGGAGCTTCAACAATAACAATCTGTCCGTGGCAGATAGGCTCAGTGCTGCTAGTGCAAAAGAATCATATCACGTGAAAAAGGATCTCAGTAAAAATCCCTATTATAGTGAATTAAAACTTCTCGCCCGCACCGGTGGAGGCAGTGAGAATAGCGTTAGTGACCTGAGTTATAGTGAAAAGTTAAAAGGCTTAGATTTAAGTGCGATTAAGGAGCATAATGTATCCTTTAGTGCGTTCGGTGAAGTGTTAAATTTAACGTTACGACCAACCAATGATCTATTTAAAAACGGTCCGGACTCGTTACGTATGTGGACGGTACGCAGTGAACCAAATGCCACACATGGTCTTGCACTGGAGGAGGTTCTCACTGAGGTAAGACTTTATTTAGTGTTTTAGTGTGGAGTAACGAATTTTATTACTCATGTTTTAAGCATTTCTAACATGTGCCGGTTTCAAGTTGTATAGTTTTCCACTTTGCATATATTTATGTTATTCCACATCCTACACTGGTTATTTTTGGCAGTTACGAGGCAAATTTGATTGACTAGTTTTGGTGATTACTGCAACGTATCCACAGCAATTGAATTCATAATTTATTGCAATTTTATTGTGCATAAATTTCAAGAATAGGTAAGTTTTAAGAATCGAAAGTATAAGTGTGCGACGCAATGGCGTGGTAGTGAGCGCTGTCTGTGTACATTGTGCGCATAATAATTTAATTGGAAGACCATTTGATTCTGTTTAACCTGATTGTGATAATGGCCTGGTTTAAGTAATATTTTAGTGATCGTGAAGTGGATTGTAATGGTGGGATTGGAGAAGAATGAATGTTTTATGTGTGTTGGCATCCTCATTGTGCCAAATTTGAGAGGTGGTAGTTGTTGGGAAAAACCAGATAGAGGCAGTCAAATTAAGGCGCGTTAAGTAGGCAGTATTAAGGCTAATCGTATAATATGTTAATGGCATTTTTTCACTACAAGAAGACGACCGAGAATTCCACTTTGAGTAAGTAAGCTGTTTCGTCCTATTTCAAAATAGATACACAAATGTACATACATATTTATTTGCGGAACTGACGATCTTTCATGCATATGTAACCGTAGTTTTTTTTATTATGCAATCCAATAGCAATCCCTGTATTGACTGCAAAGACCCAATCATAAAATATTCTTCAGTCTCTCCACCAGCTGTACATTTTTACTAAGGTTTTTACGCTCAAACCTAAAAGGGGTAGACCGTATGTTAATGTGAGAATCCACTTGTATAAAATCATGTACCGTCAAAGCCTTCTAATGTCTCGCTAGGAATAAACAAATCGACAAATAACTATTTCAGTGTGTAGCTATCAGTTTCGAAACTGTCCTTGTTCTCTTGCAGGTCATGGGGTCTTCATATTTTCTTATTGAAAGCCTTTCTTTGGTTCTCTATTTTGCTAACCCTGGCTTTACTATTACCTTTTGGGTTCACGAAGATAAATTTACTTCCACCAGCTCGTCATGTTGTAGATTTCCCAACCATTCATTGCCAATTCATTTGCAAGCTTTTTACCTACTACTTGACTAGACTCTTTAAAAAATTCATATTAACTGGCTTCTTCATAAGATATCGATTTCATTTCCTGTAGTTCTGCTGCTTTGAGTAGAGTAAGAACCTGTGACTTAAATAAATTCTACTCTTTGCATGATACTGTTGGTGGAATATGCTGTTTGGGGACTCAATTTATATAATTTCGGCTAAAAGAAGATTTGCAGCCATTCTTGGAAATCCACAAACTTACGGATAGCCAAAATACATTTTAAACAATAAGCTTATTGATGGATAGGTTAAATATACATACATAGAATTTGTTTGCTTCTCTTTTGTAATCGGATGGATGTAGGTTGTTATCCCTCGCTGTAGCTTATACCTGCACCGTTCTGGTCATTAACAACTCACTGGAGGACGTTACATCAAGAAGCCTCAGAACCCCTTGGTACATAATAATTTTAAGTTCTGGTAGCTAGCAGAGCATGTAGGTGTGGAAGGCAATAGAAATACCTGACTGACAAACATATAGATACAGATCCGCTGAAATACCAGAATTTGGTTCGTAGTCCATTTTTGTAACTCAAATTCCAGGGCGCTCAGACTCGATTTCAGTCCATTTTAGTCATCAGGCAGAAACCATTTTGGGGTAGTGGATGGAGGAATTTAGATTTTATTAGTTTGCATTTTATCCTCGGGTGTTTGCTGTTCCCATTTCGGGCTTGAACCTGCATAGTTCGGGTCACAAGGAGACACATTACGCACTACACCGTCTGTTATAGAACCCAACATTATTTGTAAAAGAGTAGGTGACTATCCTTCGTATTCGGTAGAACTCACTTAGATCTGAGGAATTCCACTATATTACCACATTAGCAGTTATTCACAACCCCACAAGGGGCGCAGCAGCAAAGCAGGTACGTAGGAGAACTATCATTAGATGTATGAGTACATACGCGTTAAATATTTCAACCCTTAATAAAAGAAAAATAAGACTAGCCAGTTATTTCCGCTACTTTTCAAATTTAGAATACCACTTTTTTTAAACTTTGAGTATCTGCTTATATACGTACAACTTAAAAGAGATTCGTTCATTTCACTAGCCACTTTCACCGCCAAGGAATAAGCTTTTTTAGATATTGAATTTGAAGAAAAAGTTAAATTAACCTCTTGCAATGTGCCTTTGAGTCATCTTGACCAGGAAATTGTTCACTCTTATCAGATTCGCCCTATTGTATAGGACCTCATTAGAATATAATATTTTGAACTGGGACTCTTGTGTTCCAGTACAAGTGAAGACAAGCCCGAAGGCAGGCTCTCTTAAACACCCGAATCCTTTCCTTTCTATTTGCCCCTATGTTGCACCCCGTGTGTTGCATCCATATGCGAGCTTGGGCCGAATGAGGGCCGTGTAACAAATTACCTTTACCGTTGCATCTAGTTACTTGCTAGAAAATGTTTCTTTGTAAGGGCAAAGGCAGCTAGGGTTCTGGCCAGTGCAGCATCTACATGTTTGTTAAAATATAGATATTGGTCAAGCCAAAGTTCAAGGCATCTGACCACATTTTGACACGCAAGTGGACGCCCGTGCTGTCCAACGCCAATTCTTTCTGGTATCCCTAGAGGTAGGAGACAGCGGCGTTCTAAACAGAATGGTTTCTGACTTCTGAAGGTTGATTTTCAACTTCCAGTCATCGCAACATTGCTGAATCTTATCAAAGCCACGCTACAAGAGTGTTGCAAGGACGTCTATCTTAGGTCCTGATCTGTACGCAACCAAATCGTTCACGTACGCTATAGCATGCTGAAGAGATCTTATCAGATCAGCCGTGTAAATATTGAAAAGTGTCGGCGAATTAACCGCACCCTAATGCAGACCATTTATAATTTCGAACGTCCCAGCAGAATTCACGTTCACATTTTTCACAACGAACTTTCTACTGGTGAACATATTAAGCAACATGCACAGCAGTGGTTTGCTTATGTCCAACCTGCTCAACTTTTAAAAGAGCCCTTCCAACCATACAGTATCGAAGGCCTTCTTCAAGTCAATCAGGCAGGCCCCCTTACATTGGTTTTTGCTTTTGTTCCATTGGATATCCGACACCAGTTTAGACGCGGCATGTATTGTATCATGCCCCGTTTTAAAACTAAGTTGGTTATCCGGAACTATTGTTATTGTCTAATACTATATTATTGTCCTCAACCCACTTAATCAAGGTTCTATTGACCACTTTTTCGAATACCTTGCTGGTATTCGGAAGGAGACTTATTGGCCGGAGATTTGCGGGATTGGAGGTGTACTTTCCTCTTTTGGGAATCGGCTGTACCACAGCTGCTTTACAATGCTCTGGATAATGGGCATTATTCAGTGCATTATTGAACAGAGTAAGATGTCGAAGCACAGTGTTCGATATTCCATCGATTCCCACTGATTTCTTCTTTCTCAATGATTCGAAGATCGTTTGGGGTTCTACCTTCGATACGTATGGGGGATGAACTCTTTCATTGGCGATGGCATTGTTTGCCAAGTATTCGTCATTGAACTCGGTAAAACCAGTATTCTCTGATCGCCAGCGCTCTATATCATTTCGAAGGTAGAAGTTGTGACCAAGGACTCTATTCTCCAGGTCGTGTTTTTTTTTTATAATTCGCGCGCTCCAAAAGGAATATGAATACCGTTATACTGTTACAGGGCACGGGCTTTTAAGGACAAGGGGAAGAGGAACAGAGGAGAAGCCTATGCACGTTGGCTTTAAATGTTTGAAGGTTGTAGTGATGGGGAAATACAGAGCTTGGTAGATCATTCCACATTCGTGTCGTTCGGCTTATAAACGAATCCCTATATTTAACAGTACGACCGAAGTTAGGCTTTAGGGAAAACTGATGTGCATTCGAAGCATGTCGCGTCTTGCGGGTGAAATTTTGAAGGGGAAGAATGCAACTGGCTATTTAGCTGGAGCATTTTTTGTGGAAAAAACGATAAAACAGGGAGAGACAGGAGACATTTCTCCGATGGTCTAATGAATGAATGGAATTCACAATGTCTCTATCACCTATAAGTTTTAACGCGCGATTTTGTACCTTATCAAGAATGTGCAGAACGGTCTTGGGTGCATCAGACCAGATATGGGCATTATATTCCAGCTTAGGGCGGATGAATGCCTTATAAATTGAGGCCAGTTCAGACGGGGTAAAATATTTCTTGCACCGTTTAAGGAATCCTAGACATTTTGCACCATTTTGGCGACCTCGAATATGTGATCATTCCAACGGAGATGGTTATTAATACACTTACCGAGAATGCCAAGTCTTTCGGTTTCAATGATGCAAGTACCATCCATGGATAATGGTTGAGTTTCCATGGGTTTTAGTTTCGCTTGAGAGACAAAAGACAGCATTGTACAATATTTTGGAAGCATTAAATTCCACGCGTTTGGTTGAACCCCATTTAATTATGCTGTCCAGGTCGGAATTTAATGTGTTTAATATACGTTGCGTTCCCCTTCTACGGCCGAGGAGAAAGGACGTACGTTAGGGAACGAATATGAAAAGCTGAGGGTACTGTCATCAGCGAAGGAATGGATTGGATTAGAAGTTGCAGACAAGAGATTATTTATAAAAATGAGAAAGAGAGTCGTAGACAAAACAGAGCCTTGGGGAACACCAGCATTTATTTGGTGAATTGCAGACTTGAAGCCGTCCGGCGAATGCAAGCATTTACCTTGTACACATCAATATTTCCCTTAACTATCTCGTCGTCATTATCTATAGCGTCCCTTGGATCTATTCATGCTGCTGTAAGTAAGCTTTCATTGTTCGTTGTTCGGGGGATTTTCAGGCACGGAATTTCGTTGACATCGTTGCTCCGAAATATTTTATTAATGTGGGGAACATACCGGGGTTATCAGACCCGAGTACCCCAGTGCAAATTAGCCGACCGCCTATTATTTGCTCTAACTAGAATTTGGAGGTTCTTTATCAACGATTTAAGCGTCCTAACCTCCGAGTTTTGCCTGTCAGTAAACTGCCTATACAAGCTTTTTAGTCTTGTAAACAGTCTACCTTTTTATACTTGCAGTGCGTCGATTGTTGCATTGCGGAAATCGTTGTTAGTTGGCCGATATCGAGGTATCGTACTGTCGATCGTCCGTTTGATTGTTTCATTATTTAAGGTACCTGTCAAACTCCCCGTTTGACGGATTTCTATTGGACGGTGGATAGAGCGAATTCGAAGAGAGTGCTCTTGTGAAGTCTCGGGAGAAGCGAGTGCAACGAGTCCTATTGTAGTTGTATGAGTACGTTTGAACAAACTCTTGTGCCTCAGGTGCCTTAGGCACTGGGGCCCGTGCAGCTACCTTCGGTTGTTGTTGTACAGTGATTCCTCTATCTGACGCCATTTGGGCGTAGGTGATTTGGGAAGTCACAGTTGCTTTTTGAGCTGGATCTGGTGGGACTTTCACTGCACTTATCTGCTTATGAACCAGATTCGCTGTCTTAATGCTTTGAAACTCAGGACAACCCCGATAGTTTGTAGTGTGTCCCGAGTTCTCGCAAAGCACACATGTGAGCTGGATCTTATATGCCACTCCCTGCTTACCTAGAGGACATTCCTCCGTTAGGAGCACAACATGCTCTGAAATGGAAATTGGTAATTTGTTAGCCGGAGAATGGGGTATTCGAAAACAGGAGCTACTAAAACTAGAACAAAATAATGAAAAATGAAGAAATGCAAAGAAGGAGTATGGAAAGTAAAACCAGAATGTATAAACACCCTGGTCATATCTGTTGCAACAAGGAAAAACCGCTAAAGTCGAGTTTAGATGAAATTGAGTTTTTGATACCATTAGATCTCCAAGATAAATTTTGTTCTAGCTCTTTATCTTCAAAATTGGAGCTACAATGTACAATGTTTAATAGATAGTCTAGAACCATTTTGTAATTTTAAACTTTTTAGCAAAACTTTAATATGCTCTCCTGAAAAATTATCAAACTCGACTTTAGCGGTTTTTCCTTGTTGCAACAGATATAAGGGAATATTATACATCACGGTTAACTTTGACTAAAATAAATTAATGTTGATATTTACGGCCAGGTGCGTATAAAACTAAATGGTGATAGATTTGGGGAAAACGTATCAAATCTCTGTGTAATTTGCAATTTAGGGGAAATAAAAACCTTACAACACTTTCTAGGAAGAAGCTATCCTAAGAGAAATCAGATGTAGGTACTTTGGCAAAGCCCAGTCAGCAGATACAAATACTATTGATATATTAAATGGAATAAATAATTGGAAAAAGTAGCTAAATGTATACCAATAGCGTTACAATATAAACACGAATTGACGACAAAATTTAATTATTAATATACAAATTGAATAATATGTATATTTAATACTAAAATAAAAAATAAAATTAATGAATGAAAATCAAACCACCTGCAGACGACGATAGTCTTTGCCGAATATTTCATTAATTTCTGTTTAAATTGTTAGTTACAAATCATATCTTGATTAATTAATTGAACTGAATGTATAGGTAGAACTGAATTATTTATAATTAGTACTCAAGCGAAATTATAAGTTTTTATATGAAAATAAGGAAAAAAATACTTGTACTATTAACCACAAGCAGCCACTGAAATTTATCCAAGGCACCTATTGTCAATAAGTTTTGAGTTTGTAATTTCAATCTAAGGGCAAACGTAAAGACACAGAAACCTGTCACAAAATCTAAGACCATTGAAGTTCGAATTACTCCAGGGGGAGTTTTCTTAAAACCAAGGTCTTTTAAACCATTTTGGACACTAGTTAATTTCTATTTGACTATAGCTGTTTTTAACACTTTTTTTTCAAAATCGGCATGAGTCACTTTGCCTTACTAGTAAGGAGTAGCAGGCGCGAAAAAGGAAATAAATGGGATAAAATGTCGAACAAGACTTCTAATAGATCGCTATTTACGTCATCCGCTGTTGCTAGTAGGCTTATCGTTGTAGGCTTAAAGAAAATAAGTTGGAACTTCATTCATGCCTCAACTTTGTTTGGCAAGGTATTTTGATGCATAGTGATTATTTTTCAATCGTAATTCCGTATACTTCACTACACCACTATTAAATCAAACTAGCTTGCAATACAGCTAAACAAGCCTTAAAACAAAGGCATCATTCAACTGTCAATCAACATGGGATACACAATGGGAGACATCCATCTAAGCATTTTCTTGAAAAGAGATGATTCATATCCACTCTATATTGAAGTTACATTTAAGTTACTCCTATTTAGTAAAATTACGCCAATCTAGTTAAAAAAGGTATCACCACAACTCTATCTCTCTCGTAGATCAATTAGCTTAAAAGATATTTCAAACCTATATATTAATCATATTACAGCGCAATCAAAACTGCTTCATATTTGTTAACAGGCACCAATTTAAAAATCCATTAAAGCCACATTTTTCAGTAGCGTGTATACTTTTCGGCCTCAGTAGGGAATTGTTTTTATTTTTTTACAATTCATTTTTTAATTTTATTCATATCTATTTTTATGCAGGCTAAAATGTTGGCTGGCATATTTAAACAGTGAAAGTTATGACTGGTCGATTAGACATTCAGACGGACAGAAAGTGAGAGCTAAAAAAAAAAGATACAAAAAATCAGCTCAATTGGTCTTGCAGCTGATATGCCAATCAAATTCTCAGACCAGCACCAACGACTGTCTAAGCCACCACCACCATCGCCACTATTACCATCAAGACCACTATTGCATAATCGTAAATAAGACTTTCTTATTTTTTTTTATCATTCGCCTGGTGGTTCTTTGTTGCATTGTACACTGCGAGTGCACCTTTTGCTTAAAGGATAAATAAATGTCTGTTTAAACCGTTCAGTGGGTGATTGAAAAGCAGACTCAAATGTTACCTCGTTACATTTATCAAATAATTCGAATCCTTACACAACACAAACACCTTTAACTTGGTCAAAACTGAGAGCTCACATAGTGTGCTGTATGCTTTTGGGGGCTATGTTTAATTGGGCTTTGATTCTTGTTGACTTGAGCTGTTGGAACTATTCAATCAGAAATTGATGCTATTGGACTATAAATTTTCGACTAATACATGGATGGGAAAAAATGTGTAGTAAAAATTCCTCCACAAGAATTTATATTTTGGTTTTTTGACTTAAAAGAAAGTCTGAGTGTGACTAGTTTAATTTACTCATTGGAATTTACTTTATTGGTGATAAAAAATAAATTAACGATACTGTACTTTATGTAATTTCTTAGACGATATTTGCTTTTGATATGTGCAATTGTGAAGATTGTGAAAAATGTTGTTTAATTAATTGTAAGAAGCAAGCTTTCTTTAAGCGATCAAAGTCTGAGTTCTGAATCATTCTTCCCCAGTTGCCACATTGCCAAAGACAACGCTGTGTCCTGTTCCAGTACAATGCTGATATGCTTTTATAGATTATTTCAGAAATGTTTACTAGTTTTGTTTTGGAAATTATCGTAGCATAGCTCTTGTTTGTATACGAAGAACATATTGTCACTATCCGCTATTGTTTTCGAGGCTAGTTCTAAGAACGCTTCGGCAATAGCTAAACAATTACATCTCATCATTAGGTAAGGTTAGATTGGGTGGCTTTCCCCGCTCAGGCAGGGGTACACTTAAACCAAAATTTGGATCCATTGTGATGCCACAGAGAGTACCAGATTACCAGCACCAAAAACCTTACATGATGATTTTTTTATATTTTTATTTAGATAGTTTTTGGGTAATTGTAATGGTGTTAAACCACTCCTTCTTCGCATTTATGTGCTGTAGGAGCAGATATTTTCTCTCTACTATCAAAGAGGTTTCGACCCTCACTTTTCTTTGCCAGCTCGTCCGCTTCGCAGTTGCCCGGAACGCACCTACTCGTATATCCTAGAACCCAGCAAAGGGAAACGTCGTATTTGTCAGTGATCTCATTCAGAGAACTGCGGTATTGCTTTACCAAGTTGGATCGCATTGGCAACCGCTTTTGCTAGGAATTTCGGTCTTGTATTTGACATTAAAATCATTGTGAGAGATGATATAGTCCGTCTTACTAGGAGTAATATTATTGCCTTTCAGGATCCTGGAGTGGTCTATATTAGCGTTAGGCAACTGTGAGGATTCCGTAAGCCTTAATGTTAATTTAGCTTCTATTCGCCTCCCATAAATATCAATAGAAAGCAACTGGAGTGACTGCGATTAGTCCCGCTACCTGGATCTCTTTTAGATTTAGAAAGTTAAGTTAAAGTTATGTTTCTTTTCGCTAGTAATTAAATCACAATAATTCAAAGAATACTAATTAGAATTATAAAATAACAAAATTTCATAAAAAAAAAAAAAAATTGAGTAACATTTCATAATTTTTAAACAGAAATTGTAATAAAATGAGTTAATATAAATCAGGACGAGAATCGGTCTCAATACAGATTGATGCACGCCTAAATTCCTTCATTCATAAGTTGAAGTGCACTTTTCTAGTTGATCCAATCTTTACTCTTTGTAATCTATTTTCAAGATGTGATTTGAACCACTTGGACATAAAATCTCGAAAACAGCATTTTGTATCTTCCGCAGCAGAATGATATGGCTAACCATACTCGTAATATCGACAAATAGATCTGCTGTAAACTTTTTACTAATCTAAGCTTTGAAGATTTGTGCACAGATTTTCAACAGTGTATCATCTGTACATTTAGCTTTTTGAAATTCAAATTGAAATGAACTAAAGAAACATGTTTCAAAAACTTTGCGTATTGAAATAAGAAGCGAAATAGGCCTGTAGTTACTCATATTATTAGCAGCAACTTTTTTTGAAAACTGGCACTACATCCGCACAGTTGAGAGCTTCAGGGAAGGCTCCAGATGAACAACTTTTATTAAAAACATACGCTAGGACATCAACAACAAATGAAATGCTCCTCAGCATCATCTATGGCACTACAATTTTAATTTTTTAAAGTACCTATAGTTTTCAACAGCTCTAAGCCTGTTAAAACGCTGAAAGAAAAAGGTGCAGCTCTCAGCCGTTTCGTAAGGAGTACATAAGGAACTGAAATTCTGACAAAACGACGTAGTAGAATTCGGATGCATAATGTTGGCAAAGCAATTATTGAAAATATCAACAATTTCAAGCTTATCACTAAAAATCCGATTATTAAAGAGAATCATTGTTGGGTTCATAGTACATTGCAGTCGAAGTTTATTTTTATTATTAATTAAATGCACTAAATCTGAAGTTATCCAAAGTTTGAGCCTTTTTACTGATTTTGTAATCCTTGTCGTAAAACTAAATTGTTTATTATAATATTATATTTCGTAAGACATTTTATAGAAAGATCATAAGATTTAGATGCCTCTGGACTTAACGCAAAGGATAGGCTCCAATATAGCAAAGCCAATTTTAGTAGCCTTATTTTGAAGCATTCACTCATTCACTCATTTGATCGCACTAACCAGTAATAACTGTCATTGAATGATCAGTGGCCTCAACATCCAGGACAAATTTTTCACAAGAGTTAAGAGAAATATTAAAAAAGCAACCGTAAATATGATCTAAACATCTAGCAGATAACAATCTCGTCGATTCATTTATAAAAGATTTTAACCCATGTGATGCCAACAATGCCAGATACACTGCTAATGCTTAATTTTTTTTCGAAAATGTTAAAATTAAAATATTATAAAATTTTTAGATTTTTCATTATCTGGTAAATTTGAAAATTCTTCCTAAAACACCGAAAAATCACATTTGCGAAGTCGATAAACTCACAAAACAACGTAAATTGCTCTGTTTACTGTGAAAGACAATTTCAAAATATCAGCACTCAAAAAGTGTAAAAATACGTCGGTACACAATTATCAACCTACGCCACCTGCCGCGTAATTGTCATTGGTTTTTACGAAAATTTAATAACCCGGCAAACTATAATCTTTTTCTCGAAATCATAGATCCAAATCTCCAATAGAAACACAAAATCCGGCAAAGAGTTTTGGTAGGATACAAGAGTTAAGACACTTTTTCTTATGCTTCTGAAGTTTTACAAGACTAATTTAAGATCTTCAAAATATTCTATAGTGGTGATATTACTACCTTAAATTTTTTTCATGAGAACATTGTTTTTACTAAACTACACATATTTATATATATGTATATATAATATATATTTTTTATATCACCTCTTTCGCTCTTATTTGTAAGGCTTGGGAGTATTTAGTGAGATGAATTAGTGATACGAATGCGCGTCTGCCTTTGCTGCTGCTGTGCTGCTGTTGTTCCTACCATGATGGCGCGAGTGCAGGTTTTGCTTCTCCTTTTTCTTCTTCTGCATAATCCGCTGTTTGAAGCGAAGCCCGACAGTAGCATGCAAGTGGCAATGCGCGCGTCAAAGGGGATGAATACCCTTATACTAATTTAGGACACGGGCGTTTTGTGGAAAGTAAACTCCAAGGGTGGCGTTCAGATAACTGTGGTGTATTTTCGTTTTGCTCTTATTGTCGGTGCTTATGATTCGGTCTGCCTGATCTTCCGACTTAATCTATTACTATTTTATTTGAATAACAATTATGACTAAGAATATTTTTTTTTGATTTTTATGATTTCTTTGTGTTTTGTGTTGTGTTGTTTTAAATTTTTTTCCCGTATAAATAAACTTAAACTACCTAAACTAGACACCTAAAAACAATGTAAGCCGGCCAAGGCAAAAAATATGACCGCCAAATTTGCCTTACTGCATCTACCCCTGATCAAAAGGGATCGACGAGGGAGCTCTCTCTCTAATAACCACCAGAATTGCTGGTGCTGCTTCTTCACATCTTTAATATCGCGCCCCGATACCGATCTACTGAATCGGAGATGCTCCTCAGTGCTCCTGTGCGACATCTTGGCTGTAGTTGAGCCGCCTGTCCATAGTTGTCCGGGCAACATGGACGATTAACGGCATGGAAATAGAGGTATGCTTCTGGGGGGCAAAGCCGTTAAGGAGCAACCTCTCATGGTACCTATGGTTGGAGTAATAAGTCCCGAAGATCAGGATCTTGACAAAGAAATTGTCCACTCTTATCAGATTCGCCCTGTTGTATAGGACCTCATTAGAATAGAATTTTATGTACTGAGACTCTGGTGTTCTGTACAAGTGAAGGCAAGCCCGCAGGCAGGCCCTCTCAAGCACCCGAATATTTCTATCCTACCTGCCCCTATGTTGAACCTCACGGGACATCCATAAGCCCATATGACCACCCTACTTCCAGAGTTGACATAAGCTTTCACAATTTCATGCGAAATAATAGATTATTTTTGACATCAGGATTCGAACCGTGAATTTGCAGCGTGACAAGTAATGATGTTACCACCACACCATGGCCACCCTCTGTTTTTTTCAGTCTGCTTGTTTGCCAGAGAAGATAAGGGAAATTCAGAGATCTTCGCCTAATGACAGTACATTTATCGCATCGAAAAGGTGTTCCACTAGTCTTCATGTAATCAATTTCGAGTTCGAAAAAATATTTACACAGGCGCTATGAAATAACCCTTTGCAGTCATAAACACTTTTAAAAAACAGTTTCTTTATACTTTCTCTGAACACACCAGGCAATTAATATTGAATTCGAGAATGTAAATATAGCCTACAAATATAGCTTCACGACACTCACTCACAAATCGAGACAAACTGGAGTTACATCGAAACTAAAGGCACTGACGAAGAACGGTATAAGAACTGCCATTAGATCCACCCCAATTGGTCTTGTAGATTTCCATATTTGTATCTTGCCTTGTGGCTCTGGTCGTGTTGTAATCATTCCTCCTTCTGTAATGAAGGATATTAAGATGTGGGTTTCATAATAGCTTTCGTTTTTCATTTATAATTGTGTTAATTATCCCCGGTTAATTGCGTCTACCCAAAATGCATTACTTTTGACGCACTTAACCGTGAAAATCCTTTACGATATCCCGCTCTATTATGTAATTTTTAGTTTGCTCAATTTTTAACTCATTTAAGCGGGAAACTCAACTAAGTGATGCCAAATTGTCCGGGCCGTTAATGAAACAAGGTCAAGTTTTCTTCTTGTCGCCAGTTCCCCGTGCCAAGCCCACGTTTCCCTTTTACATCCACATCTTGGAAGAGCTCATAAAGTTTGTGAGTTTATGTGTATATCCACCATAATTCAATTATCAAATTTTATCAAAATCATTAAAGCCATATTCTAGAAACTGTCACACTAATGTCAGGTTTGATCAAAATCCCGAGATCGATAATTTTCAGGAAACCAATACTTACCCTTACAGGTGCATGCAAAAAACACAGACTATCGTTTTTTTTTGCTATAATTGGCTTTGATGGAAAAAAATTGTCAACATTTTGAAAAGTAATTCAAGCCAAATTTTCAAAACAATTTGAAAACAGCAGTACTGCTCTCAGGTTTCCGCTACTTACAACGTAACAAAAAGTAAGAATGAAACCCTTATAGTGAGTGTCAGGCTGTTTTCGAAAACGTCAACAAAAAAATCTATTTGACCGTCGAATGATCCTCATTTTATGACTATCGTCAAATATGCAATCATCCTTTCTGCACACATGCTCTGATCATCGTCAAACGATTGTTTTGTTGCAAGCGCACTTTACGTTTTCGAACACGATGAAAACAAAATGAAACCTCTGAAAAATTTTATCTTGAGAATTGTTATTGAAAATCTTTCTGAGAGCTTTTACAACAATTATTACGAGAAAAAGAAAATATTTTTAAGAAAAAGAAAGCTAAGTTTGTTAAAAACACGAAATGCTAGGAAAAAAATTCCCAAGATGCGAAATTATCTGAACATAATTAAGCAGTTTTCAGACGAGTAATTCTACGATCACTTCAGAATGTCTAAGAGCCTCTTTTCCGTAAGTTACATACTTATATACATAATACATTATAATATAATTCAGAATACCATGCTATTCAATTTGTTTATAAATTATACGCATTATTCTAGAAATTCAAAGCAGAATTGCGGCCTTTCTGGAAAACTGAGAAAACTCGCCGCCCATGTACGAACTTGGAAGAAAGTTTGTACATTACTCTTAGGGCTCTAAGCAACAAAAATTCATAAAGAGAAGTCGGTGACCGCTTCAATAAATCGATCAATTCTGTATTGTAATAAAAACTAGCAAGACAATTGTTAAATTGTCGAAAAAAAATTTAAAATGGCTTTCTACTAATGTTGTTGAAAAATTTATCTATTTACGTGGGCCAAACTGTTTTCCAAACGTGGTAGGTGCTATCGATTGCACCCATATTAAAATTCTCAATCTTAATGAAGATAACTCAAGTTACTATAATCGGAAAGGATATATAATACTTCCATGATTCTTTAAGTAATTTATATTTTAGGTTTTATTTAAATTACTGCATAGTTAGAACTTTCTCTTTAGGCAACATGTGGTAGCGATGGAACATTCACCAGTGTTTTTTTTTTTTGGTTGGTCTGGTAGTTCGCATGATGCTAACGAGTTCAATGAAAGCGAGCTGGGAAAGCATCTTGAAAAGAGAACCCTTAAGGCTAAACTATAAAGAAGAATTGTTTCGTACGACCACATCCGAAACAGTACGAACACAAAGGATTTGTATTGTGTGACCATAATAGCTTTTTGCTTCGATTCGTTAAGTTTTCGTTCACTTTTGTTCACTTACGAAAGAGCGGATCCATTCGCTCTTTCGTACGAAAATTTGACACAACAGCTCAAATGACAGGCAAAGCGATTTGACAGTTGCGTCCGAAGACATACGCCTATTATGGGCTACTTCAGCAATTGACAGTACTGAAGGAAACTTAACGTAGAATTATGACTTTTTAAGCCTTAAAGCTTCCACTGGATACTCATCTCATCGGTAACTCTGCGTACCCATTATATACGTACTAGTTAGTATTAGGTGTGCAACTAAGTTCTCGCTGTTTTTTTTTTTTATAAAAATGCAACTTTATTGTGAAAAAATGGTTACAAATGAATCATTCAAAGTATTGCCCATCGCTAGCTACAACTTTTTCACATCTTTCTGGCAGAGCTCGAATATCGTTATGGTAAAAGTGTTCATCTTTTGAGGCTATTCACGAATCAATCCATTTTTGATGTCTTCATATGAGCGGAACTGCTGCTCAGCCAGACTATGTGCCATCGAACGCAAAAAGTAATAATCGGATGACGCAATATCTGGGGAATATGGCGGGTGGGGTTGGCAAAGTGAGGCCGAGCGTTGTCATGCTGTAGAATCACTTTTTCGTGTCTCTGCTCGTATTGTGGCCCTTTTTCGCGCAGTGCTCGGCACAATCGCATCAATTGAACTGGATACCGTTCCCCAGTGATGGTTTCGTTGGGTTTCAATAGTTGATAATAAATGACACTGACCTGGTCCCACCAAATACACAGCATAATCTTCGCAGCGTGAATATTCAGCCGAGCCGACGACGTAGAAGCATGACCGGGCAGTCTCCATGACTTTGTTAGTTTGTGGTTGCTTCTTTAGAGTTGTGGTGGTAATGACTAGTCCAGATAGTATCCAGTTAAACCTTGTATTTTGTGCAATTGGAGTATTAGCTGGACAGTGAATTGATTGAATGGTGAGTGACATGCTGCGATGATTTGTGTAGCATGACCGTTGATTCCATTCATTATTGACTCATACTTGACCAATGGTACCCTTATTTGACGCGCTAATTTCTCTGTCACGAAACATAATTGAGATCCTTGATCAATCAGAGCTCGTGCGAGTTTCATTTGGCCTCCAACGCATATGTTCACCATGGCTAATAGTACCGTTCTGTGACTTTGACATGTGGCGATTCTCGTTGTCGATGGTGTTTTTCCTGCTGCCAAGATGGCTGCACTCTCACCTCAAGGGAAATGATGTAGGGAATTATGCTTTTGTGTTCATGTAACCCTTCTTCGATGAGCATTCTCTTGCAGCATGTCTCGCAAACAGTTGAATCACAACCTCGACTTATGGACCACCTCCATTCGGTTTTTTGGCTTCATATTTAGAAATCTTTTGCAATTATAGAATTGATGAGCCTCGCTACACACAACGCATTTCGACTGTCTGGATGTTGTTTTTAACATTTGCGACTGGTCTTCTCAATTGAGTTCGCGACTGCTATCCAATCCCAGGAATCTGCCCTCGACAAAGTTAAAAAATTCACTTTTATTGCTGGTACAATTATCTTAATTCATGGTCGAGTTTTGGATGTAACAACTAACAACACTAATGGATCCCATGAAATGAAATCAACTCCCAAGTTTTTATTACCATACAAGGTTTCTTTCGACGTATCCATGATATTTTTTAAGTCGAACGCATTTTCACTTCGAACTGATTTTAAAGTGAGCAATTTCTGAATGTAGTTGTTGACCAACGCTGCTGGATTTTAAAACCGTTTCGTTAGCAATTCTATCGCTGTTGCATGATTGCTTGACGTAGGTGATAAATGGCTGACAATCCTTGCTGCTTCTCCGTTCAGATTGCCTTTCAAATATTGAATCCTTTCGACATCGCTTAAGGATCTAGTCTGGTGTACTAATCGATCAAATAGTTCCCAAAACGGTGTCCACTCTTCATACCTTCCACCGAATGTTAGTATGCTTATGTTTGATTTCCCGATGTGTTCCAGGTTGTGGAGATACATCCTCCGTTTAGAGTTGTAGCTGCTCTGCCTCTTTAATTTGAATGTATACATCTTGATACATCTGCTCCAAATCTCGTTGCTGGACACATACTCCTGGTCGTAATCAGCTTCTTTCAGTGATAATATAATTCCTTCATTAACTGTTTGTAACCTTGTCCAGCATTTCTGTAATTGACTCAGCTTGAATCTGAGGTAAACTGTATTTTGACTCAAATCCAAGCTGTCAGTTAAAAAAAATGAATCTGCTCTTGACGATGTTCAACTTAGTAAACTTTACTCGGCATTTCATCTTCTCAGACGGCTCCTCCGTTCTTTCTGATGATGTGCTCCTTGATGGCTCTGGCTCTATCGCTGCTGAAGGTTGCTGAACTGGCGCAGCTGGCTTTGAAATGGCGGGAGCTAAAACTGGATGTGAACTGGCGGGAGCTAAACATGATTCTGGAATGTCTTTTTTAACACATCCAATTTCGCCTTCAAAGTACTCTTAATATTCAGGTACTTAAATCAAATGTGACCGTTTTTCGCGCAGTGCTCGTCTCAGTCGCATCAATTGAAGTCGATGCCGTTCCCCAGTGATGGTTTCGTTGGGTTTCAATAGTTCATAATAAATGACACTGACCTGGTCCCACCAAATACACAGCATAATCTTCGCAGCGTGAATATTCAGCCGAGCCAAAGTAGAAGCATGACCGGGAAGACCCCCTGACTTTGTTTTCTTTGGGTTGATGTAATGAATCCATTTTTCATTACCCGTCACGATGGGATGAAGAAAACCCTTCCTTTTTTGCCGCTGGAACAGTTGTTCACAGGCGGAAAAACAACGCTCAACGCCCCTTGGCTTCAAATCATAAGGAACCCAAGTTCCTTGTTTTTGAATCATTCCAAACGCATGCAATCGCTTGAAAATGGCTTGACGGGTAACTCCTAATGCTGAAGCAAGCTGTTCTTACGTTTGGCACGGATCCTCATCGAGCAATGCCTCCAATTCAGCGTCTTCGAAGGATTTTGGCCTTTCTTTAGGCGGACGGACGTCAACATCGAAATCACCGTCTTTGAAGCGACGGAACCAATCACGGCACGTTGTTTTTTGGAGCTCTCGATGCGCTTCAGCCGCCGTTTTCTTCGAAAGAAAGAAGAAAATCAACACTTCCCGCAAATGACGATTATTTGGCACAAAATCAGACATTTTCACACAACCAAAAGTATATGACGCCAAAACAAAAACACTAATATGTCAAAACAGTTTGTTTACAATATGTCTAAGCTCGGTTCATGACGTTTTGGATATGTCAAAATCAACCAGCCTTTACTGCTGGAGCCATCTTATGATTAGAGAACTTAGTTCCGCAGCTAATACCCCACCGAGACAATGGTAATCTGTCCGAGATAGAAAGACAATTTAATTATATCCTAAGCTCGTCAAGTGTAGTTATTGAGTAAGCCTGCGGCATATTCAAAGCTAAATTTGGAATTCTAGACAGCCTTAATTTAAAATAAAATACAAAATATAAAGTTTATTGTTTTGTCATGTGTGCTGCACAATTTTATTATTTTGGTTCAAGATATTACTGCCGGGCCACATTTACCAAACAGAAGAAGGAATGTAAGGGTGGCCGTGGTGGAGTGGTAACATCATCGCTTGTCACGCTGCAGGTTCACGGTTCGAACCCTGATGTCAATAATCATCTATTTATTTCGCATGAAATAAATAAAAAAAAGTCGATCAATTGCGAAAGCTTATGTCAACTCTACTGCGAAGGCATAACACTGGCAGTAGGGCGGTCATATGGCTAAAATGCAACTTGATTGTGATGATATCAGGACGGAAAAAAAATACTGTGAATCATAAGCAACGACAATAACAGCGAAACAAACAAAAATACTCCCCAGTTATCTGGACAGCCACCCTTGGAGTTCATTGAAACTTAACTACCACCTGAGTTTCAAACCAACTACACCAATCTGTCTCTTCCCCTTTCCACAAAAAACGCCCGTGTCCTAAAAATTAGTATACGGGTATTCATACCCCTTCAACACGCGCAAATTATAAAAAAAGCAATGCAGCAGGACATTTTAAAAGGGATCTTAACGCTAGTTTGTTAAACGCGTAAAAACGAAAAAAACATATATACTTATTGTTACTTTATTAAATAAAGAAACAAAATGTACACTCACTACATTTTTTGATAAACAAAGACATAAAAAAAAGTAAATAATTTATTTGATAAATAAAGGCATAACAAAACAAAATTAAACTATTCATTTGTACATTTCTCTGAGTTAAAAACTAATTATTCTCTTAGGCCGTTTGAGACTCCCTAAAGATCGCAACTTTATCTTTATTTTATTTTCAATTTGCATTTTGTCCCCCTCAAGATTTATGTAATCTTCATGGCCCTTTTTCTTTTTTTTCTAAAAATTCAAATTTTTCATTGACTTTTCTTTTTGCTTTTTTCTTTGGAACTGTTGAAGGTACTCCGACACAAGCATCATTTCCGTCTTCGTCGACTTTGAAATAATCTGCAATATTTACGATTGGTGGGCGTATGAAATGGTTTGCACCATAAACAGAATCGAATAATTCGAAATGCTCCCAACTTGCTACAGCTCTTCCTGTCTGCGAATTTCGTTTTTTTTATTCTCTTTTATGTTGTGAACAAATTAGTAAATTTTCTTATTATTTCTTCACAACTAAAGGGAAATTCTCGGCCTTTTCGTTGAATTCTTCTATGTACTATGTTCCATAATATTCTTTTTGAATTTTTACCATTCTGGAAAGAGGCTGCAAAGCGAATAGATATATGCAATTTTGTCCGTGTTCGATTCGAAGTCTCAGTTTCGCTTCATGCTTGGGTCGGAGTAGGAAACGGAGTGCTACAAATGAAAAGAAATTCACTTGAAAACACAATAAATAATAAGATAATAATAGTTAACTTACATTTCCCGAACATTTTCACTACATTCCGCTTCATTGCTCATTTTTTCGGCCATAATTGTTCAATGTCTTTTCGGATTTTCATCTGCACAACTGCAATGCAAATGACGTTTCTGAACATATGACTTTCGCAAAGTTTAAATTCGTGTTTGCGTTTTCGAACAAATGACTTTTGCAATTTGCGTTTAAGAACATTATGCAAAAGCATTATTGATGCAAATTCGAAAATGGCCTCAGTTGTCTGGCCGTCTGTCTGTCACAGCATCAAAACTTTTGTACCGTTAGAAATAGAAGAGTGAAATTTGGGCCAAAGTTGGGTTTAACTAATCCACAGAGAGATCAAGAGCACAATTTTCGAAAAGTTCAAAAGCAAAAAAAAAATTGTTTTAGAGTAAAAGTCAATAAAAATTATTTGTTCTCTATAAATACAATATAAATTCGAATGAAAAGCGACAATGGGCTGATTTTGAAAATATATAGTTCCGTTATTTTACTTTATCAGATTTCGAGAAAAATTGAAAGAACTGCCAAAAACTACAGTTCTCTGAAACTACTGGACTGAAAAATTTGGAAAAATTCTTGAGCAACCTTTGAGAAATTACAAGAAAACTATTTTGAATCCGCTACATATTCGTACGTCAGTTTTCCAAAACTGTGTACAAATGTGAGTGATAGAAAAATGGCATCTACATACCGTCCAATTTTTTTTTATATTTCTCATCTAAAAGGAAGTTATTCTGTTCGTGAAAAAGTTCGATCTGGATATTTTTATCAATCTTAGCGTTACTAAAATAGAGAAAAAAGTCGGTCTCGTGATTCTGTCCGTCTGTATATCCGAGGGCTGGGCGGATTTACTTCACCTTCATATCTTCGGTCTGCGGATTAATGCATAGAATTGAGATCAGAATTTTCATTCTAGCCTCAAAATTAACGGTACTTTACTTAGGACCAATTTTGCAAAACGCAATTTTCTCGAAAACGGCTCTAACGATTTCGATAAAAATTCATGTTTGGGGTAATACGGATGCAAAATTTTGCTATATGTATGGCAAAGGGGCTTCACATATTTTTGGGCTACTTGATTTAGTGCAGCTTTAATTCGATATTTTGATGATGCCATTTATACCATTTTGGTACGGAATACTAAAATGTATAATTGTAAAAAAAACAGTATAAACCTTTTTGTTTAATATCTACTAATGTTTTTACTAAAATACCTCCAGAACAGTCTGCACATGAAACACTTTCATAATTTGGTGAATTAGCGTTTTCGGTCTTGCCTTATACGTGCAATAAAGGGGATTTTTTTAATGATTTAGTAGAACTAGTAACGAAAATATAAGTCACGCGGCGAAAGAACTCCTATGAGAGCGGCTCAGTTAAAAAGAGAGCTTATACATAACCTAAACATATTTACATTGACCATTATATATTATTTACTTGATGTAAGCACTATATTGCGACATAGAGAGGTACGTAAAACTGCAACGGACTTAATTACAAATGTCATTACATTCAATTTCATTAAAGACCTTAAGCAATATCCGAAGAACTAAATTGCAGGCATATGTACATAATAGCGCTAACTAAAATGGGTGCCATAAAATTATTGTTGTACCTATGTTATAACAGTAAAAAGAGAGGAAGGAAATAAAAAAAACTCGAATTAATCGTTGCAACTTATAAGCTCAAGTCTGCGCACACTTCTGTATGTTTCTTTTTTCGCACCATCAAGGTTTCAATTACTGCTCAGGTAATTTCTTTTCGTTTAATTTTTCCTATTTTCTTCTTTAGCACTCATACATATCGAAAGACTCGATTTGGTATTAAATTGACATTAACAACCGGAAGGTGTTCATACTTTGTATGAGTTGAACGTGTGTGGTTGTGCCCTACGTTTCACATTTCGGAAGGAACAAATATTGGAAACAAATATTGGAAACATTCACTATCTATTTGGTTAAAATTAGACCGCTCGACATGGTAAGAATTATGGTAGCAGAATCAGCAATTGGTATAATAAAATTGTTACCATGATGTTGTAAATTCATGTCAGGATTCCTAGAGAGGTGGTGTGGTTTGTGATTTATTGATTAATGGCTTAGAATACTCAATGAGAAATGTGATTGTTGGGATTTTTGCCGGGAATTAGACTAGTCGAAAACATAGTTTTAGTGTGTGGATTAGTTTGATAGATGTATTTAAGAGAACGTGCTTGAAGGAAATGGGTGTAAAAAATTTACAGCGGCCGCCTTTTGAAGTTTTTACAAGTAATGGACTTTTACAGAAGGCATAATATTTAAAGCGTTAAATTTGTTGTTATTCATACGGCAGTGCTGTGAGTAATTGGCGGAAATAAGTAGTCATACTACGCCCGATCTGATTCGGATGTCAATCAAAAATTTATCAACGGATATTTACTATGCATCGCACCGCAGAGGATGTCAGCGACGTTTATTTTTATAGTAGCAAATGTGTCGGTTTTATAAAATTTTTGGATGGCAAGATGACTGTTGAAAGTTTCGTGTGCATTCATCGGTACGTAGATGGACGTGAGCCAGGTGATAGATCAAACGACTAAACGTTAAATTAGGGATATACTCCAGGAGCAGTCAAAAGAAGTGTACAAATCAGAGTAAACTAACGAATAGGTTGAAAGCTTATCTAATGTACTTTACTTGCTTCACAAGAAAGTTGTATGTATGTATACATATGTATATCCTTAAATATGCCGGGCTGTGTTCATTCGTTTTTAATTTACACTCGCGAATGCAGCTTCTAAGACATAAAAAAATGCATTTGACTTACTTATATTCTGTCACCCCGTGGCACCGTGTTCGGTTTTCTGCAATTCGTTTCAGTTCTCTCCAACTCATTCCCAAAGATCTAGATTCTTCCTCAAATATTCTGCACCATGTTTGCTTAGGGCGATCCATTCTTCTACAGGATTGAGTAGGTAGATTCCACTCCATGATATACTGAGCAACGAAATTTTCTTCATGCCGTAAGGTGTGACTGGTCCACTGCCACTTCCTCCATCGCATGGTGACCTTTATCGGTTCCTGAACCTTTCTGGTATGCTAGCTACAGCTGTTCGTTCGAAAATCGAATTTGGTCAAACAAACCCCTAGTATGATACGTATACACCTATTCACGAAGGTTTACAATTAACGAGTGACAGCGGTGGTCACCTTGAAAGTACTACACCCGTATAGAAGTGCTGATTCCAAGTTGGAGCGAAACAGTCGTAGTTTTGTTTTAGTGCTATAAACATTACTTTTTTAGATATTGAATAGCATCCCGAAAGCAGCTTTTGTTTTCTCGACTCGATTCAGCTGCCCACATCCAGTTCGGTTCCACCTTCGACCGGGACCATACTTCGGTAAAGAAATTTGTCGACTTGCTCTACTTACTGTTCAGCAATATTTAGTTGAGCGTTGGAGTTTGAAAAGCTAAAGGCTTTTGTTTTGGCAGTATTTATCTTCAGCCCTACTCTGTTTGCCTCGGTTTCAAGATTGTGAACAGCAGAAAGATATCATCAGCGTAGTTTATATTTTTGTGTATAGGATGTCATTGTCCATTGAATCCCGCGATTTTCCAACAGAAATAGTAGTGGTGAAAGTATGCAACCCCGTCACAGACCGTTTTAGATTTCAAAGTCTTCTAACACCTTACCTTTGTGTAGAACGCGACAGTTAGCTCCTCAGTACGTTGCCTTTATTATACCTCAATTTTTTTTGGAATGCATCTCCTGAAATCCTAAAATCTCGATTTAAAAATTTAAGGCTTCACATTACTCTCCTTTATGGAATAAGAATAATATGGGATGTTATAGTTCCTGTATACACTGACAATTCTGGGATTTCCTAATCTCAGAGCTTTCCTATTCTATTGTTCATTCACACTTACTGGTAGGTCTCGTTTATGTAATGAGTATCAGGTGGGATGTTATGGTTCTATAGCTACTGGAAATTCTAGGATATCTCAGACCTTTCTTATTCCATTGTTCTGACAGACCTATTAGGCCTTTAGAACAAATTTAGTGGACAATGATATTTTAATAAATTTTTTGGATTATTTTTATCCATTCTGACAGAATTGACAACAGACGAAGCGTCCATGTCGTGAATGTAAAAAGAATAAATTCAATATAATTTTAACTACAATATTTAATACAATTGTATCTCTGTTGTAAACCAACCGCACAGTACACTTTAAGATGAGGAATTTAGTTTATTTGATTTCATTCACGTTGGATGTTTCTTCCACCAATTTGTTGCGGACGCGCTTCGTTAAGTTTTTATATAATTTTTTTTTTTTCCCAGAGCAGATACTGTCGATGTTTTATTTATTGAATTATTCAGTTGAGTTGAGTTTATCATCTCTTTCAACTCATTTGAATACATTTATCTAGTTGAGCTTAGATTGATATTTTGAGAGTTTATTTAAGAGTGCGCCATCCACCCTAGTGAATTACAAGTAAAATAAGCACTTGCAGAATTATTTGTTTAACACGGCCCCACGTCTTTAATTTTTGCAGCATCATTTCAGTATAAAGTTATGTCATGACACTGGAAATTAATTTAGTTGTGGTACCCACATGTTCCTTCAGCTCCTTCAATAATCAATATGGAGTACCCGGAAACTCCGGTTGAACACATTGCATTGGAGATCAGCAACGCGCATTGGTGCGATTACTCGTAAACATCACCAGAAAATAGGTCTCTTGTTGTCAAATGTCGGCAAATTATTTGCGTTTGTGTCCAAGTGGATTCAGCGTTTTGCGGCCTTATCGTCGGTTTTCCTATTTGTTGAACAGATTGAGATCCTTGCAAAGAGAAATGCGGCAGAAGTATATAATTCTGATACTTTTTTACAATCTCATTTAATCGTGGCTTAGATATCCATGCGCCCGGTACTATGCCCAACTTAGGATTATCACAATAAAAATATAAATAAATATTTTTTAGTTAACAGTTCATACAAGTCCTGGTCTAACTTCTATTCATGCTGTATGTGTAATATATTTTCGAATAAATGGAAAGGACAGTTATCGCACTATTTTCCGAAAAATCAGCACATGGGCCAATTCGAATGCAATATAAATAATCCAGAATAAGATAACTAGTTAATATTCCGTTTGAAGCACATCAATTGATGAGTGTGCAGTTTATAGTTATAAATAGAGGTGCAAGATGAGATTGTAATTCGATTTTAATTTGAATTAAATAAAGAGAATATATAATTTTATTTTAGTTTAGTAAGATAAACGATATCCGCGAAAAGTAAAATTGCAATTGAAACTGCATACACGATAAAGAGATTTTACCGCAGTAGGCCACTACAATAGAGAAAACCCTCTACGAAGCAGCCAAAAATAAAAAAAATACATATATATCTTCTAAAGTATACACATACAGTGTTGGTCAAAACTAAAGCAACTAATATACCTAAAATTTGTTTTAAGATTAAATCGTATTCATTAGGCAGAATGTTTTAGTATTTATTTTTTCCCAATATCTCTGAATATTATAGATTACTAAATAAAATGTATGAATAGTCTTCTGGTAAATTAAAAAAAATTAAAGCACAAAACTGAATATAAATCGATTTTCGGCTGGACAAAACTAAAGCAACTTATTCGTTCCTTCCTTCTAAAACAATTTTCTGTTACAGAGAGCAAAAAATAACCGTTGTCAAAAAATAACCATACAAAAAAAGATATAAACCATTAGCTGATGCCCGCGGCTTCAATCGCGTGGGTTTTGGATTTGTCGTTTATAAATTCTTTACGGGTTGAATTTCGGGAAATGCTGAAATACATGTTTTATTACTAGTGTTGTAGAGTACGAGTAGTTCTGCTAAGTTTCAATTAAATCCGACCGACAAAATATTTGTTCCTATACAAACTCTTACAGCCTCTTTTACCTCCTTAGGGGTCGAATTTTGAAGAATTCTTTCTGATTGGGTGTCTACGTCAAGAAACGCCAAATTTCATAATTCAAGCTGCACCGGTTTCGGCTCGGCAATGATGAATCATTCATCAGCATTTAGATTATAACTTGGAGAAATGGAAGTGCTTCAAAACGCTATTACACAGCTCACTGGAGTAGTGAATGTCCAACGTTCCAAAGTACAGTACGTGTCCTAGATCTATAATATTGAAAGTATATTGAAGGATTATGAGGTACTGAAGAAGAAGCCATACATAATTGCTTCAGTAAATCAAATATCAGCACCACCCAGATAGGAGCGACACAAGCCGCTACCTCCACCACCTCCACAGAGACTACCGCGATTGCCACAAATAAATATGGCACAGTAGAGTTACATACAAAATTACAGCTCCGAACCGACCCGGGAAATCTGACATTTAACAGCCCTACAATCAACATGGAATATTTAGAAACCATTCAGAAAACCATCCGTAGAAGTGACATAAACTTTACATGTAACACAGAAACACAGAACGCAGAAATACAAGGAGGACGCCCCGACTTTCGGCTCCGAGACAGACCCGGAGAAAGAACAGAAATCGAAATACATTTGATGATAAGGGACCTATCCGAACCTTAAATAAAGAACATATGTGACAAGGGAGGAATCAATTCTTAAATTTCTCGTTACCACAGGAGCCAATAAGAATTTTATAAGACCTAGACTAGCTGTCATCCGGAGGCGAGGTTGGTTGGTTTAAGAGGGTGAGCTTATGCTCTTCACTTAGGCCTCCATTGGGCCCGTTGTATTCCCCTCAACTATGCAACTGTAGGGAATAGTGCTGTGCTTTGGGAATTATGTGTTGAGAGGATTTAGGTATTGGGATCATGGGTAGTATCAAAGGGAAACTATATCGTATAGTGATCGGGGAATCGTAGTGTTCGTCTGGCGAACTCCAATATATCCCCGATTCCTTTCTTACTGAGGTGTGTAATATCCGGAATCCTTGGAGATCCCAGAATTTTCAGTACTAGCCTCACTGTAGCAGGCAGTGGCAGAGGAAGTGTTCTATATCTACCTCATCCTCCTCACAGTTGGCACAGATTGTTGTATCAGCTATCCCGAGTCTGAACGAATGTTTGTTGAGATTGATGTGCCCTGTTAAAAGTCCTTTTCATTGATTATTGTTTTAATAGTTGTCAGAGGGACCCCTATTGTATTATCCGGGTTCAGTTCTGTGTTGCCCGCTCCTTTCCTTGCTAGTTCGTCTGCTTTTTCGTTACCCGATACACCTTCGTGCCCCGGTATCCATGTAAGACGGACTCTATTGCGTCTGGCAAGTAATATTTCACATATTTCCAATCTGACTGTCAACCTGTTTGGACGTGTTTTTCTTTCTCTCCCGTCTCGTGAATTTTCACTTACCGATTCAACGCAGCATAATAATAATTCCCTGAAATTGACCTCTCAGTTTTTTTTTCTGTTTAAAGTGCTCGTCTTTGAAATTTTTGCATATTCCGTCGTTGTTCGTCGACCTCTTAGTGCGTTTACCTCGCTGTTTATTTTTGTTTATATTTTGCCCGCCTTAGCGTTTTTCCCATTTGCCGTCGTTGTTCGTCGACCTCTTAGTGCATTTACTCAAAGTGCTCATCTGTGCAAGTTTTAAACTGACCTATCACAACAATGGAAAAGCAATGTGGTAACGGAAATTGTGCCGAAACCAACAACGCTGAACTGGTGTCTTGTAGTGGCCTCTGTGGGAAATCGTTCCATTCCATTTGCACCGGCATCAGCAAAAGATCAGTTAGATATAAAAGAATTTTCAAACAACTATCTTTTTTTTGCGATGAGTGCAAACAAATTTCCCTATCTCACATCATGCTCGCTATTAAGTGCAACAGTGATTCGACAAACTCGCTTTTCAACCAAATTAAGCTTTCATCCAAGAAAATGCTGCAGCAACTGGCAAAGTTTGATGAAGTCATTAAGTGTGTTGACGACCTTAATAATGTTATCGAATGTGTTAGTGAACTGAACAAGTCTAAGTTCAAAAATATTGACATGCAACTTACGGAGCTCAACGAATCGACCTCTAAAAAATCCCGCGACGCGCTCACTAAATCCCACCTTAACGCAGAATTTGCTAAGGTCACCGGCCCTCTCTCCATCCTAGTTACTCAAATCGACGAACTTAAGCTATCCCTACGCAATTCAATTCATGCAAACGTGCAATTAATGAGTGAATCCCTGTCAAACCAGTCTGTTAAAATCGAATCTTTGGCTACTAATATGGCGGTTCACACGAAACGCGTAGAAGAGATCGAACTTTGCCTTAGATCTCTGAGAGACGAATCGGTGTCGACCAGGCTTGCTGTCATCGATATCGGAGAAGAATTGAAGTTCACTTCTAGCAAACTAGACTTAATCTCCTGCGACAAACAGCCTCCTAATAACAAGTCCCTGCAAGAAGAACTCTTTAATGCCCTTGATCTCGACGTTACAGCTGCTGTACCAGCTCCACTTTCCAGATATGTTTCACCCACATTATCTCCTGCCGCAACTTCCACTGAAGCTGCAACAGCAGATGTCGTTGCTGGCCGAGCAGATGTCGATTTGCTTCCCTTCGCTTGTGTCTTCTGCGAGTATTTCAGTTGCCTTCATAATTGCATAGACTTCTGCTTGGAACACCGATACAAATGGTTCTAGGTGAATAGCAAGTTCAATCGGTGGGTTAGCACTAAAGATGCCAGCCCCTGATTCCCCTGATATGTTAGAACCGTCTGTATGTACCGATATCCCATTGGAGTTTCTTGTCGTTCTTTCATACGTCCAATATTCTCTTCCGGGAAAATTGTTTCGAAGCTGTTGGAGAACGTATACTATTTTTCAACAACAGCACTGGGGCAATCGATGAGTGGTGTCATTACTCTTATCATTTCGGTGATTTTTCGATATCCCGTATTTGCACCATCGATGAAGTGGCCGATAGTTCTAAGCCGTGAGACTGAAATGCCGGCAATCTTCTTCGCTTCTAGGTGCACTGGTAGAATGTTTAGGATCGCTTTCATGGCCGCGGTTGGTGTTGAGGATTGTGCTCCTGTAATACCCAGGCAGACCATACGTTGCACCTTAGTTAGTAAGTCTCTTGCATATTTTTTGCTCATCACTGGCCACCATACAACCACACCCTGGAAGATGATAGGTTTTATTACGCATTCGTATATCCAGTGGACCTGTTTCGGTTTCAAGCCCCATGACTTCCCGCTGGCCCTCCTGCATATCCAATATGCTCTCTTGGCTTTGGTGACTCTTTCTTCCAGGTTCTTTTTCCAGATCAGTTTCCTGTCCAATATAATGCCCAGATACTTGAAGTTGTCGCGGAGTTGTAGTGATACTCCTCCGAGTTGTGGAATGTGAAAGTCACTAGGTTTGGTTTTCTTTGTAAAGAGAACCATTTCCGTTTTATTTGGATTTATTTTTAATCCACTCTCCTCAGCCCATTCTTTTATGATTCGAAGGGTGTTTTGCATAAGCTCTCCTATGATGTTCAGGTGCTTACCTCTTATCAGAACGGCGTATGCTACACATTTCGCACAGGTTCCATCCAGTGCTTTTAAAAGGTTGTCCATTGTGAGCACCCACAGAAAAGGAGATATTATCCCCCCCTGTGGTCCATTCCGGAGGCGAGGTACAAATCTGTAGGAAAATCTCTGGGAAATTTTTTGAGAGGTTAGGAAGCGACACCATTCTGGACTTTTTCGTTTTATCTAGCACTATCGGCGATGATATACTCAACATATTATAAGCTATCATAGATAGTAAGAACAACATCTTAGTAATCAGTCCAGGTCCACCAAAGTTAAATTAAAATTTTCCTAAAGTCTTGTTTCTCAAGGTGCACGGAAAAAAATACTGTGAATCATGAGGAACGACAAAAACAACACAAAGAAAGTCCCCAGTTATCTGGACGCTACCGTTGAAGTTTACAGAAACTTAATGCTATCTGAGTTTCAAACCATAACACTAAATCTTTCTTTCTCTCTCGCCCTCTCTCTTCTTCACAACGCCCGTGTCCTGGAATAGTATAAGAGTATTCATATCCTCTTTGGAGCGCGCAAATTATAAAAAAAGGCTTGGGCACTGGCAGAAGAAGTGAGGTATATCCTCGTGATCCTCTTCTTCACTGCAGCTTCTACATATCTTGTAATCGTTGAGTTTAGATTTCTTTGCGTGGTTTCTTAGAAGGTTGTGGCCAGCGTGCACAGTTATGAACATTAACAACTATTTTCTGTAATTTTTTAGAATTTTGTTGGTTCTGGCTTTGTCGTATTTTGGGCAAATTTTCCTTGATATATCACAGATGGTAAGAGAGTTCCATCTATTACTGTTGGCTTTCATTAGGATCACATGCTCAACTCGCTCTCTGAGCTTACAGATTGTAGGCTTTATCCATTAGAATGCTCGATTGTGGTCTATTGCATTTTATCCCTGCGACCAGGGACCCAGCAGCGAGTAATATTGTGATGTGACCCAAGAACCTTAAGTTATTCGCGACATTCGAATAATGAACTTTATTCATTATTTAACGTTCAGGGCAAACTGTCTTCAGGACAGCCGCAGATCCCCAACGATGGTGTTAAGTATTATACCGTTTCTTGGTCAATACTTGGACCTCTCTTGTGGACCATAATGCATGACAGAGTCCTGCGACTAAACGTCCATTCACAACTCAGCGACCTGCGAATACGAACGAATGAATATTCGCAAATTTCGACATTTCACTTGTCATTCGTTGTGTTTCTAAAAAATATAAGTGTACAATGGAAGTCATGCAACACATTCTACTAAGAAAAAAAAACAATTGTTTTTTGCATATTTATGGACGAAGAGACTTAAAAACCGTAAAGTCATACATGTGCACCCAATTAATCAGACAAATGATAAATTGCTGAATTTGCCTCAACTTCAAGAATTAATTTCTCATCAAATACCCAAACGTGAAATATTCATAAATATTATACATGTGCAACTTTAATGTTTGTTTTGTATTCTTACGTTCTTGTCAACAAATTCAAACATAACTATAATTATTCGAAATACTTAGAGCTCTGACCGACCATCAAGAACAAAACAAATGAATTGTGAGGTTAAACTCTCGCGAATGTGGATTGCGTTCCATATCTGTGGAATGTGAATAAAATTTGACAGTTCGCAAGAGGTATTCGTCTATTCGCGGAAAAATCAGCGAATTGTTAATTTCTTCACAGAAACTAATTAAAATTTAACTTGTTTCCTATTAATCCATAGATAAATTAAGCTCTGTTCTTTTGGAATAGTAAAATTGTGAATTGTGTGCTAAAAATGGTTTGTTCGCAGTTTGCCCATTAGCCGGTCGCTGAGCTGTGAATGGACCTTAACGCTGCCATAAGGAGTTAATCATCAGCTTTGCTGATGTCGCCGTAGTTACTGTAGCCAAACATATCCATGAAATAGAGTCTGCCACGGATGAAGCAGTCGCCAAGATCAAAAATTGGCTAGAGTCTGCCGGCCTAGGGCTAGTTGACCACAAGACCCAGGCTGGCCTAATAACCAGCCGTAAGACTATAGAATACGCAAATTTTTGGGTTAGAAACCAAACAATACCTAGGAGTAATGCTCGATAACAGGGTAAACTTCTAAACTTACGTCGAGTATTCAAGTAAAAAGAAGTCATATATACAGGCAGCGTTTTCTCATATGCTACCACACATCGGTGGGTCTGTGTACACTAGGAGAATCCTGCTATCCAGAGTGGTAAGGTCAATTCTTATATTTGCTGCCCTGATTTGGACGGGTGTATTCACAACGAAGGTAATAAGACGTAAGATCTCGTCTGCATGCAAGCTACGCGCAATCAGAACTATAACCGACTTCGGAACAATTTCCGACGAAACAGTCTGATCCCCATCTACATTTTCGCTAACGAGATGCAAAGAATTTACCTTAAACAAACAACGAACTGGCAAGTAGCCAGCGTTATCAGGAGGGTAAAATGGGAAGAAAAGGCACTATTTGTAGCACTATGGCAAGCCAAGGGCGTAAATACGGCAAAAGGCAGATGGACCCACAAGCTGATCTCCACCATCGAGGTCTGGAAAAAGGGAGCACGCAGGGACATTAACTACTACCGTATGCAGTTACGAATACTGTGGTCTTTTGGTCTTTTGAAAATATCGCCACAAAGGAAGACGCAGAGCATACAGTGTTCCACCGAAGGCGCTTCGCAAAGAGAAGAGTGAACTTGACAACCCCACAGCTTCTAATAAGTCATATGACGAGGACGACTGGCTGGAGACCTATTCATTTGCAACGAGGGCATAAAACGAGCTGAGAAGAGTCGAAAGGGCAAATGCGGATGATGTATCATAAATTGTTAACCAGCCCCGCGAAGTAATACCTAGCGGTAGTTCCGTGGGGAAAGTGGTAGAAGTGTGCAGGATTATGTATTATAGAAATGTGTGGATTATTATCTACTTAATACTCAGTCCTGGCATCGATTATTCGGGTTTGCGAATTGTGCATGCTGGTAGCCCGGGTTTTAGTATCTTTAGAAGATTACCACATCCATTGGGACATGAAAAAAAAATTTATTGGTTTCCCATTCTTTTCTAGTTGAGAAGTGCATGAGAACGGTTTTTCAAAGTCGAGGTAAGCTGACATAGTCACTGTTTAAGTCTTCACCTACGAGTTTCTTTAAAATCTGTGCATGTCCTTTGAGATTTGAGGTGCAGTTGTTTGATTAGCTGATCCTCAAGGAACTCCTGAAGTGAAATTCCTACATGTCTCATGATATAAACTTTATCTTAATTCAAAACAGGGAACTTTATTTCAGAACATCTTAGTAGCTACTGAACTAATTTTACAATTCTAGGTACTTTTATAAGTTAAGGTTATATATATAAATAAGGTTATATTGTTAAATTTGTTACCCCAAAGATTATAGATAGAGCCTCCTTTTCGATCTGGCTATAACCTTTTTGAGCCGCATCCAGTGTTTTCGAAGCAAACGCAATCGGTTTTTCTGTTCCATCTGGGAGAACGTGTGAAATAACTGCTCCAATGCCGTGCGAAGAAGCATCGGTGGCAAGGGTGATGGGTAAGTCATCTCGAAAATGGGTCAATCTTGAAACGTTAACAATTTTTTCTTCGAAAAGTTTAAAAGAGATTTGTTGGTCTTCTCCCCACTTGAAAATTTCACCTTTTGCTCTGAGATTGTTTAGCGGTGAAGCTATTTGAGCAAAGTTATCAATGAATTTGTTATAATAGTTGAGCTTACCAATAAAAGCTTCCAGATGCTTGAGGTCTTTTGGTTCAAGCAAATCACTAATGGCTTTGAGACGAGCCTCCGATGGACGTATACCTTTTTCGTCAATGATTCGGCCAAGGTATTCAACCTCAGAAGCTTTGTTGTCAGCTAACATTTTTTCCATCCATTCCTTTTGCGCTTTAAGCATCTCTCTCAACTCTGCCTCCATTTTACAATCCTCGTCGCCACTTGATATAAACTTCATCTTAATTCAAAACAGGGAACTTTATTTAGTAGCTAATGAACTAATTTTACAATTCTACTTATTTTTATAGGTTAAGGTTTGCGCGGGAAAAGAGATCTCAATTTCGCGACAAGAATATTTGACATTTTTCTAATGTGGTATTGACCGATATTGATATCTTATGTTAAACTGCATTTGTATGTGCATTTAATTTATGCTAGCTATACAGGGTGCATAATCTCACTATTTACAAATGCCAGTGCCTGAAACAATTTAAGGGTATTAATATCCCCTTTGGCGCTCAACATGCTATGGGTAGCATGTTGAGAATTGTTGGTGGTGCCTTTTTTTACTCATTTGTTGACAATAAGCTTCCAGTTAGAATTCCTGTCGAGTATAACTCCTCAGTAGTTCGCACTATGAGATATCTTTAAAGGTATTCCTTCATTAGCTGGTAGTTTGAATTGCTGTATAATTCTTTTATTAGTGAACAGCACAAGCTCGGTCTTCTGGGGATTGACTCAAATGCGCAATGCTTTGTCCACGTATTAAGTGCCTTTAATGTTTTTTTCAGCTCTCTAATGATGGTAAAAAATGTTCCTCTTACCAGCAGGAATATATTGTCTGCATAGACACCCTTGCTTTCCAATTTCAAAAGTATTTCGTTGACGACTACTACCCACAGCGTGGCGTGTGTCAGGAGGTAATTACCCTTAAATGGCTGCCACCTAGTTTTATAATACATTTATGTTCCTTTTGTTGAAAAAAACTCACGATCACATTGGTGAGAGTTTGGTCAACGTTGGAATTGCAGCAAGTGTGTGTTCCTTATCTCTTAACAACCTTTCTATTGTACTAACGACGTTGTGTAATGCCGGTTGTACACCTTTACCCTTCGTTTTTTGTGGGTGCGGTGGCTCAGTCGTTAAGTGGGCAATCACTGAGCGGGAGGTTCAAGGTTCGAATCCAAGAAAATAAATAAAAAAAAAGTTTTCTCTGTCCCACCTCTCACGAACGTCTGACAAAGATCTGAGAGTAAAAATTGTCAAATTCTCTCAATCGAAAAAAAAATTGCCCTTCAAAACGGCATAAAACTGTAGGTCCCAACATTCGTGTGGCGCACAGTACGAGTCGCTGCAAGAAGATAGGCCAGGCCCTGCATTGGGTTGTTAGCACCACAATAGTTTTATTATTATTAGTATACGCGTGTTGCGCTGTGGAGTCGTCGATATTCAATAGTTTCGCTAATGTTTTCAGAATGAAAGATGTTAAGCTTATAAGTCTAAAGTCTTTGTAGCTAGATTTGCCAGCTTTTGAGATAAACATTACTACTGTGGTCGCATTCTATTCTGCGAAAAAATAATCTCTTAAGGATCGGTGTAATTACGGCCTCTGTTTAATGCAGTATATTGGGAAATATTCATCATCTCCGGGAGATTTGAAGGGAGAGAATGTATCAATCGCCCTGTTTATTTTGTCTTTGGTTATAATCTCTTCTGGAACTGTCGATTCTGTTACTAGCCAAGCAATATCTACACTTGAACTGACACTTTGATCTGGGATACATCCCGGGAGTGTATATGTAACAGGAAGCTCAAGGTTTCTGTGCCGGACTCTGTCCAGAGCCCATTGATATCTTTAAGATACCCTGGTAAGGTGGGTTTTTTAGAAAGGATTTTCCTAAGTCTAGCTGACTCTGCATTATTTCCTATGTTATCACAGAACGCACTCCACGAAGTGGAGTGCACTGTTCACTGCACTCTTGAACTTCCTTTGACTGTCTTTGTAGAGGTCCCAGTCAATATAGGAATTAGTGGCCTTCGCCGTATTATAAATAGCTCTTGCTTTTCTTCTGACCTCGAAAAGATCTTTGGTCCGCCATGGTAGACATTTTTTGTTCTTTGTCGTCTGTAGAGGACAGGCCTTTTCGTACGCTTTCTTCAGGGTTTCACTTCACATTCCCGTGGTTGCGTCGATTTCATCAGGGATGCCTAGTGGTTGTTACTGCAATATCTCTACTTTACAGCAATACACCTATATAATAGTGGGACAACACTACCTATTTTTATGAGGAAGTGAAAATAGTGAAATTTGATATCCGCTGGAAATAAAGGAACTGATACGAGAAGAGAGAAAAGCACGCAAAATATGGCAACAATCCTCGCTCACCAGCATTAAACTCATTCGAACCACCTGTAATAAACTCAAAAAAGCGATCCGATATTTCAAAAATCTTGAGATTTCTACATACCTCGAAGGCGAAAGCGCAAAAGGAGACAGAGATAAGGCGAATTTATTTGCTAACTACGAGTACTTAGAAGAAATGTTTAGCCATTTGACGACACTTGACAACTGTAAAAAAGAAAGTGGGTCGTTGATCGAATATCGCCAGGCAACATTAAAAAAGGCCACTGGATATGATTTAATAACCGGCAGATCCTCAAGGAATTGCCAAAGAAAACTTATCGAACTCCTTTATCTTGTAAATGCTTCGTTTAAACTATTATACGTTCCAAGACAGTGGAAAGTCGCCGATAGTTCCAAATCCTTGGAAATCTAAAAAAAAATATGAAACAAAAAAATCCTGCAGGTAATATTGAAGGCATTTGAAAAACTCCTATTGAAGCACCTACCAAGTAGTCATTAAAGAAAATTGAATTCCTTCAATTCAGCTGTAGAATCAAGCATTCCAAAATTGACTAGGGTTATAGAGTAACCAGTAAATTTGAGAAAGTAATAGAAGGGAACCAATATGTTGTAGCATTTTTCTTAACGTATTTCAAGTCTTCGGCAAGGTATGACATGAAGGATTAAATTATATGCTAAGACAGGTTTTTCCAGAATAGACGTACAAAATTTTAGAATCCTACCTTCTGAACGTGTTAAACATGGAATCGAATACTAGGAATCTAAGGAAATCGCTGCTGAAGTTCTAGAAGGAAGTATTCTTGGTCCGGTTGTGTCTTACTCTACACTTGAAACATACTTCAAAGAGCACGCACCGTCTAGCCACGTTCGCAGATGCAACGGTTATATTGGCGACGGAAAGTTCAGTCGAGTCAGCAACAGAAAAGCTCCTGGACAAAATTTGCGAATGTACAAAGATTTGGGGCATTGTTCTTAAAGAGACTAAATCAGCACATGTTAACTTTACTTCAAGAAAAATAAACAGCGTTCCCATTTTCATTAATTCGTTACAGATACCATATGATAACGAGCCAAAATATCGCACATTAAAAAGCGACGAGCTCGAAAATAGATTTAGAATAATATATTGGCTACTTTGAAGACATCCCAAACTAAACATATACGTATAAGAAACTTCTTTTATATAAACAAGTGCTGAAACCTATATGGACGTATGGTAAACAACTTTGGAGTTGTACTAAACTTAGCAATACAAATACACTACAATCTTTCCAAAACAAATTGCTAAGAGCAATCGTAAATGCTCCATGGTGTATTAGGAAGAATGATACAGAGAAACTTAGGAATAGCTATCGTCGTAGACGAAATAACAAACTTTGCTCCCAAGCTCCTTGTTCATCTTCATGGTCATCGCAACAACGCCATACTCCAAATTCTGGACTTGACAAATCTTGTACACCGACTAAAAAGAACGAAACCGTTCGATTTAGCGCCATAAGGAGTAGCCGCATGTAATGGCGGCATCAGCAGGTCCTTTTGCTGAAAAGCTACCTTCGTAGCGCGAATATTTTTTGGAACTTAAACTACTAGATAAGGTAACTTAGTTGTAGTCAACAAGTAGAAGGGAGGTGTTTTTATTGAGTGAAAATATTACACTACTATGAACACGTGCTACCGATACTCGTAGTGTCTATGAAGATTTTCTGTTACCCACGTAACATAAAAATACCTGGATCATTGAACCCTAATTTCAGCAAGACGTCCTTTACATGAAGAGTGAAGATAACATTCCCTCTTAAGGGTTCCATTCAAACCAAGTTCTCGCTTGGCCAATTCTTATTACTGAGGCCTATAAAAGTAGTTGCAGAGTACCGGTTCTGTGTATTTTCAGGTATGAATGCCTCGAAGGTATTTCAGTGGATATGCCTTCGAGGTACACATTTTGGACTTATGGATGTCTACCGAGTGTGTTAAATAAACAAAAATACTAAGTTGGTGGGTAATTTAAATTTTTTATTTTTTTTTATAATCTGCGCGCTCCGAAGGGAGTATTAATACCCTTTAATTGTTTCTTTAATACCCTTTAATTGTTTCAAAAGGGGGAACAGGAACAGAGGAGGTACCTATGCACGTTGGCTTTGAATGTTTGAAGGTTGTAGTGATGGGGAAATACAGAGCTTGATAGATCGTTCCACATTCGTGTTGTTCGGCTTATAAATGAATCCCTATATTTGACAGTACGACCGAAGTTTGGCTTTAGGGTAAACTGATAGGCATTCGAAGCATGTCGCGTATTGCGGATGAAATTTTGAAGGGTAGGAATGCAACTGGCTATTTCGCTGGAGCATTTTTTGTGGAAAAAACGATAAAACAAGGAGAGACAGGAGACATTTCTCCGATATTCTAATGAATGAATGGAATTCACAATGTCTCTATCACCTATAAGTTTTAACGATTTTGTACCCTATAAAGAATGTGCAAAACGGTCTTGGGTGCACCAGACCAGATATGGGCGTTATATTCTAGCTTAGGGCGGATGAATGCCTTATAAATTGAGGCCAGATCAGACGGGGTAAAATATTTCTTGCACCGTTTAAGGAATCCTAGACATTTTGCAGCATTTTTGGCGACCTCGAATATATGATCATTCCATCAAAGATGGTTATTAATACCCATACAGAGGATGGCAAGTCTTTCGGTTTCAATGATGCAACTACCATCCATGGATAATGGTTCGGGGTTTTGGTTTCGCTTGAGAGACAGAAGACAGCATTGTGTTTTGGAAGCATTAAATTCCACTCTGTTGGTTGAACCCCATTTAATTATGCTGTCCAGGTCGGAATTTAATGTGTTTAACACACGTTGCCGTTCCCCTTCTACGGCCGAAGAGCAAGGACGTATGTTAGGGAACGAATATGAAAAACTGAGGGTACTGTCATCATCGAAGGAATGGATTGGATTAGAAGTTGCAGACAAGAGATCATTTGTAAAAATAAGAAAGAGAGTCGGCGACAAAGCAGAGCCTTGGGGAACACCAGCATTTATTTGGTGAATTGCAGACTTGAAGCCATCCAAAACAACTTGTATTGTACGCCCCGAAAGGTAATTTCTATTCCATTGAAGAAGAGACTCATCGATGTCATATGCACGCATTTTCGACAAAAGAGCCTGATGCCAAACTCTGTGCCTTTGAAATATCAAGCGCAACCATCTTAGTTTCGCCGAAGTAATGGAGAGATTGGTTCCACTTCTCGGTGAGATATGCCATCAAATCACCAGTGGACCTGTTGCTACGGAAACCATACTGCCGGTCATTAAGGAGTTTTGGTGAATCAAGATATTTCATAAGCTGACGATTTATCAGCGTTTCCATGACCTTGAAAAGAAGGGACGTAAGTGCAATGGGTCGGTAATTGGACGGGGAGGAAGATTCGCCTTTTTTGGGGACGGGCTGGACAAATGCTGTTTTCCATCTTGATTGTGTGGCTTAGCTCACCTATCTAGGGTATGAGTATGATGTTAAGGCAGTCTCAATGCTTGGTACATTGCAATATTTTTTTCATTACATTTAAATAATCTGAATCGGTCTCAGTACTCATAATGAAATTTCGGTAAATTTAATCTCGTCTGGAATTTGTAGCAAACCGCGTCTGATACATCACCCCCCAGTTCGGCGACCAACTCTTGTATTTATGTATACATTGACCCTTTTCGAACTTTATTGAAAATGCTTCTGCAATTGAATTTAGTACTTGGAACGTTATCCTAGCACTATTGAAAAATGTAATTGAAGGTAAATTAACCTTTATAACATTCATACCAGTTGCCATAAGTTCATTTATCTTTAAGTCTTGATTAAAATTTTGGAGCGAATAGGTTCAAATTCTAAACTCCCGTGAATATTTTCTTTTTTTCACTACACAAAGCCTGTATGCATTTAAAGAAATTCTTTCCAATTTCTTGACTTATAAAGTGATCCCAATAGATAAATGCAAAACGCCAAAAAATTACCCAAAAACCAACAGTATGCGTCAATCTCATTTATTTCCATAAACTACTATAGTCCATTGGCTGAAAATAAAAATTGCAGCAATTTATCTTATTCGCCGATCGTTTCTTTCATAACCGAAACGAAAGTGAACTCCATTAACTTACTTTCCAAAAATAAGGGATCATTTTTGCAGCTACTGCCAAGTTGCTGATCATTGTATTTCGGACCAAAGTTGGTAACACGCCATAAATTATTATTTCCTGGTACAAAACAAATATCTCCAATGAATTGGCATAACCTCCGACTTGAAAAACCCCCGAAAAAGAAGGTGACTGGTTGACTCACTGAACCATTGACCATAAAGTCACTTACTCTTGAAAAGAGAGAAGATAGAAATCTGTCTTTGCGTTAGTTGCTTATTTGTCGGTGTGCGAAAGGAGTTGACTGGTAAGAAACAAACGAAAATGAAAGTGCTACTTAAGTTCCGGTATCATTATTTAATATGTCCAATGATCCTTATCCATTCTTGATTGGTTTGGTTTCTTTGTACCGAATTCGTTTATAAATTTCGTTCTGGAGGCAAAACTTTGAGAAATGTTCGCTTGCCAATTTGTGGTTTCTACTGAATTCAAACGGAGGTAAAAGACAGAAATTATGTTTTATGGTTAAATGAGTTTCTTGAAAGTGGGGCGTGTTTTCCTTTTTTGCAGCAACAGTGCATAGATTAATTGCTTGTGATGAAAACAGAATTATATTAAAATAAGAAAAATAAGTCGGTAAATTGCAAAGAAGTTTGTGGGTCAGTGTGTTGCGGAACGGAAGGTGGTGCAAGAAAATTGTTTTGGAAAGACAAGTCGTGTTTGATGGAAAACAAACTTCAAGCGGCCCTTACACGGTCAATTGATTTAAATCAATCAAGGTGTATGTGTGGATTGACGCTACCCCTTACACAGTTCAATCGATTGACGTCAAATTTATTTTTTGTGAATTTTCGTGGTGTACGGATGTGCGATGTATTGTTTATATTGCCCTGGTACTTTGCATAAAGAGGAAAAAGAAACAAATGTCGAAAAAAAAGAGATTTTGGAGTAGTTAAGAAAAAAAAAAATCAGTTCACACATGAAAATGTTTTGAATGAATTGAAAATATCTGCACGAGGCGATTATAAAAATTTTATGAGAATTAGCTTAAAATAATTTCTCCTTTTATTAAGAAAAAAGATACATTCATGCGTGAATTGATTTCCGTAAACCAGCGGTTTTCTACAACGTTGCGATATCTTGCCACAGGGAATTCATTTGAGGATTTGAAATTTACAACCGCAATATGCTCGCTCTTCATCATCCCTCAATTTTCCGCTAGCGCCAGGCATGTTTCCTCTTCCGCGGCACAACACATAATGAAGTAGTTATGTCAATCCAACCCTTACACACATCAAATAGCATGACGCTGGTCATGCAAAATCAAAAATGTTTTGATTTTCGTCAATCAGACTTCGCCTAATGTGTGTGACGCATACAGATACATTTTCACAAACCCATGTAAGTGATTGATGTTAATCGATTGACCGTGTAGGGGCCACTTCATGTCTATTCTGATTCAAATGAGTTTTTATCATATCAAAACTGTTATATCCTTAACTCGTCTTGCCTTAAAGAGGCTGACAAATCCTGTAGTACTCGTATGCACATCTAATTAAGATGTACAACAGTAATCTTCTAGTACTCGTATTTTCTTTTTTGCATACAAAACCATCATAGCTCCACTAAAAATAACAATGGCATATCTTAGCATCATTCCATTTAATAATCCAAGTCTATTCACTCACCTATGCTGCTACCAGACTCTTGATTCTGTCTGTATGCACAAAAACTTTAGTAATTTTCTTCGTAGTGAGCTATAATCTACGTATATATTCAATAATTATTGCACCAACTACCTCATAAATTTGCATAAAACCGCCAAATAAAGTAATAGAAATGAGAACAGGTTCCCAAATCGAATTTTTTAGAGCGTGAGTTCGGTGGTTCATTCTTTGCACGGAACTGTGTCCTAAAGCATTACCAAGCGGATGTAACAAATTCGTTACCCTGTTGTTACATTTTTGTTTGCCTGCTTGTAATTTTATTGTTGTGTTGAATATGCGAACAAATTCATTGTTGAATTCGTGATCTATTGCCACGGATCGCAGAATTTTTTTTTGCAAATTATATTATTTCGAGTTATGTGTGAATTGTCTTGGGTGGAGAAGTGGAAACGAAGTCTTTTGTTAGTGATTTGATCGAGATTTTAAAATTCTTAATTTTCCAAACACCCGCGATCCATGAGTATGTCTGATTTGTTGATATAAAATTCTCCTCGCCTACGATGATGTTACTCTGGCGGCATCGAAAGTCATTCTTGTCCATTCTGCAATATGCAATAATAAAGTCTACTTAAAATGCACTATAATAATTGGAGCCACCCCAAAATAAAGACAACTCTCATCTTAGGTTAGGTTAGGTAGATGGGTGCCTTGTGACAAATAGAGTCACTGCTCACTTAGACTCACGTGAACTCCAACGGCACAATGACCAGTAGTTATTCCAGAAACGACCCGTGTATTATAACGACTAAGTTTCACCAGAGAAGTTGATCTCTTCTTGCTAAAGGCCGGCCATAGCGCCCTGGCCTTTGCGCATGTTTCCAGATGAATCCTGTTTGCTCGATCGGTGGTTTCAATTTATATTTTCTTCCGTAGGGAACTGATTGGGGTTACTATAAAAGGGACGGCCCGCCGACCCTTTCTTAGCAAGCTCGTCAGACCTTTCATTTCCTTCGATATTCATATGCCCTGGAACCCAGCAGAGGGTCACCGCATTGGCTCTGGATATTCCATTTAAGACTGATTTGTAGGTCCTCACAGGCCTTGATCTAATTACAGCAAAGTCCAGAGCCTTAATGGCTGCCTGGCTGTCTATATAGACAGTTATCGTTTTACCAACGATATTACTCTCGCGTATAATTTTCGCAGCCTGTATGACGCTGTGATTTCGGCCTGAAAGACGCTGCAGTCGTCGCTAATTCTAAATGAGTTGTTTATTTATTATTTATTCCTAGGGCCTCACAATAAACTCCGGCTCCCGTGCCAACGTCCATCATAGAACCGTCGAACGCCAGTTCCTTTTTCTTCATGGTTCTCAGGTTCCTCCAGTGCATTATGTCAGGAATTCTTATATTAAATCTCCTTTCAAATGCTAGCGTAGGGGTCATGAAATCAGTTTCTGCCGATCTGCTGGTAGTTCCCCATCGGGATAAAATGGAGGCATGGCCGTAAAGGCTCGATGACCACAATCGGCCTTCTCTCAGTCTTACTGCGGTTTTAGCCGCCAGACTGCTACAGTATATATCAAGCGGAATGAAACTGAGCGTGGTTTCCATCGCCGCTGTAGGTGTTGTTCTTATTGACCCCATGACTCCGATACACGCTGCCCTCTGGATTTTGGTGATGTTTGAAAGCTGATATTGCTTCTCAAGAGCCATCCACCAGACCATATGTGAGAATGGGTCTTACGACCGCTGTGTATATCCAGTACACCACAGCTAGTTTGAAGCCCCACGTGTTGCTGAATACCTTTTTGCAAGAATAGAAAGCTACGCTAGCATTTTTGATGCGTTCGGTAGTGTTATCCTTCCAGTTCAGTTTGGAATCTAAAATTACGCCCAGATATCGAGCTGAACTTGAGGTACTTAGTTCAATACCACCGATGTTTGGGTAGGTTTGAAGGTAGGAATTGATCTCTTCTTAGTGAAAATAACTACCTCCGTCTTTGAGGGGTTCACTCCCAGCCCTTTGCTGCTGACCCAATTATTCAATAGTTGTAGTGCAAGATTGAATCTTTCGCTTATGACTGGAGGGAATTTTCCCCAAACCAGGATGACCACATTATCAAGATCTCATCCATTACGAGGAGCCATATTAAAGGAGATAGAACTCCATCTTGGGGGTTTCCTCTGCAGACCCTTCTCCGGATGGTTACATCTCTATCATCTAAAGACACTCCGCCAACTTTAAATTTCTAAACGTTTAATTTGAAGACAAGATGAAAGTCACTTTCGTATTGGTATATAAATTGCTTACCGGTCTAACGAATTTTGGGGTTCGAGATTAAACTCCTGCGACTAGGTATGATCATGCATAATTTTCTAATCGGTTAGTTCATAAATCTAGTAGTGACAACTGTAGCAAATATTTAATGAGCATCTTGTCTTGATAAAATGGGGAAAAATAAAACGTTTCTCTTTAAGATATTTAGATTTTGATCAATCAATTCGCAACCGAAACGTTGCTACGATAAGCTTGAGCCTTAACATTACTTCTTTCTGCAAATTAAAAGAACTTTCTCAAATATGTATATTGATTCATTTTACTTTGATTTGGATACCAAAAGGCTGTCTTCTTCCTTTCTAGATAAATTAAGAAGAAGTCTGGTTTACACCGTCTTTTTGTTGTCAATGTAAGAAACTCTCCACTGGAGCACTCATACTCAATACGTTCCGGTCTTACACAGCCATTCGTGCTGTGCGTCAAGCAAATAGAAGGGGACCTACAGTTTTTCTATTGATAAGTTTTCCATAACAATTTTTACTCCCAGATATTTGCTTGATATTTTCTGGAACTTGAACGCACTTGACCACTGAGCTAAGGCGCCTATGAAATTGTTATTTTTGAATGTGTTTCATTAACAAAGAGCTTGGGCAACCAGGTCAGCCCCAAAAATCTCCCACTTGATACAGGTATAAGTAGGACAATTACAGCTGAAGTATTCAGCAGTATTGTTACTCTCTCCAGAAACATCGCAGATGGTGGTGTAGTGGATTGTAAGAACGCCAGTAAGTAGTTATTTCTGCTGAAAGACCCCAATAATGCCACGGATTTTATTTACAGTCGTAATTAAATCTACCTGTAGCCTGCAGAGTCATGCCAGCTACAGTTGTATTCATAGGAAATCTATTCGACAATGGAAGCCTTAACTGAGAATGTAGTAAAATCCAATGCAGATTCAATAACAATAACTGAAAATTATTAAAATTGAATTTCAGCCATAACCTCCCATGTACATAGGTGGCCTAATACGTACAAATCTGATGAAGTTATTTTTTTTTAATTTAAAAATAACAGCATTTTACAAATGCGTCAGTATAGAACAACACTTTATCGAGCGATATAAATCAATCAAAGGTAGTCGCAATAATTACTGATGATCGAGCAATGTTAAAATAGATTGGCCGCAATAAATTACTCATGTAAATTCACTTTAAGGCTCCAACTTATGAAACTCTAATTTCTGCTTAGCGATATAGAGTGCTTTCTTGCTTACACAACACCCTCAAGAGAAGGGAGGAATGTACTATTATGACATTGAATGGCTTTAGTTGGTTCTTCCATCATAAGTATTCAAATGAAATCTATAGTTGTGTCGCATTAGTCCGTCAATTCAATCGCAATATGCATGCAGCATCTTCCGCACACCCTTATATCATATAGCTCGCTTTCGACCGAACACTGAAATTCAGAAAATCATTTTTCAACCACTCAACGCAAATGTGGAATGACTTGCCTCTTCAATATTTCCAGAAACCTATAATTTACAGGGATTCAAAATTAACTCTCTCTCTTCCCTTTTCTATCCATTTTTAGCTTTCCCCTATACTATACATAATCTTAAGTGTTTCAATTGAATTCTCATTGTTACAAGCGATTTGTTTCACACAACTACTACAAGAGAACCCTATTTATTAACCTTCGCTCAACAAACCTTCGTATACGAAGTCTCCCTAGCTTGTCGGACTTGTGCACTATTGCAACCACGAAATTATCCTAAATCATTAAAAAAAAAAGGGTTTATAGATTGTTGTCACACTCCTAGCTCGCTGAACTCTTCATGTATTGAATTATACAACATTTTCCGGCAGATTCAATTATTGGATCAGGTCCGCTAGAGCAGTGATAAAATGGTATTGGTTCCTTTACCCGGCTTATTTTCTATCCTAAATGTTCTTCCCTTGCTGTGGGATAAAGTAAAAATTATGTTTTGCATGTCGGGTAGTTTTCTTTGGTCACCTACAGGGATATCTGTCTTACTCACACCAATTCTTTTCCATCTCCATTGTTTTCACTTATGTACTCGTATTTGTAGTATTTATGCAATAGCTGCATTCATTCCAATACTAATAAATTCCACTTTGCGATCGTTTAAAATATTAAAACCACTAAATGCCTCCCCAACTATCAATAATAATCACGGCACCACAGCTACCGACCATCGAAACCTCAAAACTTATTACATCAAAAGAAAGTAAATTTGATTGTTGTTGAATACATAATACTAAGCCATACACAGTAAAACAACAACACCGCACAGAGCCACTCTAGAGTTTGGTGTGAATGCAAACCCGGTTAAACTTTCATTCACCGAGGCTATTCTACTCGACCCCCCAAAAAAATAAAAAAAATAAAATAAACGAGACCTCCATTTAAAAATACATAAAAATCGTTACTATTGCTATGTTACTTACTCCCTGTTTGGGTCAAACATACAATCATACGAGTATGTGTTAATTTCCACTTTCATAGTACAAGCCCATGTCAGTCGTTAAAATTCACAGCAATATTTCCGCATAATTTCTGCCTGGCTTAATTGAAAATACTCATTTTGGTACGGAAATAGACTTATTGTCGCGGTCACTCTGGTAGTCGTATCTTAAAACAAAAGAAAGTGAACTCATGCCCGAAATTTTGTTTTAATGGTTTTGGGAGTTTTTCGTAAAAGCCTCGCCGACGGTAATGAATATGAATACACTGAACGATTGTTATTAATTACCAAAACGACGGGCTTCTGTCAGATGATTTCGTTCTATGGCATTTTAATTGAGTAAAAACTTAACAGATACAGATATACCTTTGCCCGGAAGGCATTTGTGAAGGTTCGATTTGTATAATTGGAATGTTAAAACATTTTTGACGAATGAAATGTACTGAAACTGTTCAGCTTTTCGTGCGGTTTTGAAAATGAAAGTGAATTTTGGTAGAAAGAGAAGTGGAAGGGAAGGAAAAGCGTTTAAAGCTGAAAAAACAATTAATCACTTGCCGTACACAACTCATACGTCACACAGTCCAACTCGGAGGCAAATTATAACCATCTAATGGTGCACAATGCCAAGGTTGAAGGTTTAGTGACTTTTCTGAGTGATTGTGTAATTGTGCAATTTTTAGTAAATTTAGCGGAGGCCGTACTAAAGAATTGGATTCGAAATTTTTTTTTTAAATGTCATGTACGTTTACTCGTACGTATATATATACATAGAAAACTTAATATGTAAGCCTTGTCATCATCATACATAATTTTAATTGCGATAATCTGTTTGGTATTCTGGCTAGATCAGTGGGATGGTATTTTTCTTAAACTTAACACCATTATGCAGAGTTGGACAAAAATCTTTTTTTTTTGTAGAAACCACAACATCTGAAAATAAATGTTATATATAATAGATTGGATGTATGCAGAAGTAGAAGGGGCCCATGTAGACAACTTTTGCGTCCTTGAAGCTATTGCATGCTATACCCAAAGGTAATATACTCGTATTAGCTTCATAAATGTTCAAACCTTTCATGAATCAATGGCCATTGTTCTTGTTGACGTACTCTATTCGTAACGTCTTTCGGCATAACATAACCTCATAAATTTTAAAAGTGCTATCAAGGTTGTCATTTGATTGTCCAATTACTTGACACGTAGCTGCGAAGGTCGAGTTAAATAGTTGTCGATAGTCAATGAACTCCCCATTCGTGGGGCGTTTCTGCCTGAAACACAATAAAGCAGCTGGTCATCCTTCCTAAAGATTGTAACTTCAGTTTAGTTACCTACCATGTGAAATATCGGAAATTATTCCATATGAGTTTGAAGTGTCTACTAGGCAGAAATATCTGCAATAAAGAAACCGGCGGGGTCTATAGTATAAGAGAGCAGCCTCTTTAAATGGAAAATAGACGTAGCTATCTTGATATAGTCAAGTTGCACTGAAATCTGTAGGATTAAATACAATTAAACTAAAGATATTTATGAAATGTTGCAACGTACTGGATGTCATTAGCCATGAGTATGGATCCCTGAGCATAGTTATGTAAAAAAAAAGACAACATATTGGAATTGCCGAATCTGGGGTTAGGTATATCAGAAAAGCTTTCAGCTCTATGTTACCACCTAATGTTTACCTAATTATGGTTGGGGAGTTTAGCATAATTATCACTAAATACTGTATATATATAATAGTATACCAGCTGACCCTCCCGGCTTCACTCGTGTGTTTCGAAAGTACATAGTATGAATAAGTAGATGTGAATATACATACACCAATTCATCATTGGATAAAGCAGATGACTTTAGTGTTAACCAGAATGCACCACGAGGAGGTCTGTGTAGCATTCCGCACCCATAGCGCAACAATTTGCTTTTTACCAAATACAACGTTATCATAATTTGTTTACTACCTACTTTTACTGCTTTTCAATTTACTTAAGCCACAGCACTAATTGGTTTTTCCTCCCCGTTGTCCCAATTTATTACTAAAGTACTACCTTATTGCCAATGCTTCAATGCAACAATAACACGAAAAAGCCAAAATCTCGGATTCAAATCTTATAATTCACTTTATCGTAACACTCGTCAAAATGTAACTGTACTTACTTACTTAATATGGCGCTACAATCCGGGGTGAACCTGGGCCTCAACCAACAATCGTCTCCAGCCAGCTCGATGTTTAGCTAGCTTCCTCCAGTTTCGCACGCTAAGTTGGTTGAGGTCCCGTCCCACTTGAGTGCGCCACCTGAGTCGCGGTCTTCCTCTACTGCGCCGTCCCTCGGGAATGGATTCGAAGGTGCTTTATTAAGCAATTGCCTTCTATGGGCTAGAAGCAGCGGTTGACAAAGTTGTCTACGGTAACGCTCTGCCCGAGACGTGGATGTTGGTTGTCCTTTCTTGTTTACTTGGTGTTGCCTTCATAAGTTTAACCCATCTTCGCCTCTTCCCCCTCAACACCCAGGAAAGCGCCAATCACATCACGCTGCGTTCTTCCAATTACTCGTATGTCAATTTCGTCGGCGTATGTGAGTAATTGGACGAATATTTTTTTCAAGAACGATATTAAAGAAATCGCATGACAGCACGTCGCCTTGTCTGAATCCTTTTTTGACATCAAAGGTCTCGGTGAGGTCTTCATCGACCTTAATCGAGGACCGTGCATTCTCCATCGTCATCCTGCACAAACGGATGAGTTTGGCAGGGATCTCAAAACTAAACATTGCTCTACGAGGGTGGGTCAATAAGTCCCTGAAAGTTAACACAAATTGTGTCGTCACCTTAAATTTTTGTTTGTCAAGAATCATCTTTCAAAAGAACGCACCTAAATTCTCAGACAGATCTGTCAAATAGTTTTGTTGTGGCAGCCATTTTATATAGATGCCTACTAGCATTTTCGTTAAAATGGAAAAATGTGAATTTCGAGTGCTCATTAAACACTATTTTTTGCGAGAAAAAAACTATCACGCAAACCAAACAAAAGCTTGACAAATATTATGGGGACTCTTCACCATCGATTGGAACCATCCACCACTGGTTTACTCAATTTCGGTGCGGTCGTTCAAACACAAGCGACGCCGAATGTTCTGGTCGTCCAATTGAGGTCACCACACAAGAAATGGTCGACAAAATCCATGGTTTGAAAATGGACGATCGGCGAGTGAAAGTGCGCGAGCTTGAAGAGGCCACAGGCTTATCACATGGTTCAGTGATTTAGATTTTACATAAATATTTGGACATGAAAAAGCTTTCCGCAAGATGGGTGCCGCGTTTGCTCACAATCGACAATAAACGCATTCGTTTGACAACTTCAAAGGTGTGTTTGGCGATGTTCCAGAAAAATTCGGTTGAGTTTTTGTGCCGTTTCGTAACCGCGGGTGAAACCTGGATTCACCACAATACACCAGAAACCAAGGAACAGTCAAAACAATGGACTTCTCCTGGTGAATAGAAGCCGAAGAAGGTCAAGGTGGGTTTGTCAGCAAACAAGGTCATGGCGACAGTTTTTTGGGATGCGCGCGGTGTTATTCACATCGATTACCTTGAAAAGGGTAAAACAATCACCGGCGCATATTACGCAGAGCTGCTGGATCGATTCCAAGCCGATTTGAAGCAAAAACGGCCGCATTTGGCGAAGAAAAAAGTTCTTTTTCACCAGGACAACGCACCGGCGCACAAGTCCGCAGTCGCAATGGCAAAATTGCATGAGTTAGGCTACGAATTCCTCCCTCATCTAGCATATTCCCCAGATTTAGCCCCTGCGACTATTTCTAGTTTCCAAACATGAAGAAATGGCTCGGAGGTAAGAGATTTGGGTCGAATGAAGAGGTCATTGCTGAAACAAACGCTTATTTTGAGGGGCTCGAGAAATCGTATTATTTGGAGGGCATCAACAAATTGGAGATATATAGTTCGTCTCTATAAATGCTGTCATACGCGGCCGTAAAATTGATGAAAAGGTGGTGGGTATCGATTTGAAGCTCCTGGGTTTTTTCCTAGATTTGCCGTAGTGTGAATAATTGGTCGATGGTGGACTTTCCTGGCCTAAAGCTACACTGATATGGACCAATCATATTGTTGACGAACGGCTTCAGGTGTTCACACAACATGGCAAATAAGATTTTATAGGTTATGTTAAGGAGACTGATGCCTCTGTAGTTGGCGCAGTTCAGAGGGTCTCCTTTTTTAAGGATCGGGTAAACAATACTGAGGTTCCATTCATCGGGCATACTTTCATCCGACCATATTTTACAGATGAGTTAGTGCATGCTTTGAACAGTTCGGCAGCTAGGCCATCAGCTTTAACAGCTTTGTTGGACTTAAGTTTAGATATGGCTATCTTCACTTCATCTAGATCGGATGGAATCAATGGTTCATTCTGCTGAAGGTGTTGTATGCAACCACTTTTTCAATAAACTTATTGAAAGAATGTGTTAAATGCTGAATACTCAAATGTTTGAAAATGTCACTTAGGCCCTTCAGCGCTTCAACTATATCATAGAACGAGATAGAATATTATTTTAAATCGGCAGCAATGTGCGAATTCAGCAATTTGCGAGTTTATGGAGTTCATACAAGGTAACTATTACCAGGGAAATGTTCAATTTTCAAGAAAGTAATAATAAATTGTCGTCTCCACAAATATAGTGGAAACACATATTTACAATTGTTGCGTAGTCTCTCTAATCTAAGTGATTAATATAACGATTCGATATTTTACCTTATTTCAGTTTAATCCATATTGAGGTAAATTTAATGCTATTCTCTCCTAAATTCGAAGAACTTATCAAAACTGTAGAAAACTCTATCTGCCTTTTAAGATAGGCCATCAGAAATCCTAAAAAGTTCTTTACAGCATTCACTATCTATCTATATGGGTATATATATTATATATATATATATATTTTTTAATTTAAATACCCTCATATTATTTCAGGGCATGGGGTTTGTAGATATTTTTTTTTTTTTTTTTAATAATTTGCAAGTGTGAAAGGGGTTATGAATACCATTATACTAATTTTAAGACACGGGCATTTTGAGGTTGGTTTGAAACTCAGCTGGTATTACGTTTCAGTGAACTCCAAGGATGGCTGTCCAGATAACTGGGGAGTATTTTTTTATTTGTTTCGCTGTTATTGTCGTTGCTTATGATTCACAGTATTTTTTTTCCGTCCACCTGATGTCATCATCACGATCATGTTGCATTTTAGCCTTATGACCACCCTACTGCCAGTGTTATGCCTTCGCAGTAGAGTTGACATAAGCTTTCGCAATTGATCGGCTTTTTTATTTATTTCATGCGAAATAAACAGATGATTATTGACACCAGAATTCGAACAGTGAACTTGCAGCGTGACAAGCGGCCACCTCAGATGGACAGGTAGATGGACAGATAGCGAAAAAGAAAGAAAGATTTGTGCAGTGGTTTGAAACTCAGTTGGTATTAAGTTTCGGTAAACTCCAAAGGTTGCGTTCAGATAATTTGGGATCATTTTTGTTTTGCTGTAATTTTCGTTGCTTATGATTCACAGTATTTTTTTTGCGTCCTCTTGATATCATCACAATTAAGTTGCCTTTTCTGCCAGTGTTCACATTTCACTATTCGACGTTTGAACAAATGGCAATTTTATTTTCTTTTTGTGTGGGTGTCGGATGAAAGGTGACGATGTGCTTATTCCAAAAATATGCAGTCCAAAAACTTAAATTCGCCTTCTCATTCGCAACAATAAGTCGAATCGTTTGATACCTTTTTTTCAAAATACTTGGTTCACCTCTTTAGGCACCAGAAAGTAAAATATGCATGCAATATTGCTATCATATTTTACCCACTTGCAACACCTACAAATTCGTTTAGCTTGAAGTAGTTGTGTAAAACAATAAAATTTAAAAACAAATTTAGATCGGTGTATATGGTATGCATAAAATAATGTATAATATGTACATGTAGCAAAAAGCAGTTTAACACTACTTGTTTGATATCTAGTAATACATCAAATTGTTTTATGCATAATGCACTTTCATGCTTAACTGTCTTTTTGTATCAACTCTATAATCCATTAGCTCCAGCCAGTAAAAAAGTTTTTATGTGAAAATTACGCCTTTTAAAATATTATTAAGCTGAAACCAATTGAGGACAAAAACGTTGTCAGCTGCATGAAAATTATTCTTTAACGTGGACTGAATTCAATATAAAGAGACATTTTCTTTAATTTGAAGAATTTTCATGTACATATTCATATGAATGTACATATGTATGTATGCATATAGCTACAATATTTCTGAAATATATTGTATTTTGAGGAATTGATAGAACAATACTTTTCAGTTTTATTTATATGATTAAATGCATTTGGTAAAACTAGAAAAGTGTTGCTTTTCTGGTTTCATAATCGCCAGTCACAAAATCCCCAAACTAAAATCCTAGAGGATTGGTGAATTCAAGATTACCTGGTATTTATCTTGCGTCTTCGACGTTCAAGTGAAATGTCTATTTAGGTCTCAAACTTTGCTTTGTCCGGGACCAACACGAGGACGTGAAGAGCCAGCAGCTCCATAATTTTCATAAGGCAAAAAATGTAGAAAAAGCTTTAATATAATGAAATGTTGGTTGCATTATGGAAATAACCTACTGTCATTAACAAGCAATGGTCTGTGGGCATAGAATGGAAATTTTGTATTTGGGGATTTTGAGCTTGGGAATTTTCTGTTTATACATTTTTAAAAAGCTGGGTATTTGTTAATTTGGGGATTTTAATTTTGGACATATAGACGGTCTCCCTTATGCAGGACCCAATGCATGCACCTTGTCTAAGATGAACAAACATTATGAATCACTTTTTTGTGATTGTCAAGCTTTCACAAAATTAATCTTCTTTCTCATCCTAAATCAGCGATCGGTTAGAACTACAGTGTCTTCAGGGCTCATAGTACAATGGATCACTCGAACTGCCTGAGTACTTGGAATAAACACGCATTTATAAGTTTTCTTTTGTAGGTTAACCCCATTTCTCTTAGAGCTGCCTTCGTCAAGCTTTGACACCCATTGTTCTCTGGTAAACATTTGTTTGGTTCTGGCCTAACAATTCATTAAACTGAACTTGTCTTATCTTATCTTGATAGTCACGGTTATCTTCATGTCTTTCTCTCTCACTATTAATTACCCGAAAAATACAAGTCCACTATACTCTGTGCTGGTTTTCATGGTCATTGGCAACGTAAATTATTACAATTCTGCGGTCGTATTCGAAATGACTTTACCTCCACTAAGTACAATAGTATCTCACATAATTCGCCGATCTGGACCCTTAAATAAACAATTTATGTTGATATCTTTCTCGTCTCATTTAATAAACTCAGTTCTAATACCTGTATCGCCTCAGGTATAAATTTCAGTGTTCATACTCTAAACACCATTTTGCTCTTGTTTTTATTTTTACTTTTGATATTATTAGTTCTAATCGTTTTGACCATTTTTTGCTATCGTTCTAGGACAAACAGTCTTCGGAGGAAATCGGACAAGTGTTTCAGGATGAAGAAAATATGGCTGCAATCTTAATGCGGCGTCATTTGCAGACCGGTGATCTTATTATGGTAAGTTACAATATTTCAAAGTTAACTTTTTCGTACCTGTTTTTGTTCGAATCAATAGGGGCCATATGCCAAATAGAATCACTGTTTACTGTTTTGCGGTTTGATTTGTTAACAAAGTCTCGTGGTAGATCGAACAGAAATCAATGTCGATGGTTGCTTTTAACCAAGGTACACTGGCTACCCCTGGATAAGAGACGAGGAAAGTGCTTGGGTTCTTAAGAGAGCAGTCGCTGTATAATATGGACCACCTTGACCGATAAACACATTGGAATATGTACACAGATATATGTATAGCACAAGAGTCAGAACAAGAGTAAAACGTTTTCATCTTTCAAGGTGATACCGAGACGAGTGTCTACTTGGTGCTCGCGTACATAGTTTTGCATTTGGTCACTAAAATGCTCTTGGAAAGATAAACAAGTTTTCTGGTTCTCTGAATACACAAATACAATACATAATATGTAGTTCGTATTCTTGAAATGCTGAACCGCACTTTACGCTCTGGTGTAGTGGGGTTCAGCAGATTTGTTTTTTTTTTAGAGTTTGGCGTGCGGCGGTCATTATGGGGCCTCAATTTCTATTGTCTTTTTGTCTATTGTGGTGCAGCAAAAATACATTCAGTGTCGACATTCGTGAGAGAGGTGTTATGTATAATTATAATTTAAATTTATACTTTGGGTATATATATTTATATTTAAATGGAAGAGCTTTGGTGATAGGGATAATAATGGTATTTTTCGGGTTTAAGCAAGAGAAGTTCAAGGCAAAAATGTTTAAAGAAAAACTAGTACAGGACATTTTGAATGGAGGTTAAATTACTTTCTTATTTTTAAGAGTGATGCGATTATGATTGCAATCAATCAAATTACACGGTGCCCCAAAATATAGATATGCTTCTGATGTTTTAGTAGAGTATTTCTTCTAGTTATGATACAGTTGTATATTTTATTTTAATGTGACTATTACTCCACTGGTTAACTATGTATTTTAGATGATGTGGAATTTCTTTGGCAACCCGTTCGCAAGGTAAAGCGGCTAGAATTCAAAATATATATATATATATATATTTGTACTTCAAACATGATTATTTCAAAAACTTGTCCTATAATTTTGCATATAGATGATGAAATTCGCAATTCTCTACAAATGCCTCGAATAAATTTATTATCTCCGAATAACAGGAATGTGCATAAGGATATTTATTTGTTAACAGGACGTAAGAAAATTTTAAAATTTAAAGAAAAATATGAGCTAGGTTTGGTTATTTAGGTTTGGTTATTTAGGTTTGGTTATTTAGGTTCCGTCCACGAAGGGGCAACCATCAACTCGTTTGTACTCCTCGGTATTAAAAAGTTACCGGAAAGCAGATTCAAAGAAATTCGCATCAATCCATGTAGAAATCAGCATCACAGATCCTAATATGCGATTGATATTCATGTTACGGCAGCTATTAAGAGCATACCTTTGGTAATGAATTGTAGTTAGCAGTCGATTCTGTTCTTTAATGAGGAGCTGTCTCTGTAGTAAAGTTTCAATCAACAAAACTATTGCATTGGGTCTGCCAACGACCAGACCAAGTGCCATCATTGACCGGAAATAAAAACCTTAATCGGCATTTGTTCTAACGGAATAACTCCAGTCCAGTATGTTACAGAGACAACATATTGGAGCCTTCAGTGCTTCCTTGGGTCAGAATTAATTTAGACGATAGAGATTGGAGTTTTGAACACCTTCCAATAAGTTAATATTAACCCAGGGTTGGTGTAGGGAAGCTGAAATCTTGCCGCAGTTTGTATAGTCCATACTTGAGGCCAGGACTTGTGCTAAATAATACAGAAGTTTGGAGGCACTCAAGCGCCTTCCGCGCTGCGGTAGGACTGTGAAAATATATTCGTTGAAGAGCTGAGTGCTATTACTTAAATTCTCATTTAGAGATTCCAGACTTTCATTAACGCCAGAAAAAAAAATTAATTTTCTTCTTAAATTTAGTTAATACAATGTCTAAAGACGCTTATTTTATGATTATATGAATTGTGATTATTTTATATTGTTCGGGATTCATTGCCGCATCCTGTAGGTTTTCAGGAATCTACATACTTTGTTAGTTCAGTTAGAAAACTGTATAAATACTATGCTTACCCACCAATAGTTTTCTCAACTACTCTCCAGCAAAACATAATACTACTATCAGTCCGAGGTGCAGGAAAAAACAATTTAAAGCACCAAAGACTTAATAAAATGAAGTTAGAAACGGAAAAAATCCTAATAATACATTTTAGAATGGTCAGCTGGTATAACGGAAACCTTTTTCGCCCTCTTGTAAAAATTCACAGAATGAAGACATACTAACTTTTGTTGTGTAGACAGAAAAGCTTGTTGAATAATTATTGTTTTATATTGTAGGTCGCGAAAAGCACCCAATATACTGTACCACAAACAAAAAATCATCTGTTCGTCTAGGGCAAAAAGTCAATGTTGACAGTCACAACTTCGAAGTAATTCGGAATTGGAATTCCTTACAGGAAGTAAATGTAAACCTCACAAGTGACACCTGCTGCTATTTCGATTTGGAAAGCACCTGGGCTCAAAACTTTGAAATCGAAGGACAAGATTTATGCTTTACCGATCAATGATTCTGTTTGTTTTGTTATCCGGTGACAATTAAAACTTGTCGTCGGGTATTTATCCGAAAGATTAAGATTTGATTACTGAACTGGTTCGGAAGTTATAGAGGGAATAAACAACACAACGTACGTAAATGTATCTGAACGCGAAAATTGATGCAAAGTGTTATTTTAATTAATTGCATGACTGGGTCGTACGTACTTGCACCTATATATTTTATTTATTTGCAAATGTCTCACTTTGAATTTTTTAAACCCGTTAAAAAAACAAATTATTTTCACATTTTTTCAAAAAACTTGGTATGTCATTACATTTCATATGTCAAATAATATTTTATACAAAATCGACTGAGTCATATCTGGAAAATAGGTAATTTTCAAGAACAAGTTAATAAGCAAAGTACCGTGGTACATTCGAAAACAAATATGCCCACTGCAATCCAAATATGAAATATGATCAAAATCGTTATATAGATGTTTTCGTTCAATTTAGTTTTTCAAAATCGATCATAATGTACCGTCAATTTTGGGGTTCGAATCAAAATTTCGATTTCGCCTCGAATTGTGAACCCAACGACCCCAGATATGAAGTTTGAAGGAAATCATTTAAGCCTTTTAGGCTGCAGGTGACAATACATATAAACGGACAGAATTAAGAGACCCACTTTTTGAGTTTCTCTATAATAGAAATGCCAAGTTTGCTAAAAATCTGGAGGTCGGACATTTTCAGAAAATTTAAATTTAGCTGGAAGTAAAAACTGTAAAATGGGTTTTTTATACTACATTCGCTAAATGCTACAATTTTTAAAAAAAAAAAGTAAACAAAAAGGATCCCAATAAGTGTCAAATTGCGATCCTATTGTGAAAGTGTCAATTTGCCTACAAAGTGCCACCGATGTTGCTGTTCAATAACAAATTCGATGTATGTTTGTACTTACAAAAATGTTTTCTCAGTCAGGAATTCGACATAAATCTGGAAGGACCACGAATAACCTCTTCAATGAGGAACTAGCTTTGGCAAAGATTCATGTGGAAGCAGAAACAGTTTGGTTTCATGTGAACAGATTTCAGGTATCACAAGATACAAGATTGGGCCTTCTACAAAAGCATTTTTTCAAGTACATCAGATATATCTTGTTAACTACCTAGCTCGCATTTTGCTCTGTAGTTTTGGTTCTGCGATTCATCATGGCGGGTTTTCTCTGCCTTTGTTTCTGATGTTTGGACAGCTTTTTGTAAAAACTACATTCAAACAGGCTTCAAAGTGTTGTTAAGGTTGTTTAGATTCAAATTGTGTGTTAAAAGGTGTAAGAAAGAAATATGTTTGTCCCAGTCTGTTCTAGAACGACTACATAGGATGGCTGCGAAGAACTATGGCGAATTCTCTGACTGAGTTGTACATATACTCGTATAGGAATGATCTGAAGAAGACGAACTACAGAAATGTACTAGACCATTCCATTCGGTCTGAGACCACAGGGTAGATATACTGAGATGCAAACGTTACATCTGACACCTCCTGTTGATATTTTGCAATAAAGGTATTACAAGTTCATTTGGTTGAAACTACCAGGCTAGATAATATATGTATGACTAATAAGTGATCAGATCTACTGACGGAAACTATCGAATAAAATCTTCCGACTTATGTATGGAAATATTCATTCATTAGATAGTATCAAAATATTCATTCACGCGATAGTATCGAAGTATATTCATTCGATAGTTATTAAAATAACAATGTTTTAACAATACTGCTACAAATCTCGTAAAAGTACAATTTTAAGGACGAATGTATAAATAAAGCAACAAATTTGCTGAGTGTTTCGAACTCCGGCTCCACATTAATGAAGTAAATATATTGAAGACGCGAAGGGTCGCTTATCAGCATGCGACAAATTAATTTGTAATAGGTGGAACGAGTTTTTACTTGTAATGCGTTACTTAACGAAGAAAGAGTTTTTAATGCGTTACTTAACGAAGAATTTCCATGCAGAAGCATTCGTTCTGTTGTTGCTCATGAGGAGGAAACAACAGAACGGTGAACGAAGTGAGAGAAGCCGTGAAAAGAATGAATCACGAAGGGCATTCGGATTATATACCTTCGGAAGTATATTTGAATATCGGCAATGTAGGCTTTAAATAGCTCGCCATCGTTGAAGCTATTATCTCATACAATGACAATTTACCACCGAAGTTTAGACAGTCGGCAGCGCAATATAATTAATTTCATTATGAGAGATCTCATAAGGACGGAAGGTTTTTTGTTGAAGGGACACATCGATGAAACTGGAACGACTTCTCTTCTTTTTGCCGGTGATAATGCTATCGAAAGTAGCGAAGCAACGGCCCTTCAGAACACATTTAATAATTGGATTAAGGCATTGGAAGACAACGGGTTTAAAAATAGTCGAACAAAGACAAAACATTTGCTAGTTTCCGAACTCACAAACACGACCCCGGATATCCTGTTGGACGGAGTTATCGCTCCGAAATGACATATATTTAAATACCTGGGTTGAATCGTAAATAATCAGGAAAATTGTCAAGAAGATATTGCACATCGAGTGAGAAATGCCGCGAATACTCCGCAGCCTTTTCTGGCCGAAATATGCCTCTTAAACTCAAAAATTTACTTTATATGACAATCGTACGTCCGGTTAGACATACATATATAAACATTATAAGGAAAAAATGACAGCGACAAAGATGAAAATGTTACGGATATCAGCGGGAATGTCAAAACGAGATCTAATTACAAAATAAGTGTATTGACGGAAGACGTAGTGTAAAGAACCCGTTTGTGGAAACTGAACGCATCAGCTGGCGCTGCCATATACAAATAAGAATACCGGAAAATCGTGTCCGAAAAGCAAGAGCGGCTCTCCAGCCGAAGCTCGGAGAGAAGATAGAAGGCGAAATAATTGGATCACTTAAATGCAACAACAACAACAGCAAATTCTCGGCCTCAGTCATAGTGTGATCCAAAATATAGCGGCCTATAGTATTATGTTGAGGTAAAATTTCTGTCTTTAAGTGCGAATATCTAAAATACCGTGTGTAGTACGAAAAAATAATTTCGACCTAAATTTAAGGTTATGTACTTCTCTGCAGAATTGTTAGTACGCGATCTTCCAAAATGTCCGACTTTATATATTAGGCTAATAGTTGAGATTATGACCGCAATTTAGGTTTTGAAATTTTCTATAAATAGAAATCTAATATAAATACATATTTGTTCTTGAGTGCGAATATCCCGAAAAGTTTTTTTTTTTGTAATGTGAACCTCATACGTCACTGGCCTGCATACCGATTATTATTATTGTATATATTCCCGCTTTTAGAATGAATGAACACATGAATGAATAAATGAACGAAATCATTCATTGTCCAACACTAATCAAAATGTCACTTTTCCATTTTTATTATTTTTTTTAATTATTTCTTTCCCCAGAATATATCATATATCAACAAATAGGTACCATAGTAAAACAAATACCGATGTTTCCCATCAAATAATTGACTTCTTGAACCAACCTTGGTTCGTGAATTATTTCGATGGCGTAATAAGTCAGACCGGTAGATTCACAGATGCTAATATACTCGTAGAATGACGAATATAAATCTGTTCTAGTTTACGAAACCAAAACCATTGAAAGGGATTTAAAAATCCCTCTATACCTTTTTTTTATGTAATTTACGCGACAAAGGGGATATGAATACTCTTATATTATTATCAGGGAACGGGCGTTTGCAGATAGACAGTGATAGAGAGAGAAAAAGTATCTGAGATGTATGACCAAAGAAGAGTTTGCTCAACCATGCAGTGGCTTCTTAGAAGTGATCGTATATTCTTGAATATTCTTCTCCACTTGAAAACAACTGTAGTTAAATTTTCAAATTTACCAATCCATAACGGTAAATGTAATCATGATTCATTCCTTACAAAATGATTGTTAAACTCCAAAAGTTCTTAGGTAAACCTGCAGCCGAGCTGCTAGCTATGGGACAGGTCCACGGGTTGTGGATGGTGGAACCGCCTTTTGATATAAAGGTTATCTGTGAATAAGTATTTATTTACTAACAAACAGTGTATATTGGATAGTTGTGGAAGAATGTGCAGTTTGGCTCTGTGATTTTCGAGGAAAACCACTTATGTACTCATATACGTGGGTCCAATATAGAGAAGGCGAGCAGATTTCGCAATTTAAATAAGCATCAAGTCATCTTCCCCTCAGTATCGTCAGACCCACAATGGGTGGCTTCTAACTGCGTCCAGGAGAGTAGCAGCTGATATTACTCGCCAGCGAGCAGGGCCACCTGCTTATTTCTCCTCTATATCCTTAACTCACTCTTCATCACTGGGTTATTCAACTTTAAAATATATAGTCTTAAGTGAGGGAGGAAATTAAAAAAAAGTTATAAAAAAGGTATCACACAAGCCAACACAACGTCACAAATTCCATGATCTTTCACTTCGAATCCATCTAAATTGATTTGTTTGCGATATAATTGATTTCTTATTGACAGGCTGTTTACATAACTCCACATGAGCTTTTCAACAACCGATGAACGATAATTGCTCTCATCTCCATCAATTATAACACTACAACCAGTGACGTTTAAGTAATTTGAAAAGAGCCACTGACTTGCACCAATTGCTCACATTATTGTTATAACAAATGATTCTGTACCCTGACAATTACCAAGCATTCTCATTGACAATAAATAATAAGACGTGCTTGGCAAAAACAGAAACAATTCGTAGAATCCACCAACATCGAGGAGTTAGTTATACCACAATTGCACGTGATTAATTATTTGAAACTAATTTATACAACAGGTATTCCTCAAATTTTATTAAGTCTTACAATTATGATCACTCAAATCGAACATCTCTAATTTTGACCATTTACCATCTCGAAATTGAAAGTATTTTGTGAACATACTTTGGCAGAAAATACCCGATTGACGTAATGTTTACGAAATGGCTTTTTTTAATCGAATTCTTTGGCACAGAGAGAGGAATCTCCATTTGACGAAAGGTTAAAGTCTCAATTTTCCAGTTTCATGGGCCGTAACGAGATGGCTATGGGTCAAACAAGAGATGCTGCACAACATCATAAACATTTCAACATAGTTGCAAAACACAGCAAATTTTCTGAACCATCTTCGTTAGAAAAATGTTCGTTTTGGTGAGATGCAGCGAGTGCGCGATTATCATCCTTGATTAGCATCGATTGCGTAATTAGTTTGCTCACATAGGAAATTTACAGTGGCGGCTAAAAGAGTCGTTTTATGGTAGTATTTCTGCAATAGTAACCTATCGTATCTTTTGAAAGATGTTAAATATTTTACTACTGCTAGACCTCTAACTGAAATTCCCATAAAACAATAATGAACGATTCATTTGGAATAATTAACAAATTGAAGCAAGACAGCCTTTTCGTAGCCTAAGATAATAAATAAATGTCGTGAGTATTTGGCGCAGCCTTTTCAGCCATGGAGGTCAATAGCAATACTGGATAGCAATTTGTCAATATAATAACTGTTAATTGAAAAAATAATAAAAAAAATTACAAAAAGCTCCTTTTCCCTGGCGAGACTCAATCACAGATCAGTCGATCAAAAAGTGGATTCGGGTCCACTATCCATCTCGTCTATGGAGGTGCTGTCATTTGGGAGGTCGAAAACAATACTTGTTCTTCGCATACGCATGTATTAATTTATCACATATGCCATAATTTGATCTACTGTCAAGTATCCATGAACATCAAAAGCTTCAAATAATAGCTTTCTTAAATGACTCTCATCTTAGTATAGTATTCAAATACCAGCACCGTAGGTAATTTATTCTAACAGCTGTCCCTTACAATTTTCGAAATGTTCCATGCTGACACGTACTCATAAACTACTCTGCCAGACAAAATATATTTCGTAATTGTTAAAGATGGAATCTATTTTGGACATTGATTTTGTCAGGATATTTGATGACGTTTTTGACTACCTTTATTTTTTGACACACTTTATTTTACAGTTTGTAAAATATTGGCATTAGTTTTCTTAGTACAACTCCAGAATTGTATACCATAGGTCAACACCGGCTTCAGCACTTGCTTGTATAAAATTAGCTTATTCTCAATATTAAGCTGGGAATATTTTCCAACTAACCATTACATTTTTCTGTATTTGTTTTGAGTTCTTTATGTCTCTTTTTCATGTCATTCCGAGGTATTTAGCATCTTTTGCTCTAGTCAAAGTGCGCTCGGTGACAGACGAATCGCTTTCACTGCGAGGTTGGTTAGACTCAGGCCAGTTTTATTACAACATCAGCTATTCAGCTGCTTTGTTGTCCGCTAAAGCCATCTTCCGTCGAAGATTCTGGGTTAGGTTTGGTCAGTAACGGCATCTACTCAAATGTGGTAGATATCTCTTTCGCTGCTCACCACTCATGGTTTAGAGTACCCACTCAAGCTCTTGTCCTCAAGTCGCTGTCTGCGCATCTTCCAACTCAAATAACGATAAGTTGAGAACTCCTGAATGGTTTGACTTTAATTAGTCAGCCAAGGTGAAGACATTCAACGTTTGACGAAGGTCGATATGTGGAACCATGTTCCTACCCATCAAAATTATGCAGACTAAGACTAGGGGCATAGGTCCCTTATATCCGTTTACAGATGGTGAAGGCATATCTGGTACGAAATATACAGCGACTGTGCCACAAATTTCATCGCAGCCGAAGCAGAACTCTTCCGTTTAATGGACCACGTGATTCATGACTGAAGGGAAAAAGAAATAGCTCAAGTTTTGGCGATGCAAGGAGTTCAGTTAAAATTCCTTCCCCCTGTTTTCCCCAATTTTGGAGGGCTATAGGAAGCAGGCATACAGATCACTTCAAAAGAATTGTCGAGAATGCTATATTTACCAATGAAGAGCTAGCCACGCTTCCAACACAAATTGAAACATGTCTTCACTCCGAGACCTTTATGTCCCCTCTCAGAAGACCCTGATGACTTTCATGCTTTAATTTCTGCACACTTTTTAATCAGTCAAGAGGTCCTAACTATTCCGGAACTGGATTTAGCGAAGGAAAAAACGAGCTTGAGAGACCGATTAAATGCAGACATTTTGGAAGCAATGGCAAGACAAGTACCTGACACGGCTGCAACACAGACCGAAGTGGCTGACACAGCAAGTACTCTTAAAAATTGTAGAGGTAGTCCTCCTTAAGGACGAAAGACTTCCTTCTTCGAAGTGGAGTTTTTTTCCCATCATGGACACCTACCACGGATCCGATAACATAACGAGGGTTGTGAAGCTCAAAACCCCAGCTGGCATATTCAAAGGGCCAATAACTAAACTCTGTCCACTAGTAGTTAATACCACTCACACTGAAGACACCTCCTTAACTCACCAGAATGATTCCACAGCACATATTCCAACTCCATTCGACAATTAACATTCAGCAAATTCTACACCAAGAATTAGCTTCATTGCAGACAAAGATTTATTACATATATGTAAGTACAATGTCAGATTGGTTTGGGCTAAGGCCGTCTACCGGATTGACATTAATATTTATATTTATATAAGCAATATTTACGATGATAAGACATTGAATTCAACTGAAAATATCGGATATTTACAAATTTATATATATACATATGTATATGTGAGCACCTTAAAAATCGCCTTCTATAACACGCTTTCTGTAACAAAGTGCGTTAGCTGTATTCTTCTACAATACATCCCAACCTTTGTCACCGTTCAGGATGTTGATTGCTTCATTTTCTTGTGCAAAATTGACTTAATTCAACATGCTCCAGGACTATTCGACAAGAATAGACATATAGCTAAGGAAATGAGCATCCATAAGTTGGTTCAGCTATATACTATTCTTCAGAAAGTAGACTATGGGGGTATGTAAGATCGGTCTTGTGAATGAATTGTTTCCAGAAGTCGAGATCCTTGTTTACGTACCGTTTTGCGAATTTCATCCTCTTCTGTCTTTTAATTTTATTGATGTATGGATTTTTCCTAGTTATCCTGTTCTTGTAGTCATATCTATTTAAACACCTATTAATTGTTCTTGCACTTACTAATTTTCCGGTGACTTCTCTTAATCGTTCAACTAATTTTGGTGCACTTATTGATGGATCCTTTCTCACGAACTTTAATAAAATCCGTTCATCACGTTCAACCAATACGAGTAACTTCCTATTTAAATTTCTTGGCTTATTTTCCACACAATTGTCGGTTTTAAACTTTTTTATAATATATTGTATTGTGGAATGAGGTCGGTCAAGAACTTTGCTTACATATGTCTCGTAAGCTTTTACCCTTCTTATGCAGTTCAACTATTAACGTTCTCATCTCAATAGATGTTTCTTTACCCTTTCTACCCATGCTTAAAAAAATTCGCAAGATGATAAAAAACACTACTCAATCGTACAATGTTAATCGTCAACTGAGCATTTTCCACAAAGGAACTCATATTGCGAAGAAAAACTAACGGTACTTAGCAAGAATTTACTGTTTGCTCCTTGCGTACGAATACGAGTGTCTGATTCGATTAAGGGAAATGTTACGAGTACTAATCACTTTAGTACGAGCTACAACGTTATACCTATAGCTTACAATATGCTCGAAGTTCTACTCACTTCGGGCGTTAGTGTTGGGACTGCCCACCAAGCCATAGTGTGCACTAATGTTGCATCCTAGCTCTATTTTTGTTTTCTTCATTTTACGTATTGCGAACCAGCCATGGTTTATGGATTAGAGCATTTTTGTAAACCCGCTTGGTGAAGCAGATCAGCTGATAGTGGATGTTAATTTACAGCAATAAATTATGATTTTCACCAGATTTAACATCACTTGTATCTGGTACAGACATCTCCCCAACGGCAATAAACTTTTAAATGCAATTTCGATATGCTCGTAAAAAATATACAAGTTCTATACATTGTATAGTACTATAAGTTATATCGAAATTGAATTGCTCATTGCACTCTTTTTTTTCATTTCCAATCCACTCTAATCATTCTGCACACTTCAAACACAGTCAGTATTTTCCTTTTCCAAGACTGGCTGTTTTTCAAGAGGAAAAAAAAAAAACTAAGTAGAAAAAGAATGTCAGTCAGATCGAAAGAGTTGAGCAGGAAACTTCAAAATTAATTTCTTAATGTTGAAGTACATGCAATAATTGCATTATGTTTGTATTAACTATGTTCTTAATTATCACTGTACATACTTATATATGCATACTCATGTCAGTATAATACTATTCAATTGATTTTCTAATACTCAACGAATAAAGTGTAATAAGTGAATTATCAGAAGGTTCAGGTCTTTTTCATTTCTAACAAATGGTTATGGGCCCAGGATGAAAATTAAACGGGATTTAAAAGTTGAAATTGTTGCTTTGTAATATTCTTGAAAGATGAGTTCTTCATTCTATCAAATAGATAAACTGGACAATGACAACTACGAGGGTTGGATGGTCCAGATGAAAGCCGTTTTGATTCACACCGAATTATGAAAGTGTGTCAGCGAAATTCAAACAATGGTTGCTACTGAAGTTCCAGCTTGGAATGCAAAGGATGAAAAGGCTTTACCTTCAATTATTCTAAGTGTGAAATCTTGACAACTGATTCACATAAAATATTGCAAGTCCTCAAAAGAAGCATGGAAAAAATTAGAGGCAGTGCACCGTCTCAGCGGACCGGCAAGAAAGGTCACTCTTTCCAAGCAATTGCTTAGCTTAAAATGCCAGAAAATTCCTCCATGGTAGATCACTTGAGAAGTTTTTGTGAGATCGTCGAGAGGTTAATAGAGATAGATATAAAGCTACAAGACAAGCTGGTAACGATAAAACTGCTATCCAGTTTCCCAAAAGAATACGAGTATGAAAGCTTTGTCATTGCCATTGAATCTCGTGATAAATTGCCTGATATAAGTACATTAAAAATCAAATTAATAGAGGAAGGGCAAAGGCGAGAAAACGATTCATATAAAATCGAACGCAATGAAACTGCATTCCTTAACAAACAGAAATTTGGAAAACTGCAATAACAGAATAAAGTTTTTAAAGGTAAATGCTACGTGTGAAAAGGGACACAAGTCAAACGTATCAAATACATTATCGGTGTTCAATAAACCAACAAACTTTGCAATGCTAAATGCAAATCATCAAAAGGGTACGGTATTAAACACTAATACTTGGATATTAGAAGCGGGTCCACATCACACTTGTGTTACTGTCGTAATGTATGTTTACCTGTATGAAAGACCACAAGGAACAAATCGAACTAGCTGGAGAAAAATTTCTTTGGTGAACGGGAATGATGTGAGATTAGGTAGACAATACAGCATAATTGATTTGAAAAATGTTCTACAGTTGAAATGCAACTTCCTTTCTTTAGCCAAAGCCGCACGATGTTGTACAGTGCAAATGAAGAATAATACCACTACCATTTATAATACCAACAACGAACTTATCATGCACGATGATAGAGATGACTGCTTGTTTTTATTCGTGCATAAAACTGAAAAATTATTCAGTGTATTAAAACAAAATCGAAGTTTTATGTGGCATAATAGGTATGGACATATCAACATCAGCAAAAAGAACATGGTTCACGGATTGAAATTAGGAAATTTTTCGCCCATAGAATGCGAGATTTGTTTAAAAGCAAACATTTGTCAAAGAAATACTCTTAAAGATCGCCCGAACAACAAAGTAATTGTGTGCTTCAACTTGTTCATAGTGATATATGTGGTCCCATGAGGGTTATGTCAAATGGTGGTGCCAAGTATTTCGCGATATTCATAGACGATTTATTTTTTTTTTATAATTCGCGCACGCCGAAGGGGAGATATGAATACCCCTAAACTGTTTCAGGGCACGGGCGTCGGGGAAAAAGGGGAAGAGGAACAGAAGAGGTGCCTATGCACGTTGGGTTTTAATGTTTGAAGGTTGTAGTGATGGGGAAATACAGAGCCTGGTAGATCATTCCACATTCGTGTTGTTGTGCTTATTAATGAAACCCTATACTTGACAGTACGACCGAAGTTTAGCTTTAGGGTAAACTGATGTGCAACTGGGTATTTCACTGGAGCATTTTTTATTAAAAAAACCATAAAACAGGGAGAGACAGGAGACATTTCTCCGATGTTCTAGTGAATGAATGGAATTCACAATGTCTCTATTACCTATAAGTTTTAATGCGCTATTCTGTACCCTATCAAGAATGTGCAGAACGGTCTTGGGTGTACCGGACCAGATATGGACGTTATATTCCAGCTTAGGGCGGATGAATGCCTTATAAATTGAGGCCAGATCAGACGGGGTAAAATATTTCTTGCACCGTTTAAGGAATCCTAGACATTTTGCAGCATTTTTGGCGACCTCGAATATGTGATCATTCCATCGAAGATGGTTATTAATACACATACCGAGAATGGCAAGTCTTTCAGTTTCTATGATGCAAGTACCATCCATGGATAATGGATGAGGGTTTTGGTTTCGCTTGAGAGACAGAAGACAGCATTGTGTTTTGGAAGCATTAAATTCCACGTGGTTGGTTGAACCGCATTTAATTATGCTGTCCAGGTCGGAATTTAATGTGTTTAACATACGTTGCCGGTCCCCTTCTATGGCCGAAGAGCAAGGACGTGAGTTAGGGAACGAATATGAAAAACTGAGGGTACTGTCATCAGCGAAGGAATGGAGTGGATTAGAAGTTGCAGACAAGAGATCATTTATAAAAATAAGAAAGAGAGTCGGAGACAAAACAGAGCCTTGGGGAACACCAGCATTAATTTGGTGAATTGCAGACTTGAAGCCATCCAAAACAACTTGTATTGAACGCCCCGAAAGGTAATTTCTAATCCATTAAAAGCTAAAGCGAAAAAATAACGTAATCGATGCATTCCGAAAGTTTAAAGCCGAAGCCGAAACACAAATGTCAAAGAGAATCAAAGTGTTAAGAACTGATAACGGTCGCGAATACTTGAGAGGAGAATTTGATCAACTTCTTTCGGAGTGTGGCATAAAACTTCAGCTCTAGGTAGAGTACACCCCACAACAGAACGGAGTTGCTGAGCGTGCTAATCGCACGGTTGTGGAGATGGTGCGGTGCTTGCTCTTGAGTCAAACCTGCTTGAATTGCTATGAACAGAGGCTATAAGTACAGCAGTCTATTTGCGAAACCGAGCACCAACTCAAGTATTAAACAATGTCACACCTTTTGAAGCATGGCATGGGAGGAAGCCATCAGTTTCTAACTTTAAAACGTTCGACTGCAAGGCGATCATATTGGATAAACGGCCCGGTATATCCAAATTTAAGCCAAAAGGAGTTGATTGCGTTACGGTTGGTTATTCGCGGGAGTCCAAAGCAGCAATATAAAAGCAGCGATGTGAGATTTCTTGGAAATGTGCGCATCCCAAATGGGGAACGAACAGAACGCCGCAAAATTGGAGTATTTAATTTTTGATTTTGATGAGCAAAACGTGGCTGATATTAACAAAAATGACAAATGCGCTACTCCAATCAAAAATGAAAGTTACACGTCTGCTGCTGGGGATGTAAGAGGTGAAAATCGTAATGGCGGTAACAGTGATGATAGCATTTCTGCTGATGTCCAATACAAGGAAGTTGTTCCTGCCGCTACTATTACTGAGCCACTACCTCTAACACTATCTTAAGGTATCCTGCTTCTGATGAGGAGGCAGATCCGGCTGGTGCTGATACTGGAGCAAATGGGCAAGTACAAAATAATAATGTTGGTTCTATCACCAGAACACTGAGATCAGGTCGTCATTATTTAAATAATATTTTTTTTTTATGAACGATTATGATGAAAATGCCAGCAAAAATCCAACGACCGTCAAAGTGGCTATGCAGAGGAAGAATGCAAATCAATGGTTATCATCAATGCAGTCCAAGTACGAATCCTCCTCATTTCCAAAAATACATGGGAACTGGTTGAAGCGAGACATAAATGGTAATGTGGAGCCTTACAAAGCGATGCTTGCAGCAAAACGATGCGGACAGAAGCTTGGAATAGACTACAATGAAACATTCTTACCAGTTGCTAGATATCCCACCATTCACATCATACTAGCAATAGCAGCTGAATACGATCTTATCATTCATCAAATGGATGTCACAACAGCGTATCTAAACGGCGAGCTGCGGGAAGAGATTTTTATTCAGCAGCCTGAAGGGTTTGTGGATCCTGAATACCCACAAAAAGTGTGTTAACTACAAAAGGCAATATGTGGTTTCAAACAAGCTGGACGTAAATGGAACGAAAAGTAACATACAGTTTTAACCAAAATTGGATTCATTCGTCTACAGAGCGACATCTGCATGTACATTTTAAAAAGAGAAGGCGAAATCAACATATTATCAGTGTACATTGACGACATCTTGATAGCGTGCTCTAGCAGTCAAACATTGATATGGATAAAGAGACAAGTCGAAATGGAATTTGATGTTGTCGATAAGGGAGAGATAGATTATTTTCTCGGAATGGAAATAAACCGAAACGCTGCTTCTGAAACCGTCAGTGTTTCTCAAAAACAGTTTATTATCGACCTGCTGCAAAAATATAATATACTAGAAACAAGAAAATGTTGTACCCAGATTGATCCAGGACTGAAGCTGGTTCGAAGTTATACCAATCATTTATTGGATCCTTAATGTACCTTGGCATATCTATAAGACCAGATATTGTATACAGTGTCTGCAAGTTGCGACACATGACGGCAGCTAAACAAGTTCTCAGGTACTTAAACCAAACGATAAATGTAAAGCTTGTTTACAGGAAAACCGGTGAACCTTTGCGGGGGTATGCCAACGCGGACTGGGCTGGTAGTTGTGATGACAGGCGATCGTACACGGGTTTTGTTTTTTCTATGGTTTCTATGGCTTCAGCTGGTGTAGTATGGGAGTCGCAGAAACAACAATCAGTTGCGCTGAGTAGCACGGAGGCCGAGTACATGGCCTTATCTTCGAAAACGAACAAAATTGTATACCTCAGGAATATCTTACTTGAACTTGGTTTTCAAAAATCCGTGGATAAGCTGACCGATCTATATGGCGACAAAATAAGCTCCCATCAGTTGGTGAAAAACCCTGTGTAACATACTATTGTCATCCGAGTTCATTACTTTCGGGAGGTTTTCCAAAAACAGCTGATTGATTTGAAATACGTTTTAACTGAAGAGATGCCTTCCGATATTTTGACTAAAAACCTGCAGAAAACTAAACATCTGAAGCTTCTAAATATCTTAGGATTATCTTAACTACATACATTATCGTTCGTGACATAGGATTGAGAGGAAGTGTTGAAGTACATGCATGGCAACCCTACGACACACTCCAAGTATATTAATACATAATTGCATTATGTTTGTATTAATTATATTCTTAATTATCACTGTACATACTTATATATGCATACTCATGTCAGTATAGTACTATATATATACATATATCCGCAAAATAATTTCCTGAGTTCAGTTCATTTTCGGATACACAACGAATAAAGTGTAATACGTGAATTATCAAAAGGTTGAGGTCTTTTTCATTTCTAACAATATATCAAAAGCAGAACGGAATTAGATTAAGCGAACAGAGTAATCCCTATAAAGGAATGAAGTAAAAGCAATACACAAAATTATGGTCAAACATGAAATTGAAGAATATTCTTTATGTCGTATTGTAATTTACATTTGGTGAGCCACCGCGCAGTTTACATACAGAGATTTAATATTTTAATTATATCTTTCTACTGAACAATTATTTTAAATAATGATAACAAAAAAAAATTGGGCAATAATAAACTTTGAAGGAAAAATACGTTAAAAACCTTCAATACAGAAAAAAGATAGCTAAAACTAAGCAGGTACATTGTAGTGACTAAATAATAAATAATAAATAATGAATAATAAATAATTAATAATAAATAATAAGCAATGAATAATAAATAATAAATAATAAATAAATAATAAATAACAAAAAAAATAAATAATAAATAGTAATTAATAAATAATTAATAATAAAAAAAAAATAAATTAAAAATAATAAATAATGAATAGTAAATAATAAATAAATAATAAACAATAAATTATAGATTACAAATAATAAATAATAAATAATAACATGAAGAAACATGATTAAACATTTAGTTGGTTTATAAGTGGGTTCTCCGAGATCTCACAATTGTGGAGAAACCGTGTTGTTAGTTTGGTAATTCTGTCATGAATCAAGTCGACATTTGCCCTGCTATGAAGATCAGCGGTTGAGTGATACGAGGGAAGATTAAGCATCATCTTAAGAATTTTATTTTGGGAAACTTGTAGTTTTTTAAGATGGCATTTTGCTGAATTTCCCTAAATTTGGCAACCATATAGGAGGATCGGTTGAAAAATTACTTTAAAGATTGTAATCTTATTGGCGTTGCTTAGTAAAGACTTTCTGTTTATAAACGGATACATCATGTTTATCGCTATATTTACTTTGTGTAATGTTTTTGCAATATGTTCTTTAAATGTGAGTTTTGCATCGAGATGAATGCCCAAATATCTTACAGATGGAACCCAGTTAACACATATATTATTAACAACTAGCTGGTTGCTTGGAAGAAAACAAGTCTTTCGTTTCCTACTGAAAAAGATAGCTTGCACCTTCTCAGCATTTAGTTTAATTTTCCAGCAGTTGTAATATCTTAGCAATATTAGGATCGCATTTTATAAATTTGTCTCTACGTTGAGACTAAATTCATGCGAAGAATATATTGCCTTGTCATCCGCAAAAATAGCTACTTCACAATCAGGAAGTCTTGGAATATCAGACATAAAGATGTTGTATAAAATTGGACCCAAAACCGATCCTTGAGGCACACCAGCAACGACACTATGACAAACAGAATAATGATAATTGACGAAAACTCTAAAAAAAACGATCAGAAAGAAAGCTAAGGACAAGTTTGATGAGGTAAGGGGGGAAAACGGAGTATCAACATCTTATAGATAAGGCCCAAATGCCACACACAATCAAATGCCTTCTCAATGTCCAGCAAGACAAGGCCAGTTGATTTCCCAAGGAACGATTTTTTTTAATATGCTGGCAGACTCTAAGTACTTCTTGAGATGTACTATGGTTTCTTCTAAAACCAAATTGCTCATTTGGAAGTATATTATTTTCTTCAGTAACTATTGTAAGTTTTTCTTTTAATACTTTCTCAAACACTTTGCTAATACTGCTCAGCAGACTAACAGGTCTGTAGCTGTTTGGTTTATCAGGTGGCTTTCCTGGTTTTGGAATAGGTATCACCTTAGCTATTTTCCAAGCCTTTGGAAAGTATTGGATTTTAATACAGACATTAAAAATAAACGTTAAGTATCCAATGGCTGATTTGGGAAGTTGTTTTAGGCACATATTTTTGATACCATCAATGCCATCGGATTTTCTTGATGACAAAGAACACAAAATGTCTTCAACGCTCTGCTGAGATATAAGTTCATCTTGAGGCGTTTCAGTAGTTTGCGCAATAAAGTTGTTAGTAGCATCCCTAACCATTTGATTGGTAACGGCATTGCCTAGATGTTGGGACACAGAATGATTTTTTAGAAATATAGAGGCGAATAAATTCGCCTTGTCTTCATCCGTATAATGCACATTTCCCGAATCTTGGAGAGTTGGAATTCTTCTGTTCTTGTTTTTAACAACTTTCACAATATTCCAAAAAGGCTTGGAATTTTTGTCTAGATAAGATAGCTTCGAGTTCCACTCAATATTTCGTTGCTTATCTATTTCCTTCGATATAAGCTTATTATAATATTTGAGGTATGATCTGAAGACTGGTAGCCTATACCGTTGCCAATGTCTCTTAATTGAGTTGCGTATGCGGATATATTCTAAAATATAATTAGGCATTTTAAAAAGTGCTGCTGTTTAACATGAAATTGGTATTACACTTTATACTAGGCAAACAATTTTAACCTGTAATTTTTGGAAGATGACACATATTTTTTAATTTTTTCGAACTTGTCAGTTCAATAGTTTTAGAAATAAGGCGGGGCATACCTTTTTGGTATTTTTTTTTGTCGAAATTTGATGAAGCAGAAATAACGGAATAATATATTTTTGGAATCGGTGCATCGTTACCTTTCATTGATACCCATGTTGTACTTATAAACAATTTTTTTTTTTTTTTTCAATTTCACTCTAACCTCCGAAACTTTGTTATTTCCCCACTTTTCCAAAATTTATCTAAATAGACCCAAGTGCAGGTTAGTAAGGCTGAACTAGAATTGAATTTGGCATAACTCCAAGATTGCCAGGTGGGGTGTTTAACTGAGGCGATACATCTCTCAAATAATAACGGCCAAGGTCAGCTCAGTGCGGGCAGAAATCACAGAGCAAAAGGGCTGACTTTTCAATATTCAGTACACACAGGGACAGCAAAAGCCTATCGATCCTGAAAATCGCTTATGAGGTTATATTAATTGATAAGACTTGCAACAGTGAAAAAATGTTTGCTGTTCGCTCTCGCTGTTTATCTCAATTCGCTGATAACACTACTGTTGACAAGTATTTTTGGGAGAGAGCGTAAACATGTTTTCGTTTCTGCTGTTGTCGTGCTGCTGCTGCAGTTACGTTATGCATGTACATAACTCGGGCTATAAATTTTGCTAAACCCATTTTGACGACTAATTCCCGAGATCACGCATTCAGGTTCTAATTCATTGGTTAACATTTGTAAAGATACTGCTTCGTCAGCAAATGATGATGACTCGCAATAATGGCGAAGATGAATAACAAATTGTGGTACATGGTGGTATTTGGCAACCGCAAACGTCTTTCGAAATTGAATGCGATGATGATGTGAGCTTTGGTTCACCTTACCTGTGTAGTTCTATGCTGTGTCCTTTTGGATATTGTTGGCGATAATTTATTTGGAATTCACAGATGATGTTGGCTTAATTAAATGTATATTTGAAGTTTGTTGTAATGCTTAGAAAAGTATACTACTAATTGGAGCTTAATTGGAAGCATCGGAAGATCACTTTGACGAACAAATTATGCCGTTGATGGTTTAGTGAGAGGAGATTTCATATCTTCGCTGAGATATGAAAGAATGTTTTGGGGAGTGAAATTGGTGATAACTGGAGGTTATAGTATGTTGATTTGAAAATCTTATTTGAAGTTAAGATTGGAACACGTAGCATTAAGGTTTGCTTTTTTAGGAGTACTTGCACGTATAAGGGCATGTAATGGTTTCCTGAAAATTATCCATTTCGAGACTTATCAAACTTAGCATTACTATGACAGAGAGACTCAATAAATTGGGTGTATCAATTCTTTTTTTCTATCGAGGCTAAACGCTTTAATTCTAGCCATTATGTGATTGATGCGATGATCTCGTTTGCATTCAACTCTAGCTCATCTAAGTGTTTTGCAGTAAACACTATCGCTATGCTGTCGGTGAAAACTATTATTTGTACTCCATCGGTCCGACGCGATCTTTTTTACGTCCCGTCTCTAGCTGGTACCCTGCATCGACTGCTTGGCCATTCATACCACCTTACCAATAGCATCTAATGTAGATCGAGCTTTACGAAATCCATACTGTTGGTCCGAGGGACTATCTCCTAATTCAGTGACCAGAAGAAATCTAATGAATATTAGGCGTTCTAGTAACTTTCCCATTGTATCAAGTAGTTGTAGTAGACTGATTGGGTGATAGGACGATGGTTCACCGGGATTTTTCCCTGTTTTTCTTAATAAAACTAGTTTCTGCTTCTTCCATATTGCTGCTTTAAGCGCTTTGTTGGGCACTCCTTCAGCATGGATTTTCTTCAAACTTCATATCTGGAGTCTAAGAATACAAAAATATAGAAAGATACATACACAACAAAGAGGGTATTGAACGACAGCATTGAATCAGAAATTGTGGGACAGATACGATGATTTGAGTGCAGTAGTGATGGAAATGAAGTTGGATTTATTCCCATTAAATTTATTGTAATACATATGTACATATTACCCGTATATATGCTCGTATAACTACAAACTTTTCTTTAGATGGCCGTTGTTAATGTATTGTTGTTAGTGCATTGCTCTTTTATTTGTTTAAGCCTGCGACTACTAAGCGTTTTTGCGCGATGCGTTTAGCGGGATAGACAAATTTGTATATGAAGACGGTCACATTTAAAAGAATAGCCATTGGTAATGGAAAGTTACGAGTAGTTAAGTGACTGTAAGTTACTTTTGAAATGTCATAGTAACAAAACAAATTTAGCAGAAGTCAAATTTATAATAATAGCTGAAAATCATTTTAACATTTTTGCAAATGTGAACATCTACACCTGACTTTGGCAGATTCATAAAAGAAATTCAATTCTGGTTACATCCTAAAAATTCTATCATACATTAGTGGGCAGGTATTCTAATGCATTGATTCCTCTATAATTTACTCATGTTGTGTTATTCTTTTCATCATCATATTATTCTTTCCTAATAAAATCAAACTAGGAATGTTATTGGGTTATTTCATGGTAACTCATGTTACGGTAATTTACTTATTAACTGGTTCTTAAAAATTGGCTATTTACCATAATTTGTTCGAAATCAATATTGAATAATATTTGTTATATATGCCAGGTCATGACATACCAAGTTTTGGAAAAGTGTACATTTTTTTTGTAGTTTTGCGGACTTAAACAAAAATAATTTCAAATCTGAGTTTTTGCAGATGAACAACATATATGTAGGTACATGCGACCCAGTCGTACATTTTATTTTTTTCATAAACGGGAACTTTCTTAGGCTAACACTTTAATAATACTCAAAACAAGATATTTCAATTCTCTGATATGATTGCATTTTATTTTTGTCTATACCAACAAGTCCACAAGAGAAATTGCTGCCACATTGAAAAAAGCCCGCACTTGTACTGCGGTCAATACCCTGGCGAAAATTTTATACATAGTGCCAATTTATAATTTCAATTAATATCTACATATTTAGTTTCAAAACTCTGGAAACTTCTTTCGAGCACTGGAGTGTACCCATTTCATCGAAATTATTATTTACTGAAAATTACTTAATATACACCCAATCTGACGCCAAACACCTAGATTTGGCTAATTGTACAAAATGTCTACAGTCCACTCTGTCAAGGATATCAAAAATATGGTCTCTGCAAGATTGTATCAATCTCTGTCGTGTTGGGCTTCTATCGTTTAAAAGATAGGCATTGCTTCACAGTTGTTTACATGACCATAGTAGCAACAAATACTTTGCATCGACTTTTAGAACCAACTTAAAACTTCGTTAAAGCTATCAAAATCAAGGTTATCGAGCTCATTTGTCGGTGACCCTTCTAGACAAAGTGCATAGCAAAGTAGCAGGTATCAGTTCGGGCGTCTTGTGTTCCTTATTTTTTTTTTTTTTTTTTGTAGAACTTAAGATCATGGTAATATTCCAATTACAAAAATCCTTAAAGGTTGATCCTAGCCAGTATATTCATTCTATGAATAGTTGCTATCGTATGAATAGTTGCTTAGTTATGTAGTTGCATTACCTTTGTTTTCCTGGACTTTTAAGATTAGAAATATTAAATGTTTAAATGATATATTGCAGATGTAAACTGCTTCGCAGAATTCACAGCGGGTGTTTCTTCAGGTACTTCTGTTCGCTGTATACACACTTACCGTAATAATGCGTGCGAGCTCTAACTTTCCATTTCTTACAATTCTTGTCTAGTTTTAAACACGTTTTATATAGAGTTGATACAAACATTGAAGTAATTCAATAAGATTTACTATTTGTTTGCTAATTCCCCATATATGAAATAGAGTTATTAAATATGTTATTCCTTTTTGTTTTTGTGTAAATGTGTTGAGTCAATGGCACTCATAATCACCTTTGAAACAATTAGGTTAGGTTAGATTAGGAGGGCTATGTGCAGCATGTGTTATTCCACTTGGAGGACAGTTGGCCCATTGTGATTGCCCTTAGAGTACATGGAAGACATGTGACTAACAAAACCATTTGAATCTGTTAATGAAGCTTGTAACATCAGTTAGAGGTAACTTTGCCAGGTCGTCCAGGCTATCAAAAAATCTTGTGTCTAAGCATCTTAGACGACTTTCCTGGAGAGCCGGGCAGTGGCAAAGGAGACTTTCTACTGATTCAATCTCTTCGTGTTCAACTGAATCATCCCTACAGCTACTACAGAAGTCATTGGTGAAGATACCCACTCTTCTGGTCATGTACATGTAATGTAATGATACAGTATCCGGTTATTATGCCGGCAAGTATTCGGATTTGGCTTCTACCGAGAGACAATAGGGACATTGATCTTTTTGCGTCGATTGAGGGCCATAAGCTGACCACCATAAGCAACCACCAGTGTGCTGAAATTGTTTCACAGTCATATTTATGGCGACACTGTCTATAATATTCTTAGCTGCATTGAAGGCCGTTAGAACCTGCCTATCTGCAAGCAGTATATATGTAAATGACAGATACGTGCATGGCCAGTCTGTCTGTCTTTGCATTCCCTTCTATTCCTGTGCATTTGAAACAATTAATACAATTACTTTTTCATTAGTGAAAGTACGTGTTGTATTGGCATCACTCCTTTTTAGTTTTGTAATGTTGACACCATGTAACGACGATGACAGTTTGTTTGCTCAATAAAGGGGGCTTCTTTTTTTATACTTAAAACATGGTGGCAGCGGTGAAAAAATTCAGCCAAATAAAATCAGGAAAAATTCCCAGCGACAAATAAGAAAAAAAATGAAAAGAATAAAATAACTGAAAGTAAAAGGATCACACGAACACACCAAAAACAAAAAAGTACTGAAAAATAAAAAGCAAAGAGGTAATTACGTGCTACAATTATGTAAATATCATGGTTAACGAGAAAAGCCGATCACAACAGCAGGAAACAAAACAAACACAACGATAGCACCGCAAATAAATTCAACCATGCAGCTGGTCCTTACAGCTCCAGAGGAATTCTCGTTTGTAAAATCAGGGGTCGAATCACGACATCAGTTAACGAGTGAGTGAAATCCATACACTATCGACTAATCGAGTAACTACATTGAGATGATCACATAAGAATGGTCACGTATCGAGTGCACTTTGAAAATTGTACTAGTACATTCTACTACATTGAATTGAGATGGCAGACAAATGTCAAAAGTATTTATTTTTGTGTGAGGAAAAGTTTTGTATTTACCATCTTCAACTAAAATTGGAATATTTACTTTATCTTTTATCTTCTGATTCAGAGGATGATCGCTATGAGTGTATAGAGCGAAGACGTTTAAGATCCCTACACTTTACAAGACTCTGCGTATGTATATAAAACTATAATTTTCTGAAAATATCTTTCACAACATATACATACTTTTGATTCCAGTTTTCTTAAAAGATTCAGGTAAATAAGAGTACGTTCTTATTTATAATGGAGAAGATAAATTTTAGAGAATGCTATTCAACCGCTGTCCCAGCTAATAAAATTTGCCAAAAACCCCCTTTTTCAGAGGGCTAATTTTATTTAGACTCGACCTGAAATAAATTTTAAACAATATATTTAAAAAAAGCAAAAATAACAGTAAACAAAGATATTCTTACATATTTCCTGCCAAATGCACCTCTAGGGTGGCCGTGGTGTAGTGGTAACATCAACGCTTGTCACGCTCTTGGTTCACGGTTCAAATCCTGATCTCAACAGTCATCTATTTATTTCGTCTGAAATAAATAAAAAAGTCGATCAATTGCGAAAAGCTTAGTCAACTCTACTGCGAAGGCATAACACTGGCAGTAGGGTGGTCATATGGCTTAAGTGCAACTTGATCGTGATGATGACATCAGGTGGAGGGAACAAAATACTGTGAATCAAGAGCAACGACAAAAAGCAAAACAAACAAGCTCCCCAGTTATCTGGACGCCACCCTTGGAGTTTACTGAAACTTAATGCCACCTAAGTTTCAAACCCACTACACCAATCTATCTCTCTCTCTCTCTCTCAATTTATACAAACGCCCGTGCCCTGAAATAATTTAATGGTATTCATATCCCATTTGGCGCGCGCAAATTATAAAAAAAAAAAAAAAAAGCTCGTCGGCAGGAACCATATCGAACCATAAAATACATGATCACTGATGACAGAATGCCAAATTTCGATACTCGATACTCGATCTCTTAAGCGGTCATGCCAAATCAATATTTATCAGTCACGTGTTGCTCGATAACTGATGACGTAATTCGACCCCAGATTGGGAGAAATGGATCAGTCGAATTGAGCGATACCGCATAGGTAACGGTACACATGTCAAGCGAAAAAACCCAGGTAAATATTCTTATATACTGCATGGGCGAGAAAGCCGAGGAAATTTACGCATCTTTCATACCAATACCCGATACATATGACGCATGCCTAAAAAAATGTGGAGAATATTTTATACCGAAAAGTGACATACTCGTAATTTACGAGAGTGCTAAATTCCTCAAACGAAAACAAGGTGAGGAAACGGGTGAGGAGTTCATAACAGCACTACATGCTCTCGCAAAGCACTGCGAATGGGGGAGTTTGCTAGACGATATGATTCTACTAACTCTAATCGTAGGCTTGGAAAATAGGTTAAGCGATAGGCTACACCTAGATCCAGGCCTCACCTTAGAGAAAGCAGTTACTTCACTTCGACAGGTAGAGGAACTTTATCGTCAAAAGAAAGAACTTCATATGACATCAGCATCGTCTGTGTGCAAAGTGGAGCGCTTTGTCGATCGGGAACGAAAATTTGATAAACAAAAAAGGGGGTGGGATAGAACCAAATAGCGATATCAGACACGGGAGACATGGACAGATAAGTTCATGCGATGTGGGTATGAACGACATGATTACGATAAGTGTCCGGCAAAACAAATATGTATGTGCAAAAAGTGCAAAAAAAATGGTCACTACGCAAGAGTCTGGACTAAGGGGGTGTGCGAGGTTAGAGAGGACGGAGACAGAGGGGAAGAATATGAAGAAGATGAATACTTCGTTGGCGAGATGGCAGAAAAGTGGTCTGTAGATTTGTGACTAAATAAAAAGAAAATTACATTTAAAGTCGACACAGGCGCTGATGTCACGTTAGTGCCTTGGATTGTAACTAACTATACCGGGGAAAGCTACCGTTTGTTTGAAATTACACCTTTATTGGGAAAAAGAGGAGTAGCAAAATTGGGCTTATTTAAAAAATTATTCTAAGTTTCTCAAGGAATTGGGTACATGAATTTAAAAACGTTTTTGGATGCTTAGGGACGTTTAAAGAACCATATACAATCGAATTAAAGCCTAAAGTGGAGCCATATGCCATATGCCATATGCCATATCAACCCCAAGAATAGTACCTGTGGATTTGAGGGAAAATGTTCAGGAGGAGCTGAATAAAATGGAAAGACAGGGGTTATAGCATCTGTTGAGAAGGCCTCAGATTGGTGTGCGTGTATGGTTATCGCCCCAAAGAAATGTGGTGTCCGTATTTGTGTAGATCTCGGAGAGCTTAACAAATGGGTTAAAAGGCAGATACGTCCGATCTCAGGTATAGATTACACACTGTCACAACTAACAGAGGTAACCTTTTTTTACAAAACTCAATGCGAACAGCGGATTTTGGCAAATCCCTTTATCTAAAGAATCTCAGGATCTAACAACCTTTTTAACTCCATTTTGTAGGTACAAATTTTTAAGGCTTCCTTTCGGAATAACATCAGCTCCGGATACCAGCGGATATGAGGAATTCCATAGTACATATGGATGACATTCCTATATGGGGAAAAAACAAGAAAGGACCATGATCAATGCGTAGAAGAGGTACTTAAGTAGATACAAGGAACAGGAAAACAAAAATTTCGTATCTAGGACATACTATTGCCGAAGGGGAAATAAAACTGGATGAAAAAAAAGTAAAAGCAATAGTGGAAATGGAAGCTCCAACCAATCCCACAGAAGTTCAACGGTTCTTGGGAATGGTGAATTTCATCCGAAAATATATCCGAAACAAATCGTCGATACTCGAGCCGATTACAAGTCTGCTATGCAAGCAAAACACATTTCTTTGGTGAGACGTCCAGGAAAGAACGTTCAGGGAAATTAAGAACCTTCCCTCATCACCGACAAATTTAAAAATGTATGAGGCGGAAAAGGAAACTATTGTGTCGTGTGATGCATCCATGCTAGGTTTAGGATCCGTAGTCTTACAGAGACATGGTGGGAACTTGTATCTGATTTCACATGTCTCAAGGACGGTGACACAAGCGGAAAAAAATTATGCTAACATTGAAAGAGAGGCTTTAGCTATTGCATGGGCATGCGAAAAATTTGAAAACTAGCTGATAGGAAGACATTTTTTAATGGTTCCCATGGATTTATTTAATTTCGAAAACAGGTGGTATATCGTAATTATAGACTGTTTTTCGCAGTATTTACAGATTGAGGTGTTGAAACGTCTGTAAAAAGTCTGTAAATCAACGTTTAGTCGACACGGGATACCCCAATGCATCTATACGGACAGCGGTACGCAATTCCGAAATTTAAATTCATCCGAATTCCGACAGTTTTCGACAGATTGGTCGTTTAAAATATCCACTAATAGTCCCCAATACCACCAGGCAAATGGTGCTGCAGAAGCGGGAGTAAAAATAGCAAACAAAAATACTAAGAAAGAACACCGCTTTCAAATGGATTCAGTCCAGCAGAACTCAGTTTTGGGAGAAGACTGCGAGACAATATACCCAGTATAAACTTACGGGAAAAACCAAACCTTACAAATCTTAAGAATAGGGAAGTTTTATATAGGAGCAGCTACAAGGCAAATTATGACAAAAGGCACGGGGTAAGAGAACTGAGCGAGGTGCAGATAAGAGATTTTGTTTGGATAACTGACCTCAGGCAACATGCGAAAATCATCGGAAAAGCTCAGCACAGATCATATCAAATTGAAACTAATAAGCGTATTATTCGTAGAAATAGATTTCATCTTATTAAAGCACCTTATCTTGATTTGTTACAGTCAAATGCAAACTCAGATAACATCCGAAGTCGATACACTGATGCAGATGTAGGAGGAAATGGCAGGAGACAAACAACCACCATCATACCAAGTAGCCAGTGACCAGATGCAGATGACCAGGCGAGACTCAAACTAGGCTTTGGTATGAGATCCGGAAAATGAATATATCGCCCATAAGATTACTGATCGAATTAATTTTGAAAAACTAACCTGAATATATTTTATGAATAATGAAGTAAAGGAATATGATATTACGTAGTATTAAAAGTAAATAATCGCTTAGAGATACTTTTGCAAGGAATTGATACTTTTATAAGAAATTGAAATATGAAGTTAAATCACTTGTTTAACTCTAATATGTTTAACTAAATTAGTAAGAATTGAAATATTAAATTAAAACACTTGATTGATTTTAATATGTAAAAGGGGGATGTTGTATTGGCATCACTCTTTTTTTAGTAATGTGTAATGTTGGCACCATGTAACGACGATAACAGTTTATTACCTCAATAAAGAGGGCTTCTTTTTTATACTTAAAATAGTAAGAGTATCACTTTTTTATTAACTCACCCACTCATCCTCATTATTAGCAAAGATTGATTGAGATTTTTATCTATCAATAAAATGAAAGTTAACCAAAATTCCCCATTCAATTAGACTTAATTGTGTGACTAATCAGAAAGAACAAACACTTCATTTCATTCAACGGATGATTCCTCTGCTACTGCATCATTCACCTTTATTAATACTTTTTTCTAATTCCATAAAAGACAAGTTGTTTTTTTTTAAATAAGCGGAAGTTGTATGTACATTTATGTAGTTAATCAAACTTACATGCGTATATATAGCCAGTTCATAATTTTTTTGATAAGAAAAAAACAAAAAACGAAAGAAATGAAATACTTTGAAGCAAAATTAAAAGAGTTGACCGGCGAACTTGATGAAATCTAATTTTATATTTTGAAAGCAAACAGGAACAGAGAGTGATTCGTATTAGGAAGTGAAACACATAAATATAATACAAAGGAGGCTTTAGGAAGTGTGTCAACTGATGAGGTGTTTATTAGGAATAAAATGCAAAACAATTAGCCAAACAATGGCCTTCGTGATTGTATTATTCGCATTATTCCATTTGCATAACAATTAAAAAGTTAATTAGTGAATAGTTGACGGTTTCATTAAATGATCTCAATACTTCTCAAGATGTATTGCACTAGTTCACAAGTAGACGAGCGGACTATAATTTGCTGATTCCTTGAACTGACACGAATTCGATGTAAAATGTCTTCTGACATGTCATCCTTGTACTTGTTCCACAGTTCACGTGGATTCGATGGGAAGCGTATCGACATAATGATAGCAAATAATGTGCGTGTTTCTGGCATGTATCAGAGATGGCGTTGTATACGGATTTAATTTTTTGTGATTTTCTTACTTTTCCAATGCAGTAGGAAACTTCTCGAGGCCAAGATGAACAAAAGAAAAATTCATCGAAATCAGTCAATCTGTTCACGAGATATCATAAAAAACCCGTTCCATACAAAATGTATGAGTAAATAAATTTTCTTCTGAGACACATCCAACAAATCAAAGATCATAAAAATCGGTTCAGCCGTTCTTGAGTTACAAATGGTGTAACTAACCCGACTTTGTTTTATATCTTAAGATAAAGGACACTTATTTAGAGGGCGTTGTTTACTCCCCCTGTCACAAGGATTTCATAGGGCTTTTGTGTTTTTCCGTACACTCTCCATTCTTGCCGCACTTGGTCGGGGACTACTTACTGGTTATTCGCAGCTAACCTACATATCTCTAGGCCGTTCAGTTAGCCGCTACCATCCTGAGCCTGAGCTCGGCTCCAAGTTATTAGGAAGACTTTTTTTTTTTTTGGAAATAATACTCGGTTGGTCAGTATGCCAGATTTCTACTGACTAAAACCACCTCCTTTTTATACACCCTTTTTTATACCCCGCAGTACCACCTCCAGGTATTCCTTCGCGGGGCAAGATTTAGCAATTCTTGCTTTCTTCAGATGTCTACGTGGCCAGTCTCTTGGACTATCCTTCTTCTTCCTCCATCTCTCCTTCTTTCCTGCTCCAGTCGTCTAAGTTCATTCGAGATGTATTTTGTGTAGGTGTCTACTGCATCCCATTTTGCTTGCGACTGCATCATGTGCCCTATTATGCTTTCAGGGTTTGGTATTTCTTCCAGTTCCCTTTGTAGGATTTCTCTCTGAAGCTGGAATCGTGGGCATTGAAAATACACATGCTCAACGTCTTCTTGTCTTTCCTCGCAGTACGGACAGTTGAGTGTGTCATCGAGTACTTATGTAAGTAGGCACGAAAGCATCCATGCCCACTTAGCATTTGGGTCACGTTGAAATTTAGCACTCCGTGTTTACGCTCTATCCAGTCGTTGATTGTCGGGATAAGTCGGTACGTCCATCGACCTTTATTTGATGTATTCCTGGCCGTTCGTTCAGCTTCTCTTAGGTCATTTGTTCCCTCAGTGGTGTTCGTTTCGCCATTTCGTCCATGTTGTTTTTCTTTTCATATTCTGTTGTTCATCTGATAACACGTCAATGGGGACCAATGGGGACCTGCAATGATACATGCCACGTCGCTAGATGTTGTGCGATATGAGCTACATACCCTCAAAGCACATAATCTGTACTTTGTTTCGATTTTCTTCTTATACGACTTGGTCTTCATAGCTCCTGCCCAGATTGGTGTAGTATACAGGATTACTGACTTCATTATACTCGCATACAGTCTTCTTTGGCTATACCTTGGTCCTCCTATGTTTGGCATTATCCGCATGAGTGCCTTATTTACTCGTGAGACTTTCCCACTTACATGCTCCAGATGTTGTAATGTAAGCTTAGTATCGACCACCACACCCAAATACTTGATTGCTGGTTTCGATTTAATCTCGTGTCCACCTACAGTGACGGTGTTTCGCACTTTTTCCTGCTGCTGATCAGTACCGATTCTGTTTTATTTTCGGCAAGCTTTAGGCCTACTGAAGTAAGCCATTTTTGGACTGTCCTAATAGTGTTGTCGCTAATTTGTGTAATTTCCTTCAAAAATTTGGCCACTACGACGATGGCGATGTCATCAGCAATGTTCCTAGTTTGCGGAATTGAACGCATTTTTGATGTCTAATGTTATGACGGAGCAGTACTTTTTTAAGCTTCGGCCCTCTGTGGCTTTCTGTCCAGTGTCAACTACCACCTTGATTGCATCTATAGTGGACAATCCCTTACGAAAGCCATACTGGTGTTCGGCTAGATCTCCTGCATTTTCAATGGCTGCTTCTAGCCTGGTACCAATAATCCGTTCCAGTACTTTTCCAGCTGTATCCAGCATACAGAGTGGTCGATAAGATGATGGATCTCCTGGTGGTTTGTTTCCTTTAGGTAATTTTTGCACTTTCCATTGACTCGGAAACACTCCTTCTCGAAGGCATGAATTGTATAATTCCAGAAACAATTCCGATCTGGCTCTAATTGCGGTCTTCAGTGCTATATTGGGTACAGCATCTGGGCCAGGGGCTCTAACAGGCAAATTCCTTTTCTATTTGTCCTGGAACTGTCCCACTCTGTAGCCCAGGCATTAAAATCACCAGCTATGACAATAGGACTCCGGTCTCTGACATCCAATGTAAGTCTGTCAAGGAAGTTTTCAAATTCCTTTATTCTGAGACTCGGTGGAGCGTAGCAGCTGTATATGTGTATGCCATTGATTTTGGTTCGTACGAAGCCAGTATTAGGTACCGCCTCTGTTTCCTGAAAGGACTTATTGCTGTAGAACCAAATCGCAGCTTTGCCTGTATTGTCAGTCAGCTTTGATAAGACGGACATCTTCTACTTCCTGTAATGTGATTGCTTGCTAGTCCTTCGTTGTCAAGGCAGAAGAGATATTTAGATTCACGCGTACAGGTTTTCGCTATATGCCCACCTTCCTCGCATCTTACGCAACAGCTGGACAAATATCTGGTAGACTTGCATTGCCTTGCTTTGTGTCCAAAGTCCAGGCACATTAGAAAGCCTACGTAGATACGTAAGTACATATGTTACTTTTGTTAATGCACATGCATGCTTCGAATCTTTTCCAGTAGTAGCATTCCGTATGATTTTTAGCTTGCCTCAAACCTGGAGTATTAATCCCTGTCTTGTTTCTACATCTTCCTGAATTCTTCCCTATTCCGAAACGGTCGGGTACCCAATAGGGGGTTACTTTGTTGTTATCTCGCAATTCATTACGTTTGTGTATGTATTCCCACACAAGTTTTGATTTAATGACATGGGATTCAAGTGCTATGATAGTTGCTTGACTGTCTGACAATATTGCTATGGTACAGTTATTGTACCGTCTTTCGATATTAAGTTGGACACATCTATCTACTTGTGTAGCATATATTTTGGTTTAAGATGCTGGTGCCCATAGGTTCTGAGTGCTTTGTTTTTGGCCCAAATAAGTCTGCCCCTGTTCCTTCTTCAATTCTCGAGCCGTCTATATACCACTTAATTCCGTATATTGTTGATTCGTACCCAATTTGTTATCAAAGCTAAATTTTCTGATACTATCGTCCCTAGAGATTGCTAGAATGGGAAGTTTCTTGAGAAGTACATCGTATTGTCTCGAAATTATGACTTTCTCTCTCCCGATACCTCCATATGTGATCATTGGTCTTACAATGGCGATGCACATCCATCTTAAAATGCTCGGGCTAAGTCCCCAAGACTTAAATTTCAAGAAAACTAATAGTTTTTTTTTTAGTGGTCTCTGTTCCTTATCCTTAGTGAAACTGCCAATTGCATTCCATCCGATTTTGCCACTGCTTTATGCAGTTTTGCTGCAGCAGGAGTGGGAGCAAAATCTCCTGGAGCTTTCATTTGTCGCTTTTCTCAGTTCTTTATTGTAATGTGTAAGTACCTCTTTGTAGCTTTGCCAGTTTCTGTTACGCTTTAAACTAGTGAACAATTTGCGTGTTCCAGATTTTAATTTTTTTTAAATTGTTGCTCATAACATCTTTCCCACCTTGTTGTTACTTATGAGACAACTTGTTTCATACGTGCGCTACTAAAACCCTCTACCGCATCCCCTAACTCTAAGCAATAGTTTGGAGCTCTACTAATGTCAATATGCTTCACGTTACCCGTACTATAAAGGGTTTCTTCAAAGGTTGCAGTTTGTTTTTCTTGGATTTCTTACTGGATACGTGCATTGTCTAGATCGAACACAATTATTCTGTGGTCAGACAATGGCGACTCCTTGAATACTTTCCAGTTCCTAACTAATCTGCTTCTACTAGTAATGTTTAGCATGAGATGAAGAGCTTCTTGTCTAATTTTGGTAACAAAGGTTGGCGTATTTCCTGCATTGCGTATATCAAAAGATGAACTTAAACTAAATTTTAAGAAAGAGTCACCCTCATATTGGTGTCAGTGCTCCCCCAGATGACATTGTGAGCATTAGCATCACATTCAATCAGCAGCGAAGCTTGGAGTTTGTTGCAGTGCTCCACTAAGCATTACAATTCCCTTGGAATAGCTGGTTCATCCCCAGCGTAGTATACAGAGGCGATTATTATGGTACGGGGTACTCCGGGTATCCTTTTTCGACAGTATGAGCTGGTGCTTCAAGTGCTTCAACCTCCAGCAGAACTTGTTGCTCCACTTCTAGTTGTGTCTCCTGGCAGATTGGGCTCGAGTTGTCGTGCACTCTCCTCCAACCTCTTGAGTTCACTCATCGCCACTCTGCCAAACCAGTAGTTCAGAGAACAGTTTTGAGCCTTAATGATATCAAATGAGACTTAATGAGATCAATTGCTTCCGAGAGCCAGTGCTTGCCCGGTTCCCTCGTTACGACCATACAAAACTTTCCATGCTTTGATGTCATCCACCATTTTGCGCTCGCAGGAGTGCGAAAGACGTAAACTAAAAAGGAACAACCACAGGAAAGTACCGGCGGTACTTTTCGTGCAACAGAGCCAAATTTATGTCTTCAATGCACAATGCCTTACAACATCACAAACACTACCGATTTGTTCGAATTTGGCGATTGTGCTTCGGATGGTTTGTTCAGTCGGATAATTATGACGACATTAATCTGTCCTTAAATCGCAATACAGAGATATTACACAACTATTATTTTTATAGTAAAGTGCAACAATTATAATGCGGTGCGCGATAGTTAAACAATCCATCCATATTGTGAAATGGCAAGGAAAGAACTAACTACCTGTTACTATAGATGACAGACGGAGCTGACAGATGCCACATGGCAGGGATGTAAAATCTCAACCTCAAAATGTATAGCCCATTACCTTTTAACTTAAAATACCATCTCTATCAACATATTGCTACTCCACAAACCACTGATAAAAGTATTTCATAAGTCCGCATACTACCCAACAAATTACATGTATCATAATCAAAATTAACAAACCACAACTAAATATTAAAAAAAATCGAAAAGAAAAAAGAAAAACACGTTCTTTGCTGCCATAAACCACTACAGAAAAAATTAATAACAAAATATAGGTAGCAACAAATACGACACCAAAACCAAGCTACCTAAGAGCAAATTTTTTGCGTTGCACGGTGTCAACACGAATAATTGCCGCAGATACACAACAAGCGTCTATGCCAATCATCCACACATACTCGTACGCGCCGGTACGGTAAGCTTGAACACCCCTCTTTCTCCTGTAAATGATAACTTGGAATGGGAAAATAAAAAAAAAAAAAAAAAGAAGAAAAATCGCCATCGCCCAAGACAATAATTTTGCGTTTTCCAACATGTTGTATAAGAAGTTTACTTTGCTTGTTTTTTGCTCTGCTATCTATCAGCATACGTTGAAAGCAAGCAAATTTACAAATGGCCAGAAGAGAGGCTTAGGCTACTTGTATACTTCTAGTACTTGAGGAAAGCAGACTGCTGTGATGGTGGTAAAAAAGGTGTAACCATAAGGTGTGGACATGCAGAGTGTTCTGAAACATTCATACATACATATGTATGTGTAGTCAGTAGTTTGGAAAGGTTGTGTGTCGGTGTTGGCCCGTGCTACTGCTCTACTCCTTTGTCTTGCTTGTCAACACTTTATCTTATCGGGAGAATTTTTGAAGTTCGTTAAATCCACTGCTAAGCAGGTCAAATTTGGCCATAACCCAAGCAAATGTGGTATATTTCTAGGTTACGGTTGATATTCATAAAACTTTCTATTCTAAGCTAAGGTATTCATACTGTGGGAAGTTACGTTACGTAAAATGTCGCCACTTCTAATGAATTTTACAAATACCTGTTCGCTAGTCACAATTTGCATTGCAATTCATTAATATTTCTTTAAAATCACATCATCTGCTGCTTCTTCTTCTTCTTTTTCTCCATCACCATCGTGATGCAACTTCTTTGCTTTAAATATCAAGGCTAACCAGTGTATGAAATTTATTCCTTCTTCGCTAGGGATGCAACAGCATCTTTTTTCTAGACTTGTTATATACGAAGATTGCGAAATTCAAACAACATCATCGTTAACAACATCACCATACAGACATACAACATATGGTTATGAAGGCAGATTTGCAGATGAGAAGGAAAAAAATGCATACAAAGGAGAATGAGGGAGCAGAAAAAAAAAACTATTATGTGGTAATGAACCAGCAAAGTTCTGTAGAAGCTACCTATGGCATTGAGTGTAAAACAAAAATGTATAATTAACAATTTCCCGCTTGTGAGAATATTCATTAAGAGACCTTTGAGGTATGCCTCCAGTGCGAAGAAGTGTTAATTGTAATTTTATAAAGAAAAATGTGTGCTCATATATTTTGCAGTGAATATTTAAAGCTTAAGTCAAACCTAATTAATCTTTCGCAGACTTTTGGGTGAACAGTAGTATCTGCATATTTGACGATGTGGCTATGTAGATACATATTACGTAGTTTACCTGTGTTGCAAATATTTGTTCAATTCGATTGCGTAGTCAAATCATGTAGTCTCTATACCTACTCGTATTGTCAACGTTACTATTATCGTCAATTGTCATTTGAAGTTTTTTTTTTTTTTACCAGGAGCGTGGCCACGCCCAAATGGCGTGTAGGCACTGCGACCAGAAAGACCTATTGTGCCAGAGACCACTATTTAGGGCAGCAGTACTCTTTAACTTTTCTTATGAAAGCTATAATTACGGCTGCGGAGCAGTTCCTTAGGTCTAATGGAGATATTATCTTCTTTAGAAAGAAGCTTCTCCTACTTCTACACAGAGCTACACACTCACATAGTATATGTTCTGCAGTTTCATCCTCTTCTAGGCAGAGGCGGCAGGTAATACCTCTGAAATTCTTATTTTGTTAAGGTGGTAAAGTAATTAGCAGTGACCAGTAAGGAAGCTCATAAGCCTCCTTATGTCATTTCTGCTATATTTTAGGATATCAGCTGCCTTTGTGTGGAAGGATTGGACAGATCTTTTAGCTTGTCTGAGGCCTTGGGAGTTATTCCAATGGGAAATGCACATGTTGCGTTCCCAATTGTTTACGGTTAGTTTGAATGCAGAATCAGATATTCCGCAAAAGGGTTCAGGTCAAATCAACAACTCAGAGGAACCTTTTCTGGCTAGCAGATCTGCAGTTTCATTGCCTTCAACACCTACATGACCCGGTACCCACCATAATTTCATTTTATATGATTAGGTTAGGGGTGGCCATGGTATAGTGGGTAGTGTGTTCGCTTGTGACCCGAACTGTGCAGGTTCAAGCCAGGACAGCAACCATTGCCACCAGAGCATAAAAGAGAAACGAATAAAATCCAAATTTCTCCAAACACTATACCAAAAAAGGTGTTCTGCTTGGTAGTACAATGGACTTCGTGTGAGTCTGAGTGCTCCGAGATTTGGAAATTTCCTTTTTTATAAAAAAAAAAAAAAAAAACATGATTAGGTTTCGTTACTTCAATGAATATCAGTAGTTACCCCGACAATAACAATATGCATCTTAACAGAATACTTAGCTCTTTGCTCCTTAGTTGACTAGTCCTCAGTCTTTTGTAATGGAAGAAAGTACCGTTGGTGCCTTAGAAGATCATTACATAGATGAGATGGTTGCCAAATGGGTGTATCTACTACGAAAAATAGCTGCCATCATTTCATTAGAAATCACTCAGCACTACGAAAAGAAATACTTGATTCTTAGCGATACGTCGAAATTTTATCAAAAGAAATTTCTGATGAGCAATTCATCACAAAATTGGTTTGGGTATTTAATAAATTTCCCTTTTGTGTGTTGAATAAACTTGTTATACAAGTGTTATACAGCGATAAATAAACCTCATTTTTATACATTTTGGAAGCATAGGAAATTTAAAAATAATTTTAAATTGAAGTCTTGGCGTCTTGAAATGCGTATGTAGCTACTAGTATGTCCGTACATACACGTAGTTCACTCATTATATACATTTTCAACTTTTGTGAATTTATTTTGACAATTTCTTTATTATAAACTTTTTTATTATATACTTCTTTATTAAACACTTAGGAAGTACACAAATATAATAAGTATGATGAGCACAAAATGTTCTCACTGCTCGCATTTTGATGAGAATCATCAGAAAGTCATCGATTTTACTCAGTGATTACTTGGAGTGGGTATACCCAATAGATATGCAAAAGTTTCGAGAGTTCTTACTCTCAAATTGATTTTTAGCAACAGCTTTCCTCCACCAGAAATACTTATCGTAGAGAATCTTTCAACCACATGAGAATTACATCGAACTTGCTATCTGTCATCCACACAAATGATTTCAGATTTTATAAAATCCTTCTGCTTTTAAAATCAAGTCTAGGTTAAAGGATGGAAATGTATATTGTGGTTAGATAGTTGAGCCTTGAACTATCCTGAACTCAAAATAAAATTCAGTATGACCTGGCTTCACTGATAATTCGCCTGTTCATTTAAAAAGGGGAAGCCATCAGATAAGGTTCCTAATCTTACAACTCCGTTTATCTTTTAAACGTTAACGAGAGTAAATACATATTATATTCTTTGCTTTTATGACTTCATCTTCGGTCCAATTTTCATTTGAAAAAATGCAGGTCCAAATACAAGGCTATAGCATCAATAAATTGTTTTTTCTTCCAGTTTGAACTGTTAAAGACTTTGAGTGAAGATCATGCGGAGTGCATGAAATAATTTTTCGGGAAATACGGTCAATGAGGTACTGGTTCTGCCTTTACTCTAGATTTTTTCCAAAAATCCTTGCAGCCGTAGAATGAAGATATCGATTCCAATGGTTTTTTCTCTCATCAGTAAAAGGCGTAGATATTTTGGATTTCCCGGAATTTGAAGTGATATTTTTTTTTCATTTCTGATCGTTTTTTTGGGGGCTAAAATTTTTTCTTTTTTTTTTGATATCTGATTAGTGTATTGTAGATCACAGGAATTTTCCAATTGTACATATGGAAACTTTGTCACACTTGCATCACTGACTATGACTTAGCTTCAGCCAGATGATTTTATTTACACTTTGTTATTAATAATTAGCATTAGCTCTGAATGGTCAGCATGTTGATGATTATTTCATGTTTAAGCAAGGGGTCCTACTTGTTGTTAAGAAGGCGGTTTTTAGAAGGATTTCCTGCCCAACATGATACAATTTCCAAACACTTAAAATGTGAAGCCTATTTAAATTTGTTGATTTTGTTGGTATCTTAAGCCATCTGTTACCGAAGACTTAATCTATACTTGAATACCTATTTCTAAAGGCAAAATGATAGTTTGGTATCAATGTCTTTTCTTCTGTGATCGAATGGAGACGTTTTAGAAGAATTTTTTTCGAATAGCTTTGATAGTATTGGCAGCAAGGAAATCGGACGATTTGAGGTAATTCCGCTCGGTAGTTTGCCAGGTTTTGATATCATAATTACTTCTGCGACTTTCCACATTTGTGGAACATACCTTAGTTGGCATGCTGCATTTGTTATTTGTGCTAGTTGTTTCATACCTATTCCATGTAATTTTTCAGAATTTCTCCTGTAATAAGATCAAATCCTGGAGCTTTTTTCGGGTTAATCTTTTCTTTTATTTCTTTGGCTTTTTCTTTAGAGGTTAGTGGTGGAATTAATCTATCCTCTTCATACATTTTTTCTGTTTCTTGGAATCATTATCGTCCGTATGGCTAAAAGACGTTTTCGAGATGTTCAGGAAATAAGTCTGCCTATTGCTTGTTTCTTTTTGCCCAGTTTCCACTGCTGTTTTTAATTGCCGGAATGTGTGCCATTTTTCTTTTCATTTTCATTGTAGCTTTCCAGAGTGAGCATTCTGTACTAGCATCGATTATCAAATTGATAAGGTATCTTTCCAGTGACGCATTTTTCAATTCTCTTATCTCTTCTCTTAGGTTATTAGTCAAGCTATTAATTCTTGTTTTGTCATTTGGCGCTCTTGATAGTTGCCAGCGTTTACAAGCTTTTCTCTTTTCAGATATTGAGTCACATATTTGTTTGGGATATACATTTCTTTTTACTTTACTGTTTCATTCAGGTGCTGCAGACCAAGCAGCCTTTTGTATATCTAAGGTGAAAGTCTTTACTTCTCTTTCTAATTCTTCTATTGTGTCGATTGTTGTGGATAGTTCGATGCACTCTTCCAGCAATTGCCTGAAGTAACTCTGTTAGCTCGTTCACTAGACGTGGGTTGTTTTCCTTCAATACCAAGTGTAAGAAACACAAATGAGTAATCTGAGTTAAGATCAGGTCCCTCTTCTACTTTGGTAGTATTTAAAGATATATTCCTGGTTATAAAGAAGTCGACAACATCTGAGATTTTGTTCCTATCTGTGGGTCAGTAATTAGGTTTCCCGTTTGGCGTTAATTTCTTTTATGGATTCAAGAAGTTCTTATCATCTTGTGTTTGTTAGTCTCGATCCCCAAAATTTGTTCTTATAAGGCTCTACCTATTATGAATTTATTTCCTAGTACACGGAAGAGGCTTTTGAAATCATTTTGTTTCAGCCTAAAGCTAGGATAATAATATATTGCTGCTACCGTTATCTGGCCGCTGTATATTTTTATTTTGACATGCACACGGCTGATATTTTTCGTCGTCGTGTTGATTAATGCTTTATTTAATTATAACTGCAGTACCCCTCATGCTGTATTATGAGGATGTGGGTTGTGGTATATCTTGTAACCGTGCAGTTTATAGTTTGTTTCAAATTTGAAATGTGTCTCGGAATCAAGACATAAAAATAATTTTGTTGATGTCGAGAGTCACTTGCAATTCTTCCTTACGATTCTCGAGACCATTAGAATTCCATAATAAGATTTGTATGTTTTTAACTATTAGGATCTTTTAGACACAACTTTTTTGTTGCTGCCTTGTTCTGCTGAATGTTCTTATTGCTCTTTTCCATATCTTCCATTCTGGTTAGAAGTTTCTGCACAATATTTTCCATGACATTGCTGGATTTCAGGTCTTCGACTTGATTTGAAATAACCAGCGCATATATTTTCTCAGGCCCGGCTTTGGAACTTAGTTTTCATTTTTGTTCATGGACAGATTTTTTTTAACTTCTTTAGTGATTTTATTTATTTGGAGTTTCGTTATTGGTGTCAAGTCCTTTTTGATTTTGATTTCTTTGTCTTTGGATGTGTATCTTTTTACAGGCTTTTCCATTTTCTTTTGCTTGTTATTTTTTGTCTGCTGTAACTATTTTGCTACTACACAGCCTCTGTAGTTATCTGGGTGTCTTTCTGTGCCTTTTTATCCCTTATGCAGTCTTTTTTTATGATGGTCGCCTACGCATATAACACATTTTGAGTTAGAATTGCAGTATTTGTGAGTGTGACCATATTTTTGACAATTCTTACATTGGGGAACTAGCTTGGTTTTCCGCAGACGATGAAATCTCAAAGTGAGCATGAACATCGCCAGCGGTTCTTTGCTTCTGTACCTAAGCATGTTAACAACTTCTAGTATTTTGAAGCTTTTCTTTTTAAGGTCATTAGATATGCTTTCAGGTGAGCATGAAAAATGTAGTTTTTTTGCGACAAGCTTTATAGGTCTCCTTTGTTTTTTTTTCAATCGAATACCATTACACTTTTTTTTGGTTAAGTATTATAGTTTTGTCAAGTTCCTGTTGGAATCTTCGTCTTCCACATTAATTTTGACGTCATTTTTGTTTATTAGAGCTGCATTAGCTTTAATTTCATTTTCTTCTAAAATATTTAGTAAGCTTTCGTACTTCGTTATACAGAGTACTATAATTCGAGGAGGCTCTATTGCTTGGGTGTTTTTTTATTTTTAGTTTGAATCCTTTTCTGCGCTTTTGAGGTTCATTTTTGATGATTAAAGCTCCGGAGATGTATTCATTTTTTTTCTCCCTGTTGGGGGATGGCTGTGTCTCTCTTCGTAATTCTCCTTCACCCGTAAAATACACTTATATTTTTAGCAGCTGTAGTTCAAGTTTTGATTTATCGATTTTGCTTGTCAGCTTTTCACTAAGTTGCTTAAAATCATCTCTTTCTTCACAGGCTTTTTTGTATTTAGCCTCCAGCATTGAATTTTCTTTTGTTGGTTGTGATGGTTGTGATCTTACTATTTTACGACTCTTTATGAAAGGATTTTCAAGTGCTAGCAATAAATTGTTCCCCCAAGAATACATGGAACCGACCTCCGAAGAGAGTGGATTTACCAGACTACCTGGTACACCACCTGGGGTATTTATATTATTTGTTTTGTTCATTGTATTATTAGCTTAACTTTTTTCAAAAAGTTTTAACAAACTTGGACTTTAGTCGCCTCTTACGACAAACATGCCTACCTCGGGTATATTTTAATCCTTAACCAGGTGGGGGTAAATTCTGCAAATAAGGTCTTCAATAAGACCAATGGGCCTTGATAAATAAATTTGATTATCGCCTGCATACAAATGAAAGGTCATTGATGCACATACAAAAAAGAAAATCGAACCTAGTATGGACCCTTGAGGTACACCTGCTAGAACATCTCTCAGTTTTGAGAACCTTCCATTAACTTATACAACAACTCTTTACATTGTGTATGGTAAATAATTTCCAATAAGGCGAGCAACTGCAGTACTAAACCCAAAATATAACGCAAACTTTCTGTATAATACCTTGTGATTGACTCTGTCAAAAGCTTTAGACAAGTCAAGAAGGCATAGATCTGTCAAGCAATCTTAATCAATTTGAAGTCTAATATCGTCCAATATCTTTACCATGGCGGTAAAGCAGATATGATTAGTCCCGGAACCAGACTAATATTGGGATAATAGACTTTTTGAGGCAAGATGCCGAAAAATTTGCTAGGATCTTCTACAAGGTCTTTTACAGGCAAGGAAGGATGTTATTCGGGCGGTAGTTACGAGGTAGCATAGGTCGATATTATATATGTTACGCCTTAATTTATTATATGAGTAAATGCAGAACTATTGTATGTCACATTAATTCACAGAGTCTTTGCAAAAAAATAGATGAATTTAGAAATCTGTTTATTAGTTCGAATGTTGATGCTGTATGTTTTTCTGAGACCACGTTCGATATTGAAAAACCCAATAGTCATTACTCTTTAAAAGGATACAAAATTTTCCGGGTCGACCGACATAATAGAATGGGAGGTGGTATTGCTATTTATGTTCGTAATACCATTTCCACAAAGCTTCTTTTAATTTCGCTGGCTGATAGCCCTATTGAGTATTGATTCCTTGAGATTGCTGCAAAAAATAGAGATAAATGGCTGCTTGGCGTTGTATATCGACCATATAGTCATATTTTTCCCCCTTTTTATAATGTACTTGAAACTGTCTCACCATCTTTCACAAAAACAATCATCAGTGGAGATTTTGCAACATATTGAACCGTCAATGCTCTGAATCGTTCGTCGATTCGAAGAAAATTAAAAGTTGTTAACTCGACTATCCCAACGCATTTCGTCGGGAGTACATGCATTCTCTTGAATTTGTTTTTAACCAGTAACTTTGAAGTCGGATTTTAAAGCCTCTGCTTCGGCATTCTCCAAGCCTGATTTTATATTTTACACATTTGCCTTTACCTGTAGTAGACAGCAAATCAAGTTTGGATATACCGATTTACAAACTAAAGTTATTAGATTTTCATCTATTCCATGATTTTCTAATGAAATATAGGAGTTGAAAATTAAATGTGATGCAGCCTATACAAAATGGAAACGTTACAGGCTTTCTGAATTTTTCGATGTTTTTCGCCAATTAAGAAATTTAGTGAATAAGATTAGCCAAAAGACGTTTTTATGCAAATCTCTTTAATGTTAAGCTGCCTTTCAAAACGCTGTGCAAAAATTTGCGAGAGGTAGTTCTTGCGTGGCTGATGAACAAAGAAATGGATGATATTGATCACAATCAGCTCAACCGCGTATTTGCAAGTGTACAAACATCATCTCATCAGTTCGCAGAATCTTTCCAAGCAATTGAGCAAGCCGACGTGCTTAGAGCCAGCCTTCAAATTAAATCCAAAGGCTGTTGGTGTTGATGAAATTCATCCCATTTTTATAAAAATAACTCTACCTTACCATCTCCCGACAACAACCTACGGGATTAATAGTATTTTAACAATCTCCATTTTCCCCAGTGCATGGAAAATATCAAATATTTCCAAAAAGAAAGCTTCAGCTCTTTCGCCAGCTGAATACAGACCCATTCCTATCCTTCCTTTCTTATCTAAAAGAAAAATTGATACACTGTCATATCTAAAGTTACTCTGCTCAACTCACGGAGGCACAGTTCTACAACTGTTCTACTTACAGTAACAGAACATCATGGTAACTTTTCTGACGCTTCTAGACTTTTCTAAGGCCTTTGATACGGTGAACCATTGTCGACTCATCTCTAAACTTAGAATGTTGTATTTCTACTTATCTCCATGGCCGCAACAAGCAGTTGTAGTAAATGATGTAGTGTCCGAATTAAGGATCTATTATAGGACCTTTGCTCTTTAGCCTTTTTATTAATGATCTTCCTCGATTTATTAAAAACTCACATATACACATGTATGCGGATGACGTACAGTTATATGTTAGTTGTAAGCTTGGACTTGTTAGAGATGCGGCTTATAAGCTCAAAAATATTCGATGCTGGTCTGCAAAAACTCTTTAATGGTTAACCCTTGTAAATCCAAATGCTGGATCATTAATAGAGCAAAGTTAAATGTAAGTTATTTACCTACTATATGCGAGGACTCGTACTATGGTAATTCAGCTATTGAATTTGTGGAGAAGGCTAAAAACCTTGGTTTATGGTTGGATTGGGATACGCATGTTTGTGCAGTCATTGGTAGAATATGTATATGGTTCACTTAGAAATCTTTCTATGTCACAGCACACCTATTAATACTAAGTTAATACTAGTACGATCTCTACCATTACTTACGGCTGTGAAATCTTTCACTGCTACAGTGCTAACATCACAAGAAAATTAAATGTTGCATTTAACAACGTTACTTACTTATGTCCTGTATCCCCTTGTGGGTCCTAGGCGCCTACGCGCCATCGTGTGCGATTTCTGGAAATGTGCCTCAGCTCTCCCCAACTCTTCCCAGTTGCCGTGCTTCCTTCTCAACTGTTCTGCGCCACGTACTCTTAGGACCGCCGCGTATCCTGCCATCCTGGGTAAGCGGGTTCCATTGCATCGCTTGGTTAGCTATGGACCTGTCACCCTTTCGGAGAGTGTGACCGATCCACTGCCACTTTCGTCGTCGTATGGTTGTGCCTATAGGTTCATGGCCCGTTCTCTGATAAAGCTGTTCGTTAGAGATACGGTTTGGCCAGAATATCCTTAAGATGTAACGTAGACACCTATTGACAAACGTTTGCAGCTTCCTCGTGATAGTGACGGTCACTCTCCAGGTACCACATCCATATAGCAACACGGATTCAACGTTGGAACGGAACAGTCGTAGCTTGGTGTTTAAGCTAATTGCATTACTTCGCCAAACTATGGATAGCATCCCAAACGCACATTTTGCTTTACCTATTCGGCTGGCTATATCCAGTTCGGTTCCGCCATCGGTTGAGACAATACTCCCAAGGTATTGGAAACTCTCTACTCTCTCAACCGTTTGTCCAGCAATGCATATATGAGTTGATGAGTTTGGTCCTAGGCTGATCATTTTTGTTTTTGCCGAGTTAATTTTCAGCCCAACGACGTCTGCTTCCCTCTCCACATTTGCTGTCATTTGGTGAAGGTCCATTATTCTGTGAGACTGTAGGCATACATCGTCGGCGTAGTCGAGGTGTTTGAGTTCAGATGTAAGAGTCCATCGAATTCCTCCATTTCCTGTTGATAAGGCCGCATTCAGCACATCGCTAATCACCAATAAAACAATATTGGTGAAAGTATGCAGCCTTGCCGAACCCCACTTTGGACTTCGAATTCCTCAGACAGCCTTCCTCTGTGCAAATCGTGACATGTGGACCCATCATATGTAGCTTTGATAATTGCTATTAATTTATCCGGAATGCCTCTCCTGCGCAATGCACGCCAAATAAATTCCCGATTGACACTATCAAACGCCTTTTCAAAATCGATGAACAACAGGTGAAGTGGTGATCGATATTCAACACATTGCTCGATGATGATCTGCAGGGTATTGATGTGGTCGACACAGGAGGATCCAGAGCGGAAACCTGCTTGTTCGGCGTCAAGTGTGTCTTCAAGGTGTTCTTTGATTCGCTCCAGGATGATTCTAGCTATTATCTTGGCCACAGCAGGCAGCACGCAGATACCTCTCCAGTTTTCGCACTGCATTAGGTTGCCTTTTTTAGGGAGCTTGACAATCATTCCCTTTTTACACTCATCTGGAAAACTCTCGGCTTCCCATGTTCTCCCGACAAGTGGGAACAGTAGCTCTGCCGATGCTGTTGGCGCAGCTTGAAAAAGCTCCGCGGGTATGCCGTCAAGTCCTACCGCCTTATTAGTTTTCAGTGCTTTGATTGCGGTAATAATCTCCTCTTTACTGGGGGTTGTGGTGCGAATTCGGGAACTTCTTTCTACGGACACTTCAGTCTGACTTGGGTGCATATTGCTGGCGAATACTCGGTTTAGAACCGAAGCAAATTGCTCCTTCCATCTCTTCAGTTGATCCTCATCCGATATTAGCAACGAACCGTCTAAGCCTTTCACTGGGTGTTGAGTAGAGCTTCGGCCACCTATAAGCTCTTTAGTGATTCTATAAACGGTTCTGCTGTCGCACCTCGCTGCTGCTTCTTCTGCTTCCGTAGCCAGCACATTGATGTAATTGCGCTTGTCACGTCTCACGCTACGCTGCACTTCTCTCATCTTCATGCGATATAGGGACTCAAGTTCGATCCTCCCTGCTGCTGGAGTTGCTGCAATTTGAGCTCTTAGCTGTTTTTGTTCGTTGATCCTTCTCGTATCCTCGGAAAGCCACGCCCTATGGTTTCCCTGTGATCGACTGACAATCCTTTCAGCACCTGATGTGAAAACAGTTTTCACAGTGCACCAATGGTCTTGGATGGTGGCGGGCGGGGAGCTGCTGATTGTTTCCACTCCACGTGAGAGATGGTCCCTTAATTCTTGGCGCACTGTGGGAACTCTCAGTCGGTCTACATTGAACCTAGGTATTCTTGTGTCGTTAGATCTACGTATGGCAGCAGTGCGTAGTCGGAGAGTAGCTATCATAAGATGGTGATCTCGTACCAACCCCATGTCGGCACCTCGCCTGTTTCGGACGTCTAGGAGACTACTTCTAAAACGGCGACTGATGGCAAAATGGTCAATTTGGTTGGAGGTTGCTTGCCTGCCAGTTGACACCCAACTGATTTTATGGCAGGCTTTGTGCTCAAACATGGTGCCACCTATGACAAGACGATTTGCGTTACAAAAGTCAACAAATCTTTCGCCGTTGTCATTCCGATTGCCTAGTCCGTGCCGTCCCATAACATGTTTGAGCCCTTCGTTGTCGCAGCCTACCTTGGCATTCAGGTCCCCCATCACAATGACAATGTCGCCATTGGGTGTTGCATTATGAACAGCTCCCAACTGGTTGTAGAAGTTCTCCTTTTCTTCCTCAGACGAACCATCCGTGGGGGCGTAACACTGTATGATGGTGACGCGACGTACTCTCGTGCGGAATCTGGCCGTTAAAATCCTATCACCGTGCGGTTGCCAGGTAATTAGGCCTCTGCGCGCTGTTGGCGTTAGCAGCAGTCCAACTCCATATCCACGGGGGTTTCCGGTTGGTCTTCCGGAGTAGAGTAATACAGTATTACGCGTTGGGGATTGGTACTCACCCGCATCTAACCATCTTATCTCGCTTACTCCCAATATGTCCAGCCTATATCGCATGAACTCATGCTCCAATTGAAGGAATCTGGCGTTCTGAGGTCCTTCACTCTGAGAGTCAAGGAGCGTCTTCATATTCCAGAAACCAATCTTAGTCCGGGTACGATAGCCAAAGGTCGTCAACGTATTATCAGTCCTTATCCGAGGCATTGTGTCGGTTTCCATAGCTATTGTAGTTTCGGTAACGCGGGTTGCTGGCCCAGGTTACCTAGCCTAGGCATAAGACCCTAGACAATCTCGCACTTGCAATTTTGGCCAATATGTATAAGGATTTATACATGCAGTTGCCCGGGGACCACCACGAGGAGGTAAAGCAAGCACTACATTACGAACTTGATTGTTGCGCTACTGGTCCAATCCATGTTTTGGACAGTCAGTAGTTTCCCGATCAATCGCCATGCAGATCCCCATTTAACAACGTTATGTCTATAATTTGAGGCGTTATGACCACGTATCTGCATATGCCAAAAATATCCTTGGGTGTACATTAAACATATATCTTGACTTTTGTACCAAAATATTTATTTGAAAAAAATAATTTCTCGTAATCAAATCGCTCCTTAAGTTTAATTCCCCCGCGTGTTTCATACCAAGTTTCAGAACGACAGTTTTTCGTTAATGGCATCCGCCTCTGTAATTCACCCCCTCTAAGAATCAAAAGACTTTACGATAGGAACGATTTTTGTAATATTTCATTTAAATATTTATCAGGTAACTCGAGCTCTTAGATATGCAGACTAGTCCTAGAAAATCTTTACTTCTTTCATTTTATTTATGTAAATTTATATCTTTATTGACCTTTCACAACAATCTTTAATTGTCATTATGATTGAATAATTGTTCCTTTTCACTTCGAATGCATATTATTAATCATTTTCGTCTTACTTTTTTTTTTTTTTTTGTATATGTTATTCTCATTTATTGAACAAAGATAATGTAATATCTATTATAAATGATGTGAAATTGAATAAATAAATACTAAATACTAACTATTAACTTTACAAACGAAAGAAAATAATGAATAATGGCAAGTACTTCATCTTGAGCAACAGTTTGAAAATCAAAATTATCCTCTCATTCGCCTAGTGGTTCATTACATGGAACGAAATTTGATTGATTTGAGGCATTGACAAGGAATTCGTTATTCAATTCATTAGGAATTATGTATTATGAATTATGCAGTCCAACTTTTCTTTCTTACTTACACCAATCCATGGGAGAAATCCGCTTCAGAACATAGCGAGCAATATATATTATATATTTAGTTCATGGAAATTTCAGAGTGAGATTAGTCAATATTGTTTACATTTAAGGGTAAACCTGAAATAACTAGCAACTAGCACCTTTGTTATTCTGTCACTAAGAATCAGTGTAAAATTTGGTACGTCATACAAACGGTTTCGAGAATCAGGTTTAAACTAAGGTTCGTTGATACATAAAACATCAATCTCCACCCCATTAACTACATTTCTAATCTAGTTTTGAACTATTGACAGTTCTGGCATTAATATAGCAAACTTTAAATCCACGATGTACACTGGAAAGAACTTTCTATATTACATGTTCAGAATCTTCCCCAATAGCATTGGCATATGCATTATGCCTATACTCGTACAATGTCATAGAGAAAATAAGAGGAACAACAGAAGCAAATCACCCATAAATATCAACAACATAACATCAACATTTAAAATCAGCACATTAATACAAAAAATTAGAGCGTATAGTAGTAGAGAAGGATATGAAGGAAATGAGGAATGGGAAAAATTAGTGTAATCAATTTGATATAAAATACAGGGTGGCGCACCAATTGTGCTACAATTAGAAATTCAAATAAATTTTTTTTTTTTAAAAATACCTCTTGCTTGACATAACCCCATAAAAAAAAGTCTGGTGCAGTCAGGTCAGGTGACCTTGGGTGCCAGTGGAAAGTGGAGTTTCTGGATATTAATTTGTTTGGGATTTTCATTGGAGCTCTGCCATAACCGGTCTGGCTATGTGTGCAGTTGTTCCATCTTGCTGGAACCAAATGCTGTTGAAACGGATACTTCTTCGGCGCAGTTCTGAGTAAAAAAAACTCCTTCAACATCTTTCCGAACTTTGATAGTTGATAGCGGCCATATTGTTGAAGCTACATCTGTCAAATTGGCTGTCATTTATTCAGTCTGATTTGTCAAATCACCATGGACGGATACAGTGTTTAACAACACGTGCAAATAATAAAATTGTTTTATCAGAATGGGTGTTCTGTTCAGGCAACGTTCCGCGCGCTTCGCCCATTTTACGGTCGCCATAATCGTCCTTCCGAGAGGACTATTCGCAGTGTGGTGGATAAATTTGAGTTCACTGGTTCAGTAAACGATCACCCAATACCCGTACGTCGACGAAACGCAAGATCTGCCGAAAACATTGCCGCTGTCCGTGAGAGTGTGCAGGAGAATCCGAGGCAGTCGATTTCGCGTCGCTCACAAGAACTCGGCCTTTCGCAGACCACAACTTGGCGAATTTTGCGTCGTGACTTGGGCCTGCACCCGTACAAAATTCAACTGACACAGGCGCTGAAGGTAAACGACCATAGACAACGACGTGTGTTCGCTGAATGGGCTCTGGAGCAGTTGGAAACTGACCCTAATTTTCATCGAAAAATCATCTTCAGCGATGAGGCCCATTTCTGGATGAATGGGTACGTCAACAAACAGAATTGTCGAATTTGGGACGATACCAATCCACATGAGATCCAATGCATCCCGAAAAAGTCACTGTTTGGTGTGGATTTTGGACTGGCGGCATCATCGGTCCATATTTCTTTGAGAACGACTTTGGCCAGGCCATTACCGTCAACGGCGAGCGCTATAGGTCGATCGTATGGATACCAACGACATGTGGTTTCAACAGAACGGCGCTACGTGCCACACAGCTCACGTCACATTAGAAATTCTGCACGAGCGATTCGAGGGTATGGTAATCTTACGTGGAGGTGATGTGAACTGGCCACCGAGATCGTGCGATTTGACCCCGTTAGACTTTTTCTTGTGCGATTTGAAGTCACAGGTCTATGCGAATAAGCCACAAACCATAGCGGCCCTCAAAGCCAACATAACCCATGCCATCGGTCAAATTCAGCCTGATTTATGCGCCAGTGTCATGGAAAATTGGACATTTCGGATGCGCGTCACCCAGAGAAGCCGCGTCGGACATTTGAACGATGTTATATTTCATACATAATGACATCGATAGGCCTTTCAAACGAATAAAAAATGTCGATGATATCTCACACACACCTTGTTTTATTTAAATTTAAAGATAGGAAGCGCTTAATGAGAGACCCTTTACAAAGTGAGAACCCATGCAGGATTTTGAGGAGCATAGGATTTCAGAGGCGACATTTCGTTGGCTTACATCTCCTGTCAGTTGATGTTCGTGGGCGATGTCATTAAGTTGATCGAGTTATGCTGTCAATTTTCACGTACCATGCCTGAATGGTAATTCCAAGCGATCATTTCCGGTGCACTCTGTGGTTGGTTAGTTTGGAGTAATCCCCTGTAATGTATGCTTGGCTCTAAAAAGTCCATTGCGATACTACTATAATAGACGACGATATTTTCTCCCGCCTAGTCCTGGAACAATTTATTTTCCCTAATGAAAGTAAAGAAAAAAGGTGTTGTCTAGTGATACTATGACCGATAATGACATTTGTACTTCAGGAATCCTTCAGATCTTTTCGGGTCCAGTGTTAGATACTGTGTCTTTTTGCGATTTGCCTCCGTTGGCATAAGCATGTTGATGATCTCCCTACTTAATACTATATAAAGTTATGTAAGAGTGTTCTGAATGTGGAATTCATTCTGCAGTCACAAATAGCTGTGCTAATACCACAACACCATTGCATTGAAATAATTCGTTATGTATCACCTGACAACATGCCGGGTCGCTTTGAAAAATTCCGAGAAATTTCCTTCTCTCGCTTCTTTGCTTTTTGAATATACAAGCTGAACTTCACGACTCTTGGAAATCATTGGCCTTACTTAATCATTTGCATAAAGTAATCCATGCAGTTAATCCAACCACTTTCTGACTAAGAAGGTCACAATCCACCGGCGGCAATGCACACTCTTCACAAAAAAAAAAAATATTCCCACATACCCGTACATAAAACCGCTTTTCAAAGATGACCTTTTAACACCATTAAACAGCGATCTACCCCTATCATAAGATAATAATCATACTTCAGCACGCTTTCAAAGAGATTCAAAAAATAAAACACATAATTCAAACTAACCCACGCTTAGCAATTAACCATCACAATCCCACACTTTAAGGAACTCTCCACAACTACACACTCGACTCACTCACTCGTGTGGTGGACACTGAATTTGCCGTGAAATTAGTCATGTGCTCAGAATTGCAATTATATTTCGGATAGCTAATGGCATTGATGATGCTGATCCACGCCAACTGGGATGACAATTTGCGCATACAAATTTAAATTTTGGGCGACGCACATGAACACAGACACTGTCGCATTCTTCGCGGTAGGATCTGCTATGAATACCAAGTGGAAAAGTTGTTTTTTCCCAAACGACATTTTTTTCATAAATTAGCCCGCTGATGGAAGCCACTGCTGCCAAATAGAAAGACTGCTGCTATCGTGTCTTTCTGCCCACTCTAATGCTCTCTTGAATTTCTTTGCTTTAGACGAAGGCGGGCGGTGGCGACGACGACGGTGTGATAACGACTCCGCCAACCGACCAAAGTTGTAAATATTCAAATGCCGTAGATAAATACATACATAGATATACACGATACGTACGAACGGCCAACGACTTCTCTTGGCCAAATGAAAGTTTTCTCCGACGTGTTTACATCGTTATGCCACATTCTTGTGGTTATAATTGTGGGACAAGAGCTAAAAATGGCTACAATGACTTTTGTTTAGTGGAAGGTCAGTGTTATCTTCAGTGGTAACTTCATCGCCACCTCCATTAGGAAGTAATATTGCACTTTTTTTTAATCTATATTTCTCTTTTAACAATATAGTGACTGACTGACAAGTTTTTCACCATTTTCGCGGCTTCATATTTGTTTTTAAGTGTAATAAAAGACGACATGAATGAGCAGAGCGGGATACGACTATACGACATGAGTTGCCATGAAATTGAATACTCTTTTGCGGCAAGGGGGAGGTTTACCTCAGTAAAAATGTATTGTAAAAGTTGCGCGAAGACGCAGTAGCAGCATGCAGATACGACTGATAATCCGGTTGCGTTTTTTTTTTTTTTTTTTTTTCCATGAGCGTGGATAAGTAAAATATTATTTAATGTTGAAAGGAAAAACGATCTCTGGGAGATGACAGATAGTACTAAAGTAATATGAAGTGACAGCATCGAAAGAATGCGGAGAGGAAATAGAAATTGTTGGAAACTGGAAATAAGTTATCGATTGGGTTTGAATTGATATAGGTACTCGCAGATAGAACTTGGGGTGCAAATTATGTACATACGAGTACATATGTTGTAAGTTGGTATTAGAATAGGATCGGTGTAGGCATAGTACGATTTTGTTGCAAAAAATTAAGGCGTTGATTTAATGTGTTCTTTAAATTGTGTTTCCGGGTACTTGAATAGAGTGGAGTAGTAAAGGGTGTAAAAATATTTCTTCATATCTTGTTTTTTCATTAGTGGCTCAAGTGATTGAGTATGCAACGATTTTGGGCACAGATTCAAAAACCACCTAAAGTACCAACAACCCTCTAGTCAAGTTCTGACAAACATCCGAAAGTATAATTATCATGAAAAGCTTTTCATTTGGCCAATCGGATTCGTCATTAAAACTTAAGGTCCCTTTCATTCATGAAGAAATTATAACAAACACAACACGAGCTATTGATGAGGAGAATTTATTAATTTTAATGAAAGCAGACAATCTGCTACAAAATTTTAGTTAATTCCTTCGTAGGGATACTCACACATTACCAAATCTTACCTAATATAATGCCAATATTATTGAGAAATACATTTTATTTCCTAAGGAAAACTGTAGTCTGCTTTTCTAAATGATAGTGAGCTATTTGAGCCTAACGCGGCCAAGCATACCACCTATGATGAGCACGTCGTACAAGCAACTTATTTAATTTTATGTATATAGCTTGTTTTAAATGGGTTTTTGCTATATGTAGAGATGTTCAAGGCTAAATCGATGTTTTCATTCCACAATATGAAAGGCTGTTAAAAAAAAGCTATGAATTTAGTTAACATAGTTCTTTGTGAAAAAAACCATAATCTAAAAGTTACACGAGTTTAAAGAAAAGTAGTTAAGGCGAAACTTCGGTAATTTTTCATTTTTGTTTTACAATTTAATAAGTTTAAAAGTAAAAGAAATACGACAAAAATATCATGACGCTGTGGCTCAATGATTACGAGTAAGTGAGCCATCACTCAGCGGGAAACTCAATACCAAGTTTTTTTTACGGTCCCAGACGTCAATTACAAAAAAAAAAAAAAATACTCCACGAAGCTGGGTCAGGATCTTATTGTATTGTATATTATTTTCATTTATATATTATACATAGTTACCCCTTATCTCTGAAACTACTGAACCGACAATTTTATAAAAATTTGTTGTTTTAACCGCCTGTCTCAAAGAGCACCTGAATATTATTGTATTTTATTAAATGGTTATAGAAGTTTGATTAAATACTCTTAGTCATTTCTGGACCATGGCATATTTTTTCGATTTGATATGTTACGAACACTGAGATTTAAAAAAATTCTTTTGGCGACTGGGTTGCACGCACGTGGACCTACATATAGGTATGTTGTTTATCTGCAGAAATGAGGAATTTAAAATTAATTGTTACACCCTATCGCTTAGGGCATATTCATTTTGGTACATAGTATGTAAATTAGAGAAATAATAACTTCTGACCTCCACAAGTATATAGAGATATGTATATTTGGTCAGCATCAAAAGTTATGTGAATCTAGCCATGTCCGTTTTTTTTTTTTATAGGTTTTTATTAATTTAATTCATTTATACTTACATGCTAGACAAAAACGCTTAAAACTAGCCATGTCCGTCTGTATGTCACTATTTTTTGGGCCTTACATATTCAGCTAAGAAGATGGAATTTAGTATATAACCTTCTCTGGACCCGAAGCAGTACAAGAAAATCCTACCCCAGACACGTCCACTTTAAAAAAGTGCCCTTTTATAAATATTTTTACTAGAAACTGGAAAATATTCTCTACATTTCGTCCATACATTATGTACTGCCACGCCCACTTTTAGTGACTTTTTTTCTGCAAAAGAAGTATTTTTCTTTGTGAAAGCTATTTATGATCACGATTGCCACGCCCACTTTCTTCGAAGAAAAAGTCGTAGCCACAAATTATGTGATCAAATCTCTTAGAAATCCAAAGAATTTACTCTGAGTAGAAAGATCTTATTGGATTTGAACCAAAAGGTTCACCAGAACACGTCCACTTTATTATGGATTAGTTAGAATATTAGGAATAGGGTATTGTACGATCCGTTCCAGACGGATTGTAACTTTTCTGTATGTTTTTTTTTTAATCCAGTAAAATTAAGCTGGGTCGCACGTTGTTTATATGCAAATCACTTAGATTTAAAATTTAAGGAAACACTTTAAACATTTATATTTTTTTTAAAGCCGTTAACAATTCTTACCAGCTGTTTTCCCCTTATAGAAGTAGATAGTGTCCACCTTTTATCCGCTGAGCGGACAACAGCACGCAGAAGAATAGCTTGTTACATTTTTTTTTTTTTTTTTGATTTGGGCAGAGTTCTTATTCAGTTCAACTAAGTATGCTAATAAACTCAGAATGAATTCGAATCGGACTCCACCATCCGATATATGTACGTCCACTCAACATTTTTTTTAAAGAGATTTTTCAAAGGCCTGCTAAAAAAAAACAGAGACTGTTGAACAAATTGTTTTGAATGTACTCGTATCCAATTAAACTTGAAGACAAATGGAACAATTGCATAGGGAGGAAGTTTTTCATCAATTTTAGTCTTAACGCACATTTCTTGCGTCATCAGCCCATAAAATTGTCAACGAATTCATGCGTAAATACGTCAAAACAATGAATCTAACCCATTTTTGATGTAAGTCAGGAAATTAAAATTTTCAAAATAAGCAACCTTGCAAATTCTTCTGAACAAGAATTCTCTTAAGGTCAACCATCGCAAGTGGGCTCTCCATGTAGCACCAAAACCCATCTAATTGCCATACAATTACGACAAATGCACTTGTCAGTCCGTAGTGGTAAAAGCCTTCGACGAGCGAACGCCTTCTGGCCGTCGTCATATCTAAATCGCAATCGCAAGAGGGTCGTCGTTCTCCATCGTCATCGTACACCGGCACTAAACATCTTGATACAGCAATCAATAATTGTTGGACAGTCACTTAACTACCGAATCGATTGACTCAATGTCAAATTCGTTTTGTAAAGTGTACCTACTCGTACCTAGCAAACGTTTTTTGTTTGGCTTTGTCTTCTTGTTTGTTTATGATTTCTTACATTAAATCATCATCGTCGTCGGCCCAATTCACTGGCCGTAGCGACGTCGATCCGTGAGATAAAACGAAAAAAATCTTATTAATCACGCATCGAGGAAACGCGTAAAATACAAATATGTCAGAAATCACCGCGCTAGAGTGGATTACGATTTGATTTTGAAGTTTTCTGATGTTTACTCAATACAGAAAATAAATTTAAACATATTTTGCGGATTTTATTTGTATTTCTTTGCACTCTAAATACTATCTTGGTCAAGGTTACTCTCTGGGTAGTGGGTATATTTTGCTTTTATATCTCAAGCTTTTTGATTAGAATCCAAGTTTCAATGGCGTTTTTCAAACGAAAATGTTCTTTTAGGCGACCACGTCATTGAAATGCGTGTGTAATTCATTTGAGGTTCTCTTGGTTAATGAAGGGAAATGGATAAGAACAACCACGTTTAAGTAAGACCGAATGAGCGAGACTGACATTTGGACAAATTACATTGATTGTATTTAGTTGAACAACAAGTCAAGGGGGAGCTAAAATATTCCCTTTGTTAAAATTTTAATCACGATTTGTCGACTTTATTGTCGTTCAAAGATAGAAATAGAGATTGTCTATCTGTGGTTTTTTTGTTTTGCTGTGGTTGACACAGGTTGGTGACCCTTTTCTTTGGAAGTAGTTTTTCTTCTTTTATTGCCCATAAATGTGGTTAAAGCAAGTAAAGTTTTCTTCAAACATAATGATTCACTATCCGGTTTTGATCAGCTGCGGGTTGGAATAATTTTAAAAATTCATTGATTACATAATCCAATACATTCCGATAAAAGAAAGTATTGATTTGACTTTATTCTGAGCTCTAATTGGGCAGGTTCGCCCCATACCACACCAAGCGCTGTGACAGCGCCGCGAAATGGAAGTGGCATTTGCCCATATGCCAAGGTCCTAAAACTAATCATGACTTCTTCACAGAGCTTATAGCAATCCCTATGTCGTGGTATCTCACTGTGCGACAAGGAGGTGGGTCCCTGTCTATCACGTGTGAATTTTGGCAGAATTGAGCTTATTCTGTCGTTCCTTATTCTGTCGGCGTAAGACTCAACTCAGGCCCATTGTATAAACAGAAAGAAATCCCCCTCAATGAAATTTCTTTGAAGAGTAGACGTTTCATTGAGCGAGCAAAGGCAGGACAATCACCAGCAACATTTTGGGGCTAGATTTAGCTTTATTTCAGTTTAAGGCAGTGCCCAAAAACTGGCATTTACAGCAAGGTGCTATGCGTGTTACAATTTTGTTCACGTAAATGGATCTGTAGTATATTTTCGTAAAAGCTTTTTGATGGCAGTTTGAGATGGAATAATAAATAAACTACTGAGCCATGACGCCCTCCATATGTAATTAAGTACGAGAAATAGTAAAGTTAAACGGACAAAATTCTGATCCTTTGAACTACGAGTAGACAAATATTAAATTTGAACACAATCATTAAAACAGTTTTCGAGAAAAGTAAGTTATTTGAGATCGTTCCGAATGAGCTAGTGTTAAGTTTTAAATTGAATTTGTACAGCTATTTAGGACACGCATATACACAGACAGAAAGACAGAATTTTGAGACCCACTTTTTATTAAGTAAGTTCTGTGATACTATTAATACCAAGATTGGTGAAATCTCGAGATGAACATTTTCTCGATGCCAATAAGAATAAAGTGCACGACTGGATCGCACATATTTGCACCTACATGTTGTTTATCTACAAAAACTCAGATTTAGTATTTTAGTATTTATTATAAACTTTATATCTTTTACATAAGACTGTTGCAATCTTTATATTAGAAAAAGTGAAAATAAAATTAAATTTATTACAAATGGAATACGAATGGAATTTGAAAAAAAAAGAGAAACAATAACTAATTTTATTTATTTATAAAGCAATAATATTAATTTTAGTATAAGTATTTAGTGTGCTTATTTATATATTAACAGTTTAACAAATTCGTATAAAATACTTCAAATAAAATTCAAGTTAATTTTATAATTCTACATATTAAACAGATAAAGAAGTAGGTAATTATCAAACCAATCAGTATTCCACAGGCGGACGGCATGAAAAATCAACGTTCGGAAGTTAGGCATGAAAAATTAAGAAGATGTATTTGTTCATGTAGGTATGGTGGTTGTTTACTGATAATGATTCTTGTATCTTGTGGCGTAAAGTAACACCTTGCCAATAATTGACTTAATGTGATCATCCCAAGTGAGAGTTCGGTTCAACCACATCCCTATTTTTTTTTTTTGCTTTGTCAATGTACTCGATTTCAGAAGATCCCAGAACTATAGCTTCGGGAAATAATCCGTATTCAGTTTATTTTTAAATATGACTAACACTTTGAATTAAGTGGATTCAAATGTAATGAATTTCTTTTTGCCGAAAGTGATACCTGCTTGAAGTCCTCATTTAATCTATCAGGTCCATCTTCAATTAGGCCCAGCTAACAGATTAAATAAATTTGTACGTCATTAGCATACATGTGTACAAAACTATTTTTAACCGACAGCGGAAGGTCATTAATAAAAATGGAAAACAGCAAGGGCCTAGGATTGACCCTTGCGGCACTCCTGTTGATACATTTGAAAATTCGAATATTTGTTTGTTTAATGTTACTTTCTGCGAGATAAGAAGCTAGAAGTTTCGCAGCTGCCGGAGAGGAGCGGTATATGCTTTCTAATTTTTGTACCAACTGTAAGTAGTTTACCTTGTCAAAAGCCTTGGAAAAATCAAGTAAAGTTAAAAATGTAACTTCGTCTTTATCAATAGAAACGCGAATATCATCTGTAACTTTTAAGACAGCAGTGATGCAAATATGCTTCTGCCGAAAACCAGATTGGTTCATATACAGCAATTTGTTGTTTGTAAATATGCGTACAATTGAACGTGAATTATTTTTTTATTGACCTTCAACAAAAAAGGCAAAATAGATATAGGTGTATATTAAGAAGGAGAAATCCGCGATCCTTGTTCCTTAAGAATAGGAATAAACTTTGATGATTTACATAAATATGGAAAAGAGAAAGTTCGAATTATTGTATTAAAAACATGTGTAAAAGCTGAGAGTAAATGAGGCAAACTAATTTGGACAAAACTAGGATGTATTTCATCAAAGTCAACAGCTTTTGACTTAGCATTCAATACAGGAGAATTTGAAACTATGCAATATATTTCCATTTATCTCATTATAATCCAAGGGCGGAAAAAGAGACGAAGTGGTGTGAATTTGTCCGCCCAATACTCATTTCACGCAAATTATTCCATACATTTTTTGTAGGCAAACTTGTGCTGAACCTATTTGAATAGTACTGTCTTTTAACTTGTTTTATTTTGGAATTGACCTCATTACGTAAGGCACGAAAAGTTTCATACAGGTCTGGCAATTTGAAATGCTTTCACCTATTGAAGGCTAAGTCGCGCCTATTTTTTAGATGTAAAATCTTTGCAGGAAATGAGTAAACATTGTGGTTTTTAATGTGTTTAGTCATAAGTGGAACAAAGTTTTAATTTGATTTTGCAGATACTCGTAACTAACTTGTTAGTCGGGCGAGTTCATGTAATATACTTTCTGCCAATTTACTCTTAAAATATCTTCCTCCAAGTGGTCATAACTGATATTCTTGAAGTTTCTGTATGAATAGGTTTGTGTAGGATAATTGATCGTATAAAAGAGTTTTAATATTGTCATTAACCAAAAATATGTCAAGTGTACTTGATGTACGGGTACAAGTAAAATGTGTGGGAACTTTATTGTTAATAGGATTTAGATTGAATGTTTTTATGTTAGCAATAAATGTGTCTGCACTTTCATTGCATGAAAGGTTACAATTAAGGTCCCCACAGATGATAATTTCAGCAAATGTTGATGAAACACCATCGATCACTGAATAAAAAGGCTCAAGATCAATGCCAATATCTGGGCGATAGACGACACCTATAAGATACTTACTTGTCCCACTTACCACTTCAAAAAATTGGTATTCAATAGGACTATTGGGGGGAGAACTGATTCCGGATATATATGGCAGTTACGCCACCAATCCTATCGGGCCTATCATCCCGAAAGATTCTATAGCCACTCAAGCCATACACTTCATCTCTAACATGCCTTTGAAACCAGATCTCCCATATATGTACATATAACGTCAACGGTCAACCCAACGAATGTGCCCCGAAATTCATCTATCTTTGGAAGCAAATGTGACAAACACTAAAGCCATTCTTTTGTTTATATAAAATATTTATCATCATGCGTAAGTTATCATCAATTCTGCCGCCCGGGGCATTGGACAAAAATAAATAAATAAAAAAAAGCATTGCAGCAATCGACATATTAGGAATTATACCTTTACCTAGTAAAATTATAATAATAAAAAAAGTAATAATGATGAATAAAATATTACAGAAATTGAATAAAAATAAGCATTTAAAGCAAATAAAAGTCGATTGAAAAGCTTACTGTTTAGAGTTGATTTATACATTTTGATTATTAACAGCATGCATTCCAGCCACAAAATTATCCATACTTTGGGGGCAATCAAAGAGTTTGGCATGCGAAGAAGAGTCCATTGCGAGTGAGGACAGAACTAATGTGTTGTTGTTGTTTTAACTTGAAAGCTTTCCGATAAGTCACATGGTTCGGGGCAGTAAGACTTTCATTTAAGTATACCTATTTTACTGTCAGATTGCAGGCCAAGATTTTGTAAACAAATGGGTTTTTTTTTTGTTTTTTTGTATGATAGGTGTATGGAACGTAGTACTGCTGGGAATTTGATTATAATGGCTGATCCCCGCTTTGGTTTCGTTCTAATTATATCATTTGACAGAGATATTGGTGCGAAGTCAATAGAGGAATAGAGTTTTTCGAACATACTGCGAAGACTCCATGGAGCACTAGATCAGTTGAACATTTTTCTCGTTGAACATGATCAAGATCCCTGCGTATGAGCCACTATTCGATCTTGGGAGCAAATAGTGGCTTCAGAGGTTTGCTTAAGTACTTCAACACGTACTGTCAGGGCGGACATAGTTATGTTTATGTCTTTGAAGCATCGATTGAAATCCCTTACAATGGTGTCCAATTTATCAGCAAGAATGTTGTGCAGCTCAGTGATGAGAGATTTTAGTTGTGTATTGTGCTTATTAAGCCGTTTATTTAATCGCATCACAATTTTGATTAAATAATAAACATAAAAAAGTATTTTTACAAACATGGTTAGCCATGACCTTACATATATCAAATATTGGCCAATAGAGCCATATTCGAGAAATAGGCAACTTTTAAAAACCAGTTAATATATCAGCATACGTATATGTCCACCATAACTCATATATCGAATGTGATCAAATTTGATTTCGAGAAAATCAATTTTTTTTTTTTTTTTCAAAATCGGTACCGTTAATTTGAGAGTTATAATAAAAATTTTAATATCACCTTGAATTGTGACCATACAGATCCCAGATAAGAAGTCTGAAGCCATTTAGCCGTCCAGCCATTTAGCCTCCATTCAGACCGAGACTCACTACTTTTTTGAGTTTCTCTATTATAGTAATGTCAAGTTGACGACCGTCCGCGTGAAGGAAGGCCAAAAGATGCTGAATTGGAGGCATTGCTCGATGAGGATCCGTGCCAAATGCAAGAACAGCTTGCTTCAGCATTAGGAGTTACCCGTCAAGCCTTTATAATAATTCAAAAACAAGGAACTTTTGGAATAATTCAAAACAAGGAACTTGGGTTCCTTATGATTTGAAGCCAAGGGACGTTGAGCTTAATTTTTTCGCCTGTGAACAACTGTTCCAGCGGCAAAAAAGGAAGAGTTTTCTTCATCGCATCGTGACGGGTGATGAAAAATGGATTCATTACAGCAACCCAAAGAAAAGAAAATCATGGGGACTACCCGGTCATGCCTTTACGTCGTCGGCTCGGCCGAATATTCACGCTGCGAAGATTATGCTGTGTATTTGGTAGGACCAGGTCGGTGTCGTTTATTATGAACTATTGAAATCCAACGAAACCATCACTGGGGAACGGTATCGACTTCTGAAGACATCAAAAAATGGCTTGATTCGTGGAATTCGTGGATAGCCTCAAAAGATGAACACTTTTACCGTAACAGTCTTCGAGCTCTGCCAGAAATATGAGAAATAGTTGTAGTTAGCGATGGCCAATACTTTGAATGACTCATTTGTAACCGTTTTTTCACAATAAGGTTGCATTTTCATCAGAACTTAGTTGCGCACCTAATGCAATGATGATCCGCTTGGTGAGCACAGTAACAAATACGTATCAGTTTATCACTCTTCGTTGCATATCTAGTAATTACTTTACAGGTAATCTTGTCATCTTGAAATAGATGTGTGCAGCTTAAAACGTTTTTTTTTTTTTTTGTAATCTGCTAGGCGTTCAATGACATTTTCTTAGATGGTGAAGGCCTTTCATTTTCTAATATCACTATAAATTTGCAAACAATTAGTTTTGGTACAAAAGTTCACCTAAAATATGCCAACATCATCTCAGTCTTGGAAAGAATTACGTAGTACGTCCCAATAACAATATATTTATCATCAGCAAACCCAATAGCAATGTATCATTCCTCATAGGGTTTACACTGCAATGAGTCTTCTATTAAGTCCCACAACGCAAATCTTTGAATAGCTACCCAAAGTAGAGACTTTTAACCATAGCAAGTATCCATCACATTAGTATTGCATCAACCATCTTAAATATTGGATCAAATTCAAATCTGGCAAGGGCAGGTGTATCTAAAGGTTCACATATTTTAAAGAAGACAACCGTCCGGGGATATTGCTTGCAGTTAAATACTCAATTAATTTCGTTTCCATGGTTTTCTGACTCATTTGTAGTACACGCACTCGTACACACGGAAACATTTTTTTTAATCCTATTGCTCACATCCAGTAATAGGATTATTAGGTCGATACACATTAGGAGAAGTATCTTGTGAATACCATCTGGTCCAGGAGAGAATGATAGGTTGCCCATTAACTTCTCGCCTGGAAGAAAACCCACTTACGCCATTGCTCATAAGTTGGACTTCACCAGTACAAATTTTCTTTTAGTTCTTCAGAATCGACATATCCGGGAGCATGTCATACTCTTTCGAGTTCTTAAATGTTCCATCCGATTATTGGAGAACATACAGCTTAAATTTAACATAAGCAGAATTTTACAGTTCACCACTAACTACTTGATTTATATTCTATGCATCAGCATGAGAAGTCAAATCGGCCACATTTCATTAATCTGTATCTTCACTCTCTTCCTGATTAGAAACAAATTCGTGTCATATTCTGCCAACTAATAGATTTGGTGCCTTCTTTGCTTTGCTGCATAATAATATAGATATAATAGCAGAAATATTTATGATCCCCTCGTTTGTATACTTAGTACGTATCCTTCATGTCACCACTGTATTCGTTACGTTTGCCATGACAACAGTGACTTACATGTGCCTTCTAAGTTAAGTCATTCAAGTAATTAACAAACCTTACGATCTCAACTGAAAAAAAGTGTATAATGTGAGTTAAGAATTTTATGTATCCGTATACTATAAGTATTTCAGTGTTCTTGAACATTTTGGTGTACCTGGCTTTTGCTCCTCAGAACTTCTAAAATATATTCACGATTTAATCTTTGAGGAGGTGAAAGTTCCGTATTTGTATATACAACTACCCTCATCTTGGGTGTCATAAAATCATTTTCATTCCCCGTAGCTACCTCAATAAAGTTCTTAACCTTACGCCTAAAGCCGCCTTGCCTGAGTCTCTCGGCATTCTAGACAGTGAAACGCGCAATTAATTCACTCTATGGCCATCGAAACTACTATCCTAGCCCGAAAACAAGGCAGTGATCCCAGATAGGGTCGCCTAATCTGTGTTGCTCAAGGTCACTTTTACGAGTATATCATCCGAGTCGTCCAAATTTGACACCCTTTCTTGTGGTCCATGAGAGTGGACTGGAAGAAGGAGAGGTGGAGTATGATTGGACCTACTCGTATTTGTTGGAGTCCTGTCCTGAGCTATTCCTACTCGGTAGTCTCAGCCAAAGCTAATCTCTCTCATGCCAACATAGTTACAATGCAATCGACAGCCTATGAAGAGAAGTTCATTCCATTAATGTTTTAAACAATATTGATTTGTGTTCTCAGAAAACTGCTAAATCCAGTATAATAAACAAATTGCTATACCGCATTCCTCCAAAAATAGCACCCGTTCTGCTTATTGTTGTTATTAGCTACCTAAGTATATGCCCTCCCTCGCTCATCGATTGCACTACAAAATCACTCAAACTAATAAAACCAAACAGTAAAATTCTCCGGTTGCCTTTTATTTGCAACACTTGTTCGAATGAAACTTCTCTCTAACCGACCTTGCTAAATTGTTTACCCCGAATATTTAATTTAAAAATAAACCAAAATAAAAAAAAAATCCTCCAACACAAATTAACCTTGGAATAACATCTCTTATAAAGTATTTGTACTGTATCCTCCTATGATTTTTTTTATCGGCAACATACACTCGAGGCAAATTGTGACACAGTATTATATAATGCACAAATCAGCACTCTATTAGTGAAATTAACAAAATAAATACCGTAATAGGTTGATTGGATGTTTTTTTTTTTTTTTGTTTTCTTTAGTTTTTCATTAAACCAACTTCTTTTGTAATTTTAAATTACTCGTCGTTAGCATTTTGCACGTTCGCTACGCCAAACGATAACAATTAGACATGTGTCATCGAGATCCGCTATTTGAACGCGGTATCGTGATGAAAATAACGAGACTTGAGCTGTACGCAATAGATGATTGAGGTTTGGACATTTTTCAGGTCTTTAGGATACAAATACGAATATTTTTCGATTATATGTTTGTTCTTTAGAAACGTGACCTAGAACTTAGTGTTCATTTTGCCTGGGTTGTTGAGTTTATCCGGGTATTCCCATACCAACCATACCGTCTTTGGTTTAATATGAGTTCAGTGCATTAATGGAAGCTTGGCTGTCTGATATATTCGCAATGCCTTGGTTGCATTAGTTTCTGTTGAGGTTAAATTGGGAACATTTTCTAATCGCGTGAATTTACGTCGGGCAGTTTCTCCATTATTTGCTCCTGTCACAACATCTTAAACTGTTCTCGATCACCCGAATACCATTTCATATTGTAGTCTTTGATATATGTACATCCTGGAATAGTTGATCCATTCTTTCTCTGTATTTACTTTCGCGGTGAAGTTTTTGACAAATCTATACTTCTTGATCGTATCATCTCTGGAAATTTACCAGTAACTCAGCAACCAACACCGAAAATAAATTCTGGAGTGAGTGCAGATCTGCCACATGTGCTCAGCCTATGCTGTCAGGTCTGCCTAAATTGAACAATTCCGTCGGAGAGATTTTGTACCTATGTACACTGAGGGACAAATGTCTACATACACACCAGTAGCTAAATGCATTTCCATATTTTTTTAATATTCTTCGGATTGTTTTTGGATTACATGATTTATTAGTCTCTTCTTTTATTTTAGCTGTAATTTTTGTAGCGCTTAACTCTGGATTTACCTTAACTTTCCGCGTTATCAAAGTCTCTTCTCTGGTGTTAAAGATTCTTGGCCATCCTCTGCGAGGTTTTGAGGTTACTGTGCCTGCATTTTTATAGTTTTTAATAACGGTTTGCACTGTCGCGTGGTTCATATCAAACAGAGCTCCAATATTCCTTAAAGATTTTCCTTTTAAGCTATGTTTTATGATTAGTTGTCTTATTTCTGTCGGAACTTCCTTTCTTTTAAAGCTCATTTTAACTTCTTCTGTTTCAAATTACTTAAAACACAAAATAGACTTAACTTTGTAAGGACTGAAAAGAGACTGAACATATTTCATCAAGTATTCATTTCATCCTCGGCAGATAACGGTGAATTTGTACTGCTACTTTATAGTGTATGTACACTTTTGTCCCTCTTTTTTCAAGATAATCAGTAATTTATTAATTTTTATTTATGTTAATGAAATAATTTGAAGTTTTTGTTTCTGGTGTTTTTTTTTAATAATGTCTTAAAAATGTTTTATACAATTTTTTTTTAAATTTTGCTGCATTTTATTAACCAAGCAGAAGTAAATTCATTCAGCTACTGGTGTGTATGTAGACTTTTGTCCCTAAGTGTATGTACATATAACGAAAATGTTAAGGTTTCCTTTCCTAAACGACAGTACCTGGTGAAACGTTATTATTATTTCATAACAGATCAACCGGGTCGTGGGATATATCCCAAGTTACATTTCCGTGAACTTCATATGCGTAAAACATACAAATCCTGAAAAGTTTTTTTTTTTTTTTCATAAAAGGAAATCTTCAAATCTCTGAGCACTCAGACTCTATTTTCGGTCCATTGTACTACATTACGCTAAGAATATAGTATATATTGCCAGTGCGTTGCCATGCAACTGAGCAATATGCAAAATGTATTCCATTCATTCAATCATTATAATCAATTTACATTCAGCGATTACAATTACCAATAACCTTGCGGCAGTGGATGAAAATATGCGGTTGCATATGCTCAGCTGTGACAAAAGTTTTGTTTTGAGCTGCTTTGGTTGAATTCTTTCTTTTTATTTCATTAGGAATTTTGCAATCCCCAATACCTTTGTTACCTGCAACCATTCTGGAGACCAACGCTTAGGAAACTGGCACCGAGAATGCTGCTTGCATTTCGTTGAATATGTGAATGAATACACGCTTGATTTATTTAACTACATAAGTGACTTACATGACTGCCGTCTGGCATGGGTTATGGTCCCTTAGTGTTCCCACCTCTATGGCCAATCTTGCAACTTATGCACACATATGTTATTAGTCTAGCCACAAATATATCAAGTTTATTGACAAACTTCATGTTCTGCCTATACCGCGACATGATACATGTCATTTACAGGTGGAGATTCCGGCAGTGAACCTGCCGCCCGAAAAGTGGCAATAAAGGCATTAGGCAATACCATGGGATTATATTACATTTTTCATTGACAACCAGGTAACCATAAAAGCCATTTCTGCCATAAAAATTAAATCGAAGACTGCGCCTTTCTATCGTGAAGAGTTCTGTCAAGCTCTGCTGGATTCTCGATCACAGGGGTGTATCGGGGGCTGTAATGAAAGGCTCGGCACTAGTCATTAATTTTGCCTTGCACCGTCAACCATAATATTGGCAATAAAACTATGAAAAGAGTAAACAATAAGGTGGAGTGACTAGTCTCCTATAAAATAACAAGAAAACTGTGGCCACTTTAAAACAGAGACAATCCTAAAGTTATACATATAGAAATAATAACCGGATACCTATTGAAAATAATATATGTGGTGGCTTCGTTGATGAGTAAGTTCATGAAGATACCTCCTACATTATGTGCCACTATTTTGTACTCTATCACCTTAGATTTTACATAACATAACTTTTTCCAGGACTTAGAGAAGCTACCGACAATTCAGTTAACAAGATCTGCAACTTTATTAAAACTTCTGGTTAGTTTAAAAACCCATAGATTGTTTAAAAAAAAATCCATAGGTTGTAACCTACCCAACCATAAAAAAATATTAGAAGGCTTGGGAAATTCGTAAGTCTTAAGAAAGTTATTGAACAAGGTGGGGATTAACTTAGGACCACGTTGCTCCTTCAAGTCTCTCAAACTGCTGCCTAAAAAGTTAAACGAATTTACTTTAAACTCAAGGGCACCTCTAACGATTTTATAAAAACGGATGCCTTTAGACCAGCGGAGATGGGTAGGTACGGATAATTTTCCACAAAAAAAAAAAAAAAAACCTCTAGAAGACTTCTAACATGCCTCTGGTTATTGACGTTGATAATCGAATGGAATAATGTAGGGCTTACCATAGATGGCATTCGGTGGATGTAAAAATCCTCCATTTGGTGACGCAATTAGTTTTATCATTCAAAGTCAATGGAACATTTGCTGAACACTTAAAATTTGTCCGCACTCCCTTCAATAAAATTGCGGTACATTTCAAAAATATATTATTGGCATCCTATCGTGTTACATCATTAAAATATGCTATAACAGAGCTGAACCAGTTTTAGAAGTTGTAGCACATGAAATTAACTTTTCTTTTTTTTTTATCTCCAACCAACTCGTTCGACTAGGAATCATGGTATAGTGTGTGCCAAAATTGTCAAATTTTCCACCAGCAAAAAAAAAAAAAAAACCTGAAAACAGTTTCTTACTTGTGTCTCAAAGGGTGTTGTGTAATTTTCTGTCTGCTCTATCGCCCGTCCACCCAAGCAAAATGTGTTCTTGTTTTTGGGTACACTGGCAAGGATATCCAGTTGTGAGAGCCTTGCGCAATCCTCCTAATAACTTAAATTAACTGTTTGCATACACACTGGAAAAAACCGATATAAATTAACGTCAACAATTGCCACTGAATTCCTGTCAATCAACGCTTGCACATAATCAGTCTGCATGACATTGTCAAACCACAACCATCGACAGGTTGTTCATAAATACCTCTCTTTCTCTCGTTCTGTTGGTTAATTTGGTGGGCGTTACTGTACACCACAGTAGCAACAGTGGTAGAGAAAAACTAAATCGTATTTCCTAGTTTGGCCAGCGCGGAGATAACCTAATTGGCGCATTCAAACGATTTGTTGTTGTGAATGTAGTTAACTTGGTAAGTGATTAAGTTTGATTATGCAAAGATGATAAATGTTGCAGGAGCAATTATTGACACATATGTATGCACACTGTAGAAGTAAAGCAATTAATCGGATTTGCGCCAGGGGGCCAAAAACTTAAATCGTCACATCAGATAACGTGTTAATTATCGCGAGTAATTTAGTAGAGTGTATCTTGGAGGCTTAAACCAGGAATCAAATTGTTTTGAATCATTAATTTAGCAAATACTTAAGTGATTTTGCTTATTTATATAATTTGCTTTTATTTTTCTTTTCAGGAGGGAAGCATAGGTTATAAAATGGTCATCAAACCACTGCCAGCTGAGCTAAATCCTCAACAGGACAAACCTCATCATGTGATATTCAAGAGAGAAACTCATTCATCGGAGCATTTGAGTGATTTTGGTAAGAACATGTTCATTTGAATGATTTAGTAATAACATACGTAACCGTAACCTTTTTCTGGAGGAAATTCCAAAAAAAAATTCTGATGAATTCCTTGAGTAGTTAATTTACTATACTAGGCAGGCAAGCAACCAGGAATATTATTCGGGGAGGTCCAATCTGGATAATCCTTTCCGGTTTCTTTTTGAAAAGTTTATTAGAACACGATAAGACAAAGGAGGTCAAGGTCGACCATTGTTTTGAAAACAAAGCATAATTAATGATTAAACGGTTTAGCATTCTTACTAAGTTTCTTGAGTCTGACTGTAATGCATCATAAGATGCTTTTAGTACGGAAGTCCAGAGATAGAAGAAGGTAAGAGCGTTTGAGGACATGAATGTAGAACGACACTGGTGAATATTTTGTCCGTTCTTTGAACCTTTCTTAATGCTCCATACCGAAATAGGTCATCGGTTCAAGGTCACTGAGGAGGATGAACTGGCTAATGTGGCCAGGCAGGGATCACCACAAAGTGGGAGTAGGTTTTCTTCTTTTTGCACTTTCTACACAGTCCAAGTTCAACTAAATGTGGAACTGTTTGAATAACTGTGTCATATCGAGGAATATATAGTCCATCTATAACTGGGCCCAAGATACAGAGCTGTAACACAGGACAGGCAGATGACGACAAGTTTGTGACGATTAATATGGGCCACTTGCCAGTAGGAACATTTTTCTGCAGTTGAGGGGATAAATCTGAAGACAATACCTAATAAACACATTCGGACAACTGAGTCACCTGAATTATGGTTTTACGAATTGGAGCGAAAGTCGCGAGATTGTCAAAACAACTACTTCTACTTATCTACCTAAGGATTTCAAATATATTAACAAAATTTATTTTTGATGTTACTCCAATTCAATCCTCCAATCCTGAAATTTCGTCAAAATCCATTTCCCTGGCTTAGTTTCATAGCAGGATAAAGAATAAGATTTGAAAAATTACCTTAGAGAATTATTTACTTTACATTTTGATAGGAGGGGACCTGAACTGCAGACATATGTAAAGATTGGGGTTGTAGTACAGCAAATGTGTCGGAAAATTTACTTTCAAACATTTGTGTTTTATGTTACCATTATCCGTGTCTCTTTCTTACTCTTTATTACGAATATTTCCAGTCGAATATCGCAGCCAATCTCTTCGAATAAGCTCAGCTCTGATCACAACTCTGTCTTCTTCTCCTTTGGTCAGTGGTAAAAGGGGCAATATTTTCTAGATTTGAAGAATTCAAATTGAACACGCTTTCGAACGGAAGTAAATACTCAACCTCGAAATATTACTACAAATCTGGAAAATATTTCTAATAGAGAAGGCATTGACTATTGTTTATTACCTTCTTGAACATGTATTGTGTTCTGCTGATGTATGTGTCAATTTCCAAAAAAAAATTTTTTTTTTCCTTTTTTTGTCGAGATTTTTACTTACTCAAGATTAATACTACAACTAAGCCGACGCTTATCCAGCAGTTTTATTTTCGCTTACGAGACTCGTGATTTTTGGAAAAAGATGTTCGTATGGAATTTAAAAAGAATGTAGCGCTTTAGACAGGTTAAATTCCAATGAAAGTTCCTGCTGTTTTCACGACCGGCATATACTATGACGCGAGGTCAAAAGGTTTTGTCCTTTGCAGACGACGAATTGAATTGTTCGCGTCAAGTAGTTGAATGACGGTACTGTTACAATGGCCGTGAACACTATCTTTGTGTTTACGAGCAAAATTTGTTATCTCTTCGACAACGCTAGGAATTCCCAGGTCCCGATGAATATCTTCGTTACGTACGTACCACGGTGCGCTAACGATCGTTCTAAGAACTTTATTTTCAAAAGTTTGTAGGATGTTTCTATTGCTTTTCCTGGTACAAACCCATAGTTGTAGACCATACGTCCACACTGGCTTTAGCACTTGGTTATAGATAAGCAGTTTGTTATGTAGGCTCAACTTCGAATGTCTTCCGAGTAGCCAGTACATTTGTCGGTATTTGTTTTCGAGCTCGTCGCGTTTCTTTTTTCCATTTAAGCTTAACATCTAGAGTTATTCCTAGATATTTTGCTTCGTTCGCGTATGGTATTTGAGCCGAGTTTAAATATACGGGTAATCTGTCCACTTTTTGTAGGTAAAGTTGACGTGAGTAGATTTGCTTTCGTTCAGCACAATACGAAAAGAATTCGTCCAAGCGTGGACTATGTTAACAGCATGTTGCAGCTTTTCAGTTACTGCTTCAATTGTATCGCCCGTTGCCAATATCGCCGTATCGTCCGCAAATGTGGCGACGACGCAGTTTCTTTCCTGCGGGATATCACGCGTGTAGAGTACATATAGAAGCGGGTCGAGGACACTTCCTTGTGGGACTCCGGCCGCAATCTCCTTGAACTCAGAGTAATCATTTCCGTGCTTAACACAAAAAAGTCTTTCGGTGAGGTACGATTGTAAATTTAGAAAGAGTTGCCATGGCAGTAGTCGTTGCAATTTATACTCCAAACCTTCGTGCCAAATCTTATCGAAAGCTTGTGAGAAGTCAAGCAATACACCACAACAATCTTTTTTTCTTCGAGAGTTTTCTCAATCACGTCAGTTATTTTGTGGACTTGGTCGATTGTTGGATGTTTGACTCTAAATCCAAATTAATGATCAGGAATGGGTCGTCTTTCGTTGATTACGGGTTGCAGTCGTTTTGAAAGTAGTTTTTCGAATATTTTAGAAATAACCGGCAATAGGGAAATAGGCCGATATGATTTCTTTTCATTCAAAGGTTTGCCTGGTCTCGGAACATAGAGCAATCTGAACGAAGCGTTAATCAAATATAGCAGTTTGATAAGAGCTTTATTCGGCAATTCCTTGACCACCTGCTCCGTTATCAAGTCGTAACCCGGTGCTTTTTTAGTCTTTAGATTTTTAATCACTTCCGTCAGTTCAATTAATGCAACTTTTTTTACTTTAAAGTTGTCAGATGTCGTGACTGGGGAGTCGGACGTTATCAAAGGGCCGTCGAATGGCTTAAACGTATCTTCTAAGTGGAAAGCAAAAAGTTCCGCCTTTTCTTTGTCGCTCTTGGCCCAAGTTTTATCATTTTTCCGAATTGGTGGCGCTTGCATTTAAGGTTTCCGGATGCCTTTTAGCGCTTTCCAATTGTCCTACCAGCCCTAATCGCATACCAAACAGTCATTCTACGAGTATGAAGATGTCATTCATGAATTGCTCGTGGGTTTTTTGCTCCCCAAAGCCGGCTATTCTATTTGTCACTCATAATTAATTTGACAAAATTCAGGGTCATCTCTAGTCAGCTGGTAAATTTTTGCACTCCAGTCGTTGTCTCTGATGGTCATTTTCTTGAAGTTCTTGAGTCACTTGAATTTTGTTCAGAAAGAAATGCACATAGACATTGGAGAAATCCCAATTTGTTCAGCACGACGACGAATTGAAGTTTTCGGACTTACACTCACATTGTCCCTCAGTGCATCAATGTTTATTGTATACAAGCTTTACTACGTGGTCCAGGCTTCGGTAAATCACTTACTTTGTAAAGGTTCTCGACATTTTTAAATAGTGCTCTTTACAGGTACTCCACGTCGACCAAAAGAATTACGAAACCATTTTGATAAAATGTTTTAATCACTAAAACACGTTGTTGTGGCATCAAATTCTCCATGACGAAATAGTATATACGTATATCTAAGATATTCGAAAAGCTGCTAATTAACCGTATTGATAAAGCTGTTATACAACAAAATCTTATCCCGCACCACCAATTTTGTTTATAACAAATTCAACGAATATCTAATGGAATATAAAATAACTTGGACGAGGAAAAATATTGTGTATCACTTTATCTATCTGGCGCAAAGGCTTGAAATGAAATACTTAAACTAAATAATATGCTACCGGACTACTTCATGTTAATTAAAAGTTATCTCGACGACAGGTACTTCTACGTGCAATACAATGCTGTAAATAATGCCAAAAAGACGCAGATTTCCCTCAAGGAAGTGCTTACGACCTACACTCCATCTTTTCTATACAGTGGACATATCGACACGAATTCCATGCTAGCTACATTTGCAGACGACACATCTTATCTTCAAACAAATGCATAAAGCTAGCCACAGAACAAGTCCGAATAGTACTGGATAGGACAGTGGATTAGTAACACTAATGGGGAATCAAGATAAACGAGGACGAAACAATACAGGAATTATTATCCAGAAATCATCAGTTCAAACAATAAACAAATTCTCCTTGACAATGAATCTAAGTACCTAGGATAACAGATCACAAATTTACTTGGAAACCACATATATTCTATAAACGAAACCAAATAAAAAATAAATTTAGAACTCAAGATTATCAACTGAAAATAAACCTTAATCTAAAATATAAAATAATACTAGGTGAGCAACTAAGTTCTCGGAGATGCTGCTCTAAGTGAAACAACGTGCCGTGATTAGTTCCATCGCTTCAAAGACGGAGATTTCGATGTTGACGACCGTCCGCGTGAAGGAAGGCCAAAATCCTTCGAAGACGCTGAATTGGGGGCATTGCTCGATGAGGATCCGTGCCAAACGCAAGAACAGCTTGCTTCAGCATTAGAAGTTACCCGTCAAGCCATTTCCAAGCGATTGCATGCGTTTGGAATGATTGCATGCGTTTGGAATGACAAGGAACTTGGGTTCCTTATGATTTGAAGCCAGTGATGTTGAGCGTTGTTTTTGCGCCTGTGAACAACTACTCCAGCGACAAACAAAAGGGAGGGTTTTCTTCATCGTATCGTAACGGGTGATGAAAAATGGATTCATTACATCTACCCAAAGAAATGAAAGTCATTGGGACTGCCCGGTCATGCTTCTACGTCGTCGGCTCGGCTGAATATTCACGCTGCGAAGATTATGCTGTGTATTTGGTGGGACCAGGTCGGTGTCATTTATTATGAATTGTTGAAACCCAACGAAACCATCACTGGGGAACGGTATCGACTTCAATTGATGCGACTGAGACGAGCACTGCGCGAAAAACGGACACATTTGAATCAATTACCTTGATATTAAGAGTACTTTGAAGGCGAAATTGGATGAGTTAAAAAGGACATTCCAGAATCATGTTTAGCTCCCGCCAGTTCATATTCAGTTTTAGCTCCCGCCATTTCAAATACAGCTGCGCCAGTTCAGCAACCTTCAGCAGCGGTAGAGTCAGAGCCATCAACGAGCACATCATCAGAAAAAATGGAGGAGCCGTCTGAGAAGATGAAATGCCCAGCAAAGTTTACTAAGTTGAACATCGTTAAGAGCAGATTCATTTTTTTTAACTGACAGCTTGGATTTGAGTGCTCATCGAAGAAGGGTTGCATGCACATCGAAGAAGGGTTGCATGCACACAATAGCATAATTCCGTACATCATTTCCCTCGAGATAAGAGTGCAGCCATCTTGGTAGCAAGAAAAACACCAAGTAAAGAAACACCATCGACAACAAAGATCGCCACAGCATGTCAAAGTAACAGAACGGTACTACATATTAGCTACAGCCAAGGTGAACATATGCGTTGGAAGCCAAGTGAAACTCGTATGAGCTCTGATTGATCAAGGATCTCAATCATGTTTCGTAACAAAGAAATTATAGCGTCAAATAAGAGTACCATTGGTTAAGTATGAGTCAAGGATGAATGGAATCAACGGTCATGCTACACCAATCAACGCAGCATGCCACTCACCATTCAATCAATTCACGGTCCAGTGAAGATGATGGATTGAAGAAATTTTGGAAGCTAGAAGAAGTACCAACTGCAAGGATCAAGTCTGAAGAAGATGAAATGTGCGAGAATCACTACCAAATGTTACACAAACGGGATGAAACAGGACGATATACCGTCAAATTATCACTACTTAAGAATCGTATGGTCTCGGGAGATTCACGCAAAATGGCATAAAAGCGATTCTTTATGTTGGAACAGAGATTCGCAAAAAATGAGGAGCTTCGACAGGAATATTCCAAATTCATTCAGGAATATATTACTCTTGAACACATGAAGAAAATACAGGAGGATTATACCGGAAAAGCGTATTATCTTCCACATCATGCAGTGATGAAAAATTACAGCACTACTACCAAACTGAGGGTGGTATTCGACGACTCGATGAAAACGACATCTGGGGAATCGCTAAATAGCATTATGATGAGAGGTCCCACGATTCAAAAAGATCTATTTTTACTGCTACTTCGTTGGAGGTCATTCCCAATCGTGTTTACAGCTGATATCGGAAAAATGTATCGACAAATTTTAGTCGATCAGGAGGATCAAAACCTACAATGCATCTTGTGGAGAGAAAATTCCAATGGTCCAATCAAGGAATACTCGTACGCTCTCAAAAAAGTCACATACGGTACAGCATCAGCCCCGTATTTGGCAAAAACGTTATGCCAGCTAGCTGAGGATGAAGGACAGAGGTATAGGCCGAGGAAAAATAGTGCTTGAAGGATTCTATGTAGACGACTGTCCCGGCAGTGCAAATTCACTAAATGAGTGTGAATACCTTTACCGAGAATTGATGCAGCTACTTCAGTTGGGTGAATTCAACTTACGAAAATGGACATCAAATAGTTCAGGGTTCATAAAAGAGCTACCAAGAGAAGTCGTTCAAATGGAACTAGAACATGACTTTAATAGTAACACAACATTCAAAATTTTTGGGAATAAAATAGTGTCCGAGGGTAGACGACTTCCAATTTAAGGTAAATTCTTCATCATTTATCACAAAGAGTATCAAACGAGCAATATTGAGTGACGCAAGTAAAATCTTCGATCCCTTTGGTTGGTTGTCGCCTATAACAATCAAAGCAAAGATTCTTATTCAAAGTCTTTGGCTCTTGAGAATCGGATGGGATGAAAATGTGCCAATGACAATTCAAAAGGAATGGGATAAATTCGAGAAAAGATTATCGATGCTTGAATGTAAGAATTCCACGATGGACGAAACAAATGGAAAGCTCTCAAATAGAGCTATATGGATTTGCAGATGCATCAGAATTAGCTTATGCAGCGGTGGTGTATCAGAAGGTCATTAATTCTGGCTCTACTACAATATACATCATCGCGTCAAAGACCAAAGTGGCGCCTGTGAAGCAAGTGTCACTGGCAAGGCTGGAGTTATGTGAACTACATCAGAGAGGGAATAGAAACTAATACATACACCAGAATTATCGCATTTTCAGATTCTACCGTAGTATTGAACTGATTGAAACAACACCCAGTGAAATAGAACACGTTTGTAGCCAACCGGGTAACTTATGTGCAACAGCATATCAAAGGACAATGGGGGTTCGTACTTGGTAGAGAGAATCCTGTTGACATTCCGTCTAGAGGATCATTTGGAGATACCCTCACTGAGAATTCTACATGGTGGCGCGGTCCAGTGTGGTTAAAGAAAGACGAACGACATTAGTCAGCTGACAAGGTTATGATGGAAGTGCAAGATATGCCTGAGATCCGGAAGTCTTATGCTTGCATGAGTATACAACCCCATAATCCTCCAGGCAGCGACATCATTTGCGCCTTCTCGTTATTTTCGAAACTTCAACATGTGAGGGCAATCTGTTTATGATTTAAAAATAATTGCAGGAAGAGCAGGAGAGGCAAATCAATGCTACATGGCAATTTGTCGGTAGAAGAACTCCTGGAAACTGAAAAAGCACTGGCAAGGGTAGCTCAACGAATGTTGCCGAAGATACGCAGAAAATGAAACTTGATCGTGATGATGACATGAAGAGGACGGAAAAAAAATACTGCGAATCACCATCACCAATAAAAGCAGAAAAAAAAACTAAATACTCCCCAGTTACCTGGACGCTATCCTGGGAGTTTAAAAAAACTTAGTGCCACCAGAGTTTCAAACCACTACACCAAATCTTTCTTTCTCTTCCTCTATCTTCTTCACAACACCCGTGCCCTGAAATAAAAAAAAAAACCTAAGAATAAACAAAGCACCGAAATCAACCAGCAAGATACGAGTATCATCACTGAATCCATTCATAGACGCCAATGGAATTTTGCAAGTGTGTCGATTGAGACACGCCATTTTATCAATTGACCAGAGACATCTTATGATTTTGTCACCATCGCATCTGCTGATAAAATTGATTATCAATAAAACTCACATCGATACACTTCACGGTGGAGTGAAGTTAACTGACGTTAAATCACATTCCGAGGGAATTTTGGATCATCTGAGGAACCAATACTGTCAATGCCATAATAAATCAATGTATTAGATGTTTCCGATTTAAGGTCAAGGAATCAAATCAACTCATGGGACAACTTCCTGAAGCACGAGTAAGGTTTCCACGTCCATTTACGCAGGCCCAGTCAACATACGATGTTAAGAAATTCGAGGTGTGAAGTCACACAAGGCTGTTTGTCTGCATGGCAGCAAAGGCATTGCATATTGAGCTGACTTTTGATTTAACAACGAATGGATTCATGGCAGCATTGCGACGAATGATCAGTAGAAAAGGATCAGTACATCATCTGTATGGCGGCAACGGAACAAATTTTGCTGGAGCAAAAAACATGATTAATGCATTACAAACTCCACTTACCGCTAACGGAATTCAGTGGCATTTCGTCCCCCTGGAGCTCCACACTTTGGTGGGCTCTGGGAAGCTGGGAGCAAGTCAGTCAAATACCATCTAAATAGCATCATAGGTGAGCAAAAATTGACATACGAAGAGATGAACACAGTTCTGGTGCAAATATATAGATATCTGAATTCGAGACCACTCTGCCCATTAACAGACAGCATTGAAGATTTCGATGCACTAACACCAGGTCACTTAATTATTGGATCACCATTGATAGCACCACAATATGATGCCATTCTAGATCTGGCAGAGAGTAGTTTAAAAAGGTGGAAGTTCATTCAAAAACTCAAACAAGATTTTTGCAACCTTTGATAGGAGGATTACATAACCAAAATTCAACAACGATATAAGTGGAAGAAATCGGCAAAAAATTTCGTGATTGGTCAACTCGTCTTGCTAAAAAATGAGCTTTTGACTGCATTGAAGTAGCCTATCGGCAAAATAGTTGAAGTATACTGCCCAGTAGATGAACTTGCCAGAGTTGTGACAATCAAGACAGAAAAGGGAACATTCAAGCGACCAATAGCTAAGGTATGTTTGATGCCAATAGAAGACAATATCAAAAAATCCGAAGACGTCAGAGTTCAATCATAGAAACAGCCCTCAGAGCAGTTACCATCCAGTAGGCCTGTAAGGAATCTGAAAGATAAAAAGCAGAAGTCAACCACTCCATCAGCAAATTTCTCCATCGCCCTTGTTACTCTATCGCTGCTTGCATTTCTTATACCGGGATCGACAAAATATACAATCACCCATCCGAACATTAGATTGTTCGTGGAACAAATTGAAACTGCCAAAATTCAACGAGGATTCGATTCTCCATCGAAGACATTTGGCAACAAGGCAACATGGACAAGACGAGAGATCAAATAATTAAGTTATGCAACAACGCGAAATCAGCGACAAAAAGAGAGTCAGTGCGATGAATTGCGTCTTCACATGGAAGAAGAATGGAACAATGTATTCTTGATTTTCAACATACTTCAAGTGACACCTTTGCGTAGACAAAAACGAAGACTACTGGGAACTATACTCAACTCATTATTCGAAGTCAGTGATGAAGTATATCATGACATCGAAGACCTGGACAGTAATCAGAAGGAACCGATCAAAAGTACGAAAACTAACACCAAGATTATGCTGTCTACAATCGCCAGTCTAAATGAGACTGAAGCAAGAATCAATAAAAAAGTCAACAACTTTACAAAGAAACTGAATTAACAGGATGGAATCTTAGTACATATTGGTTGATGAAAATAAAATAAATCTACATGTGATGAACGCCTTTCTCATTGTACTGAGTTACATGCGAGAGATTGAAACTAAGTATAACAAGCTAAATGCGCATCTTAAACGTAGTCACTTGTTTGAATTCTTGTCACACAAGAGTGTGGAGGAAATCACCAATAAGTATGCAGAGAAACTTGGCCCAGAGATGAAGGTATTACCAGACCCAATCGTCTACTACTTCAGCGGAGATTTTGGTCACAGGATACTTTATATTCAGTGATGCTGATGAATATGACCTGATTAAAACCAACACTGTTCCAGAGAAGGTGGACGATCAGACATTTCGAGAGGTACACATACAGCAGACGGTGCTGGGAGTCAAATATAATCTGCAGAGTTATTTCGAATTACCACTGGAAGATATAAACAAGGCAACAACACTAAATGGAACAACATTCATCAGCTGTAAAAAAACTGTCCTTCAAGCGATGCGAAACCAAGATGCTGAAACTAACACACACCATAACATGGAGTCGAAATACGTGGATGTTCATTACACCAGAGGAAACTTCGGTGTTCGTAATTTGTGTCTCAACTCGAGAGGAAGTGATTCTAAACGAAACGGGCATCATTCATGTGACCCAAGACTGCGTCATATAATCAAAATTCTTATGATCGGAGGCCAAATTGTGTAAGGAGAATAGTAATGCACTTTACAAAGCCAATCGCTACCATTAACATCGGAATCAACTCAGGCTCCAGTTTATTTTATAATTAAAACCGCCATTCCACTGAATAAAGATCTAATGGAGGTGTCAATATTCAACCATCGAGAGGCATTCGAGCGGATAAACGGATACATGAACACAACTGGAAGACCATAAAAAAAACACCAGTATTGGACAATTGGATTTTCGAGAGGCATTCGAGCGCACAACCGGATACATGAACACAACTGGAAGACCATAAAAAAACACCAGTATTGGACAATTGGATTTTGCTCATTTTTTGCAGTCGTTGTGACCATCATCTGTGTATTGGCTGTGATACTTAATCACCGAACTAGAACTAATCACTCTGCCAAAATTGAGTTAAAAGAACACAGGAACATACCGGATCACAGGTTTGACATTAATTAGCAAACAACGCCGGAGGTGGCAAAGTGTTGAATACATCAACAAAATAAAAATCAAAATACACTGAACCCCAACCAACAAGCGCAAACATCAGCAGTTTGCGCATAAACATGTTGCTCAATAATGTCATACATCAAGTGGTTGAGTAACAAAACAACAGCCGCGTCAGCACAACGACCGAACAGCAGAGAATGATCTGGTAAGGCACCTGCGATGAATCGAATCATCAATTAAAATTAAGTTAAAATTTCTGTATAAATACCCGTTAAGTAAATAAATAAATTCAGAACTATTCAAGCTATAAGTGTACGATCTCTTTTAATTGACAGCTATCCCCCCACCCGAGGTAAGGTGGCTGTTAATTAGGAATAACTAAAATCTAACAAGGACAGATTTTACAATTATTTTGCAGAGATAATCCGGTATTTGTGTCCGATAAAGGCAGCTCATAATGTGTTCGCAATTCGCTGAGTTAAATGCGTTTTTCACATCCAATGTTATAATGGCGCAGTATTTTTTGGTGCCGCCTTTCCAGCGCCTGCCTTCTCTCTCGTTTTGCTCGACATGGTTGGAAAAATCCTTGAGCGGATAATTTACAATAGGCTTTTATCAGCAGTTGAAACAGCAGGAGGTGTCTCCACGACATATGCAATAAATGCCGGAATAACGAAAACGCCTTCTTGAAGATGCGTGGTTAACGTTTCAGCAAATAAATCGTTTTAATAGGGAATTTTAGGGCTCTATTTGGAATACCGTCCAGTCCCGGAGCCTTTCTATCGCTTACCTTCTTACATGCCTCGAATAATTCTTCGCGTGTTATCACAGGTATGGATATACTTTCGTAAACGTTTTGACTACCGAACTTCCTGCTTTCCTGCCGAGGAAATAGGGTCTCAACTATTTGTCTAAGCAGTACCGGACACGTTGGCAATTGCAAACGGGGTCATTTTAGCCTCATTGATACAATTTTGTATGCTTTACTCCAGACATCGTTGTTAAGTTGTCCACAAAGATCTTTAAAACAAAGATGCTTGCTACACCTAATCGCTTTTTTAACCGAGTTCTCGCTTCACGATTTGCGTTACAGTTGATATTCATCTGCATGCCGAGTCCGAGTTCGCTGACAAATTCTTCGCGCTCGGTGACACACTGCTCTGAGTTCCGCTATTTCTGGGGTCCACCAATATACTGGAGGTCGATATTTTCCTATTTCCAGCCTGCACATTGATGTATTACACACAATGACTAATAGCCGTAATACTTGCGATACGAATTCTTCTTCCGTTCTGGCTTCAATTATAGACAAGAAGACACCTTTAAACCGTACGATGGTCAAGTGTCTTACGACAATATCAATAGGCCGGATTTACCATCTGACGATTTAGCACTTACAAGTGCAATGCTAAGGGAACTCAAACATGAGATCGGGAATCTAAAACCTAAGAAAGCTCCTGGTTATGACTTGATCACCAGAGAAATTCTCAAAGCATTACCTAGAAAAGCATTGATTAAGCTTCTTCATATTGTAAATGCTGCGCTCAGATTAAAACACGTGCCTAACCAATGGAAAGTTGTGGAAGTTATAATGGTTTTAAAACCAGGGAAGCCGCCAAATGAGGTGAAATCTTATAGACCAATTTCGCTACTTCCAGTTATATCCAAAATTTTCGAGAGGATATTACTAAGGCTTCTCCAACCAGTTATAGAAGGAAATAATCTTATCCCTGACCACCAGTTTGGGTTCAGTAGTAAGCATTCGACGTTTAACCAGGTGCATAGAATTACTGACGTAATCGAGAAAGCACTTGAAGAGAAAAAGATATGCTCAAGCATATTTCTTGACGTCTCGCAAACCTTCGATAAGGTGTGGCATGATGACTTGAATTGCAAATTACGACAAGTTCTCCCTGTATGCCTATACGACATTCTAGAATCATATCTCGCGAATAGACTCTTCCGTATTACACATGGAAATGAATACTCGGAGCTCAAAGAAATTTCTGCTGGTGTACCGCAAGGAAGCGTACTGAGGCCACTTCTCTATCTGTTATATACTCCAGATATACCGAAAGAAGATGACACTATCCTGGCTACGTTTGCCGATGACACCGCTCCTAGCTGTAGGTAAAACAATCGAAGAAACGACTGCAAAACTGCAAAACGCACTGAATAAAGTAAATGAATGGACGAGGGACTGGTGGATCGCCCTCAACGAATCTAAATTCGTTTCACGTGAATTTCACTTACAAGAAAACTAATGTCTTGCCAATTTTCCTAAACTTGGCCCGAACACCTTTTGCAAACGAGGCCAAATACCTTGGAATGACACTCGACGCAAAACTGAAATGGAATTCGCACGTGAAAATGAAACGTAAAGAACTCGAAAACAAATATATAGAAATAAACTGGTTGCTCGGTAAACACTCCCAGCTCAGTATTGAGAACAAACTGCTTTTATACAAGCAAGTGCTAAAGCCAGTGTGGATTTAAGGTATACAACTTTGGGGCTGTACCAAGAAAACAAACGCCAATATTTTACCATCTTTTCAAAATAAAGTGCTAAGAGAAATTGTCCACGCACCGTGGTATACTAGAAACGATGATATCCACAGGGATCTCGGAATTCCGACAATCGAAGCTGAAATTAGAAGCTTCGCGAGAAAGCATAGAAACCGACTAATCGGACATGTCAACAATACAATCCTCCAAATTCTGGATGAAAGCAATTTATTGCGCCAACTACAAAGGACGAAACCTTTCGACTTATCGAGATAGGAATCAACCGCGGCTAGATTGCGGAACGTGCAGGATCTTTCAGTGGAAAGTAACCTGCCAAACGAGTTTTTTTTTTTTCATGATATTGGGTTAATAACTTAATTCGTGCGGTTTTTTTGTCAAAATTTGAACTTTTTTTTAAGAAAAACATGTACAATAGTATTATTCACAGTATTGCCCATCTGAAGCTATGACTTTTTCCCATCTTTCTGGCAATTTGTGGATCCCATCCCAAAAGAACTGCGCCGGCTTGGCAGCCAAGAATGAATCAAGCCAATTTTTGATATTCTGTTCTGATGTGAACCGTATTTCAGTGAGGGCGTTCTGCATCGACCGGAACAAATGGTAGTCAGAAGGGGCAAGGTCTGGGCTATAAGGCGGGTGGGGTAAAACTTCCCATCCACTATATTCCAAATAGTTTTTAACCGGAATAGCAACGTGGGGCCGAGCGTTGTCATGATGGAAAATTATTGCCTCGTATCTGGTCGCATATTCCGGGCGTTTTTCGGCTACTGCTCTCTTCAAACGGATTAATTGTGTTCGGTAGCGTTGTCCATTGATAGTTTCACCCGGTTTTAGCAGCTCATAATACAGCACACCCTTCTGATCCCACCAAATACAGAGCATTACCTTCGCGCCATGGATATTCGGCTTTGCCGTTGATTTGGCTGGTTGGCCGGGTTTCACATATGATTTTTTGCGATTGGGGTTGTCGTAATGGATCTATTTTTCATCGCCAGTAACAATCCGATGCAAAAATGACTTCCTTTTGTGGCATTCCAGCAGCATTTCGGACATGCAAAACCGCCTTTCGACGTCTCTCGGCTTGAGTTCATGTGGAACCTAATTTCCTTGCTTTTGAATATATCCAGCTGCTTTTAAACGTTTTGAAATGGCTGCTTGAGTGACACCCAAAGATTATGCGAGCTCTTCTTGTGTTTGGCAACAATCTTCATAGAGTAATGCTTCCAGTTCTTCATCTTCAAACTTTTTTGGCTGACCAGGACGTTCATCGTCTTCCAAGCCAAAATCACCACTTTTAAATCGTGCAAACCACTTTTGGCACGTTCGCTCAGGTAGCGCATGTTCACCATAAACATCCACCAAAATACGATGACTTTCGGCAGCAGTTTTCTTCATATTAAAGTAATGAAGAAGAACTCCCCGCAAAAACACTTTTTCAGGCACAAAGTTCGACATATTTGAGTGAAAAAAAATTATTGTTGTTTACCCTTCAAATGAATGACATATACTGAAATGACGTACAATGACAGTAGCTTTCCAACGCATGTTCCAATGGAATAATACAAGTTACGCCATCTCTTAGCAAACCGCACGAATTAAGTTATTGACCCAATAGAAAAATTGCTTGATAAGGTCCTTCTTAGTTGCAACATATAACAAATTAAATCGCAGGGTGGTGTTTTTTTAGTCAGTAAGAATCTGACACTACTATGAGCACGCGCTTGCTATCCTCATAGTGTCTATGGAAGATTTTTCACCAACCCTCGGGGAAAAACAAAAAAAAAAGTCTAAACAAGAAAAGGCTTCTAGTAGAACACTCTCTCTACTATTCGTATTTGAACTGTCCCATTTTGTGGCCCATGCGTTAAAATCGCCTGCTAATATGACAAGACTCCTGCCTGTAATGTCGGCGACTAGTCTATCTAAGATCATTTCGAAACTTTCAATAGTTGCGCTAGGTACCACCTAGCAGCTGTATATATAAATACCATTTATCTTAGCCCATTCAAAGAAATCTTCGGTTACATCCGGGTATTCCTGGATTGACGCGTCTCCGTAAACCCAAATCGCAGATTTATTCATTGCGTCGGTGATCCACTTATTTCCACTTAGGTTCCTATATTGCTCACAGAGTATCGCTACATCAATTTTTAATTCTTGAAACGTTTGTTGTAAGAGGTCATGAGCCACTTCATACGGAATTAAAATTAGCTGTAAGATATTCATATTTTTTTCAAAATAATTTCTAATGCCTTTTGGAATTCTGGACATCGGTAATATGTCCAGATTCCACGCTCTTGGGTTTGCAGAGTAAGCAATTCAGTTTGTCTTTGCAGTCCTTCAATTTGTGTCCACACAGAGCCGATCGGTCGTTAGGATTTCTGCATGTTTTCGCGAAGTGTCCAAATTCGAGACATCTTAAGCAGCGTTTCGGCACAATTTTTTAGCTTATTCGACAATAAACTCATCCGATCCCCACTTTTCCGATTTTCAACAGCTTGTTGGCAATTTCCACTGGTAGGCTCATGTTGGCTGTTTGCGTTCCACCATAGGCTTTTCTCACACTATTAATCATAGTGGTTTCGAATTCGAATTGTAATTGATCTGTTAGGGTGGCACAGATTTCCTCCTTCGACGTCGCTTTGTCGATATCCTTGCATTCTAGCAAGACCTTTTCTCTGCTGCTATTTTCTCCCAACGCTTCCTTGATTTGCTCTTTATAGGCCGCTGTTATAGGATTCACCGATTTGCTCAGCGAGAATAGGGGGTCACCACTAACAGTTTTCCGTATTCGGCTTACATTCGTCCCTTCTTCTTTAAGTTAAGTATCAGCCTTCAATTTTCGAAGCATGTCAGCATATGATAGATCTCCAGTCTTCTTAATTATTATCGCATCCAGTCACGATAGTTTTCTGACATTCGTGGTCCGCATTTTCCTGGTAACCTTGGACCATTCTTGCGCCGACTTGTCTTTTGGATTGGCCGTAGGTTTTGTCTTACTCGGCTTGCCCATTTCTTTTCTTTGATCGGTGGGTCAATTAGTCCCTGAAAAGTCACCTTCAATTTAATTTTTTTTTGTCAAGACTCGTCTTTCAAAAGAACGCACCCAAATTTTCAGACAGATCTGTCAAATAGTTTTATTGTGGCAGCCATTTTATATAGACGCCTACTAGCATTTTCGTTAAAATGGAAAAAAGTGAATTTCGAGTGCTCATTAAACACTATTTTTTGCGAGAAAAAACTATCACGCAAACCAAACAAAAGCTTAACAAATATTATGGGGTCTCTTCACCATCGATTGGAATCATTCACCACTGGTTTACTCAATTTAGTTGCGGTCGTTCAAGCACAAGTGACGACAACAAACGCATTCGTTTGACAACTTCAAAGGTGTGTTTGGCGATGTTCCAGAAAAATTCGGTTGAGTTTTTGTGCCGTTTCGTAACCGCGGGTGAAACCTGGATTCACCACAATACACCAGAAACCAAGGAACAGTCAAAACAATGGACTTCTCCTTGTGAATCGAAGCCGAAGAATTCCAAGCGGGTTTGTCAGCAAACAAGGTCATGGCGACAGTTTTTTGGGATGCGCGCGGTGTTATTCACATCGATTACCTTGAAAAGGGTAAAACGATCACCGGCGCATATTACACAGAGCATCGATTCCAAGCCGATTTGAAGCAAAAACTGCCGCATTTGGCGAAGAAAAAAGTTCTTTTTCACCAGGACAACGCACAGGCGCACAAGTCCGCAGTCGCAATGGCTAAATTGCATGAGTTAGGCTACGAACTCCTCCCTCATCCAGCATATTCCCCAGATTTAGCCCCCTGCGACTATTTCTTGTTTCCAAACATGAAGAAATGGCTCGGAGGTAAGAGATTTGGGTCGAATGAAGAGGTCATTGCTGAAACAAACTCTTATTTTGAAAGTCTCGAGAAATCGTATTATTTGGAGGGCGTCAACAAATTGGAGAAACGTTGGATGAAGTGTATAGAGCTAAAAGGAGACTATGTTGAAAAATAAAATGTTTTTATACCGAAAAGAGTGTTCTTTATTTCCTTTTTCAGGGACTTATTGACCTACCCTCGTAAGACTGAATTTTTTTAGACGGATCTGAGCTCATGTCACTACTTGATATCTTCGGCGAGTTCGTTCGCGTCTTTTTCGGAACATGGGCCTTTATTTGGTGCTTCTCGGGCCGGTTACCTGTTCCATCATCATCCCTATTTCTTTTTGCATGTCGTACGGATGTGGAGTTCTTGGCAGTCGCTTGTACTTCTTTACCCGTCACGTTTCCTATTGTCTTTGTTTCGGTCGGGACAATAGCCGTTTGTGTGGATATTGTCACGTGGCGTTTCTGCGTATTATGGCTGAGGAACTTTAGCTGTTCTCGGAGATCGGATATCTCCCTTAGAAGATTAGCGACCTCGGATTCCGCATCTCGGAAAATGGACTTAATGAGCGTACCCATTTTCTTGATTTCTCCATGGGTGTTATGCTTGTCCCTTTAAATATTAATAAGACCGTCAATTTTTAACCCGAGTTGAAGCATTTTAGTGTTCTCATGTTTTTCGCGCCGTGAACAGTGTCAGTTGCCTTTATCGCGTCCATATTTCTTGTGGATGAAGTCGATTCCTAAATGGATCTTCAGTGCTTTTCTGTGGTGCTGCAGTGTGGTCGCCTGGTGACCTCAGCATCCTCGAACGCCCCTGGAAGGGGTTTTCTTCATTCTCCGTGTTATCATCATTGATAATTTTTTTTATTGATTTTATTTTTATTGTTCTCAAGGTAGTAAGTCTGGAATGTGGGAGTGACTGTCGGCTTTACCTAATTTCCTTGAATCTGTATGCACTGAACTATTCAATGCTTTTAATATAAATAATAATATATAAAAAATCAATAAAAAAAATAAATTAATAATATATATAGAAAAAAAACAATATGACATGTAAAACCATTATTACACGTTTTCGTTGGGTCTGAGGGGCTGCCAGACGCCTTTAAACCCACAGGTACACCAATTTCCCGAAAGTTTAAATAACTGTAGGACATTCATATCTGATATTTAGCATTTTAAGGTAAACATTTTTATTACGCACAATCATCGATTATTAAGGTTATTTTTATAGAAATCGATAAAAAATGTTTTAACATATTTAATTGTTAGTACAGCTCATATTGTAATAACCAGAGACCCCTTACCGCTGTTGGGGGGGAAGGATTTAAAGATAAACACGATATTGCTGCGGGTTCAAAATGAATTGACACGTTTTATTTATTTATTTATTCGGTTCTCTCGCCAACCCTGTTATTAGTATTCATCAACCATATTTCGTCTTACAATACATATGCAGTTTTGCAGGTGACTGGAACAGTAAAACTAATAACCGACATTACATGATCAGTTCCTTAAATAACGATACAATTTAAATTCTGGCTTGGCGACAAGCAAACCAAGTTGAATTTAATGCTTCTAAAACATGTTCTTGTCTTATCTCAATAAAGCATTCGCAATGTTTAACTCCAACTATATTGATCGAAGGGGTGAATATATCCAAAAAAAAAAACAGCTCTTAACATCCTTGGCATGGAAATTACACATAAATTATCCTGGTTAAACCACATATATGCAATAGCAAAAAAATGCTATGAAGTGAAGATTCATCCCACTCAGATGTACATTTCCTCTTAATACGAGGACAGCATCAAATGTACATCCATATATTCTTACAATCCGTTTCGGCTGTACTGTGATATGAAGCAGAATATTTTTTTTTTTTTTTGCATGTAGCTGGGTGAAAATCGTTGAAAGCCATCGCATGCGAGCTTTGCGATAGTGTGGGACTTGACCCACCCACTAAAAACACCCGGAGAAAGCATGGTGTTACCATCCTTCCAATAATCGCACCTAGTCGTTAAACTAATCAGCAATTTTTATCTAATACTTGTAAATGTATGCTGTAAGGAACTAGCTTTGGTCTGTTACTTTTTTTTTAACTCGTTAACACTTTGTTCGGGTGATTATGTTATATATTTCTTTTTATTTTTTCTCCTAGTTAACTAGTTCGAATGGTTTTATTCTTCGTAATCTTCTAACTAGATTGTTATTATTAAGTAGTTCGACTACTTCTAAATTAGAAAGGTAGCGAAGCCTACCTTCATGTCTTCTTGTGACCTTCCTGACCTCGTCCTCTACCATATCAATTTTTAGATCCCTATGTAGATCAGCGTTACGTATGTACCATGGCGCATTAACAATATTGCGTAGTACTTTATTTTGAAAGCATTGTATGCTTTGTAGGTTCGTCTTACTTGTGCACCCCCAAAGCTGAAGGGCATATGTCCATATTGGCTTTAAAACTTGCTTATAGAGAAGCAGTTTATTATATATTGAGAGACATGAATACCTCCCAATTAGCCAATGCATTTTTTTATATCGAATGTTTAGTTCGTCATGTTTTTTCTTGACATGAGTTTTCCAGCGCAACTTCGCGTCTAAAGTCATACCTAAGTACTTAGCTGAGTTCGAATGCAGAACTACTTTGCTATTTATGTACACAGGTATGTGTTGTACATTTTTATTAGTGAAGTTAACATGAATTGACTTCAGTTCATTTAATTGTATTTGCCATTTTCTGGTCCATTCAGATATTTCATTTACTGTCCTTTGTAGTTTTTCGGTAACTTCCTGCACGGTTTTTCCGACAGCAAGTACAGCATTTTCGTCTGCAAATGTGGCAACAGTAGTTTCGTCATTTTGTGGTAGGTCGTTCGTGTATAGGAAGAACAGCACAGGCCCTAACACACTACCTTGCGGTACTCCAGATCTTATACATTCTAATGTGGAGTACTCATTTTCTTGCTTAATTCTATATAATCGCTGCTTTATATATACTCTAGTATTTCTGAGTATTGTTTTTGAAGATATTTTTTCAGTTTATGGACCAATCCCTTGTGCCAGACTTTATCAAAGACCTGTGTTACATCAAGGAAGATGGTAGAGCATATTTGTTTTTCTTCTAAGGCTTTTTCTATTTTGTCAGTTATTCTGTGGACCTGGTCTATAGTGGAGTACCTATTTCTGAATCCAAATTGATGGTTTGGTATCAGTGTCTTTTCTTCTGTAATCGGATGGAGTCGTTTCAGAAGAATTTTTTCAAAGAGTTTTGACAGTATTGGCAGCAATGAAATCGGACGATATGAGGTAACTTCACTGGGTAATTTTCCCGGCTTTGGTACCATAATAACTTCCGCGACCTTCCACATGCGTGGAACATACCTTAGTCTGAACGCTGCATTTATTATCTGTGCTATTTTTTTCATACCTTTTCTAGGCAGTTTTTCAGAATTTCACCCGTGATTAAATCAAATCCCGGGGCTTTTTTGGGGTTGATCTTCTCTTTTATTTCTGTGGCTATTTCCTTAGAGGTTACTGCTGGGATTAACCTCTCATCTTCGCACATTTCTTCCGTTTGTTGGAGATAATCATTATCTTCATATGGCTGAAAGACGCATTCAAGATGTTCAGCAAATAAATCGGCAGTTTGTTTTTGCCCAGTTTTTATTGCTGTTTTTAACTGGCGGCCGTTGGTCTTTTAATTTTGTTTGTAGCCTTCCATAGTGAGTATTCTGTACTAGCATCGTTTGTCAGATTTGTAAGCAGAATATACACAAACACCTAACGCTGTGCTCAAGCATCATAGGGTATCCTCTGAGAATTGGCATACTTATGAAATAAAAAAATACCTGCATGCAATACCTTGTCCCTACCGGAAATTAGTTAACTGCTGCGACAGGTTAGTTATTGGCATTACAGAGAGGTCCCGCCTCTTGGTGATCGCTTACTGCCCGATGATTATAATTGTTTCTTGACGAATCATACAATTGGATTGCAGCCGCAAGATTTTACTTAGTGTGCTTAATGTGCTGTTCGTGTGTTGAAGTTGCAAATTATGTCGATGTTGTTTTCTCTAGGGATAGAAAATATCCAGGTATTCGAATGATACATTTCTAACTAGATAAGTTCATGCTGTGTAATGCGTCCATCTCACAGAAAATTACTGACGAACTGGCAGCGGATATTAGATGTTGCACCAATACATATTTGATCATTTGTTGGAAGTGCAAACTCAACCTTAGTGTGGGTGAACACCAAGCTAAGACTGTTCCGCTCTAACGTTGAATCCGTGCTGTTATATAGATGCAGCACGTGGAGAGTGACCACCGCTATCACCAGGAAGCTGCAAACGTTCGTTAATAGGTGCCTGCGCAACATCTTAAGGATTTTCTAAGAGAACGGGTCAGGAACCAATAGGCACAACCATCCAACGACGGAAGTGGCAGTGGATTGGTCACACGCTCCGAAAGGCTGACAGCTCCATAGCGAACAATGCTATGCAATGGAACATGGCGCAGAGCAGTCGAGAAGGAAGCACGACAGTTGGGGAAAAGCTGGGGAGAGCTGAGACATATTGCCAGAAACCGTACACGATGGCCCCACAAGGGGATATAGGACATAAGTAAGTAAGTAAAATGGTAGTAAGTGCAGTGCAGGTGAATGTTTCTTCTGAATGTGTTGTAGATAACGGTTTGTTTTCTTAAATTATTCATCAACTCGATAAGTATTTTACTTAATTGGAAATTGTAGGTGGGAAATCAAATATGAAATTTTCGACAAACTTGAATGTTAACGTGTCTGTTGAGAACGATGGTTCCCTGTCGGATTTGTTGGTCAAATGTAATGTTGCAATGAAACAATAGTTTGTTACATTTACTTTCCCGACGTTTCAACATTTTTTGCTGTCATCTTCAGCGTATCTTTACTGCAGAAATTAGTATGTATGCAGTTTAATAAAAATAAAGTGGTATTTACGTTAATTCTTACGTTGAACAAACAATTCGTTTACAATTCAACATTAGAAAGCAAGGAAGAAACAAAACAAACTGACTTTTAATATTAGAAAAAACATTAGTAAAGCCATGGCCATGAACTGAAACGATTACGAAGAGAAGATGATGAAACTCTTGTCAGACCGTTCAACGTACAGACGTATGAGAAGCAATCCGACAACAACACTACAAAATAAAAACAATGACTGAACAACAACAAGCGATAGAGAAAAGATGAAGATGACAACATATGTATACGGCAGAACTCCCGTCGACTTACAGCCTGCCGAAAATTCATAAAAAAAAACCTGCTCCTCAGACCAATTGCATCACCAATGAGAGTGTCGTGTTATAAACTTTCAAAGTATGTGGGAAAGTTACTACAGTACACGGCAATAAATTAATCATACTCCGTCGAAAACTTATTGGAGTTCGTGGATAAGGCTAAACATGGAGAGTTAAAAGAGCATGATGCCTTGGTCTCCTTGGATCTTTATTTACTAGTACCTAGTGTTAGATTATCTTTTAGGTGAATATTTCTAATTATTGAACATGTCAAAGTTCATCGTCAATACCTCGGCGAAATATTTGCAGTCATGAATTACTGTAAAATTGGGCCTTAATGGGTTTCATCCGAAGATTCAATTCACTGTCGAGAGGTAAGAAAATAGAGCTATAGCGTTTTTGGATTGCAAGATCATCATTATGAACACCGCTTCCAACTTAATCAACAAAGTGATTGCTTTTAGTGGCGAGAAATTTCACTCTGCCAATGAGAAAAAGGTCACTGGTATTCTTGCTATCTGGGCGAAATCATACATGGATTAATACTACGCCGAAAATACAGAGTTCCTCCAGACATGGAAGTGAGAAACGTTAAAAAAACATTGTTTATATCCGCAAACTGGCAGAAAGTTTTAAGGAAATCATCGACACAAAATCCAAAGATATCAATATGGCGTACAAATCAAACTACACACTGGCACCCCTTTTGACCAATCTCAAGGATTAAACATTAAAGGACAGGTATACGGATGTTGTGTATAAGATTAACTGCCAAGGCAAAGTCAACGAAGCCTGCAACCTCTTTTATATTGGCACAAGCAAGTGGTTTTCGATACAGAGGATATCAAACCACAAGTCTGATTTAGTATAAGAAGTAGCAAAATAGCACCCACTAGACACAATACTGAATTCAGCCATCAACGAAATTTCAATGACGTCAGAGTTTTTCAGAGTGAGAGGCACATTTCTAAGCGGTATACACTTGAGACGCTATGCATTCTTAACAACAGCAATAATGTGAATCGTAAATAGGACACGCAGAATATCTCAGCGGTATATTTCTCTCTGGTCTCAAAGAAGAAATTTTAAATTTTGTTCGTTAATATTTGTTTTCCATTCCATGTTATAATGTTTTTCTTACATTACGAGTTATTTTGTTTTATTTATTTCTTGTTTTTATAATGTTTAATCATTACAAAATTGTTTGTCCAACGTAAATTTTGACGTAAATACAATTTTGTCTTTTGTTCAACTACATACATATGTATGTATGTATATGTCCTATTTTATTTGTCCTCTAATTTGTGCAATAAGATGACAGCAATCCCCTGTCGTAACGTTGGGAAAGCAAATGTAAGAAACATTATTGCAACATTACATTTGACCAAAAAGCTGTTTGGGAACAAACATTCTCAACTTACACGTAATCGCATTTACGAGTACCTCTCAAAATAGTGGAAAATACGAAAAATACTAATCAACATAAAGCTACACATGTTCTTTTCAGCCACTGAAGATAACTTCGGAAATTTCAGTATTTACAGTATGTTGTTGAATATTAGCAAATCTTTAAGAACTATTTAGTATGGAGAGTGCTTAAGAATTAGTATTATTTATGTATTTAGTAATGTGGTAGGTATCTAATCAAATTTATATTTATACCACCCATTAGAGTTGACACAAATTTACATTACATTTTAATTTTACTCCTTCTCCCACTTTCACCGAAAAAGTAATACCACTTGTGTGATACACTTAATATAAAAACAAAAATATCTCGTGTAATATTATCTCAGCCTCGAACAGAATTAATTTATTTATGTGTATACTATTTCGTCAGAGATGAAACCAAGAAAGAGAGAAAGTGTTTTTAAAGTACACGGTTCAGATATCGTGCGCATCCTGATTGTTGTTGATGAGTCAATTAAACTTGTGTACGATAAATGAAATTGTTTAATTGGTAACATATATGTAGTATTGCGAGGAAACATTAAGATATTTTGAATAAAATGACTAAAAAAAACAGTCATCATAAAAAGCAATAGACGTGCTTAACTTATTAATTGGGTGAGTTAAGCATAACTTCAATTGTATCTTATCACGTACGCATGTGAGATTTTATCATCCTTCCTTATTTGTGTGCAAATACTTGATAACCACGCGAAACTACATATATAAATTTTTTTTTTTTTTTTTTTTTTTTTTTGGTTGCGCCTGGAGGTGCAGGAATCTTCAAAAGATACCAATGGCCCGTACCATTGGTTATGCCCGATTCATATATCTGACCTGATGATTCATAAGCGTCTGCCAGTATATGCCTACGGGCTAAACCTCACCCCCCAGAGAGGCACTATGAGAACCGGCCGCTCGTGCTCATAGTAGTAGGAAATTCGTTCCTCTCATTTTTTCGTTTTGTGGTGACTACGACTAAGTTGCCTTAACAAGTAGTTTACGCTTCTGTAGTGTTAATCGCGTTAGGTAGGTAGCTTTCCTGCGAAGGCACCTACTAATACCGTCATTACATGCGGTTTTCCCTTACTGCGCCAGATCGTACGGTCTTGTTCTTTGTAGTCGGCGCTCGAGGTTTGTCACGTCCAGAGTACGGATTATTTCATTATTGCAATGATCATGAAGGCGAGTACGAAGTTTGTGAGCAAAGTTTGTTACTTCATCCCTCACGGTAGCAATTCCTAGATCTCTGTGAATATCACTATTCCTTATATACCATGGAGCATTCACAATTGCTCTTAGTGTTTTGTTTTGGAATGTTTGCAGAACAGTCATATTGCTTGGCTTGGTACAACCCCAAAGTTGTATACCGTATGTCCAAGATGGTTTTAGCACTTGCTTGTACAGAAGCAGTTTGTTGTATACGCTTAACTTCGAGTATCTCCCGAGTAGCCAGTACATTTCTCTAAGTCTGATTTCGAGCTCGTCGCGCTTCTTTTTAACATGTGGCTTCCACTTAAGTTTTGCGTCTAGTGTCATTCCTAGATATTTTGCCTCGTTTGCGTACGGTATTTGTACCGAGTTAATGGAAATAGGTAAGTTGTTTATCTTTTTGTACGTAAAATTGACATGCGTTGACTTGGTCTCGTTAAGGACGATTCTCCAGGTCTTTGTCCACTCGCATACTTTGTTTAAAGCCCGTTGGAGTTTTCCAGTTGATGATTCGACTGACTCATCTGTTGCGAGGATAGCCGTGTCATCTGCGAACGTTGCTACGACAGTCCCTTCATCTTGTGGTATATCTCTTATGTAGAGGAGGAACAGGATTGGGCCTAGAACGCTTCCTTGCGGAACACCGGCATGGATTTCTTTGAATTTCGAATATTCTGCCCCATGTTTAACACGAAAGAGTCTGTTATTAAGGTAAGATTCCAATATTCTGTAGAATTTATCTGGTAAGATTTCCCTTAGCTTATATCTCAGGCCTTCGTGCCATACCTTGTCGAACGCTTGCGATACGTCGAGAAAAGCGGTAGAGCATATCTTTTTCCCTTCTAGAGCTTTTTCAATTTCATTTGTAATTCGATACACCTGATCGATTGTGGAATGTTTAACCCGAAACCCGAATTGATGATCCGGGATCAATCGCCTTTCTTCAATTACTGGGTGCAATCTTTTTAGCAGAAGTTTCTCAAAGACTTTAGATATTATCGGCAGAAGCGAAATGGGTCTATATGATTTCTTGTCGTTTGCACATTTCCCCGGTTTCGGAACCATTATTACTTCGGCGACTTTCCATTGCCTTGGAACATATAGAAGTCTCAATGAAGCATTTATAATGTAGAGTAACTTAACTAACGCTTTTTTCGGTAGCTCCTTCAAAACTTCGCCAGTGATTAAATCATATCCTGGAGCCTTGTTATTTTTCAGTTTTCTTATTGTCATTCGAAGTTCAGACAGGGATACAGTTTTTAATTTAAAGTTGTCGGGTGCCGTATTTGCATCCGGATCTTCGATCAATGGTTGTCCATCGAATGGCTTGAACGTTTCCTCTAAATGTTCGGCAAATAATTCCGCTTTATCTTTGTCTCCTTTTGCCCATTCGCCGTTAGCTTTTCTTATTGGTGGCGAGTGCATTACGGGTTTCCTTATGGACTTTAAGGCTTTCCATAGAGAGTAGTTTGAACACTTATCAGCGGTCAAGCTCTCGAGGTAAGTAGAAGTCTCGCGATTTCTTAAGTCCTGCAGCACATTTTTTAGCTTGTTGGAAAGGTGGTTAAGATAAGTTTTATGCGGTGGCGCGCGGGATTGTTGCCATCTCTTGCGCGCTCTTCTCTTTTCACGTATGAGGTCTTCGATATCAGGCTGGTATTTGACTTTGCTGTTCCGTGTTGCTGTTTTTCGAAAAGGGGTATTTTTCCATGCTGCGCACTGAATGGCTTCCACGAGCTTGTCAATTTCGTCTTCTATTTCAAGTGGTGTCTTTAGCGGCACATTTAGAGCAATATTTTCCTTGCAGTCTTTTCTGAAAACGTCCCAGTTTGTTTTGTTACTAGTTAACTTAGGCGGTCCTTCTTTTTTTGCTAGACTTCCACCGATTTTCAGAATGACTGCTGAGTGGTCTGAGCATAAATCATAACATTCTTCTACTTCCGTTAGATTTTTAGTTAGCGCTTTTGCGATAAAGAAGTCGACGAGGTCAGGGATTTTATTATTGTCAGTTGGCCAATACGTTGGCTTTCCCGTCGAAAAAAATTCCAAACCACGTTTCATACTGGCTTTGTACAATAATCTGCCTTTCGTTGAATTACATCTTGAACCCCAGAAAGTGTGTTTCGCGTTAAAGTCACCACCGATGATAAAATTAGGCCCGAGTGAGTCAAAGAGGCGAACGAGGTCATCGTCCACCAACCTATATCCCGGAGGGAAGTAACACGATCCGATCTGGTAGTCTAAATGATTTATTTTTACGGAAACTGAGCTTATTTGCATAGAATCCAGTTCTACTTTTATGTTTTCGGAGTGCTTAATGTATTCTTTAATGTACATAGAGGAACCGCCTCTCGCATTTTCCGAAGGATGATGCGCGTGATAATCACTGTAGCCTTTTATTCTGGGTCCAGGTCCTTTTTTTAAGTGGGTTTCCGATATCAAGCATATATCAATATTGTTTTTCCGTAAAAAGATTTCTAATTCGTCTATTTTTGCCAGAATGCCGTTTGCATTCCACGTTAGTATCTTTAGCAGCTGTTTCATATTCATGTTTTGTTGTTTGTCTTGCGAGGCTTGAACTCGAGCTTGCTCAATTTGTCGAAAATAACTTGATTAACCTTGGTTTGCTCCTCAAGTTTTTCCAATATCACAGTTAGTATTTGGCAGACCGGATCTGTTGTGGCTGACCTTGATGCGACTTGCGCGTACGATTTCGTACTTCCAGCCAGTGGCAGTTTTTCCGTTGGACTTGGACCAGCGACGTTCTCTTGTGCAATTTTTATATTTTCCTTTATCGGTCTCGTCTTTTTGACTGGCTTAACGGTCTTAGGCTTATCGATTTTAGGATCTTTTAAGTTTGGTTTCGGGTGTAGCGGTTTTTTTAGAGAATCGCGTCTTTTTTGAAGTTCTTTGGCGATTTCGCAACCTCGATAGTTCGCTGGGTGGTTTCCCATGCAATTCGCGCAGACCGCTGGGACCTGCTTGGTTATGTTGCACTCTTCCGAAAGATGTGTACCGGCACATTTTACGCACCGTGGTTCTTTCTGGCAGTATGCCTGCGTATGGTTAAAGCCTTGGCATCGCTTACACTGAGGTATCGATCTCTTGCTCTTACGCATGGGCTCGACTTTTACCTTGATGTTTAGAATGGTTTTCATTTTGAAGATTTCGTCCACATTCTCTGTCCTATCAAAGGTAAGCATAAAAAGTGGGAGACCGCGCTTGATGACACTATCTTTGTCTCCTTCCGTACGTTGCTTTTCCTTCTTGATAATATTCACGGCGTCAATAATTTTCAAGCCTTGGCTTTTCACATCTTCCATAACGTCTTCTTTCGCGCACGATGGGTGAAGTCCCCTAACAAAGACTCGCAGTGGTTTTTCGTACTTATTCTCGTAAGTATACCATTGGATATTCTCGGTGTTTAATTTTAGTGACAGTGCTCGGTAGGAGTCTGGGTCATCTACGTTGATTTTCCACTCGTTGTTTCGGCGCGAGGTTATATTGTGTTTTGTCCTCAGCGTATTTTTGAGAAGATTACGAAGTTTTCCATAGTCCGCTATCCCGACGACATTTATTGCGGGTGGAGGGCGATTTTTCGCTTGGGTTTTTGCCTTGTTTGATACGGCGTGCTTATCTTCCTTTTGTGAAACTTCGGGTGAAGTAACGGCCTTACGTTTTTTGCTAGGCCTCTTTTTGGAGGCCCGATTGGTTTCGTGGGCAAGTTCTTCCTCGTCCGTAAAATATTCACTCACTGGACGGTTTGGCGTTGTATCGGGATTTTTCGGTACATGAATGTTCTTGAGATCCTCGTTTTCTTTTCGCAGAGCATTTACTTCCTTTTTAAGCTCGTGGAAGAGTCGCTCCATTTCATTAAGTTTAGCTCGTAGTTCGTTGTTCTCTTTTACGAAGCATTTCGTTTTCACTGAGTCCTGGTTAGCCGGCGGACTACTTTTCCCGGAGATATTCGATGTAGGTGGTAGGGTTTTCGCTTGTGAATCAGTTTTATGTTCACTTCCAGCTTTACTGGTTTCAGTTCCAGATTTCTGTTTTTGTATCTTCGGAATACTTACAATTATAGCGCTATCTTTGGCCGAAAGGGTTTTTTGCGCTATCGCTTTCGGTGGAGTTCTCGGCGTAAGTGAACTCCTTCTAGTGTTTTGTTGGAGAAGCAATAAATGGTCCCCCCCAGAATCCATGGGACCGACCTCCGAGGAGAGTGGATTTTCCAGTTTACCTGGTCTGCCACCTGGGGTATTTATATCGTTTGTTTTATTCATTGCCATATTTTGTAACCGTATTAGTTTTATTGGGTAGTACAGTTATTTCTACTCACAAACCCCCTGCCAGGAGGACCGGGTCATTTGTTTTTTTTTTGTTTGCCAATTTTTCGAAGTTTTCGTCTCCGCTTTGTGGATTTTAGTCGCCTCTTACGACAGGCATGCCTACCTCGGGTATATTCTGTCCCCTACCCGAAGGGGTCATATATAAATGCGACTTAATTACAAACAATCTACTCGTAAAGTAGAACGTCTCGCCCACAGGTTCTATGGATTTCCGCTTTACTTTCACTTTTGAACTAATTACGAATACAATTAATATACACTGGCGATTACTAGGATTTGGTCATACATTTTGCAATCGATTTTCACTCTTTATACCTGTTGGAAATTTTGTATCCGGAAACTTTTAATACTTATGAACAGGCACATATTTTCCCAACAGGAAGTCATAAAATTAAAGGTAAATAAGAAACTACTGTTGGAATTTCCCGAGATCAAACAATGAACTACTTGAAAAGCGTATAAGAAGATGTGCCACTAGGATGAGGTCATTGCGAATATTTCGTTGCAGAAGTTCACATCAGTGATTTTTTTCAAAGTTTTGTTAAGAATATTTAAAAAAAAAAAAGTTTAAAAAAATGGGTTCCGGAAAGACTTTAACAGCGACAGAAAGAGGAAAAATAGATGCTTTCAAGGAGTTAAGACTCTCAGGCCAATAAATTTCAAGGAGGCTTAATAGAAGTAAGACTGTTGTAAACAGTTATCTTGCGGATCCACAGCACTATGGGAAAAATCAAAAAGCACGGACGGCAGAAGCAACAACATTGCGAGAAAAGCTGTTAATTCTACGGCTTGCCTCAAATTCTACTCTACCGGCGACTAAAATAAGTGACAACAGCGGAGTATCAGCTAGCATAGCAACGGTCCGAAGGATAATACGAAAAAGTGGTACTATACAGAGAAAAAAAAAATAAAAATAAACCTGTTTTGAGGCAAGTACACAAGGAGCATCGAATGAATTTTGCAGGAGAACATGTCGGAAGCAGTGAATGGAAAAGCGTTGTTTTTCGGATGAAAAAAAGATTAACCTTGACGGCCCCGATGGTTACAACTTTTATTTCCATGATCTAAGAAAGGAGGAGCTTATTTTGTCAAGACATCACAGCCGTACATCAGGTGTAATGGTGTGGGGAGCTATTATCTACTATGGCACAATCGAGTTGGAGTTTTTGTCCACAACAATGAACAGAAACAACTACAAATGTTTGCTGGAACGGTCATTTCCAAAATTGAAAAATATTTTCGGACCCCTGCCTTGGATATTCCAACAAGATAATGCCCCCATCCACACTTCCAGGGTTGTCAGAAGTTGAATTCAATCAGAAGACGTAGAACTTTTGCCATGGCCGCCCTATTCACCGGACTTAAACATAAACGAAAATGTTTGGGTATGGTTATCTCGTAAAGTGTATGGCGGCAGACAATTTGAAGACAAGGACACTTTAATCGAAGCTATTCGTGATGCCTGGGCCCAAATTTCTCTTGATTATTTAAAAAAAAAACTGTTTGATTCTATTCCAAACCATCTTATAGAGGTCATATCGAAAAATGGCGAGCATACTCATTATTAATGTAGAAAAACTTAAATGTAAACATTTTATTCATTTTTTCCTTTCCTTCGAAGATTTTGCATGTGGCCTTATCCTAGTGGCGCATCTTTTTATACGCTTTTCAAGTAGTTCATTGTTTGCCAGTGTATCTAGGTAAATGTTTGGAATTTCTTAGCTAAAATTTTAAAATATTATCTCCAACACTATAAAAAAAAAGCCTTCGATGATAATAAAATCCATTTTTGATGTTCATAGCTTTGATGGAACCCGATGACATTGAAACCAGCGTACGACAAAAGAGATCCAACATCGCATTAGCATCCACATCCCACACGAGTAGAACGAAGCGGTCTGCTGCCAATGATGAAAAACAACAAGGCTCAGGCCGAACGAAACGTGAAGCACCTTATATGATCTATCCGGAGATTTTAGTTATCGTCGACTACGATGGATACAGACTGCATGGCGGTGATAATTTACAGGTGTGTCCTTTATCCATGTGTACTGTGTGCTCTCTAAATAAATTATCTTAAAATTGCATGGATATTGTCATGAGTTGCGTACGGAATATTTAATTTATTAACTTCTTCCTCTTCTTTGTTTGTAGGTGAAGCGTTATTTCATCTCGTTTTGGAATGGTGTTGATTTACGGTATCGTTTGCTGAAAGGACCAAGGATTCGTATTAGTATAGCTGGTATCATCATTTCTAGGGTAAGTTTTAGTTTTAAGAAGTCTCTGGAAGTCATCATGAATTGATAGCCGCAACAAATCCAAGTGATTTTCTCTTCTCAAGTCATCACGTATCTTTTAAATATTTGACTCAACTTAACCCACATCATCAATTTTCAATTTAACATGCTCATAACTAGTACATAACATGCTCATAACTAATGCCCTTGTGGGGACATTTTTCGTTTTGGGTTTTTGGGAAATGTAACCTGACATGGCTATACCCTACATGGCACAACAAACATGTACTTAATCCAGGGCCTGTTTTAACTCCCTTTGGGCCTTTGGGGTCCCCGATAATTACATATGCATACTCTTATGTACCTATATATCCAGGTTAAAATTGGAAATATTTTCTCCGACTAGTGGTACAATATTAGCTTAGTCAAGATAGGTAGTATTCTGCATCTCCGAAAAAACCTCCCCCGCCACACTTTGGTCACTACCCCATGAAGTTTATATAAAAGAATACTTAACCATACTTACTGTCCTTATGGTACAAATCATCCTGTAGATTTAATGCGTGGATTCATTGTTACACGTTGACAGTTTAAAACCCATGAAGGTTGTTAGTTGCTTAAAGAAAGGCCTATTTCCCTTAACGATGTGGTACTGTCGCGAAATTACAAATGGAAGAGTCCATAACGTGATCGACAGGGCTGCTTTCACCTGACAATAGAGGTGTTGTTCTTCTCACGTGAGTAGCTATGGCTTGGCACTTCAGAAATGTCCCTCCTCACCCCATCCCTCTCCGAGGTAACTTTCGCATCCAACGGTGGGTTAATCCCAATCATCTTTGAGCTTGCAAGCTTTTTGGTTGGCTCTGGCTTTCCCGTTGGACTGGATTTTAACTCCAAAGTTCCCGGTTAGATCACCTTTCGGCCTGACTGGCAGTGGCTTGTCGCAGATTGCGTGCCCCCATCCGCTCCTTCTCACTCTTCTCTACTGTTGGAGCCGCACTCTTCGGAGGGCTATCTAATGGCTAACACCCCATTGAGGACTGTTCCTGCAAGGAGACCCGTGCGTTGTGGACCCTCTTCCGTTCTCCTTGTGAGAGTTCATTCCATAGCTTGGTCCCAAAAATATTGATTATCAACTTAGAGGAAGTTGACATGTTAGAGAAGGGTGAGCTTGGCTATGAAGATTTCAGAAAGAGACTTCCCAGATTAACTTCAATTGCTCCAATGCTTTCCTCATCCGAAGCCCGGATAGCAAAGCTTCCTCTTTCGCTGAATCTACTTGATCTCTTCACTTTTGAAGGTTTATTTTAGTTTTTATTGTTTTTGGTGGTCCCAAGAGTAAGGGGAAGAAGATGTCCGCCTGTACTCACACATGCAGGTAAGAGGAATTGAATTAAAACTCAAGGTGCTCAGGTACCCAGTTATTGTGCTATCAACTGAGTACACCCTCAGACACGCAGGTGTCGGTGCGCACCTTACCTTGGCTGATCGTATTTTGGTTACATACCATGGTTTTTTTTTTTTTTTTCTCGAGGGTAGGTAAAAAATCTTCAAAAAGACACTATGAGGACCGTAAACCGCGTGCTCATAGTAATGTGGGATTTTATATATATATCTTTTATTTTCGTACTAAAATTTACATTAAGGTTGTTGCCACACAATTTACATATAGAGATTCGATATCTAATTTTGTATCTTTCAACTGAAACATTATCTTTTAGAACTTTAAAATAAAGGGGAAATGAAAACAAAATAATTTGCTCTGAAGGAAACTACGAAAAACCTTGAATATGAAGAATACAAAAAAAGTACATAATTAAATAATTAAACAAATAAATAATAGTAAATAAAAGTGTATATGTATATAATAAGATAAAAACACAAAGTAACAGAGTATAAATAAAAAAATAAGTGTATCAATAAATAAATAAATAGATAAGTAAATAAATAAATAAATAAATAAATAAATAAATAAATAAATAAATAAATAAATAAATAAATAAATAAATAAATAAATAAATAAATAAATAAATAAATAAATAAATAAATAAATAAATAAATAAATAAATAAATAAATAAATAAATAAATAAATAAATAAATAAATAAATAAATAAATAAATAAATAAATAAATAAATAAATAAATAAATAAATAAATAAATAAATAAATAAATAAATAAATAAATAAATAAATAAATAAATAAATAAATAAATAAATAAATAAATAAATAAATAAATAAATAAATAAATAAATAAATAAATAAATAAATAAATAAATAAATAAATAAATAAATAAATAAATAAATAAATAAATAAATAAATAAATAAATAAATAAATAAATAAATAAATAAATAAATAAATAAATAAATAAATAAATAAATAAATAAATAAATAAATAAATAAATAAATAAATAAATAAATAAATAAATAAATAAATAAATAAATAAATAAATAAATAAATAAATAAATAAATAAATAAATAAATAAATAAATAAATAAATAAATAAATAAATAAATAAATAAATAAATAAATAAATAAATAAATAAATAAATAAATAAATAAATAAATAAATAAATAAATAAATAAATAAATAAATAAATAAATAAATAAATAAATAAATAAATAAATAAATAAATAAATAAATAAATAAATAAATAAATAAATAAATAAATAAATAAATAAATAAATAAATAAATAAATAAATAAATAAATAAATAAATAAATAAATAAATAAATAAATAAATAAATAAATAAATAAATAAATAAATAAATAAATAAATAAATAAATAAATAAATAAATAAATAAATAAATAAATAAATAAATAAATAAATAAATAAATAAATAAATAAATAAATAAATAAATAAATAAATAAATAAATAAATAAATAAATAAATAAATAAATAAATAAATAAATAAATAAATAAATGAATAAATAAATAAATAAATAAGTAAATAAATAAATAAATAAATAAATAAATAAATAAATAAATAAATAAATAAATAAATAAATAAATAAATAAATAAATAAATAAATAAATAAATAAATAAATAAATAAATAAATAAATAAATAAATAAATAAATAAATAAATAAATAAATAAATAAATAAATAAATAAATAAATAAATAAATAAATAAATAAATAAATAAATAAATAAATAAATAAATAAATAAATAAATAAATAAATAAATAAATAAATAAATAAATAAATAAATAAATAAATAAATAAATAAATAAATAAATAAATAAATAAATAAATAAATAAATAAATAAATAAATAAATTTAAAAAAATAATTAATGTGGGATTTTTATCCACTAAAAAAACCTCCCTTCAAAATTTGTCTTTCTTACTGCAACTAAGTATTAACAAGCAGTATTCATATAACGAAATTAAAACATTTGTCAGGTATCTTTCCATTGTAAATTCCTGCTTTTCCGCAATTTTAACACGGTTGTGATTTATCGAGTTAGGTCGAATGGCTTTATTTTTGTGGACGGCGCAATAAATTTCGTTCATCTAGAATTTGTAGAACTGCATTGTTCACGTGTCCTTCTGGAGAATGATCAGAAGACAGATCATAGCTCTCTTCAATTTTTATAAAATTGCGAGGAATTCCTTTTACGACGAAGAAGTCAATCAGGTCGGGTATTTTGTTGGTATCAGTTGGCCAGTAAGTAGGTTTACCTGTCGAGTGAAAGTCACAGCAATATTGCATACCCACATAGTAAAGCATTCTACCCTTTTGCGAGGTACATCTTGAGTCCTAGAAAGTGTGTTTTACTTTAAAGTCACCACAACGTGGTATAACGTGTCGAGTTAAAAGTGTTTATGAAATCACTTCTTTCAAGCACAATTCAATTAAGACAATAAATAGACGAGATGCTAAAAAAAATAGTGAGTATTTCTTACGCATACACTGCATACTTGCATTGTATTAAGTTCTATTTTTAGTTCTGGTGAATGTTCGATACTTTCTTTTATATACAGTACCGTTCGAAAAATGTTAGTCAAACTTTTTTTTGAATTTTGTCAAATTTGTTGCAATAACTACATATTTTTTAATGAGGATTTGTTTTCTTATGCGGTTTCAATCGTTTCATGATACATTTAGAGTGTTCAAATTTTTCACACGCCGTCACGGGAGCTAAAAATGGGTTTTTTAGGTACCTGCCTCATTTTTAGGGATTAAAGAAAAATGCTTTATTGGTGCAGTGTTTTTGTTTGTTAGTTGGTACTTTGTTGGACCTCCTCTTGCTTTTATTACAGCTGCACATTGGCGAGACATTGACTCAGATAGGATTTTCCATGTGGAAGCAGGTATGGGGTTCCAGGTCCGGATAAGTCAATTTTGTAGGTTTTCAATTGACTCTGGACGCTTCTTCGTAACCTTAAGTTTCATTATTGTCCAGATATTCTCAATTGGATTGAGATCTGGACTGTAGGGAGGCCAACCTAATACATCGACATTATTTTCTTCGAAGTACTTAACCTAAGAAATAAAAAAAAATGCAAATATTATTTTTAGTCATAAAAATTCTAGCTTATTTAGACTAATATCTTTCATATTAAAAAAAAAAACAAGTTAATACTTAAAATTTTGGCTGTATGGCAAGGAGCATTGTCCTGTTGAAAAATGAATCTGCAAGTGTCATCAAAAAGCTCCAGCGCAGAGGGCTCTAATACATTTTCCAGAACCCGTAGGTAAACTTCTGCAGTGACTTTCGATTCTAGGAAGACCATTCTACCTTTTCATCTCCAGAGAAGCATCCGCAGACATCAGTTTTGGGGGGCATCCGTAAGATGTATTCAGAGCTCAGTCTTTCCTTTGGTTCTCTTCGCGCAACAATCCTCCCATCCCCAACATGCAGCTTAAACTTTGATTCGTCGGAAAAGATAACATTGTTCCACATGTCTTCTGTCCAATTAAGATGCTCTTGAGCCCAGAGCAATCGTTTTTCTCTGACTCTTTTTGGAAAATCCGCCTTCAGTACTGGATTGAGTGCTATAAGTCCAGCTTTCCTCACTGAGATTGACGAAATTATTTTTCCTGTAATTCGACACAGATCGTTTTTAAGATCCACCGAAGTCTTGAACCGATGCCGTCGGCTGTACAGCATCAAAAAACGATCTTCCACTGGGGTCGTCTTTTTTGGCCTCCCTGAGCCTTTCTTTCTGCTGGTAGTCCCGGTCTCACAATATTTTTTTTAAATTCCATGCCACAGTTTGTTGAGCAACATTTAATATTCTAGAAATTTCACGTGTTGTCAAATTGAGACGTGACAGACACAAAATATTTGCATTGCACTCCGAACTGATGTTTCCCAATTTTCTTCACTAAATTACTTCGGTTCATTTCGGACTGCTATCACGAGCTAAATGTACCTCTTATTCATAATAACATCGATTTTTATGTACTATTTCAACGACATTTTGCTACCTAGTGCAAAAAAACACCGTAGCTCTCATAAATTCCAAAAACTGCACCCGAAAAAGGTAATAAAATGTTTGACCAACACTTTTCGAACGGCACTGTATAATAATGATCCGCCCGTTGCCCTTTCCGACATGTGACAGGCGTGGTACCCCTCTCAGTATCCCTTAATCTTTGCGTGCTATTATTTCGTCATATATGTTTCAGAAATTATTGCTTTCACGGATAAATGTTTCTAACTCTTCGAATCTTTGCAAAAGCTCATTGGCGCTCCAAGTAAGTAAGTATTTTAACCATCTTTTTCATGTTCCTTGAAATTATTTTCAAGTTTAACTAATCTCTCGAAAATAAGTGTGTTGGTGCTAGCTTGCTCCTCAAGTTTGCAAAAGAATAATGGAAAAGACGTGAGATACCAGATCTTGTAAACTATTAAGTGCGCAGCTAAGTTTTTTGATGAAAATGCAACTTTATTGTGAAAAAATGGTCACAAATGAATCATTCAAAGTATTGCCCATCGCTCGAATACCGTTACGGTAAGAGTGTTCATCTTTTGAGGCTATCCACGAATCAAGACATTTTTTGATGTCCTCATATGAGCGGAACTGCTGATCAGCCAGACTATGTACCATCGAACGGAACAAGCAATAATTGGATGGCGCAATATCTGGGGAATATGGTGGGTGTGGTAGGACTTCTCATTTGATTGTTTCCAGGTAGGTTTTAACGGGTTTGGCAACGTGAGGCCGAGCGTTGTCATGCTGTAGAATCGCTTTTTCGTGCCTCTGCTCGTATTGTGGCCGTTTTTCTCTCAATCACATCAATTGAAGTCGATACCGTTCCCCAGTGACAGTTTCGTCCCACCAAATACACAGCATAATCTTCGCAGCGTGAATATTCGGCCGATCCGACGACGTAGAAGTATGACCGGGCAGTCCCCATGACTTTCTTTTCTTTGGGTTGCTGTAATGAATTCATTTTTCATCACCCGTCACGATGCGATGATGAAAAATGCCGCTGGAACAGTTGTTCACAGGCGAAAAAACGACTCTCAATGTCCCTTGGCTTCAAATCATAAGGAACTCAAGTTTTGTTTTTGAATCATTCCAAACGCATGCTGAAGCAAGCTGTTCTTGTGTTTGGCACGGGTCCTCATCGAGCAATGCCTGCAATTCAGCGACTTCGAAGGATTTTGGCCTTTCTTCACGCGGACGGTCGTCAACATCGAAATCACCGTCTTTGAAGCGACGGAACCAATCACGGCACGTTGTTTCACTTAGAGCAGCATCTCCGTAAACTTTTTGGAGCTCTCGATGTGCTTCAGCCCCCGTTTTCTTCGAATGAAAGAAGAATGATTCACGGTTTGAATCCTGATGTCAAGAATCATATATTTATTTCGCATGAAATAAATAAAAAAGTCTATCACTTGCGAAAGCTAAGTCAACTCTACTGTGAAGGCATAACACTGGCAGTAGGGTGGTGTTACGGCTAAAATGCAACTTGATCGTGATAATGACATCAGGAGGACGGAAAAAAATACTGTGAATCATAAGCAACGACAATAATAGCGAACGCAAACAAAAATACTCCCCAGTTATCTGGACAGCCACCCTTGGAGTTTACAGAAACTTAATACCACCTGAGTTAACTACACCACTCTGTCTCTCCCTCTATCTCTACCCCTTTCCACAAAACGCACGTGTTCTAAAAATTAGTATAGGGGTGGTATTCATATCCCTTTTAACACGTGCAAATTATAAAAAAAAAAAGAAGAAAATCAACTCTTCCCGCAAATGACGATTATTTGGCACAAAATTAGACATTTTCACACAACCAAAAGTGTATGACGCCAAAACAAAATCACTAATGTGTCAAAACAGTTTGTTTACCATATGTCTAAGCTCGGTTCATGACGTTTTGGATATGCCAAAATCGACTAGCACTTACTTCTGGAGCCATCGATTGACAAACAGCGAGAACTTAGTTGCAGACCTAATATTATTTTTACTGCATTCAGATGCGACGGCTTGTGCGTATGGTTTTTTCATTACTATCAGGGCTTTTAGGCTTTTCTGTATGTGCCGATCTCAGAGCTAACACAGATGGCTTTTTTTCATCACTTTTTCTTTGGTAATTTTTGGTTTACCCTTTCTTGGTTGGCTTGAGGCTTGATTTTGTCGCTTGATTAGTTTAATGCGACTTTTTCGCAGCTCCTTAGCTAGTTTACAGCTTCGTTAATTAGCCGGGTGGTTTCCCTTGCAGTTGATGCACTCTGCAGGAATCTTATAGAAGAATATAACAAACTTATAGATGCTAATGAAGAACAAAAACAGTATCTACTAGTGACTGTGAACAATTTCCGTCAAAAGTACTCCGATTGTAAGAAGTCTACATTAGTGAAATAACTACTAAGGCTTAAGTAAATCTTAAATGTATTAATTAATACCAGGAAAACCCAGTGGCCAAAATTTGACCGCATTTTAGTGAAAATTAAATTTAATTTGTTGAGTGTATTTGGTTTAGATTGAAAACTCTTTTCGTTCTAATATCATCCACAACGTCAACGTATACTTTCTGAATGAGACCATAACCATTCATACAAAAATATTCATTCTTACACGACGTGTAATACTAATAACATTTATCAACATTTTACATCATTCTTGGAAAATTATCTAAAATGTATTCATGTTACGAAAACAAATATTAAGTATAATATCATGCTGACAAATAGCTTGTTTTTGGAATTATGGGTTTATAATTTCTCTAGAAACAATATTTTTTGTGAAAACTCTGTTATCATCATTAGATAAATATCCTTGATCAGAAGTATCTGAAATATAAAACCGCAATCCATCAAACGATCGAACTCTGCTGGCAACAACATACATTTGTCTATGGTTAAACACAGGTTGTCGCAATAAAACAACTACTTTTTCGAATGTTTGTCCTTGAAAACTATTTAAAGTTATTGCAAATGCAAGAATGACTGGAAACTGTGTACGTTGAAAAGTAAATTGCAAAATTGTGCCAGAATAGGTTAAATGAATTGGTGGAATTAAGATTCTTGTGTTGTGTACAACACCAGTCAAGACTTCACAGTCAATTGAATTTCTATACATTTTTTTTTACTCGCATTCGGGTCCCATTCACCAATGCTTTCGCTGTATTCAAATTGCGAATGAGTAATACAATACCTCTTTCAAAATTAATATATGAGGAGGTAAACCGCTAACAGTCAACGAATTCAAAAATTCGACAGGATAATTTTCCTGTTCCCGAACGTCATCATAAACAATTTCACGAGTATCAAAACTGAAGTATGCTTTTTCCTCTCCTGGCATAAGACATATATATTCATGTCATATACATATATATTCTTTGGAGATAATACCACCGAATTTGGAGATTTTATCTCCCCAGTATCTGAAACATTGTCAAAAATATATGTAATATACATATATATATAATATGATGTTTTCCGTTTGGCCAATTAAATGATCTGGAATTTCAATGATATCTTGACCGAACTGAGGAAAGGTTTGCATTTCACCATTATCAAGTGATTTAAGAAATTGAATGAATTCGATTTCATGAAGGAGAGCTCTCATGTTTCGTGATAATGTAACGTTATTGAATTTAGAAAATTCTGACCACGAAGTAATACAATTTTTAATTAGAGTGACACGCGATGCATGAGATAGTACTGGCAAAATTTACCGAAAGTCACCATGCACCAAAATTATTCAATGAAGCTCTACTAATGAATTGACCTTGGCGACTATTAGCTGTTATAGTTGACACTGAATTTCCTAATATCAGAATGGGTAATTTAAAAACATTATGCTAAGTTCGGCCACTAATCAAGGCAGTTGGTATGCATAGGAAATTCAATCAGTTCATCATCTCAATTATTGCTGTTTGAACGCAAAACATTATCTATAACATAGCGTTGTTCATCATTAGCGCTTCGATTTCCAATAGAGCTCTATTACATTAAATCTCTTCGCTGTAATTTTTCATAAAGTCATCACTCATACATATTTTAAACTCATTTCATAATGCTAGCCATTCGCTCGAATATTCAAACCACAAATGAATTCAAACAATCAAGTATTTACCGAGGAGATTTGGTTTCTTTGGGTTCATTCAAACATATTTTCCATCCATTATCATTAGATGCAATACCTCGTGCATGACATGCATCTACAAAACTTACATATAAAACATTTTCATACCTTCTCAAGTTTTCAAACGACTATGGTCCCAGAGCATGCACAAAAAATAAACGTAAATGAAACATTTCGATGTCTTTTGGTGAGACCACATACAGTCGAGAAAGTACTTTATCTGCCAAATGCTTTTTCTTTGTCCATTTCTTCCCTAGATCATTCCACATATGTATAGTGCACTGGTATTTCAGAGTACAAAAGTCCATGGGCTGTTTGGTCGTTTCTATTCAATTCGTTTTGGTTTTAGTGGATTAGCAACTGCCGCTTGTTCAGATCTCTCTCTGAAATACACATTTTGTCATTGAGGCAAGTGGCAATCAAGTCGAACTATTGTGTGCAATTGATAGTGCATGGAAAACTCGAATGTATGCAGCTTCAGTTGAACCTACATACCGTCCATTCAGGAATTTTTGAATTTCATCAATCCGTAATTCCCCACTCACATCAGGGTTCACTACTCCAAATTCTACAGATGCACAATAATACCGTTTGTACACATACATTGTAAATATATTTAACCTATTAATATGCAACTTTTGTTTCATTCTATAGTGCATGTAATCGGTACGACAAAAAAAAGTGTAGCCTGTTAATATGCTTTTTATCATTCGTTACAAAATTTATCAAAAACTAATTATATATGTATATGTGCAGAGTCCACGGAACTTCACATTTCATTTGGTCCATAAATAATAAAATTCGGTTTTGAAATAACGCCGTAATCGGTACGACAATATAATGATGATACTTGTACCTTTTATTTCACTTATACCACAGTATCTGCATTTTAAAAGTCAAAAATAAAGAACTGATCACTTAAAAAAGAGGATGTTTGAATTTGTCTTTTTCAACAAACTTTTCGAAGTCCGGTAGCGACTCCTAAATTTCATACGATTTTGAAAAAAAAATGCTGTACAACTTCCTCATAACATGGAACATATTGATAGTGTCCCATTCAAAATTGGAAAAAAGAAATATGTTGGATCAAATATAAGGACCACCCTGATAACTATGCTCCATTATTTTATTCGTAGGTACTTCTAGTAAGTACTACTCTTACCACTTTTACGGTCATTATACTTGACGAACATAACCGCTTCATGCAACTGTTGACAGCAAATGTACTGACTGCAAACACAAGTAACAATCTTAAAAAATAAAAAAATATTTAGAATTTGTCCGCTTAGTATGCTCCTGCACAAACTATATTAATATTTTGCGGATCATCATAGAATAAGACCTAGAGTATAGGTCTCCGCTTTAAATGGTATTTATTGACTTGGAGAAGGCCTTCGATGGAGAACACAGGGATTTTGTCTAGTACACATGAGTAACTTGTTGCTATTACAAACGCAATCTACAAGGATGCTATGTGTCATATATTGCACAACAGTAAGCTGTTGGAAGACTTTGAAGTCCTAAGTGGGGTGCGATAAATTTGCATGGTCGCAAAAGCAAGGGTATGCAATGAACAATAACTTCTTACCTGCAAGATCTACTTATACTGACAACATTTATTTGATTTGACACAGAATAATGGACCTACTTCAAATAGCCCATAGTTTTGGAGCCGAAGGGAACAAATTTGTGCTGACAACAAATACGGCGACTAAAGCAAAATAACTCAAAGTCTAGTTTACAACTTTCTTTATCCCTTTCAGACCTGAGAAAATAATATTGCCCGATTTAAGTGATATTTGAAATTCTTCTTCAAGCTCTAGTACTATACTGACTACTCATTTAAAGTCAATGAATAAAGAAAAGTGTATTGAAGGAATGGTAGAAAACTAAACGCACAATCGATGCGTACCGGTCTTAGCTCGAAAATTTCACTAATTTCCTCAGAATATTTTTTTTAATTGTACCCGCACTGTCTGAAATTGTTATCTAGGACGTTTTTTCAACACAAAATCTAAGCTGCGACTATTTCTCTCCAATGTAGGGTCAGCACTGTTCTATAGGTGTAACGTCCCTTCATGTACCAGTCCCCAAGTAAGCCAATTTTATTTTTTAAACTTGCAAGGAGAATGCTGGGTTTGTTTTGGCGGTTATGGCTCCTTTGCTATTCGAATCGATATCGTTCAACAGATTTGTAACATTTCTTTTTCCAACACCTTATGTTTCGTTTTAAATCAAAATTGATATGTTTTGTGTAATTGATCACAGTTACATTTTATAAAAAAAATAATCTTTTACGATTTTTTTATGTAGTTTTTCAGGATAATTGCTTTACTTTACAGGATCCAACAGTAGTCTTTACAACCTGGTGAAACAGATCACCTTGGTTCTTGTCAAAACCACAAAGATTATCTTGACTTCCCTCAGTTCAATTAATGCAACTTTTTTTACTTTAAATTTGTCAGATGTCGTGACCGGGGAGTCGGGCGTTATCAAAGGCCCGTCGAATGGCTTAAACGTTTTTTCTAGGTGCAAAGCAAAAAGTTCTGCCTTTTCTTTGTCGCTTTTAGCCCAAGTTCTATCGTTTTTCCGAATTGGTGGCGCTTGCATTTGAGGTTTCCGGATGCCTTTTAGCGCTTTCCAAAGTGAATAATTTGATTCTCTTCCAGTGGAGAGATTTTCAAGGTACGAGTAGGTCGCTATCTTATTGCTTTTAAATTCCAGAATACTGTCTCTAAGGCGATTGCATATTTGGTTAAGGACCTTTTTATGCTTCGGTGCACGAGTGATTTGCCATTTCTTTCGTGCTTTTCTTTTCTCCCTCACCAGTTCAATGATTTGACTTGGATACTTTTCGTTGCGGTTAGTCTTATAGCTTCTAGAAGGAGTGTTTCTCCATGCCGCTCTTTGGATTGCTTCCACGAAACGATCAACTTCGTCCTCTAGTTCACAAGGTGTTTTAAGTGATACATTTAGGGCGATATTTCTTTCGCAATCATTTCTAAAGTCCTCCCAATTTGTTCTATTGCTAGTAAGTCTTGGAGGTCCTTCTTTCTTGATCAACGCTTCACCAAGTAATAAAATTACCGGAGAGTGATCAGAAGAGAGGTCAAAACTTTCTTCGACTGTAATAAATTTATCGTAAATGCCTTTTGAAACGAAAAAATCGATAAGATCGGGAATTTTTTCTGAGTCGGTTGGCCAATAGGTGGGTTTTCCTGTCGAATAAAAACAACAACCGAATTCATTTGCCACTTCGTAGAGAATTTTTCCTTTAGAAGATGTACATCTTGAACCCGAGAAGGGTTGAAATCTCCACCAATAAGGCAATTTGAACCAAGGGTATTGAAGACACGAAAGTAATCGTCTTTTTCGAGCGAGCATCGCGGCGGACAGTAAACAGACGCTATATTGTAGCTCAAGTGTTTATTTTTAACCCCTACCGCGCACAACTGAACTTTTTCGACCGAGTGTTTGATGTTAGTTTTAATGAATAAGGACGAACCGCCCCGCGCTTTATCAGAAGGATGATAGGCGTGATAACCAACGTAGCCTCTTATCTTTATTTGCGTTTCCCTTGCTAGATGGGTTTCGGAGATCAAACATATGTCGATATTTTCTCTCATTAGAAAAATGTTTAATTCTTTAGATTTTTATAAGAGTACGTTTGCCTTCCATGTTATAATTTTAAGCAAAGAGTCCATATCTACTTAGATTTAGAGGTTAGTCCTACAAGGCTTTCGACGTTACTGAGACGTCCGAGAATTCGTTTGTTCGTTTCACATTGTTCCTCGAAGTTAGCGTAAATGCAGTTCAGATTTCTTTCAACGGATTATTATTAAACCTCTTTTGTAACAACTCTTCATATTTGTCGGTTTTATGATTTTTAAAGAAGTTCTTGACAACTGAAACATTACTACATAATGCAGAAGCTTGAATGTCAGTCATACATTTATTGAAGTTCGAGGCTGCGATTTTTGGAACCACCAAAAATTCCAACCTTTAATGTTTCTGTACTTAGTACAGGAAACGACCTGCAAATATACCTGAAGCAATAACCGTTCTTGTCCAAGACTCTAACAGATGGCTTCGCTAGTCCAAGTTTGTTACCGAATGGTGGGAGAATGATTTTCTTCCATTCAATCAGTTGCTAGTTAATCCCATACTAGTGCACTATTTTTCCTTAAAGTCGACATCAATTTGTGCGGACGATTTTGCTCTACCCTACTGTTGACAAGACAGACAAAACTTGGGTTCATTGTGTGTTCATTTTGTTGTCCAAGCAAGAAGTTCACACACACATCTTCAAACCAAAATAAATAGACCATTCGTTTTCATATTAGCAGATCTTCTGTAAGTCAATTTTGAAATTTGTACGTATAGTCTTCTTTAAGTTACATATGTTGAGAGGCCAATTGGAATAGATGCAAAACGCTTTCCATTCTGCAATAAAACATATTATCACCTTTTGGTTAAGGGGTCGCTAATTTTAAGGCCTACATATGTTCTGATAATCCCATTAGGCAAAGTCTTGTTATTCTATTGCAGTATAGAAGATCTTCATTACTTCTTCCAATTTATGTAGGTATTTTCGAAGGTATGAAATATATATGTGCAAAGTTTATGCAATGTTTTTTTTTTTCCATTTCAGAGAACTTCTCTCACAGGGTACACTATTTGAAAAGAATAACCAATTCGGTTAAATTCATTTCACTTATCCAGCACATCCGAATACGAATACCCTAAATTCGTTGAAATACTCTTGGCAAACAATTTTCTTGTGCAGCTGTGTAATTGATTTAAAGTATTAAGTTTTTCCTAAATTTGTGGGACAGATAATCCAGAACACATCACTGGCTTTGGCACCAAAATGTCCCATATTAGTTTTAATAACCAACGACGAAAACATAGCTTTAACGCTGTCAGTATGTAGTTGAAAAGGAAACATTAATGTACGACTACAGAAAACGCCATGTATGCTGCCAATTAGCGCCAGCGATTATAGTCGCCGTTTATATCCAGTTTTATAAAAAATCTAACACGGGAAAGAAATCACGGAATACCGATTTAAAAATCATACGACGAATAAATCGTCAATCTAATCGTCGTATATGATAAACTACCCCGGGAACAATACTTCCCACATGACTTACAGCAACTACCATCCAAGATTGATTCTGTCACCGTAGGTAAATATATTTTATGTAAAATTTTGCAATATAACTAGTCAACAGTAGAACTCGTTTAATAGGCAATTATCAACTGCACACGCAGTGTGCTCAACTTATATATCTTATATCATTTCATTTGTCAAACAATCTATGATTGCAATTAATTCGGTAATAATTTCTACTACCGACACGGACCGGCTGGTAAATGAATGTAAGCGCATGTACACCACACTCCAGTCTTAGAACACATACGATCACTTGAAAATGTCAAATTGCTTTGGCGCTAATGCTTATTTGACCAATTTATTGACTTTTAACTTTGTCTGTGCGACTAATTTCCAGATATTTTATAATTCAACTCACAAACTTGCCGATATTATTACCAAATAGAGTGTCTAACTGATGACACTTAACAAACGGAATAATAGGTACGATTTAGCTCTTTTTGACAAATAGTCATCGTTTGAGTGGGGTCCCAAATAGATTGTAATATCCTCAATAACGCGGGACGACTTTCAAACATTGCCGGAAACCGGAATCAGTTAACAAGCTTTTTTTTTTCTTTTTTAAATCAATAAACACATATACACGCATGTCCGATATCCGGATTTATTTATTTATTTATATCTGGACCGGTTTCCTTTCTAACTGGCAACCAATTTTCCTCTAGGAAAAAAGAGCCCAAAAAAGAGGAAATATTGCACTTCTAGCACAATTACAAAAAAAAAAAAAATAACTATATTCGTTCATATCGCGGGCAAATAGATTATTCATTGCGAAATCTATTTGCCTGCCCACTCTGAAATTCCTGTTGGTCCACCTTAAGACCAGTCACTGTCCTGTGGCACGCGTCGTCGTCGGTGCCTTGATAAGAAACATTGGGGCTACAAAAAGGCACCAGTGCACATTTATTTCGATTGCCCAAAACGACGTGATACCGACAATAAGAGACACGCAATATCTTTTAGAGATCATGAAACTGCCATAATGCAGAACAAACAATGCACCCACATTAATTCAATTGACAGACTGCTTCATTCAGACAGTAGTTATGCACGCTGTGAGTGGCTGGTAATTAAAGGATACGGAACGTTTCCAGGGCACTTTTGATAGCTTTATGATAATGTGAAATCGTTAATATTTTTTTGGTGAAGGCGTTGATAATTGGACTGCAGCGATATTGTGCAAGATTTCAAAGAATTTGGGGTTAAGAGGAATGTCATGAATTTGTTGTATTTAGTGCAATAATTTTTTGTTATTGGAATAAACCTGGGGCCGAAGTGTACATTATAGCTTTGGGAAATCTGTTAAGGTTATGTTACGCCAACCTATCAAGTGGAAATGGCCCACGTATTCTGTCCAAATCGTCCCATATATTCTGTCCAAATCATTGGCCGTCTACTACCTAGTTATCAGCCTTATGAAGATGAGTGAGATAGCTGAGGCTGTGTGTATGTCGGAAGAGAGGGTGCGAAACATCATGGCCAGTGTTTTTTGGGATACGAAAGGGATCCTGTTAATTGATTACCTTGAGAAAGGCAGAACAATTACAGGCGAATATTACTCTAACCTTCTTAACCAGCTGGATGCCAAAATTCGCGAGAAGAGGCCTGGCTTGAAGAAGAAAAAAATCATCTTTCACCTGGACAATGCACCTGTACACAAGTGTGCGTAGAAATTTGTTTCTGGGAAGCGCTTCGCATCCAATGCAGAAGTTGAGAGGGCCGTAAATGATTATTTTCACAGCCTTCCAGACTCTCACTTCCGAGAAGGAGTACTGATGTTGGAGAAACGCTGGTCCAAGTGTGTTGAAGTCAAGGGAGATTATGTAGAAAAATAAAATCATTTTTTAACTGAAAATCGCAGACTTTCATTGTCAGGCCGAGAACTTTTCACTTTGCCGTCGTATATGAGTTTATAGTGACCAGCGACCATCCTGTTGAATTTAGAAAAAAAAAAAAAAAGTTAGCAATCCTTTTCCCTGAGATCTCCTTCAGGTCGCCAAAGAAGAGCTTGCCCATTACATGTAGTCTAGTTCTTGCTAGTCCCGGACATCTGTAGAGTAAGTTAATAAGAATCTCTTCATCATTTCCGCAAAAGCGACAGTGAGTGTTGTGGCTAGGCTTCCATTGGCCAATGTCCTTTATTTATCGCTAAAATTAAGGCGATATGCATTTTATGCTTAAGAGCTCATTTGTTTTGAGTTTGTCATATGTTGTAGATCACCCTAGATATGACAATTATTTAATCTCCTCCACCTGAGGTTGAAGATCAAAGAAAGTGTGAAAATAACAGCTCCCAGCGGATTGTTGAACTTTTGTAGATCTTGGTACCTTTCCTTTCATTCGCCTTCCTCGTTCAATGGACGATTGATCAGGCGAAAGATTTTGATTTTGAAATAGCTTATTATTTGCTAAGGCATAGTGTTATACGACTGGCAGGATAATTGATCTTAAAAGCATAAGTTTCGTTCTTCGGGATAGTTGCTTTGCAGCAACCAAATATCAACGATTTATACGGTCAATCTTCGAAGGTTTCCCAGGCTTATTTAGTTTACATTCAAAGGTTGGTTAGTTATTTAGAGAGAGCCACGAATTTAATGAGCAGATTTCTTGTATTAACTAAAAGGAATGAATATTTATTTAAACTAATAAAGTTGAAAATATCTAAAAGCATCTCAAAAAATGGTCTGCTTCTCCGTCTCAGGGATTCGTGATTGTGACAGCAGCTGTAGACAATCTACCGACCTCGGCGGCACACCTCCATCCGATGGTCCAAATTTTCGATGACGCTGAGGCATGATTGAGGTTCTATGCGGTTAATGTGCCGAATTATCTCATCCTTTAGCTCTTGAATTGTTGCTGGCTTATCGACGTATACCTTTTCTTTCAAATAACCCCAAAGAAAGAAGTCCAACGGTGTCAAATCACATGATCTTGGCGGCCAATTGACATCGCCACCACGTGAGATAACACGGCCATTGAATTTGTCGCGCAAAAGAGCCATTGTTTCGTTAGCTGTGTGGCAAGTGGCACCATCCTGTTGAAACCACATATCGTCCACATCCATATCTTCCAATTCGGGCCATAAAAAGTTCGTTATCATCTCACGATAGCGAACACCATTCACAGTAACTGCCTGACCGGCCTCATTTTGGAAAAAATACGGCCCGATGATGCCGCCAGCCCCTAAACCGCACCAAACAGTCACTCTTTGTGGGTGCATTGGTTTTTCGATAATCACTCTTGGATTATCATTCGCCCAAATGCGGCAATTCTGCTTATTGACGAATCCACTGAGGTGAAAATGTGCCTCATCACTGAAGATGATTTTCTTCGAAAATTGATCATCCACTGTTGCCATTTCTTGCCACCATTGTGACCATTGACGACGCTTGAAATGGTCAAGAGGCTTTAGTTCTTGAGTCAATTGCACCTTGTAACCGCGTAAATGCAAGTCTTTATGCATAATGTTCATCAACGACGAGCGTGAGAGGTGCAATTGTTGGGCACGACGACGAGTTGAGGTGGACGGCTCTTCAGCCACACTATCGCGAACAGCACCAATATTTTCTGCAGTACGAGCTGTACGAACATGCACTGGTGTTTTCACATCTCCTACAGACCCGGTTTGCACAAATTTTTGCACGATTTTTCCGATTGTACGCACATTTGGACGATTAAATTGACCGAAAGAATCACGAAATGCACGATATGCATTTTGATTTGAACGCCCATTTTCATAATAAGCCTGAATAACTTTAACGCGTTGCTCGATTGTGTATCTTTCCATGGTTCAAATTGAGTTAGTCTGAAATTGAGAAATGTCAAATGAAATGCAGAAAAAAACTTGACGTTTATGTGTGGTTCACATTCAACAACGGCCCTTAAAATTTAACCACCCTTTACATAGTTAATTTAAATTTGACGTTTCAAACTGAGTTTTCAGGTAAATAAAAAGGAATTAAATTGGTAAAAAAAATATTCTTTTGCAAAAATTGTATTCGATATAAGCTAATTATTTATGATTTGACGTTTAAATTAAAAGTTATAGAATAATAAATATAGGAAAGTCGTCAGAAATTTTAATTCGGAAATAGTTCCTATGAAGCTGAATGTCCCCTTCAAACAATTTGTCTTTTCTCATAAACAAATTGCAACTACTTACTGACAAAGTGGATATAATGGAAACTAATGTAAATTAAAGACAAGTAACTTCTTCAAACAAGGAAGTTAGAAGTTATAAATACATTATAAGAGTCATGAATATAATATATTAATTTTTGTTTACATCCATTATGGCGTAATTGAATTTGTCAAAGAGTGCCCATAATTTATAGGATATACAATTTTTGGTATGATTTGTTATCTCACTTTTGCTTTAGAATTAGCATGAATGTTAAAAAACAAACTTCCTTTTCTAGTTTCTCGCGTTTCGTGATTATGTAAATGGAGATATTACTTTTGTTTTCCTGTTTGCACAATATGTACTCGTACGTGCCATAACTGTGCAATATAATTGAAAAATATCTGAGTATTAATATTTCATTTATAATTTTGCTATTTTTCGTCTATTCTGAGAAATGACAAAGCATCGTGTCGTGTATTGGACGGAACAGGTCACATGTTCGCCGTTTTAACCAATCGCGAAAAATTCACAATTTTCCCTGAAATGCAAGAAATATAAAATTGTCTTACTTTTTTATTTATTTGTTTTATTGTCTTTATTTAACGAGAGGGTGCCGAATGGCACTCTGCTAGAGGGGGGCAAATTAATATGCTGCTAATGCATCTATAATAAAACGACTTAGACAATTTCCAACTTTATGGCAATTGTTTTCAAATTCAAGTCCCTGACTACTGGTATATATTCATTATAACTAGCCTATATCGAATATAACGTTTGAAAAAGAAAAATATTGTTTAACAATTTAATTCTATTTTATTTACTTTAAAACAATTTGAGGCCCGAGCCACGAGAGCGACACATTGTTGTGCGATATGCGGCCCTGGGGATTTTATGGGAGACATCACACAAGACGACAACAACTTTTTTTCCGCGCAATCTACTGGGTCACAATTTTTGAGTAAGCCTGAATTTCCAACGTTCCTTTCGTACGACCGCTTCACGTGCCTGGGTTAATAAATTTGCGTAATATTGACCATTCATCGTAGTCCCCTTTGGCAGGTAATCAATCAGCAAAACACCTTCGCTGTTCCAAAAAACAGTCGCCATAAGCTTCGAAGCTTTTCTACCTTGAATTTCTTCGGCGGCCTCTCGCCTTTTTCAGTCCACTCCGGATCATATTGGCGAACCCAAGTTGCATCTACAGTTACGATTCCGGCTAACTCCAAAAAATCTTTGCAGCACTCGAGTCGTCGTTGCTTGTCGAACGGCGCACAGTGGGGCAAGAAGCCCTCAAAGTGCGTATCAAATAAAATATTCGACCGAGTATCATGAAATTTGCGCCACAGTTGAACGATTGTATTATAGTTGTTATGCGTAAATTAAAAAAATATCGAATAACAACAAAGGGAGATATAAGGAAAATAAAATAATAAAACAATAAAGAAATTAAAAAAATTTCTTCCAACTTTCGAAAATCATCCGTTTTACTTTTTTATTTTAATTCTATCTGCATGTTTATTTTTTTCTGTAACATTACAAAAATTATAATATTTAAAATTCGAATTCAAATATTTTAAAAATATATGTATGTATATCCATGTATTTTTTTTGTAATGAAGAGGGAATGATTGATGTACCATCAGGGTCGGCCATGATTCCCTGGTGTGTCTACCGACTAAACCCTCTCCATCTTCAGGCAACCCAACCCTGGGATTGCTTCTTGCATTACTTCAGGGTGTGGTGACACTTTTGTTTAGCCTCTATAGTGCTTCAATCAGTATGGCACAACCGCTCGTCATCAATTTCATAATAGGCAGTATCGTCGTCGTCATCCGTCATATCTTCGTCTTCTACATCGGCGTCACAACCCTGTGGCCCAGAAGAGGATTGTAACAATTCAAGAACTTCTTTTGGAAACCGTTTTTTGTTCTTTTTAGGTAATTTTCTCTTGCTAGTTATTAGTGGGTCTGAACTTAGCAAAAAAACAATTCAGAACATCTCTAATGGTTTCTTCGCGACTAGTTTTTCTAGAGTGATGTTCTCTAAATCTCTTGAAGTCTTTATTACGGGCTTCTTGGGCCTCTTCAGTTAACTGGCCTATCGGTAACAGGGCAGTTGAAATTATTTCATGCCCGTGAATAAAAAATTTGTGGAGTGTTGGGGACATATTGTACCAGGGATACTTATCAACAAAGTATCTGGCGGTATCTTCACCAAATTGACGAAACTTGCTAACATTAATTGCACACCTACTAGATACAACTACTAATATTGTGCGCATCTTTTTGATTAAGTCTATGTCAATTTTGGTTATTTCCGCTGTGATTTTCGGATTTTGAAAGAAACGCCTGGCAGTATTTCCATCATTGGAATTTCCAAATCCTGGTTTAGGCTTATCAGTAATCAATCCACAACGTTCCCTAAACTCTTTTTGTATCCGGGTTTTATTTTTCTCAACTATCAACTTATCCTCTTTTCGAGCTTGCCACTTTTTAAGAGGTAATTTATAGGATAGGTGAAGTATTGTTTCAAAAAAACGAATCCAGCCATGTAAAACAGATATTCCATACTTCAAATTTTGTATTTTCACTTCCCGTTTAATCATTTCGTCAATGCAATTAAATTGTTTGGATGTTGCACCACATAAATAACATTTTTGAGTGGAAGATGTATCTGCTGTAATCGCATTGAGAACCTTACCATCAACCATAGAAAAAATTAAAAGATGATTCACCAGAAATGATTTTCCGTTTATGAAAATTGAAGTGGCTAACAACTTTTTAATTTCGTCATCAACACGATTTTTTTCTGCTATGTAAGTTTCTGTACATTCCTTTTGAAATGTAATTTTTAAGGGTCTACAATATCTGGTAGAACCCGGCCTTGGATTTTGCCAAACTATTTTAGTGCCACAGAGAAGACGAAGGGGGACAATGCAAGTCATGAATACAGCTGAATCTGCCCAAATATCTGCTGAATCTGTGCAAACAACTGTTCATATCAATTTCATTCAAAGAGTAGCCTCATAATTAGGAACGTGAATGTTTGTTTTCAAAATAATAATTATTTGTAGACTAACAAATACCTGAGCTAGACGGTTCCATTTCAAAAAATTAATAATTTTGCACAGCAAGAAATCAAAAAATCAATACTTTTGGAGAAAAACCAGTACGCAAACACACACGTTTTCACTTTGGCTAAATGACTGCGACTAATGCACTCAGTGCGAAGCATCTCGTTGAGTTAACGGTTTTATTCATTCAGTTTAGTGTTACTTGGAATATTCAGCATAAAAAAAAAAAGTAACGGTTTCCTTATCACCAAATAATTTTTTGCTTTAATACGGGGTTTTGGTGCTTTCTGCCCCCCACTGTACGGCGTGAGCATTTTCGGTGCCCAGCGTGCACAAATTTGTTTCATGTTTACATGGAAAACATGAACATCTACCACATTTTTATTCTTCGATCGGCCAGAACTAATTTTTCAACTTTTCCGCCGTTTACTTCAGTGACCATTGACACAGGACGCCCTGGCCGAGGGTCGTATTCACAGTTCTCAGCCTTGTTGAAATAAGCGAACCCATTTTTTGACCATGGTATAAGAAGGCCCAGAATCCTAAAGAGTCGATGACATGTCCTCGAAAATTTCATTAGGCGATTTTTCTTTTTTCACGAGGTACTTTAATATGGCGCGGTGCTCAAAATTGAGAGAATTTCCGATTTCGGCTGACATGGTGATGTTTATTCTACCACAGATAATAACAAAATAAGATTATTATTGAAACAGGGTGATATTTATACTACTAAAGAGTATGGCAGTTAGTGCTTTTTTTTTTTTTTTTTTTTTTTCATAATTTGCACGTATTAAAGGGGATATGAATACCCTTATACTAATTTTTAGAACACGTGCGTTTTTGTGGAAAGGGGAAGAGACAGAGAGAAAGACAGAGTGGTGTAGTTTGAAACTCAGGTGGTATTAAGTTTCTGTAAACTCCAATTGTGGCTGTCCAGATAACTGGGGAGCATTTTGTGTGTCGCTATTATTATCGTTGCTTATGATTCACAGTATTTTTTTCCGTCCTCCTGATGTCATCATCACGATCAAGTTGCATTTTAGCCATATGACCACCCTACTGCCAGTGTTATGCCTTCACAGACTTAGCTTTTTCGCAAGTGATCGACTTTTTTATTTATTTCATGCGAAATAAATAGATGATTCTTGACATCAGGATTCGAACCATGAATCAACAGCGTGACAAGCGATGATGTTACCACTACACCACGGCCACCAGTGCTATCACTAATGACTCGTTGCGGCCATGGTGTAGTGGGTAGTGTGTTCGCCTGTAATCTGAACTGTGCAGGTTCAAGCCCGGAAGGGGAACTCAACCACATCTACCCGAGCATAAAAGAGAAACGAATAAAATCTAAGTTTCTCCAACCACTACACCAAAAAAAAACTTCTGCTTGGAAAGGTAATGGAGTCTGAGTGCTCCAGGATTTCTAAAAAAAAAAAAGACTCGTTGTTGAGTATCTCAGACAACGAACTTATCAGCCGCCCCTCGTTCAGCACTGTCAACTTCATCTTAACCCGATAGTAGATGTCATGCCCTTCTCAACTGGCCGTCAACTACTTTTAGTTACTACCACAAATCTGCGTTTTAAATTTGCGACAGAAAGTGTAAAAGCCTCCGCTGAGCTCAATGTGCACCACAAAAATGTCGTGTTTAATTGACTGTTGGTTGAATAAATCAATGAATTCCGCTCGAGTTCATATTTTATGTAGGGATTCTTAATGTTAGTCTGGTAGATAGTCAAAAACGACCAAACCTAAATAGACTTGAAACTATGTATGCTAATGTAACAACCTACCTTATTATGAAATAAAAGTCTTAACTAACTAAATTCCACTCGAGTTAAGTTCCCTGCCAGGCTAACACATCTCTTTAGACTTTTTTTTCCTAAGAAACTTAAGAACCTGTACCGGGTCTAAATGTGAAAGGTATCCCTCCTGTATTTGGCAGACTCCCCTCCAAGACACCTTCCACTGTTACGCGTCCGTATCCCATTGTTCTTCTCTTCTCTTCTCTTCTCTTTTACAGATGATCCAGAGTATCTTTTATGACAAAACCTGCATATTCTTAAAATGTCCCTCGAGGAAGTCCGCAATTTTCTTGGAGTGCCTTTGCCTGCCCTAGTTTTGAGACTTCCCTAAGAAATTCAACCCTTTTGATTTTCTCCTCTTTCCGTAGCTATAGGATATCCGATCCATCGATCCAGCAGAATAGTTTAGGCCTTTCTTCGCTTTGTTAGATTTTTTTTATATGTAGATTCGTTTTTCGACCATATGCAGACAGTTAAGTTGCTGAGTGGTGTGAGTTCGATTATGAGAAATCTTTGTGTTGCTTACCTTCGTATAATGAGCTTGTAAAATCGGTAAAGCGGAAGACATTGTCCGTTCTCTTATCGTGGGTACACTTCCGATTATTATTATTTTTTTCATTTTATATATACATAAACTTATCTCTAGGTGACCCATAACACTGTGACAACACCAAAGTGCATAGTAGTGTTGCTAGATTGGGGATTTTAACCTATTTTATGGGATTTTTAGAGCCAAAAGGAGAGCAACATAAAATTCTGGAATTTTTGAAATCGAAATGTACGTTTCAACTCGTACATGCATAAGAAGAATACCCTTTGGCGCGTGGTGTACATTTTCATTGTGAAGCCCAGAACTCACTTATCCATTCATGCATGGGGGATTTACATATATTCATTCTGCTTGAAAATTTCATTTTCATTCAATTCCTGTCTACATATTGATTGATGTTTTTGTGGATACAAATAGTTAGTTCCTCATACTGTTTAAGCTGTTCAGATGAGTGCATTTTTGTTTATTTAAAACAATAGTGTATTTGTACCACAGATAATATAGGGAAGGGTCATGAGGACGTTGTTGACATACTCGTATGTAAGTAAAGACAAGTATATTTCCCTAGACGATGAAAGGGATGAAGATGAAACCCAGAATGATCGATGCAGTTACATTAAATCAAATTCTAGAATACACCAAGACAGACAATATTAAATTTCGGATAAGACATTTTGAAAATACCGTAATTCCATCTGAATATGAACAAACGGTAGATAGTTTTCAATACAATAATGAAAAGCCCTACCAGATCTTCAAAGATTATTTTACGAACGACCTGATTGCTTTCAAAACAAATTTATATGCCAATCAAAATAATCCTAAAAGTTTTACGCCAACTGATGCTAAATAAATAAAAAAAACGTTTGGTTTGCACACTTTAATTGGCAGTATGGAATTTTCTAGACTCAGGTTTTATTGGGATCTTCGGGTATTAAGGCCTTTCGAAATTCTATGATTTATGGCCGACTCTGACAGCTGAGAAATAATTAACATATCATTAACAATTTGTTTTGAAATTGTTTTCTTTTATCATTAATGAAGGTGGAGATCTCGAAAGATACTGAGAGTTTAGGATACCCAGAGTAGTATGAGACTCTAATCGCACTAAAAACACCTCCTGAATCATAATCCAGCAAAGAAAAGTCTACAAATGATTTTTATTTCATTTTGAAAAAATTGTTTGGAGAAGGTATTACTTAAATACAAGTTCTCATAATTTTCACGTCATAAGTTCGTGAGGTTTAGTTCTTCTCAATCTACGAATATTAGATTGAACATTTAAGATGATTTCTATCTATTGTGACGAATATCGTTCTTTTTAACACCTCTGTCACGATGCAAGTCATTGTTTCTAATAAACCATGCTGTATTAACTATCCTAAGAAGGATCTTGTTTTGAAATGTTTGGATTATCTGTGCATTATTCTTTTTTTTTGTTTTTGCATATCCTCATAGCTAATACGTCCAGGCAGGCTTTAACATCTGATTATATAATAAAATCTTATTCTCATTGGACATTTCTGAATTATATCCCAATAACCAATACATTCTTATATTTCTATTATTCAACTTCTCAACTCTCTTTTTAACATGCTCCTTCCATTTTAATTTAGCGTCGCAATTCATACCCAGTTATTTAGCTGTATTAAAATAAGGTACAGTTTTATTATTAATAACGATAGGGAAATTCGTTATTCTTTTATTTGTAAAATTGATATGATACTCGTATCGCCATCGTTGCGTTCAAATTCCTATCTTGTCAAGTGCATTTTGTAAGTTTTCTGTAGCTTTAACTACGCGTGTTGTCTGCGAATGTGACTGTCATCGTTTCATTCTCATGGCATATATCACTGGCACGAGGGCAAGGTGAAAAGTTCTAGGCCTGACAATGAAAGACAGCGATTTTCAGTTAAAAAATGATTTTATTTGTCTACATAATCTCCCTTGACTTCAACACACTTGGTCCAGCGTTTCAGTATCCTTCTCTGGAAGGCTGTGAAAATATTCATCTACGGCCCTCTCAACTTCTGCATTGGATGCGAAGCGTTTCCCAGAAACAAATTTCTTCAAGTTTGGGAACAGATGGAAGTCTGAGGGTTTTCCGCCGTTTTCCCATCGCCAACGCACACTTTTGTACGGGTGCATTGTCCAGGTGAAAGATGATTTTTTTTTCTTCTTCAAGCCAGGCCTCTTCTCGCGAATTTTGGCATCCAGCTGGTCAAGAAGGTTGGGGTAATATTCACCTGTAATTGTTCTGCCTTTCTCAAGGTAATCAATTGAGAGGCTCACTTTCGCATCCCAAAACACACTGGCCATGACCTTTCCGGCAGATGCGATCGAGTTTGCTTTCTTTGGCACTGAACCACCGGCTTCCACCAACTGCTTCGACTGTTGTTTCGTTTCTGGCGTGTAGTGGTGCACCCATGTCTCATGCATGGTGACAAATTGGTACAAAGATTGCCGCAAAGATCGTTTGCGCATTTGCTTTTGATCGGCATTTAGCAAATGATGTACCCATCTTGCGCAGAGCTTTCGCATCCCAAAGTTTTTGTGCAAGATGTTTCGCACCCTCTCTTCCGATATACACACAGCCTCAGCTACTAGAGCAAGGTGAAAAGTTCTCGGCCTGACGCAGAGATGGCATTCCAATTAGGAAAAATTTATCTTTCCTGCCTGGGTGCACTCCTCATTAGTTCGTATGACAAGTTTCAGCTTGTTCTCTTAAGTAGTTTCTTTATACGAATTTTTGCAGTAGGCGTCTTGCGTGTTTTTCGTTAAAATGAATAAACTTGAATATCGTGCGGTGATAAAATTCTTCGTTTTGGATGGGTTAACCCCTAAGAAAATGCATCCAAAGTTGACAAAAGTTTACGGAGACTCTGCTCTTTTCATGTCAACCGTTAAAAAGTTGGCAGCTGAATTCAAACGTGGTCACACGTCCCTCGACGATGACCCACGTGAAGGACGACCAAAAACCGCAACCACACCTGAAACCATCGAAAAAGTGCGTGATATCGTGTTGGACGATAGGCGAGTGAAGGTGAGTGAGATATTCATAAGGTATTATCTCCTCATCTACTTTGTCAACAAATTCAAGGCTTTCATTTGACATTTTAGGTGGAAAAGGTTTAAAAACTATTTTCAGGTGTTCAGCAAAGAGTCTAACCTTCTCTTTTGGGTCTCCGATCCATTTTTCACCAGTTGTTTTCAGTAGGGGATCTCGTTAAATGTTTAGCAGCTTTCCAAAGGGAGTACTCTGTTTTTAACAGCCGTTAAGTTGCGAAGGTATTTATTTAGAGAACCATTTCTTAATTCACTGATACTTTTTTTGAGCCTGTTATTTAGTCTATTAAATACAGTTTTATCGCCGGGATATTGTGTCTTCTCTCATTCTCTACGGACTCTTCTCTTTTCTAATATTAATTATTTAATTTCCGCGGGATATTTTACCGAGGCTTGTCTTTTCTGTTGATAGGTCAGTGTACTGTCTTCGGCTGCCTGTTGTATGTCAGCAATGAATTGTTCTACCACAATATTAATATGTTTTGTTTATAAGTTTTGCGTTATTTGTCTGTTCTATTTATATATCATTGAGTGTTAGGATCACAGAAATTTGACCGAGCTCAGGTCTGCACTGCTTTTGATATCAACTTTTTTTTTCTTTCGTTATGAAGCAGTCATCATAAAATAACATCAGATATTTTATTTGGTCAGATGGCCAATAAGTTGGGGATCCAGCCGAAATAAATTCAGACTTAAAATTAATTCCTGCTTTGTAAAGCTTCATGCCTTTTGACGTTATTAATCTTGACCCCCAGAAGGTTCGAATTGCATTATAAACACCTCCAATGATGAAGTTGTTTCCCAAATTTCTAAGCAGATCAGTAAGATCTTCATCTGAAGATACTGCGTGGACAGTACGAGTATATCGCTGCTATTTTAAAAGCTTTTCATTTGACGTCGATATTTATTGTCACTACTTGCGTAATAGAATTCATTTCTGACGCCCCGCAAAGTATTTATTATATTTGTGGATGATATCCATACAATACTCGTATTCCAATTTTGTAACGTTTTAACTTTCACGGATGATTTGAAATTGTTTTCTCGTATTTCAATATTATAGCTATCTGCATTAGATTTCATTCAGATATTAATAGGTTGTCGGAATGGTACAATCACAATACTTTGGAACTTAATATATCAAAATGTAAATTTTTTTCGATATATTGTGTAACTATACCCCTTTTTATGATTATTTTATAAACTATAGTAGACTTCACCGATTTGACGATGTCAAACATTTTGGCCATTGATAAGTCTATTAGTTAGACTTTCTTAAACGTGATAACAAAGACTTTCGAGATGTGTATAGCTTTAAAGCTTTATATTGATCGTTGGTCAGACCGCATTTAGAATACGCATCCCTCATTTGGTATTCACCATGTTGAATTCATGAGCTTAGGTTGTAAAGAGTTCAAATAAACTTCTCGAGACATGCTATTTTTAAATTAAATATGGTTGATGAACTTCCTGTGTGAAATGGTTGACTTGAAAACCTTAAGTTTTAGGAGGAAAGCAGCTTCTGTCATACTTATACGCGATATACGAGTAAGTAATTACCATATAAATTTACAGGAATTATTTCTCTTATGAAATGTGTATGCTCCACGTCACTTCGAGTGAGAAACTAATTTCTTGCAAATAGGTATACAACAAATCATGGTAGTAATGAGCCTAATACAAGTAATATAAGCACGTTTAACCACATTTGCAACGAAATTGATTTTTGTTCATCTCAAGTTTAATTTAAGAAGAGCGTAGAGAGGTTTTTGATTAAAATATTTTTTATTGTTTCTTTGACTATAAGGTTGAAGATCGGTAGATGATTCCTAAGTCGCACAATAAAAAAGAAACTGAAAGTATACACTGAGAGAGCCTAGTGTTCTGTGTGCTCTGTGATGAAAAAACACTCCGTTGATACACAAATAATTCCATATATTGGAAACTTAGCAACCACAAGGTTGTCATACAACAATATATAAAAGCAATCGTGGGGGCATTAAAGTACGAGCATACATTTCGGCTGGCAAATCGAGAATGCCATACTACCTTCTCCTGTATCAGGCTAGTACACCTGGCAACAGCCAGAAAAACTTTCCCAAATTGTGTACTTTGTCCTGCAGTTATCCGAAATAACATACAGTTTTCTTTAATAATTTTTTTTTACAACTTATCAGCTGCTTGAAATATTTCGAGCAAAATATATAATATAAATGCTGAAGGAACCTTAAGTGTCAATCGCTTTGCAAATCCTCCTCTGACAACTGAAACAAGTTAGTGAAAAAATGACGAGGGTCTTCAGACCAAATTATGAGCAAAAACGGGGACATAGTTTTAGTCAAATGGCAAGGCAATAAGCTGATACACCTAGTAGGAGGATGTTATGGAAAGGTAATCATTAGCTATTGCTATAACTTATCCACATCCACATATAATATGACAAACTTGTATAGGAGTTTCACAATATGATTTATCGTAAGGGAACCAATGAAAACGTATTAAAGAAAGTAGACTCAAAAAGCTCTATAGATTAAATTTTCCCAGTTCCCTATTCCAAATATTCTGGCATTGTTATTTAACCTGTCAATCCATTGGGTTCTTGGCCATCCGAGGTGCTTGTTGCGAAGTTGTTTGTACTCCATTAAAGTTGTTTGCGGTCGGCTTGCATCCACACGACATGTCCAGCCCATCGGAGACATTGCGCCTTAATGAATTTTACAACGCCTTCTAATCCGCACAGTCGGTGTATCTCTTGGATATTTCGCATGCAGTGTTGCGAGTGTTCGCCGTTATTATTCAATTTGGGACCAAGTATTTTTCATAGAATATTTCTTACGGAGATGCGGAGGATCTGTTCATCCGCGGTCCAATAGATTACCCTGACCTTTACCTATTGGGACCGCATCGGACCTCTCCAAGTATGCTTTCTGCTGTCGCTCTTAAGCCGTTCGCTTGAGAAAACTTTATAGCACACATTAAGGAGGGCTATTACCCTCTGTATTTTTGGCAAATGCCTTTTATCGCATTTTTTTTTTTTTTGATTTTAACCATGAGTCCTGTAAGCCACAATTTTGGTATCTGTTTTTCATGCCATATTCGTAGGAATATGGATCACACAAATGCAAAAACACCAGCATTTGATTGACCTCAGTGACTGAGGTCAAACCGGCAAACCCTACAGGCGGACCAGTAGGGATGCAATAAAGTGTAAGGGTTGTGATCCTTCTACTCCGGATCATAACTTCGCCGTAAGGAAAAGAAGATAAGATGAAGTATTGATACCAATCCACTAACAGCTTGTTTTAGGAGTAGCTCTACCGTTATATTGTCCTCTTGTGGGGATTTGTTGTTACTCATCCTGTGTATTACATCTAGTCTTTCCTCCATTGTTTGGTCGATGTTCATCTCCTCGGCTTCTTCATGTACAAATACTTCTTCTTCCTTTCTTCAGTTGGTTGTTGCTGTACATTGTACAGCTCTTGAAAGTTTTCACACCACATTGCAAGCATCGTTACCTCAAACTCTCCTGCTTTACTTGAGCTTGGGACCAGCAATAGCGGAGTTAATTTGATTTTCACTGTAAAGAAATCTGACCAATATTTATCAATTAATTTATGTCTATAAAAAGCAAATTCACCCGATTTTATATTTACTGAGGTGTAGGCATTTGGCTTCATGTCTTGAAAAACCTCCAGTTGCACAGTTCTCAAGGCAAGTACTAGCTTTATTTACTGTCAATACGCTTTGTTCAGTATCAGGAATTCAAAATAACATTTGGCTTAGTTGGGTGACTAGACTCACTCCACCATCCATTATGTTTCTTTCTAAAAGAAAGTCGCTCAGTTGGTAAACTGCTGCATTACTGGCATTTCAAAGAAAACACAAGTCTTTCTATGCGCTTCAACTAACAGAGGCGGCTCTTTCATGAGCATGAAAACCCTCAATCTCATTTCCACGTAATCATTTTATTTATACCACTAATTGATTGGAATGACTAGAATAGCACGTGCTCATCGAAGCTTAATGTTAACGTAGAGTGCGTGTGTGTCTACCAACATACATACATATGTATATGCATATTGGGTAGCTACGTTGCGTTTATATGGAAATCGGATTGTGCGTAACAAAAGTGTGCCAAAAACACAATTACGCTATATGCGCAATTATTTCACTGTTGTAGCGAGATTCGAGAATATTAAGTATGGCGTGGATAGAAGTGTGTGTGAGTTTAAAATTTGTACATTTGGGTAGCAGTTAATGCTAATCGTTTTTAGGTGGGAATATCTCGAAAACTGTGTATGCTACAAAAAAAAAAAAAATATCAGTCGAAAATTTGGGTTGTACAATTTTCTACGAGGATGCCGAATTTTTTCAAAAATTGGCATCCAAGACATCCGAAAGTTTTGAAATTCTCTATAAGGAGGATGACGATTTTTTCTAAATTTTCAGATATTGGAGGTACGCATCCAAGATGTCCGACTTTACTCCAAATATAATGTAGATAGTTTTTGGGTGCGAGTATCTCGAAAATTTTGAAATTCTCTATAACGAGGATCTTGTAAGTCCTTGTTTTCATCTTTTATCTAAATTAGTAATCGCTGCAAAAGGCTTTAATTTTATTTCGAGTCCGTGTACTTTATCTTGTTTTGTTTTTAGAGTGATTTTTGAATAATTTTCTCACGAAAGATTATGGAGTCTAATGCTCTAAGATTGAAAGACATGAAAAGAACAGAATGTTTTTCATTTACTTTAGAATCGCAGCCTTTCCTAACTCTTTGCCTCATTTTTCAAAAATGTCATTCACCGAATAAGGTTTATTCCCTTTATGTTGGAACTGTAATACATCCTTCGAAGCATCCGCTTTCAAACAACTAAGTAAAAAAATCTTAATTACAGAACGAACGAATATTAATGAAAGGGAAATTTTTCGTTTTGAAAGGTTCACGACTTACAAATACAAGGCCATATACATTTTATTACAAAAAAATTGCTTGTACGAGTATGAGATACGAATCCAAGAATTAAACCAGCGTCTATTTTCGCATCATCTGCTTCGATCTACAAGTGGCCTAAAGTCAATTGGAAACAAACGCGCGGCAGATATCTTCAGAGTCTCGGCGATGATCACAAAATCAGAAAACCATTAAAAAAAATATCTTGATTAACCTTCACTATTATACACATTGCAAAAACCAGTTTTCTCTAAATGTGCTTTGGACTTTTATCTCTTGAATCGTGGTATTAACCTTGCTGTTAAAAAAAACCCAGAAACTAATAACCAACTGAATTATACAAATCACGATTAAGTGTAGATTTCAAAACTATTTTAATGATTAACATTCATCAGATGGTGCCCATCATCCGTGTCACCATGCGAGAGGCTCTCAAATTCTCAGCATTTGATCACAGAACTGTTAGGCAATCATTGATTTATAGAAAGGCAATATGACATTTGGCAATTTCTTGTATTATATAAAAAAATCAGAAATGATTTGATTAATTAGTCCTACTAGTAAAACTCGTTAAAGCATCCAATGACTCGCAAGAGGTTTCTAACATCAGAATCTGCCACGTCAAATTCTGGTGTTAGACTCTGAGTAAAAGAGGTCAACAATCTCTGTCGAGGTTATGAATTGGTCTGAAATGAAATGGATTCGACGCACAGAGAGTGGAAAAATAGAAGCCCTAACCTGCTGAAACTCTTAAAGGCTGAAGGACATCAGACAAAACTACAAATGGCACTCGAAAGTAACACACGTATCTACAAACACATGAAACACTCGAAAGGATAACAATATTTTGCACCATTAAGGCACGATGCGATTAAATTCACCTTAATGGGAATCAATTTGACTGAAATAAAACAAAGCTTTGCAACTTATGTAACAGGAGAGATATGGAAAATATACAGCATTTTGTAGGTACATGCCCAACTTTAAGGGAGTCTAAAATAAAATATATCGAAAAATGCTTACGAGTATTACTAGAGGAGGAATTAATTAGAATAATTGATAGATAAAACTATAAAGATTGGAAGAATTTATATAAATACATTGTTGCAGCTTTACAATATAGAAAAATGCTTGTAGATGAATATACTCATAATTGGACAGTGCCGCGGAATAAGGCTAAATTTTAACGTTTGGTTTTATTTCACTTTGTGAAAGTGAAAGAAGGTCAAATCTATCCAGTAAGTATTCTAGTGATGTTGTGTATCCCAGTGACTTAGTATTACAAGAGGAAAGGATATATTCTTGTTGCGCTTGTGGAACTCTTGGTCAATTTTCTTATTTAAAGTACTGATTGAAATTCTTACAGAGAAAGAAGCATTGAAAGGACGTATTCCGATCCTTTTTTTTGGAAATTTAACTACTATTTCGTTCCTCGGGGTATCTTTGTGATCCCGGCACCCAGATGGAAGATAGAACATAAGATTGCACCTTTAATATTCTCAGATTTGTTCTTCTTGCGTATTGACGAAACCGATAACCGAACCAATGTAACACTGTGTATCTGCCATATGAACAACAATATGAAATTGGGATTTTATCCACCTCAATGTTGCAGAAGAAGTCCAGAGATATGAGATTTAGTGGCACTGTGAATGTCGATCATATAGATTTTATTATATTGTCCATGCCTTTGAACGTTCATTCTCAAGAGAATTGATCTCACACCCGTAGAAAGTCACACATACATTTTATAGGTGTTCGTCCACGTCCTCCTAACAGATTATCTTGGGATCTAAGATTACACCCTCGAAATTTGCAGGCCAACTTCATCAGTTGCTGGTGGTTTGAATATAGATAATGATTTTTTCACGGTGAAAGATAGACCTAGACCACTTTCAGAGGAAACATCGCGAGCGTAGACCTTCGTAATGAACTCATCTCCTGTCCATTCTTGTTTTAGAATTCGTGATACAATTACCTCCGTACAGCCAGGAAAGAGGATCTCCTCATGCGTACACGTTTCTCAGGCTCTCAGGCAAGATGCTTTAATTATGGATTGCAGAATTTTCCAACTATAACATGACTCCGGGTAAGCATAGCAATATTTGCATTCCATCATTGCGGACATTTTTTTCCGCATTGGCTCGCCGTTCTTACGGATTCCAACAGTACATGTACAAATTTTACAATTTGGTAAAGCATTTTCAAATACAAATATACGGGATATTTGAGCTCCAAATCCCAAAAAACGTACAAAAAAAGTTTTCTCACGATCCTACCTTTCGCAAATGTCTGACAAATATCGGAGAGTAAAATTGTCATGAAAAAAATCTCGCAATCGAAAAAAAAATCCAAAAAAAACGAGGTCTATTACAGCGTGCGTCCTAAAGCTTCATGTGCTTATGCTCTTATGGACGTTTGTGCAGAAAAATATATTTTTTTTTATAATTCGCGCGCCAAAGGAGATATGAATACCAATATGAATTGGTGTAAGGGGGAAAAGGAACAGGAGAGAAGCACGTGCACGGTGGTTTTGAATGTTTGAGAAATTGGTGGAGAAATGCAGAGCCTGGTAGATCATTCCACATTCGTGAAGTCTTTCAGTTTCAACAATGCAAGTAGTGTATTGAACGCTCTGAAAGGTAATTTCTAATCCAGTGAAGAAGCGACTCCATATGCATGCATTTTCAACAAAAGAGCGTGATGCCAAATAGTTTTGAAATATCATATGATAAGTGATAGAGAGCAGAACGTACTTTGAGGCCTGCCATGGTTTCAACGGGACGGGGATGATTATAGCATTAGCCTGAGGGCCATATTAACCAGATTTCACTCTAGCTTACTAAAGCAACAGAATACTACAACCGTCGGCCCACAGCAGTCAAGTCCAATCAATAGTCCGGTATACCGTAATTAAGACCATACCGGCTTCGGTCTTAATCCCTAACATGTAGGCTTCATGTGTTGAGTTTCATGTATAGACATTGTGAGTTCCCCCGTTGCCACTCTTTGGAGTGGAAGGCACTTATTTATGGACGGCACCGACTCGTCCTGTCACAAAGAGATCATAGGATTTCTGAGACGTTTTCACCCTCACCTTCACACTGGTGAAAAGATATTACTTTACACAACTCATCTTACGACATTAGCAGATTTATTAAAATTAATGTATCCGGTGCAAAAACCAGATTCATCAAACAAAGTTTACAGAAAATCGTGGCAAGAGAAATGTTTTCTCTTTGAATGCATATAGTAAGTATGTGCTCATTGTTTTTGTGTAGATTACGAATCTATGATACATCCAAGACATATGGCTTCCAAAATTTTCCACCTCTAAGGCCTAATTATTTTCGTCATTAAAGTCGCTTATAATTGAATTCTACCTAAATCTATTGCACTATCTAACAATTTCACCGCAACACCACCAACTTATTTATGACTTTGTGCCCCAACTCTAGACTTCGTCTATTTAGTACCGTCAGCGAATTACGAGTAAACACAAATGATTCGAAACACTGCAGAACAGTTGCTAAACGGTAGATAGAAACTTGTCACAAGCTCATTTTATTAATTTATTACCGTCTGTATCTGTATTCAGAAAATGATTTCAATACGAAAACATAAGTACGAGTAAATCGCAATTAAATTGTTAAACAAACTCTATATCATGTGACAAAAATGCAAAATAAATTCATCTAATTTAATTGGTGTATCTAGCTTATCTTGGTTTAAATTATTTCGTTTAAGGGAAGAGATGCAACTCCATATCTGGAAAGGAATCGTGTCGGTAGAGATGCAATCGACTCAGCAGCCGCTCTAACCGATATGGGTAAATATCTGTTCCGGGAACGTAGATTGCCGGTATACGACATTGCTGTGGCAATAACAAAGTGAGTATGCATCCAAATACGCTACGCAAAGATATTAGAATTGTTTATTGGAAAATTCCAACGATACTATTACGTAATTCAGAAACAGAAAAGAGAGCGAGAGAGACTTTTTTATTTATTACTTTTTTGGAAATTTTTTCACATCGAAATCCCCTTCATTACTAGGTACGATATGTGCCGGAGACGAAAGGGCGGTCGTTGTACCAAAGGCACTGCGGGTAAACTACTATACACCTTAAAAAAAGTTTATTTTTTAGCCACAAAAACCGCATTAGCACATGCATAAACATTTACATATAATATATAACCACATAATTTTTTGCTCACACAAATTTATGGGAGCAGGTACATACACACATCCATACATATACATTAAAAAAAATAGTTAGTATATTAATTAATTAATAACAATTGTGTTTTGCATAAATAGTTTGATTTGGTTTTCCTGTGGATGTTTTTTTTTGCCCTAAATTCGTAGCTTAAAAATAATTTTGTAGTAATTTTTTTAGTTAATGGTGATGATGTAACCTTGAAGAGTATCTTTTTTTTAATAACAAGCAGGGGCTAAAGTAAATGCGATTAAGTACCAAATAATTTAAGTCGTAAACTTGTTTCAAAACAAATATATAATTGCCTGTCTAAATCACTGATTCCCAAACCCTGGGTCGCGATCAAAATTTGGGTAGCCAAGGGATTGTGAGCTAACTAATAGTTTATATAGAAAAAGTTAGCAAAAGTGTCGCCAGTGAGACTTTGACAAATGAAATAGGTAGTAGTTAGCCCGCGTACTAACTTTACCATGTACTTGGTTTGGATAAATTACTGAAGCTAAAAACGTTGTGTTAAAAGTTTCATGAAAGAAATGTATTCTTAATTTCATCGAAATTTAAGTAATCGGAATCGACTTTTTCACTTAATGTATTGTGGGACATTGAAAGCCAAGCCACCATTAGCGCGCTAAACCCAGACTTCATAGTAAAAAAAATGTTATTTCGTTCGCTGCCACCAAATTTTTTTATTCGTCAATCCCTTTAGTCCCTTGTCGCCTGATGAGGATTTCACGGTTCGTGATTCGAATTTGACATGAGCGATCTATCGTATTAATTCTTATAAACAATCCCCACAAATTTTAAATTTCGCTTCTCCGTTATTCGGAAAAAGTAGAAATCAATCATTTAATATTTTCATTTTGGGTCAAAAACAAACATTTTTCTATTCCGTTTGTTTCTCTATGGCCCTTCTCACAGTATTTCCATAGTTCCTAAGCGCGGTCCAGTATGAAGATTTTCAAAAGTTGATTAAAATCGGACAGTGTGGGGTTGGGGATAAAATATGGGACTAAATAATTAAATACTTGTTAGCTCAAGAAAAGCTTGACAAATGTTTATGAAATTTGGACTTGTGTAGAGATGGTTTTGTGTCTGCAAATCATGAACATCAATGGGTGGTAAGATGTGAAAAGTGGAGTTTCAAAAGTCCACAAAAATGGCCCATGTTACGGGCCTGACTCAAGAACCACTTAACGGACCCTGATAATATTTATTATTATGTTTTTCCACCATTTCATATACATATGTACACACATATGTAGCTTCATTAAAATCTTGTGGGTGGGTTACGATTCTCCAAAGAATGCTTTCCGGATTATGTGAACAGTGATAGTGTGCCACCATATTTAACTTGTTCTTCATAAGTTGTTTTTCGCGTGGACGACTACAGTCTTTGAACCTCATCGGTTACGGGAACGTACCATTCACTTCTCACCTTTTAATTATTTTGTAAACTAATAACTACTAGTAGACAGGATGCTGAAGGTATACATAGCCCTTGACTCTAAGTACATTTTGAATACTGACTGATGTGTGAAAATAAAAGCCCTTCGAAAGACTGCATGCAGCTTTTCACAACCAAAAATTGTTTTTTAATTTGGTGTAGTTTGGTTAGAGCACAAGAAAGAGTTTTCGGCGTAACTCATCCTTAAAGTTTAGAAATATTGACTCCTTGGTGGTCATACAAATAATCTTGTCCTCTTTTCAAATGAATTTTACAGAGTTATTAGGATATTTTTTCATTTGTCCTGTACATGTCTAACCCGCTTCATTTCAAAAAAGTTTCTTTTGAAAAGATTTTATTTCCTTGTCGTCTGGCTTCGATTCAAAGACGTTGTTAGCTGGAGATATGTTGTCTATTCGTTCGGTAAACCTGAGCCAATACAGCCATCCAGATTTTGGTACAACTCAAAGAGTAGTTGATTTTTTCCATCTATTCGTTCTTTTCGCAAGTTGGCCCAAATATCTGACTAGAAAAATTTCTTTCTAACGGGCATAATAGCTGCTCGTCTTTGTTGCTTATCAAAACTGACAGCACTGCCGATCAAAAAACAGGTTTTTAGCCGGAAGTAGACACGATTTCGCTACTAAAGCCTTAGTCAGATCTCCATGAGGTTACCATTGGTAAAGTTTACTACGATTGAGTGTATGTTTTAAAAATTATGTCCCATTATTACTCTAGTTACCATAGAGCTTTTGTGGGATTGATTGTTTTTCCTCCTGTTCGTTAGGAGTCCATCCTGACTATGGACTATAACCTAGCAATCAAATAATTTAAATATTGTTCTTCCTGGTCAAAGCCATAGGTGCCGCCCGAAAGAGTTTAACTATGTGCATATTTTAGATTTTTCAGTTAAGTTATTTTAGGGCGAACTTGTTATGAAGTAGAGGATGCTTCTGACGTCAATATTTACCAGGTCGCCGAGGTTGTCGAAGATAAGAGCCACGAGATGGATCAGTCTTCTTGGACAGGGCTGGACAGGTACAAATAAAATTGAAAGTCGTTTGAAAAGAGTCCCAATCTTTTCGTGTGTAAGCTAATACGACAATTTACGAACATTCTAGCTAAATCTATTTATTAGACACTTGACACTTCGCTAGAGTCTCCAATCTACGAGTATGGTTAGTTTTACTGATTGCATCCCGTATGAGTTAGAACTTTTTGTCTTTCCGATATATGTATAATACTGACGATGGTGCCTATTCTGGCGAACCTATCAGCCTTGCAGTGAATGTACGTGTAGAATTGCTCCACCATCTCCATGAGAGACGAGCGGTAATCTTGAGCGGCCTTTGAAGTAAGTGAGCACGAAACTTGGGACTTTATTGCCGCTTGGCTGCATGAATCCGGAAGTTGTACATAATATATGTAAAAGGGGCGGCTGATAAGTTCGCGGCCTAAGGCATTAAGTGAGAGAAGAGATCCGATTAAAAAATTAGATGTCTCAATAAAATCTCCTTCGAGTGAAATGCATTTTTCACATCGGGTATACAGTGCCTTAATGCCACCGAAAAAATATTCTTTTTCTTTGCCTTCAAAATGACTTTCTACGGCTCCCTTCATCTCGTTCTCATCTGCAAATCTCCGGTACCCAGGGCGAACAAATTTGTTTCATGTTTAAATGCAAAACATGAACTTCTGCCACATTTCTATTCTTCGGTTGACCAGAACTAATTTTTCAACTTTTCCGACGTTTACTTCAGTGACCACTGTTTGAAAGTCATAGAGGAGTAGCTCAAGGAGATGTATCAAAGCAAGTACAGTAAGAGGTACTATCCGTCTGTCCATCTGTCCGTGTGTCTGTCATATGTTTGTACCTTTTATAGCGTTTACCCTAGAGCTAAAATTTTGTACATAGTGCGCGCGCCGCGGTGGACTAAAAAATCATGCGATATATCAAAATAAAGCCGAAAATTAAAAAGATATTTCCTTGAACAAAAAAACTCAAAAACCATGGCATAGCCAATGTCCACATCGACGCGCGGTAAAACAAAACTGATTTAAAAGTTTTTCAAATACCTCTCCCTCATGGTAATCACACTTGATCCTATTTTAACAGTTTATAGACCTACATATTAGGATATATGCAAATGCAAATCAAATTCCATCAAAATGTTTTAAGTTCTTCTCGTGTGAGCCTTGTGAAGACCAACATACACTTAAAATAACGGTACGGAACACTAACCGGGTTAGTCGTGACTCGCACTTGACAAATTGTTTAGCTTAGACTTTATTTTGTTTAGCAAGGACGAAAACCTTTTCATATTTTCTTGGTAACTGATAAGCCCTCTAGTCTGTGTTTATTGAGTTATTATAGTTGGAGCTTCTTTTAGTCTAAATAATTATTCAAACACGAGTCAAAGGTAACTCTAAATTACAAAACTGTAACAACTGGCTTATGACTCGCCTTACTGTGCAAAATATGTTTAGATGTTTTCCAGTTTGGAATAAACATTCGGAGCGACAGACTCTTATTTGAGATGAATGAATGAGAATAAGCTTTTGTTGGCGATGTAGGTTCTTTTTGAGAAGTATTATCATTATTAATATGGAAACAAATGCCTAAACAATTTTTATTATGACAATTTTTCACACAATTTACCAAAACTTTCTAAAAAAATATGTCCTTCAATGGAAAATTATTACAGACTTGATATGTGCAGACGATCAGTTCCGTATGGTGATTGTAAACGTGGTACAGCAGGTAAATTAAACAAAAATACAACAACTTCTTTGGGCAGTCCTTTGACTCTACTACTGTTCTTCTGTTCTACTTTACTTCTTTCTGAACATAACCTACACAAATTTGTGTTACATATTTCTTAATATCTTCTTCTACATCTGAATTGTCTGCATCCTGTTTTTATCTTTGACTACATTTTTCTTCAAATAAAATATATATATTTATCCTATTCTACCGTACGATTGCAAATTTTGATGTTAATATTGAATTTTGATACAACTTATCCCATAAAGATATGGAAACAAAACCCCTGGTTCTCATTTTTATGTTTAGGCTTTCGAATTTCTGTAAAAAAAAGTGTACACCTTCTACATTAATAATAATACTATTAAAGTTATTTATTTTAGAATAAGATTTTACAAAAGTACTTATACTCTAAAAAAAAATAAAGTCCGCAACTGGGTCGCACATATTTGCATCTGTGTGCTGTTTATCTGCAAAAATCAATATTGAAATTTAAATAATATCGTTAAAATGATTTAAAAAAAAAAATTTATTTTCAAAATTTGGTGTGACATTACGTTTGTTATGTCAAATATTGCTTAAACATCGATTATGAATAAAATCGCCCTAGTCATATTTGAAACGAGCCAATTTTCAGAAACCGGTCAATGAGTAAAGTTCCGTTATTCGTATTTTTTGCCAAAAACGTGGCACGCAATATATCCACCATAACTCAAGTATACAACTTGATCAAAATTATTAGATCCATTAATTATTTTGGAATTAGATTGAAAATTCCGATTTCACCTCGAATTGTGAACCCGTTGACCCCAGATATGAAGTTTGAAGAATCATTAAGTCAAGTTTGATCAAAATCTCGAATTTTTTAAATTCATTATTATGTTATTAATTAAATTCTTTTATTATTCTTAAATTATAATTGCAATTTATATAATAAAGAACATTTTATAGTTTTCATCTTAGCCTCCATTCAAAATATTAATTAATTCTTACTTTGACAGTGAATTATTAAGGTATTTGCACTTAAACTCCACGAGCACAGGACATCTGCCTATAAAATGCTGGATTGTTTTATTTTAATTTAAATTGCATAGCGTGCACAACCTTGTGCCGCCAATTATATACTTAGTTATTTCCATATAGGTGGATAAGGTCTGCTCGTGCTTTAAGAATCCTTTTATCTTACTATCTGTGACTTCAAATATATGCTTTTGGTATATGTCCTTCTTCAGACTTTCAATTAATGTAATGCAATTAATGTTCCAATAATTTTGGGTAAGGCATTCATTATCCCAGTTTAGGTCAAAGTCTGTCCCTATCGTTTGAACCTTTTTAAACTAATACTGCTACTACATCAAATTCAAATAACGTATTTGCAACGAAACGTATATGTTTCTATCACTATAAGGTATTTTGAAGTAAAGTCTAGGTTTTTTTCGAAGTAGCGTTGCAGTTTACGAGTATCTATGAGGTGAAAAGTTCTCGGCCTGACAATGAAAGACTGCGATTTTCAGTTAAAAAATGATTTTATTTTTCTACATAATCTCCCTTGACTTCAACACACTTGGTCCAACATCAGTATTCCTTCTCGGAAGTGAGAGTCTGGAAGGCTGTGAAAAAATTCATCTACGGCCCTCTCAACTTCTGCATTGGATGCGAAGCGCTTCCCAGAAACAAATTTATTCAAGTTTGGGAACATATGGAAGTCTGAGGGTGGCAAATCAGGTAAATAGGGGGAATGGCCGAGCAAATCGTACCCCAAATCACGCAGTTTTCCCATCGCCAACGCACCCGAATTTTGGCATCCAGCTGGTCAAGAAGGTTAGGGTAATATTCAAAACACACTGGCCATGACCTTTCCGGCAGATGCGATCGACTTCTCTTTTTTTGTCGCTGAACCACCGGCTTCCACCCACTGTTTCGGCTGCTGTTTCATTTCTAGCGTGTAGTGGTGGACCCATGTCTCATCCATGGTGATAAATCGCTGCACAAAATCGGTCGGATCCCTATTGAATCGGTCCAAAGATTGCCGCGAAAATCGTTTGCGTATTTGCTTTTGATCGGCATTCAGCAAACGCCATCTCTGCGTCAGGCCCATCTTGCGCAGAGATTTCGCATCACTAAGTTTTTGTGCAAGGTGTTTCGCACCCTTTCTTCTGATATACACACAGCCTAAGCTATCTCAATCACCTTCACTCGCCTATCGTCCAACACGATATCATGAACTTTTTCGATGGTTTCGGGTGTGGTTGCGGTTTTTTGCCGTTCTTCACGTGGGTCATTATCGAGGGACGTGCGACGACGTTTAAATTCAGCTCCCCACTTCTTAACGGTTGAATTGGAAGGAGCAGAGTCCCCGTAATCTTTTGTCAACTTTGGATGAATTTCCATAGGGGTTAACCCATCCATAACGAAGAATTTTATCACCGCACAAGTGATATCCATTTTAACGAAAAACACGCAAGACGTCTGTTGCAAAAATCCGTGTAAAGAAACTACTTGAGAGAATAAGTTGAAACTTGTCATACGAACTAATGAGAAGTACACCCAGGCAGGAAACATAAATTTTTGCTGATTGGAGCGCCATCTCTGCGTCAGGTCGAGAACTTTTCACCTTGCCCTTCATATTTTTCTACCGATCTGCAGGCCGCTAAAATTGATTTTAATTTTGATTTCTTTCTTTTTAAAGACTTCTTCCTATGAAGCATTTATGCTAGCTTTAGCAGCAAAGTTTATACTATTAACATGCTTTGTGAAAGACATTCTAGTAGTTAGCATTACTCCTAAGTAATCTTACTCACAGACTGGTTCCCTTTTGTACGTCCACTTCTCTTGCCTTGCTAGTCGACGGCCTTTTCTGAAAAGCATTATTTCACTCTTGCTCAAATTTACTCCCATGCACTAGGGATATAGTGCATGCCGGTGTGTATTCAAATGAATCTGAGGATTCAAATCCAGTCCACACTACATTCTGCCAAAAGGTAACAATTTTTAATTATACGCCCATTCCGAATATCTTATATATTAGGGGCGTTCTTGGCATTCTGTCGAATACTGCCTTAAAACCTGCAAAAGGCTCATACACTTTCTTGTTGTCTGTGAATTTTAGCTGGATTATTGATGTTAGGTTGTAGATGTTATCTATATACTCGAATTGTTTGCGAAATCCAGCTTGGTATTAGTTTAGTTTTTTTATATTTTTCAACCCATTCCGGAAACCTCTAGTTTGTAATACTCATCATAATTTTGGCTATACAGTTCAAAAAGGAAATGCCTCTGTATTCGCATGGTTGATTCGCATCTCACTTTTTAAATATAAGAAGCATAATGCTAAAACCAATGTTCTGATATACGCTGCTTCTACTTAGGGCCAGATCATATGGTGAAGATAACTTTGCTATGAACTCATCCGAAGAGTTGATAAAATATTTATATGGTATTCTGTTAACTCTCGCTGCTTTGTTCAGTTTTACTTTAGACAGAATGCACCTTATTTGTACTGCTGTTATTGGTCGATCTAGATCTTATTTCACATTCAGCCTGACAGCATACAATATGTCCCCACAACAAGTTGAAGTAGCTCCTAAAGCCTTCGGCTCCAAAATCCTCCCCAATTTAAAAGTCTTGGTAACTTATTTTTTTCGCCAGTGACCACCATTCTTTATTGTTTCTTATACGTACGAGTATACTATTCATTTTTGCTTCAATGTCATGGTAATATTTTATTTTTTCCTTGTTCCCTTCAAGGTTATATGTTTTTCCAAAATTCCTTTAAAGCGCTGAATGACTTTTTCCTATATTTCCAACATTGGTCATCGAAACATTTGTTTTTAAAATTAGATTTTACTTGAACCTATGTACTGGTTTCCCGAAAATTGTCGATCTTGAGGTTTTGATCAAACTTAACATTACTATGATAGAGAAACTCATTAAAGTGGGTCTCTTAATTCTGTCTGTCTGTCTGTACGTATGTGTTTTCATTCTAACTTTGAATCTAACGGTATTTTAGTAAAGTCAGATTTTGTAAAAAAAAAAATCGATTTTCTCGAAAATGGCGATTTTCTTGGAAAATTTTAAAAATATTTTAAATAATGGATTTAAAATTTTGTTTTAACGATTTTATTTAAATATTAATTCCGAGTGATTTGCAGTTAAACGACATATACATATGTAGGTGCCAGTACGTGCGACCTAGTCGTGACTGCTTATTACTTGAAATCAAATTGGAATTTTGTTGGGCTAACACTTTCAAGTTCTTACTTATTTTGCTTATGTAGTTCTCTTTCACTGTGGGTTTCTTCTGTTATAATTACCGTATTAGGATTGTATCTTATGTAGATTTTAATTAATCTGTGAATTTATTTATGGTGATGTGACTTTTTTTTTTATATAACAACATTTTTCAATTTTGGTTAATTGCTAACATTGGATAAGGCTTACTAAAATTCTATAAGAATAAGATATGTAATTTTTAAAGAGGGAGTAAAAATAAGCTTCATAGTTAAAGAGTTTTTTATTCAGAATTATTAATCAACAATATTGTATATATTATAGTTCTTAAATTTAAAGTAGATTTATATTAGTAATTTAGTGGAATATCTGTAATAATGCATGCTTAAAATGTATTATAACAAAATACTTTTACATTTAAGTTTATGCATAAATAAGTTAGTCTGATAAAAATTCATATATTTCACAGAATTCAATACATTTTTGCCTTTGTATTTTAAAAGTGCACTCACTAAAATGCACCCAATCTGCATTTCTTAATTGCCATAACTAAACTCGAATATAAGAATACTATCGCTATAAAGTTAAATAAGATAAAAGCCTGATAAAACCAGATAAAAACGATAGAAATCTAATTTCAATTTTAAAATAATTCACTTCAGTTTACTAGGAGTAAATGGATTTCAAATTAATCATTTATTTCAAAACCATACATGAACATTAAAAGTGACGATCATCAAAGCAGTAAATAAAGATGGGACCTTTAGCCATCCTATGTTGAAAATAAAGTGCATGACTGGGTCGCACGTACTTACACCAACGTACATATATGTTGTTTAATTGCAAGTCACTCGGATTTAAAATTTAAGCAAAATTTTTACAAATAAAAATTATTTTTTGTTTAAGATTTTCCAAAACATGGTGTGACATAATCTTATATACTCGTATGTCAAATATTGTTCAAACCAAATCGTTGGAATCATAGCCGGAAAAGACCAAATTTTCAAAAACCAGCTAATAAGTAAAGTACCGTTATTATACGCATTTTTTGGAAAAACCTTTTTGGCATATTTCCACCTCAACTCAAATATTAAATTTTAACAAAATCGTTGTAGCCGTTTTCGAGAAAATCGATTTTTTACAAAATCGTCCATATGTAACGTACCGTTGTTTTTAGGGCTATAACGAAAGTTCTGATTTCACCTCGAATTGTAAACCCACAGATATGAGGTTTGAGGAAAATCCGTCCAGCCGTATAGGCTTCAGCCGGACATTCATACGGACAGACAGACAGAAACCAATACTTGAGCTTATAGATGCAAGTAGAAAAGGAGTTGACGTTATCTCCTCGTGTTACATCCTTTTTAAACAATTAGTCCAGTAAAACTAGGAAAATAAAGTACATAACTGCATCACACGTACTTAGACCTATGTGTGGGTGACCGTGATGTAGTGGTAACATCATCGCTTGCCACGCTGTTGGTTCACGGTTCGAATCCTGATTTAAAGAATAATTTTTTTTATTTCGAATGAAATAAATAAAAAAGTCGATCAATTGCGAAAGCGAAGTCAACTCTACTGCGAAGGCAGTAGGGTGGTCATATGACGACAATAAAAGCAAAACAAAAATGCTCCCCAGTTATCTGGACGCTACCCTTGGAGTTTACAGAAAATTAATATCACCTGAGTTTCAAACCACTACACCAAATCTTTCTTTCTTTCACTCTCTCTGTCTATCTACACAACGCCCGTGTCCTGTAATAGTATAAGGGTGCTCATATCCCCTTCGGCGTGTGCAAATTATAAAAAAAAAAATCCAAAAGACAGATTTAAAATTTTAACAAAATCGTTACTTTTTTTTCCTTTAAAAATTAACTGAATTATTTTGAACATTTTCCACAACTTGGTATGTCATAATCCTTTATATGACAAATATTGTTAAAATCTTAATTTTGGGCAAAATTGATTGAATAATAGTCGTGCAATAGCATTTTTTTTACAATAACAACCAGCTAATACATGAAGTACCGCTATAAGCAATTTTTGGCAAAACCTGGTACATCTTATATTGGCATATATCCACTATAACTCGAAAATTAAATTTGAACAAAATCTTTAGAGCTGCTTTCGAGACAATCGATTTTTGCTAAATCGGTCATCAATAAAGTTTTGTTAATCCAAGGGTTCACGTTACCGGCAAAGACAAATTCGGTTACTGAATATTTTTTCCAGGTGGAAGTCAAGACCATTCAGAAGGGTATCAGATGGTTCTTGATTAATCCAATACCTCCGTGTAACATTGTTAATTTACACCGACAGCCAAGCTGCTATCCACTTAAGATTTAGGTTGATAAATAGCTCGCGAGTTGCTAAATGCGATTGCTAAACAACACAAAATCACTCTGTAATTAGCTATATAAGACTCACAGAAGGCGCTGAATTATTTTCAGATGAGTTCTTTGAGCGAATCTAGAGAGCGGAGCACCGACTTAGTCATGATAACTAAAGCGCACCTTAGCACCCTCATAGGAGTCCTAACATACCACTGTATTATCGGCAGATATACCGGCTAACTCGAAATTGCTACAATTGACATCCGTCATAGCTTTTACGAGGTCGAGGAGGAAGAAACGGTTTAACACTTCCTCTGCTCCTGGCTCTTTCAACAAGAAGACAATAGCTATGTGACTGTTCTTCCTTGCAACGATTGAAGAAGTTGTAAGTGTCGATCCATACATTTATCTCTTCCATTAACCGGTTTAAATAAAAATAAAACCAACAGCGGCCTAAGTATTCCCTGTTCCTTCAACAAAAATTCGCTTTACCTTAGCTTATCTATAGTGTGCGCCTGCGTTATTTATTTAGTAACTAGATATTGTCTTATAGTCTTGGACTTGAAACTGCAACCAGTAAGTAAGAAGGCCACCAAAGAGAACAGCGACTTTCAGATTAATGGGATGGCCATTATTGCTTGTCTATGGATTTGACTGCATGCTTTATTTTCTGTAAGATACGGATATGTGAGGGCACTATGCCCAAGTGCATTACTGTGGCAGACCTGGCCTATTGGGTAAATTCTGCCAAAGGCATGGCTTTAAGTCGCGTGGTCCCTTTTCTACGTGAAATCTTAATGGGTTTTCGTTTTGATGTCTAGCCTCAAATTCATATGGCTGAGTCTAGAATTTGAATGCATGTTGTTGATCTATATGGTTTGGAACTCGTTAAGTTGAATCTTTAAGCTGAAATTCCTTCACAAAGCTATGCACCATACTACAAAACTGCAAGGAAATATCTGCGTAAGAAATCTAGTATGACTGGCTATGTCTAGCATGCAGAAAGCACACTCACTGGCAATCGTGCCCACAAATATTGTGATTTACTGAATTGAATGGTATTTTTCAAATTGCTAATAAATGAGCCTTTGACAGGCAGAATTTTCTTGAAAAAAAACATAAACCTTTTCGAAATTTTGCCAGATCTTTGGACCAAATCAAGACGATCATCAGAGATAGACATACTGCCCTAAAATTTGGAGCCAGTTGTCTTTCTTTTCAAATACTTGATATTGAATAAATAATTTGAATTGCCCCAATTTATAATAATACTAATTAATTTAGTTCGCACATAATTAAGAGATGAGTATATTTCCATCCATCTCCATCTAATCTCAAATGATTATCCTTATTACCAAAAATGTATTACTAAAAGCCACTTAACTAATCTTTTCCTATTTTCTCCCCGAGTTCCTTAACCTTAATTACTAACAGCTGGTTGCTAGAAAATAAAATTTCAAACTTAACCATCATGCTTTACCTTGGATATGCTTTCCTCACTCTTAACAACTGATAAACATTTTAAAATGCATGCATTTCCACCATACACACTTATCATAAACGCGCTGCAATAAGGAAAGAAAAATTCGAGCAAAATTTTAACTCAAATGGACAAACCAAAAAAAAAACTATTTTCTATTTTCCCCCCGGACGCGTCATATCGTAAATCATAGGATTTGCATATGTTGGAGGAGCGTGCGTGGTCAACAAACGTCTGGAAAAAGTCAACAGTGTCGCTATTATTGAGGATACCGGTGGTTTCAGTGGAATCATTGTCGCCGCACATGAGGTTGGACATTTGTAAGTAGATTTGTGCAAAAATTCAAATTTTTCCAAGTAAATCGTAATAAAATGTGATCGCAAATTGTTGTTTTAGACTGGGAGCTGTGCATGACGGTTCACCACCACCAAGCTATCTCGGCGGACCTGGTGCAGAACGGTGCCGCTGGGAGGATGGTTACATCATGTCAGATTTGAGACACACAGAAAGAGGATTCAGATGGTCACCGTGTACTGTGCAGAGTTTTCATCATTTTTTAAAGTAAGTTAAGATTGAGTTGTGAGTGAATTGTTTTTTTTTAATCATGTTGAGTGTTTATTTCCCGGTTTAGTGGTGATACTGCTAGCTGCCTGCATAATGCTCCGCATGAAGACAACGCGCTGGGTAGATCCCTACCAGGCACTTTGCTGTCACTAGACGCACAGTGTCGTAGAGATCGTGGGACATACGCGTGCTTTAAGGACGAGCGGGTGTGCGCGCAACTTTTCTGTTTCGACGCTCAGACGGGGTATTGTGTAGCGTATCGGCCGGCTGCGGAAGGTTCGTCGTGCGGTAGTGGATTGGTGAGTACTGTCACACATCTCTTAAATGCATATTTTTTTAAATTTACTTTAAGACATTTAAATTTTACAATTTGTTTGTTATGACTTCGGTTTGGTTATTTATGATTAATTTGTCTCAATGAATAATATATTCAATATTGGCCAAGGAACGACCTTCCTGATAATCTTAGGTATGCTTGTAGGTATGTAAACAGAAAAGACGTGAGGTGCGGGAGTTTCAGAAGTTGAAGCTTCAGACTTAGAAAAAGTTACTAAAAAGCTTTCTTTGATAACTGGTTCCCTGTATAAGCCAATTTTAGTTATCTAAGACCCATCCTGTCGAAATTATGATAGCATAATCTTAGAGGTTGAACATCATTCGAAAATCTTTCTAGTGCTTAATAAATTATCACTGGTCGAGGTCGTTTGCCAGAGGCGTTTGACTTATCATCACTGGTGATGGATAAGTACCAGCGTGGAAGTGGTCGACCATGTGCAAAACAAATTCCTCAATCTATTCTTACTGAAGTGGATAGGCGACTGCCATCCAGCTTAAGAGCTTTTATAACCTATGTATTAAAAATGTCGTAAGCAGTCCTTCAAGCCTTCTCTGTGATCATACAGCTCACTGTTCTTTTGCTGCATAGTACCTTAAACGGAGGGGTTAAACTGACAGCTGGCACAGAAAGTTGGGACTATCGAAATCATATTTCAATCAGTTAGGGGCTTAAACGCTAGGGAAAGCGTGTGTGCCGGCGTGTGCTGGAGCCGGTTAGGTAAAAGCGACAGGTCCCTCATTTTATGCTTAAATATCTCTGACGATCTGTTAATCAAATCTACTTCTATGTAAATAAGAACCAGTATCGCACAGAAAAATCATTCCATGTGGATCGACGTATTTGAATATGAAAATGTAAATTGAACTTTCTTTTCTTTTTTAGTAAAATTTGTATACTTTCATAAACTCTTGCCTGAAAAATTGTTGAATGCTATCGAATGAATTCCAATTGCCAGGGAGTACATCAAATTAGAAGGGAATTTCAACAACTGAAAACTACTCGTATGTTACCTACATATTGTAGCATAATAATAACTACGCCCCCTAAAAATATGACGCAACAAATTCCGAAGTGACTTCATTCTGGCAGAATTTTGGTTCGTACTGTCCTTTCATTCGAGGTTCGTGTCTGGGACGAAGTCTCCACAGCTCATGTCAACGAAAGAGACGAATAATATCAGGGATAAAAGGGAATTATAACTGCAAGAATTATTTCTCTTATTCCAGTGGTCGAAGAATTTGCTAGAAGTTTCTGGCTATCAGAAACTTCTGCTATATAAGGACAGATGGCGGTCAAAAAAAAAGACAGTTGGTTTAGAACCGTGGCGAAGAGATTGGAAAAGTGATAATGGGCGAAGTTGTAATTTGGTGATAAATTGAAAGTTGAGAGTGAACAAGAAAAAGTAATTAGTTTGGATTTGTGAATTAAGTAATTGAAAGGAGATAAAGTGATTTGAGAGGAAAGAGACCTTGTAAGAAAAGAATTTGCGAAGAATAGTATAGTGTGAACTTGAATTGTTCTATAGACTAGAAAATAAAGAAATAAATTTCACAGAATATCGTTTTATCTACTCGAGCCGTAGCTTGCATATTACATTGGTGTCAGAAGCGGGATAAAACTTATTCTGTGAATAACTATTTCCGTGGTGTGAAATTGCACAAAAAAAAAAAAAAAAACGATTTCTGTGTTGAGTTAATTAGTTGCGCAAAATGGGTCGCAAATTGGGAAAACTAACTATAACTCAACTAAAGGCAGAACTCAGTAAGCGGAACCTCGACACAACTGGGGGAAAAGATGCCCTGCTGATTCGTCTGGAAGAAGCAGTAACGCAGGAAGGTGAAAATCCGCACGACGTAGAGTTTGACGTGGAAGAGGAACCAGCAAGTACAGCAGCCGACCCGGGTATAACAAGTCTGCTCCTGCAACTTAAGTTAGTCATGGACGAACAAAAGAAAGCAATGGGCGACCAAAGGAATTCTCTAGAACTTAAGCTGGACGAACAAAAGAAAGCAATGGACGAACAAAAGAATTCTCTAGAACTTAAGATGGACGAACAAAAGAATTCTCTAGATGCTCTGGAAAGTAAACTTGATGAGCAAAACAAGAACTTGGAATCCAAATTCAAAGTGATCGAAGAGAAAATCGAGAAGGTCGAGACGCAACTCGAAAAAGTCGAAACTAGATTCGATGAAAATTTTGAGAAACATGAAACTCAGTTCGGGAAGATAGAGACTCAGTTTGAAAAAGTAGAAAAGCAAGTCGAAAATCTTGCTAAGGAGCTCAGCAACGTGAAGAGACAGAAAGCACGGGAATATTCCACTGACGGTCTGAGAAGAAAGGAGGTGCAGCCTCCTATCTTCGATGGTCAAACATCATGGCCAATTTATAAGAGGCAATTCGAAGCGGCCGCAATGACCAATAGCTGGGACGATGAAGAGAAGTCTATTGCACTCACGCTTGCACTGAGGGGTCCAGCTGCGGAGCTCTTGCAGACCATCCCGGAAGATAAACAGCAGAACTACGACTCTCTGGTTCAGGCTATCGAGATGCGGTTTGGGGATGAACACATGCAGCAGGTGTACAGGGTTCAGCTGCGTAGTCGAGTCCAGAAAAGGGGGGAAACGCTCCAACAGTTGCAAGCGGATATAGATCGACTAGCCCATCTTTCATACCCTAAAGCCGGTGAGGAGCTTATCAACGAAATGGCGGTGGAAGCTTTTATTCAGGCCATAGAGGACAGACAACTGCAAATGGCTGTAAGGATGGCTGAAAAGCGAACACTCCCCGAGGCATTGGCATTCGCTTTGTCAATGAAGGCTGCGGACCAAGCATACCAGGGAATACACCGTGTCAGGGAAATGTCCGTCGTGGAATGCTCATGCCAGAGAACAGCCGTCATGGATGAAGACAGAGCTCGCGGAAGTCAAATCCGTTGCTGGAATTGCAACCAAACCGGACACCTACAACGGCAGTGCAGGAGTGCACCTAGACGAGGAAATTGTTCACATTGCGGAAGTAGGAGAAGCAGAGAGGAAGCATCCTGTCGGTCAGACTTCCCAAAACCAGCAGTCGGGAAATGCGTAAGGACCAACTTCGCGGGGCAGAAGTTGGTTACTGGAATAGAGACCCCCAGGACCACCATTCAAGTTTCGCAAACCAAACGGGGTAACAAGAGCCTGACAGTGGAGGCACTAATCAACGAGAAGAAGTGCGTAGCCACCATCGACACAGGTGCCACTGCCTCCATTGTAAGAAGAGATATCGTCAAAAGCTCCTGGCTGCACAACACCAACAGCTACTGCCTGAAGACTGCAACAGGGGAAATGGCGAAGGTATTTGGAGAAGTTCGTCTTACGATTACTCTGGCAGGACTGACGTTCTCCCATGCGTTTCTGGTGGCAGATATATGCGACGAGTGCATCATCGGAGTAGACTTCATGAAAGCAAATGAAGTAATCTTGGACATCGGGATGCAAGTACTGAGGTATCGAAATGTGGAGATTCCGATGGTGTACGGAAATGAGAATGCCGTAACTCTCAGGACAGTCATCAGCAAAGACGAAGTTTTGCCGCCGTCTTCAGAGACAATCATTTGGACGAAGCTGGAAGGTGATCTTGGGAGCCACCGATTCTACATAGTAGAACCAGACCCAGAGAAGAATTCTCAAGACTACATCGTGGGAAAGACGTTAGTCGAACCAAAGAACACCATGGTTCCAGTGAGGGTTTTGAACGCAAGACCACACACTGTCAAACTAAGGCGAGGGGAGGTGACTGGAAAATGCACGCCGATTACCGCCGTCGCAACAATATCTGAACGTGATGCTCCAAAACTTCTCCCATCACCTTGGACAGCGGAAGCGAGAGAGACGATTCTCCAGTCCAGTGAGCTGAATCAGGAGCAGCGAACTATGGCAGAGAATCTTATTAATGAGTACGCTGATGTATTTGCCTCACAGGACGGAGAATACGGCCGAACACACCTGGTACAACATCGAATAGACACTGGTGATACTAGACCAATTCGTCAGCCTGCTAGGCGCCTTCCATTGGCAAAGCAGACAGAAGTTGCAGAGATGGTGTCGGCAATGGAGAAAGAAGGTCTGATTGAAAGTTCCAAAAGTCCGTGGGCATCACCGGTTGTACTGGTTAAGAAGAAAGATGGCAGCACGCGGTTCTGCGTGGACTATCGGCAGCTCAATTACGTCACCAAGAAAGACAGCTACCCTCTGCCACGGATTGACGACACGCTAGACACACTATCAGGAGCCCGATGGTTTTCCACTCTCGACTTGAAGAGTGGCTACTGGCAGGTACAGATCCATCCAGAAGACCGGGAGAAAACCGCCTTCACCGCAGGAAATGGGCTATGGCAATTCACGGTAATGCCATTCGGGCTGTGCAATGCTCCGGCGACTTTCGAGCGATTGATGGAATGTGTCCTGCAAGGGTTAACATGGAAAACCTGTTTGGTATACTTGGATGATGTCATCGTCGTAGGAAAAACGTTTGCGCAACACCGAGACAATCTAAGGGATGTGTTTCAAAGGCTTCGAAGTGCCCACCTGAAGCTCAACCCCAAGAAGTGCGCCCTGTTTAGAGCGGAAGTCAAGTACCTGGGACACATAATTTCAGCGAAAGGAGTGAGAACCGATCCGGAGAAGGTCGAAGCGGTGAAAAACTGGCCAGTCCCCAAAGACAAACACCAACTAAGGAGCTTCCTGGGCCTAGCCACCTACTACAGACGGTTCGTGAAGGATTTTGCCGGGATCGCAAAGAACCTGCACCAGTTGACGGAAAAGGGAAAACAATTCAAATGGTCAATTGAGTGCGAGAAGAGCTTCAAGGCACTTAAACAACGGCTATGCGATGCCCCGATACTGGCTTACCCCACTCCCGGGGAAACGTTCGTTGTGGATGCAGATGCTAGTAATGTCGGGGTAGGAGCCGTACTCTCCCAGGTGCATGACGGCCAAGAGAAGGTGGTTGCGTACTTCAGCAAGGTGCTCTCTAAGCCAGAAAGGAACTACTGCGTGACAAGGCGGGAACTTCTAGCTTTGATCTTGGCTACGAAGCATTTTCACAAATACCTCTACGGGAGGAAGTTCGTTCTTCGCACAGACCATGCAGCCTTAAAATGGCTATTACAGTTCAAGAGTCCTGAGGGTCAGGTCGCAAGATGGATCGAAAGGCTGCAAATCTACGACTACGAAATACAGCATCGTAAAGGAAAACTCCACTCTAATGCGGATGCACTGTCCCGGAGACCATGCAGAACGGATTGTAAACATTGTGCGCGTCAGGAAGAACGGGAGCTGGTTTCAATCCAAAGAATGAGAGCCGAACCTATCGCCGGCTGGAGCGTAGATGAGATCCGGAACGCTCAGAAGGAAGACCCGGATATCGAGCCGATTCTGGCCTGGAAGGAGAACATGGAGAAACCGGATCATCAGGACATCTCTCACAGAAGCCCGACCTTAAAGGCATATTTTGCGCAGTGGGACTCCCTCCATGTCCAAGAAGGTGTTCTGAGAAGAAAATGGGAATCCTCCGACGGAAAGTCGTTTGTAATGCAGCTTGTCGTACCGCGGACGAGGGTCAAGGAGGTGTTACAGGAAATGCATGGCGGGGCGACCGGAGGCCACTTGGGAGTGAATAAGACGCTAGAAAAGGTACGAGAACGTTTTTATTGGTTAAAAGCGAAGGAAGATATCGAAGACTGGTGCAGAAAATGCGACGTGTGTGCAGCTAGCAAGGGTCCGAGAATCAAAACTCGAGGTAAGATGCACCAATACAACGTGGGAGCACCTTTTGAACGAATCGCCATTGACATCGCAGGACCCTTTCCGGAAACCGACAATGGTAATCGGTATATCCTCGTAGTGATGGACTACTTCAGTAAGTGGCCGGAAGCGTTTCCGATCCCTAACCAGGAAGCCAGAACCGTGGCGGAGCAGATCGTCTACAATTGGGTTAGCAGATTCGGTGTGCCCTTGGAATTGCATTCTGACCAAGGGCGGAACTTCGAGTCAAGAATCTTCCAAGAGATGTGTCAACTACTCGGAATCAAAAAGACAAGGACAACCCCGCTTCATCCACAGTCGGACGGTATGGTGGAGCGTTTCAATAGGACTTTGGACGAACATCTCTCGAAGGTCGTAGGTGACTACCAACGGGATTGGGACCGGCAGATTCCTTTGTTTTTGATGGCCTATAGAAGTGCCGTGCATAGCACTACTCGACATACGCCGTTCGAAATCTTATTTGGTGGAATAGCTCGTTTACCCAGTGAGGTGAAATTTGGATCTCCTACCAATGAGCCCAGAAATGAAGAAGAGTACGTGGCGGACCTTAGGGAAAGGCTTAGGGACATACACCAAAGGACCAGAAGCCAGATTAAGATGACGAGCGACCGCATGAAGACCAGGTATGATGCCAAGGCAACAACGTCAGGATTCCAGGAAGGAGATCTGGTGTGGCTGTATAATCCCCATCGCCAAAAGGGGAAATCACCTAAATTACAGCGGAACTGGGAAGGTCCCTACAGAATAATAACCCGCATCAACGATGTTGTCTACCGCATCCAGCGAGGACCGAGGGCCAAAATGAAAGTGGTTCATGTGGACCGACTGAGTCGATACAATGGCCGAAATGAGGATGCACTTGTTCGGGACGAACATGTCTAAGAGGGGGGCAGTGTAGCATAATAATAACTACGCCCCCTAAAAATATGACGCAACAAATTCCGAAGTGACTTCATTCTGGCAGAATTTTGGTTCGTACTGTCCTTTCATTCGAGGTTCGTGTCTGGGACGAAGTCTCCACAGCTCATGTCAACGAAAGAGACGAATAATATCAGGGATAAAAGGGAATTATAACTGCAAGAATTATTTCTCTTATTCCAGTGGTCGAAGAATTTGCTAGAAGTTTCTGGCTATCAGAAACTTCTGCTATATAAGGACAGATGGCGGTCAAAAAAAAAGACAGTTGGTTTAGAACCGTGGCGAAGAGATTGGAAAAGTGATAATGGGCGAAGTTGTAATTTGGTGATAAATTGAAAGTTGAGAGTGAACAAGAAAAAGTAATTAGTTTGGATTTGTGAATTAAGTAATTGAAAGGAGATAAAGTGATTTGAGAGGAAAGAGACCTTGTAAGAAAAGAATTTGCGAAGAATAGTATAGTGTGAACTTGAATTGTTCTATAGACTAGAAAATAAAGAAATAAATTTCACAGAATATCGTTTTATCTACTCGAGCCGTAGCTTGCATATTACAATATATATAGAGATGGACATAATTATTCACACATAGGCATATCCTCTAGTAAAATCCTTAATAAATTAAAAGTAAATAACATTTTTTCTTTTTATTGACATTTATTTATTCATTACAATCTTGTTCAGTTATTGATAATAAAAAAACTTAAATTGTTTAGCTTAGTCAAAAGAAATAAACAAAAAATGTGGGTAACTGCCTTTTTAAACATGGACAAAGTTATTCACACAGCTACTAATATTTTTACAAAATAAATTTCTTAATACTTTGTGGCCCAGCCGTTTCTTTTTAAAACTGCATCCAATCTTTTTGGCATTAAATAGACCAGTTTTTTTGTAATTTCAGCTCCGATATTCTGCTAGTCATGCTAAAGAAGTTGCTTGAGTTCATGTTTCCTCGAAATGTTATGCTTTTGCATTCTTCATCCCACAGATGTTCTATAGGATTCACATCTGGGGATTGGGGATGAGTTAGAAGAATATGGTGGTAAACGATCCACATACGCACTATGTGAGCATTGTATTTGGGATCATTATCCTGCTGGAAAAATAAACTTTTGACAAGATTTAATTTCTGCACACACTGGTGGAGGTTTTCTTTTGAAATGTTGAGGTAGTCGATCTTGTTCGTTGTCTCGTCAATGAACACACATTTTTGTCAACCGATGCGATAGTCCAAAATCCAAACAAGTGGAAAAAAAAAACCATTCATTTGTTCGAATGCAAAAACAATCAAACAATTTTTCCAACCGATGCGATAGTCCAACATCCAAACAAGTGACAAAAAATCATTCATTCGTTCGACTGCAAAAACCATCGAACAATTTTTCCAACCAGTAGAAGTAAACTATCGGACTGTCGATAGTGAAACATTTGAATGTTTTTTTTCATTGGAATGAAAATAGTAATGAGTGAAAATAATATATAATAATCCAAACAAGTGACAAAAAATCATTCATTCGTTCGACTGCAAAAACCATCGAACAATTTTTCCAACCAGTAGAAGTAAACTATCGGACTGTCGATAGTGAAACATTTGAATGTTTTTTTTCATTGGAATGAAAATAGTAATGAGTGAAAATAAATGAAATTTGCAAGTATCGAATAAGTCGATTGTTTTTTTCCAACCAGTAGAAGTAAACTATCGGACTGTCGATAGTGAAACATTTGAATGTTTTTTTTCATTGGAATGAAAATAGTAATGAGTGAAAATAAATGAAATTTGCAAGTATCGAATAAGTCGATTGTTTTTCGATTCGATAGTTCCCAACACTATTCGTTACACACTCGTACAGCGCGTATAAGCATTTCCTCGCTGCACATGCAGACATATACCACGTTTATATGGCGGATTGAATCCGGATTCAATTCGGGTTGAGTGTCATGTAAACTCAAATTGGATTGAAACAGGATTGACTCGATCCGGTCACAAAATTTTCTGCGATCGAGTTGAGTTTTAGCATGTAAACGCGGGTCGAAAGATTGAGTTTAACAGATAGAGAAAAAGAGATATCGATAAGGGAGTTTGGTTTGCATACACAACTCCGCACACAAACTAAATCCTCTTTCGATTTCATTCTAACTCGATCCCTCAATTCGGTTACAGTGAAAACCTGGATCGAAACTCAATCCTTTTCCAATCCGATCTCTCAATCCGGCCATATAAACGTGGTAATAGTCTGAACACTCTGCACCAGGTTCATATGTAAGTGGCTTGGTGCAGTGTCATCAAATTAAATTATTAGAAATAATTCAATGTTAAGTTGTATTGTGTCAGCCAGGTGTACAGTACTTATTTTGGGTATAAAATATATTTGATTTAATTTTGTTAATTGCAATAAAGAATGGTTATTTTCTGACACACATTGAAGGGGTGGAAAATCTTGCACAGTAGAGCCCATCTAAGTTACAGGAGTGTTTAGAGGATTTTGTATTATTGGTATAGTGGACTCGGTATTGTTGCAAAAAACTTCCACCGCAGTTCTAGGAATGCCCAAGAAAAATAACCCACCGGCTACACCTAACCTAAATTCTCTATCAATGAGAACTTCCATACCACTATTCCATTTAGACAAGATGCTAAACGTTAGCATCTCTATTTGCCTTCCAGATCACTGTAGCGTATTGCAGGCGGAAATAATGGTGATCAAAGAAGCTCTATCTTGGATGAAATGGAATGTAGTATCTGCCAAGGATAATAGCGTCTTCACTGACAGCCTAGCTGCTGTAAAATCTCTGGAATTAATCTCATCATCATCAGGTTGCTATAGATTGTCGCTCGTCTCTTAACTAGATTTCTGAGCAACTAAACATTAACTTGTGCTAGATGCCGGCCATAGGGATATTCCAGGGAATAGTAGGGCTTATGATCTTGCAATGCATGGCACAACTTTGTAGATTCTACCAGAAAAGGGAAATCTCGCATGCCTTTCGCTACATGCAAGCAATAGCTCAAGTTGAATGCAATCAAGGAGGCCAAATTCAAGTGGAAGACTGGCATCGAGTGTCACGTCACTAGACAGATTTGGCCTAAACTGGACCAGAAGAGCTTGAATAGTCTGGTCTCCCTTAGTAGAAAACATATCAGTGCAGCGGTTGGTGTGTCATTACGGGACACTATCTTATTGGAAGGCACCTTAAACAACTGTAGAAGCCGTAGCGGTAGCGACGAGGAGGACGTAGAGGTAACTCTCCATCTCCTCCGTATTTGTCCAGCTTTCTCTGTCGGCAGAAAGCTTCACTTGGCGTAAAAGTTAGGCAACTCGAACGTTAGGATCCTCCATCATTTGATTAAAAGCTTCAATTTGTTCTAAGGTAGGACGGGATGCGGTGGCATCAGAATGGACATATTTTGGTCTTAATGTGTCTTAGTGTGTGCTTAAGGGCCGGGTAGCCACTCGAACCTAAATAAACCTAAATACGTCGTTGTCTCCAATGTGGTAGTTTGCACTTGCGGCATAACTCTCAGAAGCTTTTAAGTAGTCAAGAGACAATTCAATGCAGCATTGTCGTCACAATACTGGGAATATCTGAACTGAAAAGATCGTTTGTGCTGACCTAACTTTATGTGGGGTTGGCCAGTGTTGGAATTTCCCCCCTAACAGCTCCCAGCGGAATGAGAACAGTAAAAGTGCATGGTCATGCAGCTTGTTGGTTTGCTTCTTTGATCTAGAACTTAGAAAAAAGTAACATTTAGCCGACTACCTTAGCAGGCAAGCTCATTCCGTAATGAAAGAATCGATGGCGTTGATAATGGCATGACTATCAATGAATGTAGCTATGTTTGGTTTGGGTGGTAAATCGCGCTTAAAATATTCAGCAAGCATCCTACAGTGCTTGTAAATCCGCCTGTAAGACGCAAACAAGGTCCGCAAGGCTACTTGCATTTCATATGTTCAATGGTTCTGAACAAATTTTCATACCGATCCCACACTGTATCTTTGAACTGTTATAGGTGAAGAGTGCTGTATCGCAATTTCTCATAACCGAATAATTTTTCCAGTTTGCTCTGGTCGGGAAATCGACAGCAAAATATTTCCTGAAGTTCAGTTTAAGGTTGCGGGAGACGTAATCGGTTTTCATGGTAACGAGTCCAGAATGCTGCTGTGACTGTACGGTATAATGGTCCAATAGCTAGTTTCGTTGAACTTGACAGCACTTTACGATGCACTGTAAGAACACTATTAGAGCAGCTGCAAAAGATGACCGCAGGGTCACTGTGGTGTCCATACTTGCCGTTCTTGGAATGTAAACCCCAATTAATTTTTTAATAAAACATTTGTATTGGATAGCATTAAAACTTTTGTTTATTTTTAATTTACAGCATTGCCTGGACGGTAGATGTACACCATTACCTTCAAATTTAATACAGGACTATGGCACTCAATACCGTGCGGTTTATAAGTAAGTATAACGTTCAATAGTGCCCAATATCTATATCCCCCCTCCCCCCCTAAAAAATAGAACCATTTACTTTGTCCTAAAATTGAATAGAATTCCCCTCAAATCTAGATAAAAAGTGAGTTTTACAAAAAAATAAAAAAAGATCCTTGTAGAAGTATAAATAAGAAAAAAAAAAAAAAAAAAAAAAAAACAAGCAAAAATCATTATATTAAACACAATTTATTGCAATAATTAGCAGCGCTGAGCAGGACTTCGATGATAATAATAACGAGGATTATTATGAAAATAATGATAATGAAGATGAGGCATCATCTCTCGATATTACTGGTGATTTATCTAGCTCAAGTACACCTACAATACAGTCCCCGCCACCTACAACAACTACCACAACCACTTCCACAACAACAACAACCACCTCCATAACAACAACAACAACAACACCAATATTAACAGCAACAATCGAAACAGTCAGACCATTAAAACTGTATCGTAAAATACGACTCAGAAATATGAGTAACAATAAAACACGAACATATTTAAAACACATAAAATCAACTACAAGTCGCATTATAAGCACAAGCAGTTCCAGCACTAGTAGCAATAGTAGTAGTAGTATTGTCATCAACAGCACACCGCCAACACCGGTAAATTACTCAGCACTGCGGAAAACCTATGATTTATATTTGAAAAATATTTTAAATAAATCCAAAAACCATATAAATTCAAATCGTACTAGCCAGAGTTCACATCCTCCAAATTATAGTTCAACGACAACAGCCGCACCATTAACAACAACACAACACCCCAGCGATACAGGACTAGCAACAACTGAGTACACCCCATCAGAGGAAGTCGATAGCAATGAAACCCTCGACGATACAATTGGCGAACAACATCGTGCCCATGAAAGAATGACAACCACACATCGTAGTTACGTCTTGAGTGGAAATTCAACAACCCGAAGATCCCTGTTTGGCACATATTTCAGAAAACGTACAAACGGTAGCGGTAATAGTAGTAGATACTTAAATCAACAGCAACCACAAGCATCACCGCCAGCATACACAACAAACTATCTTGGCGATAATACGAACAATTTACCTATAAACATTCCCAGAGATAGAAGTAGTAGAAGTGGTAGATCGACAGTAAATCTCATGTAAATTGTATCTCATAGATACAAACGAAGCAAAAAATGCAGAACAGTAATTTTTTTCTAAACGAAATTCTCTAAAAAAAAAAGCATAACAAAAAAAAAAAAACACTAAACGAAAGGTTAATCAAAAACTCTGGAGTATGTGGTAAGACAAAAGAAGTTCCTAGATAAAAATGCATTAAAAAAATAACCCTAAACCCACAAAATACATAAAGTATCTGGATTATAGAGTATAATCGTACATCATAAGATCAATAGTAAAAATACATATATACATGGAATGCGGTTGGTAGCAGTTGATATAAAATATATTTTTTTTTATTTTACAATCATAAACATTTTTATTTTTTTAATTTTGTAAATGTCATTTTAGAAAAGACTTTAATTTTATTTTGTATAGCAGACACTTGTAAACTAAAAACAAATGCATTCACATACGAGTATAAGAAAGTGCTGGCTACCATTTAGTATTTTTATTTTATTAGTTTTTTTTTTTTTTTTTCTTTTAGTGCATGTGCATTATCATAATAACTTAGCATGTGATTGTAGATAGAAAAAGAGAAAATATAAAAAAGTAAACAATTGGTAATGCATTCATTTTCTAATAGAAACAAATTCATCGCAGATATAAAAATACAAAATTTACTAATGGACGAAACGGAGTTAACAAAAATGATCTAACTGTAAAAAAAATCTTCAACGGATGCACTATTAGCAATGAAATATATTTAAAGAAATAATATTCTATACAAATTTAATGCATAATATTCATTAAAATGTTTCTTTCTATTTTCGGAACATTTTTTTCTCTGAAAACTATCAACGCATCTAGTGTCTTCAATGATCCTTTCATTTCTGTATTATCTACTAGGGAATTCAATTGACTAATTACTTGTATGTTAGCCAAATCAGATTCACCATTATAAACAGTCTTTTGAATTTTAAGGACACAAAGCCATCAATGCTTTGAAATTCGTTCTTAAAAACATCTTCTTCATAATACCTCACACACCTTAATAGTTTCTACCTTTTTCTGTGTGACTCATACTAAAAATTTATTTTTCAAATGTTCTACAAAGATGCTTTCTCATAACATAAGCTATCAATTTCATAAAAAATACCAAACTGAATAAAATATGCTTCACCTAGCTCCCGATACTTGAGAGTATTTAGGCAAATGTCTTTTAAGGTAAATCTAAGATCGCTTCATTCAGTATTTATGGCGATCAAAGTTTCTTCAACCTGAATAGTAGTATTTAACAAACTAAACAGTTTTTCTTCTATAATGCCTTGATTTTCGAGCCACTTTGTAAAAACATTTCTGTGCAGCAAGAACTTTCTCTATTTAGGCAGGCAGCATTGCCTCAGTTAAAAGATTTTGGAAACCCTATCTTATCCATCAATGGGCAAGTTCAAACTTTTTTGTTTTTTTCTTTTCCCCCAAGAGGGTGAAAATCTTCTAAAGACACCATAAGGCCCGACCGCGCGTGCTTATGGTAGTGTGAGATTTTTACTCACTAAAAACACCTCTCTCCCAGACTAATACTACTTACTACTTAATACTTTTATTTTCGCTTACGATACGAGTACTCATGATTTTTGGAAAAGATGTTCGTATGTAATTTAAAAAGAATGTTGCGCTTTAGGCAGGTTAAATTCTAATGAAAGTTCCTGTGGTTTTCACGACCGGCATATACTATGACGCGAGGTCAAAAGGTTTTGTCCTTTGCAGACGATGAATTGAATTGTTCGCGTCAAGTAGTTGATGGTTTCAATAGCCGTGAACACGATCTTTGTGTTTACGAGCAAATTTTGTTATCTCTTCGACGACGCTGGGAATTCCCAGATCCCGAAGAATATCTTCGTTACGTACGTACCTTGGTGCGCTAAAGATCGTTCTAAGAACTTTATTTTCAAAAGTTTGTAGGATGTTTCCATTGCATTTTGTTTGTAGGATGTTTCTATTGCCCATAGATGTAGACAATACGTTCACACTGGTATTGGTTTTCGAGCTCGTCGCGTTTCTTTTTAAATATACGGGTAATCTATCCACTTTTTTGTAGGTAAAGTTGACGTGAGTAGATTTGCTTTCGTTCAGTACAATACGGGGGCCAAGGACACTTCATTGTGGGACTCCGGCCGCAATCTCCTTGAACTCAGAGTAATCATTTCCGTGCTTAACACGAAAAAATCTTTCGGTGAAGTACGATCGTAAGATTAGAAAGAGTTGCCGTGGCAATAGTAGTTGTAATTTATACTCCAAGCCTTCGTGCCAAACCTTATCGAAAGCTTGTGAGACATTAAGCAATACACTACAACAAATCTTTTTTTCTTCGAGAGTTTTCTCAATAACGTCAGTTATTTTGTGGACTTGGTCGATTGTAGAATGTTTGATTCTAAATCTAAACTGATGGTCGTAAATGGGACATCTTTCGTTGATTACGGGTTGTAGTCGTTTAGAAAGTAATTTTTCGAATATTTTAGAGATAACCGGCAATAACGAAATAGGCCGATATCCTTTCTTCTCATTTAGAGGTTTGTCTGGTTTCGGGACCATTTTAATTTCGGCGGCTTTCCATTGTCTCGGAAAGTAGACCAATCAAAACGAAGCGTTAATCAAATATAGCAGTTTGATGAGAGCTTTATTCAGCAATTCCTTGACCACCTGCGCCGTTATCATATACATACTTCCCTCAATCAATGCAACCTTTTTTACTTTAAAGTTGTCAGATGTTGGGACTGGGGAGTCGTGCATTATCAAAGAGCCGTCGAATGGCTTAAACGTTTTTTCTAAGTGCAAAGCAAAAAGTTCTGCCCTTTCTTTGTCGCTCTAGGCCCAATTTCTATCGTTTTTCCGAATTGGTGGCGCTTGCATTTGATATTTACGGATGCCTTTTAGCACTTTCCAAAGGGAATAATTTGATCCTCTTTCAGCGGAAAGTTTTCAAGGTAGGTCGCTATCTTATTGCTTTTAAATTCCAGAATACTGTCTCTAAGGCGATTGCATATTTGGTTAAGGACCTTTTTATGCTTCGGTGCACGAGTGATTTGCCATTTCTTTCGTGCTTTTCTTTCCTCCCTCACCAGTTCAATCATTTCACTTGGATACTTTTCGTTGCGGTTAATCTTATAGCTTCTAGAAGGAGTGTTTCTCCATGCTGCTCTTTGGATTGCTTCCACGAAACGATCAACTTCGTCCTCTAGTTCACAAGGTGTTTTAAGTGATAGATTTAGGGCGATATTTCTTTCGCAATCATTTCTAAAGTCCTCCCAGTTTGTTCTATTGCTAGTAAGTCTTGGAAGTCCTTCTTTCTTGATCAACGCTTCACCAAGTAATAAAATTACCGGAGAGTGGTCAGAAGAGAGATCAAAACTTTCTTCGACTGTAATAAATTTATCGTAAATTCCTTTTGAAACGAAAAAATCGATAAGATCGGTAATTTTCCTGAGGCGGTTGGCCAATAGGGTTTTCCTGTCGAATAAAAACAACAACCCAATTCATTTCCCACTTCGTAGAGAATTTTTCCTTTAGAAGATGTACATCTTGGTTGAAATCTCCACCAACAAGGCAATTTGAACCAAGGGTATTGAAGACACGAAAGTAATCGTCTTTTTCGAGCGAGCATCGCGGCGGACAGTAAATAGACGCTATATTGTAGCTCAAGTGTTTATTTTTAACCCTTACCGCGCACAACTGAAGTTTTTCCAGCTCTATGTTTATATCGACCGAATGTTCGATGTTAGTTTTAATGAATAAGGACGAACCGCCCCGCGCTTTATCAGAAGGATGATAGACGTGATAACCAACGTAGCCTCTTATCTTTATTTGCGATTCCCTTGTTAGGTGGGATTCGGAGATCAAACATATGTCGATATTTTCTCTCATTAGAAAAATGTTTAATTCTTTAGATTTTTATAAGAGTACGTTTGCCTTCCATGTTATAACTTTAAGCAAAGAGTCCATATCTACTTAGATTTAGAGGTTAGCCCTACAAAACTTTCGACGTTACTGAGTCGTTCGAGAATTCGTTTGTTCATTTCACATCGTTCCTCGAAGTTAGCGTAAATACAGTTCAGAATTTATTTCAACGGATCAGAGGGTGGCCCGTCGTTTCGTTTGGTTGCTTTAACTGCCTCCTGAGAATATGTCAGAAAACTGGGATTCGTTGGTTTATCAGAGGTTATTTTCCGATCAGTCTTTTTAGTGGACGACATCGACGTAATTCTAATCGGCTTAGAGGGCTGATTGACTGGTTCAAGAGTCTGCACTGCTGATTCGAGCGTCCTTTCAGTTGGCTTAAGAGTCTGTACAACTGGCTTACGAGCCCCCTCAGTCAGCTTAGCAACGCGCTCTACCGACTTAAGGGCCGGATCGACTGATTTCGTTCCACGCACAGTCAGCGTTGTAGATTTTCTCACAATCAAATAACCGCGATAATTTGCTGGGTGCCTTCCTTTGCAGTTAACGCAAGTTGCTTTTTCATTTCACTTAAGCGCACTTAAAGCAGTGCGGCTTTCCGTTTTATCGAACAATAGCACAAAAAGCGGAAGTTTACGTTTCACTATAGCTTCTTCTCCACGGTCGGGACGTTTTCTCTCTTTTTTTAAGAGGTTCACAGCATCAAGAACGTTATAACCTCTATCGCGTAAATCACCTATAACGTCTTCTTTAGTACATGATGGTTAAAGTCCTCTAGCTACGACCCTGAAAGGTCTCTCAGACTTGTCTTCGTAAGTATGCCATTAAATTTTTTCGTTGTTAAGCTTTTGAGATACAGCCCGATAGCCATCAGCGTCACTAACCTTGATTTTCCACGCATCGTTTACAAGAAAGTTTAGTAGCGATCGTTGTTCTTAAAATTTTTCGCAGAGAATTATAGTCTGCAACGTCTGTAATATTTATTGTAGGAGGGGCGTGTTTGCTTTCAATTTGCTTTTCTGCTTTTCGCTACGCTTTGCGATTTGGTTCGTGTTCCGGGACAACCTCGGGCGATGAGCTGGCCTTACGTTTTTTAGATGGACTTCGTTTAAGTATCCAATCCGTTTCGCGCGTGAGTTCTTCTTTGTCCCTACTGTGGTGATGACTACCCAGAGAAGGTTCACTATGAAAAACCGTCTGCGTTTGTTAAGACTCGTTTTGAAGCAAAGATACTTTGTTCTCTGATTCAAGTTTCTCAACTTTGTTTTTGAGCTCCCGACATAACAGCTCCATTTCGTCGAGACTCTTTCGGAGATCGGTGTTTTTTTTTCCAGAGTACTCTGTTTTAAGTTTTGCATTTCCCGAATTAACACATCCGGGTTCGCGAGTCACTTATTTTGCGTTTTAGGAGAAGTCTTTTGAGGCGCAGATCTTTGTAGCCTTAAGCTTTTTCTAAATGGGTTAGTTAAGTTTTGATGCAATAAATAGCTCTCCTCAGAATCCGTAGAGCATGCTTCTTGCGAGGGTGGATTTTTCAGTTAAACTGGACTGCCACCTGGGGTATCAATACCCTTAGTTTTGTTCATTGCATAATTTTTATTACCGTAATCTGAAGAAAGACGGCAGGTTGGCATTTTAGTCGACTTTTACGACAGGCATGCCTATCGTGGGTATATTCTGTCCCCTAACCCACAGGGGTCCAAACCTGAAAGCTAAATTTCCTCAAAATTCTTTCTGTGTTTTATGTTATTTTTCAGACTTCAAAGAATCCAATCGAATCTAGAGATGTGCAATGAAGTTATATGTATTTAAAGTGTGGGATTGCAAGAAATCATAGATGGTTGCACTCAAAGTACAAATGTGCACTACTCAAAGCACCGTGGCAGTAATCTCAGCGCTCGACCTGAATTTAGCTCAATTATCCTTTAGGTTCCGTCACTTAGTAACAGGCTATGTTTTGAAAGAAGCCTGTTATTTTTAATTAAGTAAACTTGATCTCATTCTTTACTCGACCAGAAAAGTAGGTTTTGGGCTCATACATAATTTTTATAGACAAAATAACATTATCGCATAAAGATCTAACAATTTGTTTGCCATAGAATATTACTTAATCTCTGGACGAGTCGTATGGTCTATTGGCTTCTTGAGCGAGCGGAATATTATAAGTTTCGTGTATATGTAGTACCAACTCGGGACAATACATTTATTTTTTTGAGAAAAAAAAAGAGTCCCCTGGATGCGACCACATTTACACCCGTGGGGTATTACGAAAAATTAATAAAATCTATGTCTCTCCAGGCTCTACCCCAGAAAATATAAGAAGAGATGAGAAGGGACCCAGCAGCTATATGTAAATAAGTATTTGGTTATCATTTGGACCAGAGGTTGTATTTCAAAGTTTTAACCTCTTGTTATGTAAATAGTTTATGAGTTAAACTTCTGTCGGATATAGTGGATCGTAGCTTGTAGCTATCATACAATATGGCAATATCTATCTCTTTTTATTTTTTCGGTTATTTTAAGAGATTTGTTACTTGCATTAGATGCATTTGCGTACTTATTGAAAAACTCAATTCTTATAGACAAGATTACGACAATTAATTTCGTGCTTAAACCTGTCAAACGTCGAATGAAATATCTAAACTCTCTGGTTGTCTCTCAATATTATTATACTAAATTTGTCAAGTTGAAATAACTCTACTGTGAATTACTCATTTCTTAAAATATCGTCTATTTACTGTATGCATGCAGCTACACTTGCAATCGGAATCTGTTGGATTTGAGCAGAAGACAATACTATATGTTCAAAGGACGATGAAAGTAGTCAGTGAGAACAACTAAACATTCTTCTCCTGGCACTCAAATCTCGAATGGAGCTAATACGAGGAGAAATTCTTAAATTTGTAAAGTTAATAACATGCTGTAAGTTCACAATTTTTAAAAAAAAATATTGTTATAATATTAAAATTTGCATACAAAAACGATTTTATAGAATTTTTGGAAACGCTTCACCATTAAATTCCAAAAAGGACAACTATTTGTTAAATTAAAAATAAAACCAAGTTTATTCAAAGATTTAAATTAGGGAATGTCCAATTATGACTGGAAATGTTTCAAACAAGAAATTTAAAATTTAATACCAAATTCTTTGCAAATGGGCTCCATTATACAAGACGTTCCTAAATTATTCTATGTTTTTAAAAATATCTCACTCCTCTAGCATTTTAAAAATGTTTAATCTCAATTGATCCGTATTGTTAAGATTTTCGTATTTTTATTATTGCAAGTGCTGTGGTTTGTACTACTGTAGTAGTGTTTGTACAACTTTCATTTATCTTCCGTTTTCTACGAGTGTTTACTTAATTCGCTTAAGGATATAACAGTTTTTGTAAATCAGAGCATACAATATTCTTTCTTTGAAAGTAGTACTATTTTTGCCTCAGTGTACTACTCTTAAAATTGAATAAGCAAGAGAGTAAGACTGATTGTTACGCACACTTCAAGTACAGTAAAGCATACAAAACACTTAAAATCATGCATAAACGTCGAACAAGCAAGTTTTCACTTAGAATCCTGATGCATCTGTAATGAATGCAATGAGTGTAGATCTCTTATATAACTGATTTTTTTTGTTTTGTGGCTTTATTCTGCAGTCCCTTACATTGGACGCCATTTATAAAGCAAATGCTGATCAGCCAGTTTGTATTGTGAAAATATTCAAAGGTGTTCGTAAATTAGTCGGTATTTAAATGTTTGCGCACACTTTAAGGACGAGGCAATGCATTGCAGAGAGAATGATAGTCATCTTCGTTATCTAGACGATAGTCTTACTGCCGTTTCATAAAATGATAGTCCTAGCTCTATCCGGATTTTATCTCGCCATATGATACAGTCTAAATATAGATGATTTATTGTGAAACTCAGCAAATCACTGAAACAGTTCAATTTGATGCCTATTATTCGTTTATTTAGTTTAATTTCGATTAGTGTTCTGCCTTAAAGAAAGAAGAAGTCTAATGAAAGAAAAATTCACTTTGCGTTCCAACTTGAGAAGCTTTTCGAGCATTAACTCATGTCATGTTCATACGTGTTTGCTTAGAAACGATTTTAGCCTCGATTTTAGCCACACAATTTGTATTACTTTTCAGGTATTATAAGCTATGGACAAAATGTATACGTCGATATGTAAAGCATGTATGCTTTCAACAATAATTCTACGTCATTTTATTATCTACTCTTATTTTTCATACATTCAAAATCATCTACTTTATCATATCTTGGCTTGCTTTCTAAATTATTTATTTTCCATATTCTTGTTTTCTTACATTCTTTCACTACATCAAACTACATTGGTACACAAAAAAAAAAAAAAAAAAACCAACATTTTCCAAAATTATACATAAGAATAATATTTTAAATCGAAAACCATAAACATTCCACAAATGCACAAGAAAACATTCAATTTACTCAATTAAAAACAAAAACAAAAAAAAAATTGGCACGTTATTGCATCTTTCTTTGGCAAATGTGCATGAAATAATCTTTTTTTTTGTAATAAAAACCCTGCCATTATTAATTAAAAACTTCGCAAGAATATTTATTAATATACCCAATACCAATTTTCGTTTCAGTGGTTAAATGGAATTCGGTAATTCTTGGAACAGGAGATCAGTGAAATGTGACAGACATCCTCTAAAGAGGTCATCAACAAAACAAGTGACAAGAAAGCAACACAATTGCCATTTAAACAAAAATCACAGATAATAACACCGATAATCAATTGATAGCTAGAATTTATTATTGTTCATTATAATAATTAATTTTGTAGTTTTTTTTTTTTTTTTTATTGCAATTATTTTATTCACATAGTTCTGACAACAAATGAAAAAAAAAAAAAATAGATATTTCATCTCATTGCAATATTTTCACATTTAAATAGTAAATTTTGACTGCAAAAAAAAAAAAAAAAACAAAATGCGACAAATTTCATCGAATGATATTGTTCGCTGACATTTTAAAAAATATATATACATACATATGTACATATATAGGATTTATATATATTTTGTTGTATAAAAATGGGAGAGAAAAAAAAATTGTATATGTGATAGTATTAATTTTATTTAATCCTAAATGTTAATTTCTATTTTTTTTTCTTAGTTGTAAAAATTAATAATTTAAATTTAAACAGACAATAATATTTAAAAAAGAAAGTCTTCAAATTCCTTGCGGTTTTTTTATTTTTTTGAAATGTTCGCAGTATTACATTTGGAACATATTTTTTTTTTACATAACAACTAAAAAAAGTGTAAAAAAATAGATTTTAGATTGCAAAAAAAAAAAAAAAACTGGAATATTTTTGTAAAAAGAAAAATATTATAATTTATTACTTTTAAGTAAACTAACGAAAGGAACTTCAATATTATTTAATATTTAAATTAAGATTTAGGAGTAGATTTGTACTAGAATTACTATTACATAATATTCATGAAAACTAAAAAGAAACAAATTGTATTCCACTTACGTACTCGTATGTACAATGTTGGTAACTGCAATGCTGCACGACTAAATAATAAACAAAATAATAGCAAGATTATTTTAAGGTTGCATAATGCAAGCGGGCACCTAAATTCATAAACTGCCGTTGATTTCACTTTTTTAAAAAATTGCGAAATAGAGAAAAAAGGTATAATAAATTGTATAATGTGCTCAATCGTAAATAAAATGTATTTTACAATGTGTATAATGATGAATTTACTTTAAATTTATATTATGTATAGAGTTTTTCAGTTGAAGTTAAAACGAGAAAAAGGATTATATGTGTAAAGGAGTTTTTAGGTAAACAAGATATGCTATAATTCCTAGACGATAACAGAGAGGAGGTTCATTTTCATACATTGTCTAACAAATTGTTTGAATATAATATCAAAATTTACAACTTCAGGAAAATAGGAGTTATTTATTATACATAAGTATATCATTAATTGCAGCATTTAAAAAATTATAGAGCAATTCGTAACAATTTATTCATAAAAAATTAGAACTATAAACATAAAACAACCAACAAATTGTCCGTACCCCATTGCTTTAGCCCACTAGCGCCCGATGTTGGACAAATAACACATTTAATTATTTTTATTAATTAAAATTGTTTTCTACTTACGAGTACTTCATTCGGAGAAAATTTTTTTAATTATCAAAATTAAAAACTTAACCTGTAAGTTCCGCAGTTGTGCATATTTAATTAATCTTACATACATATAGGCCGCCATTTTGTAAGTTTTGAATTATGTAAAGACATACTAGCTCAGAATATTGCAGGAAGCGATTGATTAACATCACTCACCTAAACAGTATCGTATTCGGAAAAAAGTTCAGAAACACAATTTTATGTTCTCACATATTTCAGGTCAATAAAAACTTCAAAAGTGGGTGGCCAAATTAACAAATAAATTTTTTTTTAAATGTGCATAGGTAATGTTGCTCAAATGCAACGTTAGGGATTAATGGGTTGAGAACAATTTGTTTCTCAAATGTGGGTTTACAAATTAACATCAGTTTTCTTGAGGACAAAATGAGGAAAGTGACAAAATATTTTTCTGAGTGGTATCATTTTACTTCGTTATTAGATAACTTTTTTATTTTAAATATTGTAACATAATGTAGCATAATAACTACGCCCTCGAACAGGCAACAAATTCCGAAGTGTCTTTTCATTTGAGGTTCGTGTCTGAAATTAGTCACCACAGCTCGGATAATATCGCGGATAAAAGAGAACAAGAGAGAATTATAACTGCACGAAATGATTGTCATCTTGGAATTATTACATAAGAATTTTTCTTGTTCCAGTGGTCGAAGAATTTGCTAGGGGTTTCTGGCTATCAGAAACTTCTGCTATATAAGGACAGATGGCGATCAAAAAGGAGCAGTAGTTTCTAAACTGTGGCGAAGAGATTAGAAAAGTGATAATGGGCGAAGTTGTAATTTTGTGATAAATTGAAAGTTGAGATTTAACAAGAAGTAATTAGTTTGGATTTGTGAACTAAGTAATTGAAAGGAGATAAAGTGATTTGAGAGGACAGAGACCTTGTGAGAAAATTGAGAAGAATAGTATAGTGTGAACCTGAATTGTTCTATAGACTAGAAAATAAAGAAATAATTTCACAGAATATTGTTTTATCTACTCGAGCCGTAGCTCGCATATTACAATATTTTGCCTGACTTAAGACTATGTTAGACTAAGTGATAGATCTTCAGTGATTAGAGAGGGAAGGATAGATTTTGACAGATTAAAACACAGTGCTAGACCTGCGTGTTGGCGGGTTTGTAATTTCAGCTGCTACTAACCTGGAGGAATACACTCTTTGCAGTCACCCATTTTGGGTCAGACACTGTGGAGAGGATCATGGCTTGATGTTTGTTTGTAAGTGAAATATGCCTTGTTGATATTGAACCCAGGTATATCTATGCGAGCTTTCTGAGGAAATCGCAGACCAAACTGTAAATTCCTTCACACCTATTCAATATCCGCTGCTTGTTCGGTATTTTTTATTTTTAAATACATACTTATTCAAGGCTAACCTTTATAACTAAAGGCGGCTTCAACATTCACGCAGCACGCAGCGTATGTTCACCAGCCGGAATTTGTTTTCTAAACTAAATGGATATTTTGCTTGTTTTATTTTTGTAGTTTTGAAGTTTTATTTTTATTATGAATTGTTTAAATCTTTCAAGTTTCGGTTGATCAAAAAATTATGCTTTTAAAATATAATAAATAAACTTTCTTTTTTTCTTGAGCTTGCCTAAGATGAGTGCACACACCTGTAGTACTCTCGATTGAACAGGTCGAAATCTCTGATATTACGAGTATGTTTGGTGGTATTTTAAATATTTTCAAAAATCTATGTTGGAAGGAAGCAAATACGAACATAGGTAGGTTTTTAGATTCTCCTTTATAGAAGATCTTAGCCAAGACTTTTCCGATCTCCACTTTACCTTCACAAAAGCAACTTATGTTAGCTCGGCTGTCTAATAGGCCTAACATGGACAACATGGGTTGCATGTGGACGAGGACCTACGGAGGAACAGAGAGTGGTGGCCTCTATCGCATTATGTATTTATTCCTTGGCTTTAAATTTCTTACGCAATTATTTGACTTTTTCCGAACACCGAACAGCAATGGGTACCAAAAATCCTATTTCTGTGTGAATAGTAATTGGCAAGACGTTCATTAAAAAGATTTTGGGTTTGATTTGGTAACGTCGACTATGAGCTTAGGTGGTGAAGCATCTAATTCTCCTGATCCTTTGGAACGTTTAAGATCTATTGTAGCCGAAATGTTATGTTCTGATGATGTATTGAATGTTATGTCTTAGTTAGTCGTAGTAAGTAGTGCTCCACAGCATAGAGCACACTTGAATCGCTTGTGTAACCTGCTGAAACTGACTATTAGGAATTTTAAAAATCCAATCCAATTTTTCGCTTTGGAAAGTTGTAAGAAGCACTAAAAGACCTAAAATCTCTGGGTAGGTACGTAGAATAATTTACGTAATTGAGATTTGCTCAAGTGTATTGCTTGATGCCTCACAAGCCTTTGGCATGAAGGCCTGAAGTTCAAATTACAACAAATTCTGCCTGTACGCCTATATAATATACTGACAACATATCTCGGGAATAAAAACTTCCGTATTAGATACAGAAACGAATGCTCACAATTTGAAAAAATTTCAGTTGTCGTACCGCAAGGAAGCTTTTTTGGCCCGCTTCTGTATCTTCTGCATATACACCCGCGGTATACCGCAAGTAGAAGACACCATATTAGCTATATTTGTCGATGACACGATGATCGAAGAAACAACTGTAAAACTTCAATGCGTTCTGCCTGGCTCTCCTTATAAACACTGTCCTTATTCAGGTCTTCAACGAGGCTAAATACCTCGAATTCGACACAAAGCTGAAATGGAAGTCTCACGTGAAAAAGAAACGTAATGAACTTGAAAACAAATATAGAGAAATGTACTAGTTACTTGAAAAATATTTCCAAGCTTAACATTGAAAACAAACTGCTCTTATACAAGTAAGTGCTGAAGCCGGTATGGACCTAAGGTATACAACTCTCGGGTTGTACCAAGAAAGTTAATGGCAATATTTTACAAACTTTAGAAAATAAAGTGCTAAGAAAAAATTTACATGCACCGTGGTACACGTATATAAAAAACGACATCCACAGAGTTCTCCGAATTCCTACAGTCGAAGATGAAAAAAACTTTGAACAAAATTCAAATAAACGAGCTTGTTTGTAAAGCAGTTTTACACATTCTGGACAAGAGCGCCGTCTACAAAGGACCAAACCTTTCGACTTAGCATGATAAAGATTAACCGCGTCAAAATAGCGGAACGAGCAGAAACTTTCATTGGGAAGACAACTACCAAACTTGTTTATTTCGGAATAAAAAAAATGCTTGGTAAATCTTAACTTAGTTGCAGTAATTAACAAATTTATGTCGAAGCGTTATGTTTTTGGCAAGTAAGAATTTCACATTACTATGAGCATGCGTCTGCGGTCCTCATAGTGTCGATGGAAGATTTTCACCTACCCTCGGGAAAAAACAAATTTCTTAGTTATGGGAATATTTTAGTGGAGGATTGCAATTAGAAGTTCCTACGAAGTGTCCGGGTTCTGGCTTAGAAAGAAATGTTCCCCTTTAAGCTAAACTGATTCTTTGGTTGATTGCAATAACACGGAGCAGATTATAATAAGTTGCATTTCGTTTGATTCAATTTTGCGAACTGATTTGAAATGTACTTTCGAATTCAGAGCATATTCCAACAATCTCTGTGTCTTCTGATTAATTATTGCGTGCTGATTTAAAATTGGTTTTCGGATTCGAAATGGACAGCAATAATTTGTATGTCATTCGATTCATTATTGTGTGCTGATTCTAAATACACTTTCGAATTGAAACTTTGCAGATTGCAATAAGTTCCAAAATCTGTTTTTGAATTCAAACTTCACAGATTGCAATAATTTGTACCTAGTTCGATTTGATATTCTATCTTTTTTTTCGAATTCGAAGCAGATTGCAATAACTCGTATGTCAATCATTTCCATTCATTTTAAATGCATTTTTATTTTTGAATTCCTTAAACGTATTGCTAGACAAAAAAACGCTTAAAACTAGCTCAACAAAAGTAACTATCTTATTCTAACTTATTGGCCCTATGCGGGCGCTCTAAGCCAAACCTATTACTTAAAACTATATCGTTCGACGTAACGTACTTAAAATTTGTATTTATTTCATTATTTTATTATTAGTTGATACTAAGAAAATAAGATAAAAAAAAGCTTAGGGAATGAATACTCGTAAGTCGGTCTTTACATTATTATGTACTGCTTCGAGCTCTTTTTTCAAATTCGAATCAGATTGCAATCATTTGCACATATATCGTTCGATTCACTGTTGAGTGCTGATTCGAAATCTATTCTCAAATTCGAGTTAAACTACTATAATTTGTACATCGATCGATCAATTATTCTGAGCTGGATCGATTTCCATTTTCGAACTCGAAGCAGATTGCAATATTTAGTATGTCGTTCGTTTTTTTATTGTGTGCTGACTCGAAATCTCGAAATTTATTTTCAAATTCCAAGCAGATTGGAACAACTTGTACGTCAATTGATTTATTAACGTGGAAATCTGTTTTCGAATTTGTAGCAGACTATAATAATTTTTATGTCATCCGATTCATTATTTTGTGCTTATTCGAAATTTACTTTAATTTAGAAGCAGACTACAATAATTTCCATGTCGTTTAATGTACTATATTGTGCTATAATAACATCGTTCGTTATTGTGTGCTGAATCCAAACCTGTTTTCGAATTCGAAGCAGATTGCAATAATTTGTACGTCGATCGATTTACTATTGTGTGTTCGAATACAATAATTTGTATGTCGTTCAAATCATTATTGAATGCTCTATCGAAATCTATTTCCGAATTCGAAGCAGATTTCAATAATCTGTATGCTGTTCTATTTATTATTGTGTGCTGTTATGTTCGAAATCTATTTTCGATTTCGAAGCAGATCGTAATAATTAATCTGTAGTTTGATTCACTATTATGTGTTGATTAGAAATCTGTTTGCGAATTCGAAATTATCAGATTTATTTGCCATTCGATTCATTATTTTGTACTGTATCAAAATCTAATTTAGAATTCAAAGTAGATTTCAATAATTTGCATTCTGTTCGATTTATTATTGTGTGCTGGATCAATTTCGAAATCTATTTTCAAATTTGAAATTGGCAGATTACAATAATTTGTGTGCCGTTCTATTCATTGTTGTGTGGTGATTCGATGCCTATTTTCGAGTTCGATCTCCGCGGATTGCAATAATTATAAAATTTTTGAAATCGAAGCACATACTAACAATTTGTCTGTCGTTCGATTCATTATTGTGTATTAATTAGAAACCTTTTTCATTATTGTATGCTGTATCAAAGTCCACTTTAAAATGCGAAGCAGATTGCAATAATTTGTTTGTCCTTTGATTCATTATTGTGTGCTGATTCGAAATCTATTTTCGAATTAGAAGCAGATTGTAATAATTCGTATATTGTTCGATTCACTATTTTGTGTGGTTATTCGAAATTTGTCTTCAAATTCAAAGCAGAGTGTTACAATTGATGTGTCATTCGTTTCATTTTTGTGTAGTAATTTGAAGTCTATTTTTTAATTTGAACTTCACAGATTTCAATAATTTGCTTAGGATAAAATTCCTGTCGATGCCTATGAGTAACCGATGCAGAAAGGCTCACTGCCTCTTTGTGGCGGTTTCCGGGCAACGAATACCACACCATAATTATCTCCCTGGCAGTTCACCTTCACCCAACTAATCTTTGCTCTCTTGCGTTTTCATGGACTGTCTCTAATCTAGAGTAGATGCATGGCTGCGGGGGTGTTTAGTCTCTAGTATGTTTACTCAGGGTGCCTTGACCATCTCGTGATTACGATGATGCCTTCCCGTAGTATACCGTGTTCTGTTGTTGGAAAGTTGTTCCTTAACACCAGCAGTTTCATCAAAATGACCACGGCTGAAAGAAGGGGGTACAACAGCGCTGTTAAACTCGGAAAATCCAGGGAATGTGTTTTGGAAATCGCCAAATTCTTTCAGTCTGTAGAGAGTAGCGAGGAGAAGCGCATACGACCCAAAGAGTCTACCCCTTCGGCACCTCAAAGCAAACAATCCGGAACCACGACTGCCACACTCATCAAGAGTTCAACAGCCTCAAAGCAGGCACCATCAAGTAGGGTCAGGCACCATCAAGTAAAGCCAAATATATGGCTTGCTTACAAGAAATCTCTTTGGACATGATCCTTGAGTTGGTGGACAGGCTGGCTTCTTGTCATTTGCTCCGATCTTTCCATGGATGAGGAGCATCGTCAAAGAAAAAAAGAAGAAAATGTTGACTAACTGTGATGCTAGTGGATGAGGATTCATTCCCAAGGCCACATATTATGCCCAAAGTTAAGGCCTCTTCACCAGAAACTGACAAGTGTTAAAGATGGTTACAGAGAAGAACTTGGTTCACTTGGTGATCGAAGTCACCGACTACTATATGGATCGCCTCAAGCTGCTGAAAGGTAACGGAGCTCATCGCTTCGGCAGAGTGAAGCTAATCCTGAAGAGTACATTCAAAAGCTCCAAAGAAAGAAAAAAAAAAAAACAGTTCAGCTGCTGCGGGAACAGGAAAAGAAGCAATTACCACCCACGCAGATGCAGCATTGCAAGTCAGATGCAGTTAGTACACTTGAGTCTAATGTACTCGCATCGCAGAAACCGGTGTCCAGTGATGCTAGAGTTTCGTTGGTTATAATGGCGAGTATGGCATCTGCATCGTCCCCAACTGTTCATCCAGGACAATATCACCCTTGGACTCATTTAGGAGCCATGGGTAGACTGAGGAATATTTAAATTCCATCATAGCATGTAAGTTATTATATGCCTGGCACCTTATCATCGGATACGATGCCAACTCCCATCACGTAATATGGTGAAACAAAATACTTGAATTACTCCTCGATTATCTTATCAGTAAAAATTTAGTCGTATGCAACCAGGGTAACAAACCAACTTCTATAAACTATATTCGAGAAGACGTACTCGACTTCATACTCTCGAGTACTTTTATTTCCAATTCTATTTCCGATTGACACATGTCTACCGAAGTGTCCATGTCTGATCATCAGCACATCAGCTTCAACACATCGAGCGGAGTTTGATATGAGCAAGCACAATATGCCAACAAGCGAACCAACTGGGCACTCTTTCGGGAAAATCTCGCAGTCAGAGAGAACATGCTACTTACAGTCTGTCAACTTAATGATGTTCTAATATCAGCTGTACGGAAAAAAACAACTATGTGTCTAAACGAAGCGAAAAACTCCGTAAAACTTTTCAACACCGCTAAACGCACGTTTATACGTCGGCACGAATTAGCATGGAGGAAGAACTATGAAAACATTGAGTCCCTTCCAAATGCAGCTCGCCTCCAAAAGGCTGTCTCAAATGAACATTCAAATGGAGTGGGATTGCTCATCAAAGCTGATGGCACATACACATCCATTCGAAGGGAATCCCTGGAGTCCATTTCCCGGGTTCAACTATCATACATACCACATTTAAAATCATAAAAAATTATCCAACGAAATCCTTCACGAGAAACTTCCATTTTTTGACTAAATTGATAATTAAAACACACTGTAAAAACGAAACCACTAAGCGCTCTTTGTCGTGCCACTGTTTCTTACCACAAAAAGTTTCTAATTTTATGAATATGATATTTGGAAACGTCAAAAGAAGCAGTGCTGCCACATTCTAAAAATTTATCGGACAACCCTCGTATATATATGATAGCACAATTGTTACTACTGAAAGCACCCCATACAGCAGAGTTAACAGGTTTCCTGGAAAACTGTTCAGTCAAGGGAAAATGAAGTGGTCAATTGGTTCATTTAAGCCCTTCAAGACACCAGACACCCTGATGCATAAAGGCGCTGATTATATCCTTCCCGCTTTGGTAGTTCTAATTAGGACAAGTTTCAACCAGGGATACATTGCACAAACTTGGCGGGAGGTAAACGTGGTATTTAAGCTAAGCTAAGAAACGAACCCAGTGAGCTGACTAAATCCTACCATCCAATCAGCTCAACATCGTTTTTATAAATCCATGGAAAGACTGCTAGACGTTCATGTTAGAGGCATTGTCGAAGAAACAATACCTCTGCACCCTAGTCAATACGGAAAAAGTCGATCTACGGAAGGAGTTCTGTAAAATCTGGTCACCCAGCCTACCACTCTAAAAAATTAGCCTTATATGCCTTCTTGTCATCGAGTGTGCATTTGTCTATATCGCTTATGATTCTATCACTAGTAGAATCGATCAGCCAACAATCAGATGGGTTCGAACCGTATTATTATATCAACATAGAAATCTCTCTCTCGCACGTCATGCTCGCAATTAAGGGCCTCAGTGATTCGACTAAATCATGGTCATTGACTTTCAGTAGTTCAGCAAAAAGGTCTTCAAAGAATTACAAAAGTGTGATGTCATTACAAAAAGTGTAGAAGATTTGAGCAACACCGTTGAGTGCTGTAGTGATATGTGCAAGGCCAAATTTAATATGATTGAAAAACAACTAGCAGCCTTAACCGAAATTGTAACCAATAGTTCCCAGGACGATTCTACAAATTGTCAACTCGAGGAACTCAAACGCCAAATAAAATCTACCATGAAACCCAGCCCATATAAAAAAATTAACGATGATATCAACTCTCTTCTGTCTGACCTGGAAGTTCATTTTCAGCACTCCGCAAAAATAGCTACACCTTCTCCCGGTCAACCTTATAGGCTACTTGTTGACATGGTGCACAAAATTAATGAGGTCAGTAATGAACACGCAGTAACTCGGCTATATGCGAAATTCTCGATATTTTTTTTTTTTTTTAATTTGCCCTTATACTAATTTTAGGACTTGGGCGTTTTGTGGAAAGGGAAAGAGACAGAGAGAAGACAGATTGGTGTAGTTGGTTCCGGATCAAATCCAACCACAATCAAGCTGCCTGTAGAATACATCAATACTTGATGAAATTCGTGAAACTGCAATCAATCTGTCTCCAAAAGCTCTTTCGCCTCCGTCTCTAGCGCCTGTATCTTCGACTGGTAATCCTCCCACTGTGGCTCACTTACTCAACAAACTGAAGCTTCACAACCTTGTATTAATCGATTCGGAACTTCATAGACTCTCCCTGAATGGAATGAGGGACTTGACAACTAAGAAAGGGCAACAAGACGGAAAACGGTGAGCACACTACATTTACGATCAAAGGCGCTCCTCAACATGCCCATGCTACCTCGATGCGGAGGTAGCATCACCATAGCTGGTTCTGGAACTCCCTTGGCGATACCATCAGCTGGGGCAAGATGACCATGGGCAAATGTATTAAGAAGGGTAATAAAAAGCAGAATCCTAACCATAAATCTAATCCTAACTCTCATAAATCTAAACCTAACTCTAAGCCAGATAAAAACCCTAACTCTAACAAACCTTAAATTAGTTCTAAGCCTAATCCGTCCTCTCTGCCTCACTCTCTTTCCACCGGCAATAATCCTCGCGGGCCACACTCTAATTGGCAATTTAAAGTGGGATTACTTCTTTACCTTAATGGCGCTCCCAAATATCTTTTGACCTTTGGCGTGTGTTTACACGCGAGAGTTCAAAGGACAAGCGGTTAAGATTAGAATTCAGCCTCTCTCCTGCCATCTCCATCCGAAACATCTGCTGCCATTCGCTCAGAAAACAAGTCTAACCTCAACCATGTATCCATCGATCTCTCGAATTCAAACTCTTCTGCCTCTCTTCGTGCTAATAATACCTTCAACCCTAACCCTGTGGCCAATACTTCTCCCTCCTTTCTCGACCCTCTCCTCCCTCCCGTCGTAAAACTTACCATTAATTCCGCTGACTCGATCGATAGTCGCTGCACCTTATCCCGATTAAGGGACCATAGAATCTACAATAATGTCCGACTCTTCCTTGCTTACCTCCACAACAAACCCGACTCCATCTGCATCGATGGCAGAATTAAAACTAACGTCATGGTAGCCATTCACCAAGAAGGTCTTCCCATTGACCGACCTACGTTGCTGAGAATTTTCTCTATATACCACGACTCTTTTAATATTTCACCTCAAAGGGTTTCTGAAGACCTGTCCTCATTTGCCGCCTACCCCAGCTCTAAAAGAAAGTCCCACCTTCAAAGAAGCCGTGCCGACTTAAACAAATATTATCGTCCCTAATCACTACTCCGACGCAGACTTTTTTCACCAACACAACCCAAAAAATGCTCCTAAATTCCTGTCCTTTTACTATCAAAATATCAGAGGATTGCGCACCAAAACCCGCGACGTATTTCTGAATTCCCAAAAACTCCCCTACGACATTTTTGCTTTGATGGAAACAAATCAAATCCCCAATTTAAACAACAGCGAACTCTCTGCTGCTTTCAACACTTTCCGCAATTGCCACGACGCTACTTTTTTCAAAAACTAGCACACCGTCGACTTCGAGTTTATAAGTGTCAAGATTTCCCTACCTAAGCACTTTCTTTACATAATGTATTGTTACATACACCCATCCCAACCAATTCGGTTATACCAGCTTGCCGTTGATGCCGCTGACTCTCTGATTGATTCCATGGACCCATGCGATGACGCCATTATTCTGGAGGACTTTAATCTTCCCCATCTTCAATGGTCCTAATCTGATGACGAGTCCCATTAGATCCTTGGGGCCACACCTGATAAGGAAATCTTACTAGACGATTATCTCTCTGACTCTGGACTTTTCCAAGTAAGTGGCATTCGAAATAACTTGAATAGGCAACTTGACCTCATTTTCTCTTCTGACGCCTATAATTCCGCAGTCTCTGACAGCAATCATCTTCTTTCGACTTTGGACCCCCCTATTCCTGACCTTTTCCTACAACGCTAACTCAAACCCAGTTTCGGAACACTCTTATTGCTTTAATTTCCGTGAAGCAGATTTTCGCAAACTTAATAGCTTACTCCTTAACATAAGTCCCGTCTCTACACTCTTACACATCGACAATGCCCTCGCGATCTTCTGCTCTGATATCTTTGTCTGTTTTGCCCAATCGGTACCATACCTTCCTAATAAAAATTGCACGTCTTCTCTCCCTTGGTATAACAAGGAGTTAAGCTCACTTCGCAACAAAAGAAACAAACTTTGGCAAACTTATCTTAAATCCAAATCTGACTCCGACTTTTTTAAGTACTTTCGCGCGTACACCCATTTCTCTGAGCTCTGCAAAAAGGCTTTACCTTGAATACCTCGACCGTATGCAATCCAATCTAATTTCTGACCTCAAGCGCTTTTTTCAATTTATTAATGTCAAACGTAAATCTGACGGCTATCCTTCAGCTTTCACCTTTTCGGATTCTTCCTCGGCAGACCCTAAAATAATTACCAACTTATTCGCTCATTTGTTCAGCCTGTCATTCGCTGACCACATCCTCGAACCTGACATACCAGAACATGAGATAACAGAATTTTTAGTCTTAACCTCGCTGTAGCAGGGCAGTGGCAGAGGAAGTGTTCTATATTTTCCTCCTCCTCCTCACAGTTGGCACAGATTGTTGTATCAGCTATCCTGAGTCTGAAAAAAATGTTTGTTGAGATTGATGTGCCCTTTTAAAAGTCCCACTATCAATCTCAATTGTGTTCTGCTTGAGTTAGGAGCTCTTTTTGCTGTGTTGTTACTCGGTTTTGTATTACAGATCTAGCCACTTGGCACGTGTCTAGATTCGTCCAGTAGTTATTGAACTCCTGTCGTATCTTCTCATTGATTATTGTTTTAATAGTTGTCAGAGGGACCCCTATTGCATTATCCGGGTTCAGTTCTATGTTGCCCGCTCCTTTCCTTGCTAGTTCGTCTGCCTTTTCGTTACCCAGCACACCTTCATGCCCCGGTACCCATTGTTGACGCCAGAGGCAAGAAAAGAATTTTAGTCTTTTTTAGTCGCGATTTATTTCATTCTTGAAACAAGTAGAACTTAAAAACCTAATACAAATTATTCTTATAATTAATGTTTTACAATATGTAATAATAGATATATGCACGCTTTTTTTCTTTCCTTTGTTCTTCTTGGCTTGCTCGTGGTCGTCAACTTCGTTGTACAGAGATCGTCTATTCAATGGCCGTCAGACAGATCGTCTCCCGGAAATCGCTGCTAGTCACCTACCTACCCTCGTGCTATTTGCCATGTATCGCTGTGCTGCCATTTACCCATGTACTACTTAGGCGTGTGCTGCCAAGTCCGGTAACACTCCCCCCCGGTGAGCTGGCCCTAAGCTTTGGTCACCGTCCTTCGCGAACTCCTGCAGATCCAACACCGCCAGCTTTACTGCCGGCCGACTGTATATCCCAGATGACGTTTGCACAACTGCACTTCGCTCCATCACCACTTCTTATGGTTTTGAGGACCCTTCCCATCGGTCAGGTGCTCCTTGGATTGTTTGGGTCAACTATAATCACGATATCGCCTTCCTTTATTGATGGCGGTGAGCTGAACCACTTACTTCGACGCGTCAAGTCTGGCAAATATTCGCGGACCAATCGAATCCAGAAGGAGTTTACGTACTTTTCACTCATGGGCCAGTTCTTCTTCATCGTCGCACCGTCGCTAAACATCTCACCCTTTATTTTAAATCCGCTTGATGAACCCAATAAAAAGTGGTTTGGGGTGAGCGCCTCATCTCCATCGTTTTCAATTGGAACATAGGTGAGTGGTCGAGAGTTTACTATACTTTCCACCTTCGCCATCATACTGAGCAATAGTTCGTCTCCTGGATTTCTAGTCGGAGAAATCTCTCCGAGTGTCTTCTTAACAGAGCGAATCAACCGCTCCCAACTCTCGCCCATGTGTGGAGATTGCGGTCGTATGAAGTTCCACTTCAACGGCATCTCGAACTCCTTGGCCAAGGCCCCCACATTCAGCCCTTTCATCGTCTCTTTCAACTCTTCGCTAGCCCCTCGAGTTTGTCCCATTATCGGAGAATATCTCTTTCGGTATGCCTCTTCTCGCGATGAAACGCTTAATACCCAGGATGCACGAGTCGCTTGTGAGACTATGTGCGATCTCAATGTGAATTGCACGAACTGTTAGGCAGGTGATCAACATTCCCCATCTCTTTTCCTTGTGCCGTGGGCAGAGTGGGCCGAAGTAATCAACTCCAACATATGACTTTGTCTTTGGCCCTCGTGTATGACATGAGCCTTGCCGCCGGAAGTGGAGCCATGATCGGTAGTCTTGGAACTACCAGTTTTTTCTCGCAGTAATTGCAGCCTCGTTGATGATTCCTTAGGACAGCTCTTAAGTTCGGGATGTAATATATCTGTCTATCTCGTTGACGACAGTTTCATTATTCGCATGATAGAACCGAACGTGAAAATGCCGTACGATGAGGTTGGTCGTCTAGCTTGTTGAGATACGTTGGGCGCAGCGTCTATACGCCCTCTCATAAGTATGACTGCATTCTCGTCCAAGTAGGGGGATAGCTTGTATAGTATACTTGATTTGTTTAGCTCTGTACGTCCATCTCGATGCAGCCGGTACTCCTCTCCAAAGCCTTCTCTCTGGCATTCTCTAAACAAGTAGTTCTCCGCTCGGAAGCGTTCTGCTTCTGAAAATAAGTCAGTTTCCTTTAACATACCCCTTTTGCAGATAATATCGATAAAAAGAAACATAAACATGGCGACCCGTTGTTGATTCCATCGCGAGAAGCGTCTGTAGTCAATCAAGGAGTTGGTGTCGCATGCCCTTTGCAGAACGCAACATATTTTTACCTCATGGTCATCTACCGGTTTTTGGCACGTCTCTCGGCTAGGTTGCGGCCAGTTCTGTTCTGGCTGGTATAGAAATTCCGACCCGTTGAACTACCTGCTATTTGAATGGAATTCACCAGTATTCTTTTGCTTGGTGGCATCGTCAGCAACGTTGTCTTTGGTAGGAACCCACCTCCACTCTCGTTCATTGGTGCACTCGAGAATTTCACCAAATCTGTAGGCTACGAACTGCTTATATTTTCGATGTGGGGATGTTATCCAACATAAGACTATCCTGGAATCTGTCCGAAAAAATGTAGCGTTAATAGTGATTGAGTGACTGCCGACTATTATTTTTGCAAATCTTGTGCCCAAAACCGCTGCCTCCAACTGCATACGTGGTATCAATATACCTAACAGGGGACCGACTCTTATTTTCGCACCAATTAGGGCACATTCTATCGAGGGTCCGGATGAAACTCGGAGGTATGCTACAGCGGCATAGGCGGATTCCCCAGCATCAACGAAAACATATAATTGTACACAATTCCTGAAATTGAACATCAATTTTGAGAGGTATGGTCTTCTTATGTTGATCTCTCGTACTATTGCAATAAGAGCAAGCCATTCTTTCCATCTTTCTAAGTGCGATCTGGTTATCTTTTGGTTCAACTCAATCGATGGGCGCCATATGTCCTGTAGAAGTATCTTTAAAATAACTGTGAGATGTGCTATTAACTTTTTTATCATTTTAACACCTCCCTTTTGGTGGGAATAGCATTCCCTTTCATAATGCCTTCTTTTATTTTATTTGCTTTAAGCTTAAACAGGAACTTATCTGCTGTGGGCGACCACCACAGGCCGAGTAACTTTTCCGCGTTATCTGCGGGGTTTGACCTCATGAAGTGCTTATTTTGGCTTGGTGACTTTTCTTCGAGGGCGTGTAACACCTTTTGAGAGTTGGAAAGAAAATTACGGATTTCAAATCTGCCCTACTTATGAATGTACCTTACTTCTTTGGCAAGCTTTATAGACTTTTCCTCTCCGTCTACGCTATCAAGATAGTCATCCACATAATGGTTCTCGATAATAGCTCCGGCTGCCCTGGGAAACCCTCCAGCAAATTTTTTTTATTGGTAAGTACCTGGTCCGTCTGCTGACGTTAGATGTTTCCGTTAAATTCAACTTTGCTGCATAACCCTTTTGGACGTACTCCTTTATCTGTTGATCAATCCTGGATAGCATTTCTGGTTCCCGGGACAGTCTCCTTTTGAGGCACATTAGTCTCTTCTTGGCCATCTGTTTGCTTTTTGGCAGTACCACTTCATTATATTTCCATAGAAGTGGAACTGTATATCTTTCTCCGTCGAATATTGTTTTGGCTTCGAGAATTTGAATCGCTCTGTCCGTTGATTTCCGAAAATTTGTTATCCCTGTTGTATCAATCGCAAAGTAATCTTTCAACAGATTGTCCATCTTTGCGTTTATGCTGCTCTGACACTCACACATGTGGAAGTGTGGTAGATCATACCTCCGATGTTAATTTGCTGCTACCACTAAGCATCGATCCAAATATAGTCCAACCTAGCCTTATTTTTATTGCCTCCTTCTACCGACTTAAGCTGGATTCCTAAGGTCCAATGCTGAAGCCCTAGTAGTATACGTGGTCTAGCGTTTTCGTAGGATGTTAGAGGCATATTCCTCAGATGCTCGTATCTGGCTGAAAGGTTCTTGGCGTTGACTGACTGTTTGGGGAGTTCTAGTGCCTTCACGGACATGGACATTTGGCAGTGGGAACCTCTTGTGGGCACCTGGAGCAGATACTTCCAGATTGATCCTTCTCGAATCTTCCTCATTCCGGTGAGTATTTTCCATCCATCTGAGGCATAGCGGCTCGATTTCACCATCAGCATTCAGCGATTTCGCGAGCTCCTCGTCTTTTAATGTCATTGACGACCCGTCATCCAGAAAAGCATACATATTCACCTTACTTCCTCTAAAATACAAGGACACTGGAAGGATCTTAAAAAGAAGCGATCTTTTTCCCTGACGGTTCACGGTGCAGCTAAGATGTTTCCCATTGATTGCATTATCGTCGCTATTTGCGGTGGTTCGAATAGTAGTGGTTATTTGGTCATGCCTATGTAGCAGCCTGTGGTGCCTGTAAGTGCACCCATCAACCCCGCAGACCTGCATTGATGAGCACCTGTTTCTACCATGGTGTCGTAATCACGTACGATAGACTGAGCGTCGCTTTACGACTGTCCATCTCTCTTGCAGACTCATGTTCAAGAATTGTTCGCAGAATTTCACCAAATCTGTAGGCTACGAACTGCTTATATTTTCGATGTGGGGATGTTATCCAACATAAGATTATCCTGGAATCTGTCCGAAAAAATGTAGCGTCAATCATTGTCGCAGACGGAACATCTCCGATCTTCTTTACGGGGAGTACATCCTTCTTTCTTCTCGTGAATGTTAACAAATCCTCTCGGCTTTCTGACTGTCTTACGTTCTGAATGATCCCAAGGTGGTATCGTATTTGTAACTTCGGCAGCGCCGTTGGCTATTTTCGAAAGCCAGTCGCTAAACGTATTTAAATTAGTATTGTTAAGTCCCTGCTTATAAATGCTCCAGTCTAACTTCAATTGTGTAGGCAACCTATCGACAAATTCTTGCAACAGGCAAGGGTTATTTAAGTGTGAGACAAGTCCCGCCGATTTTATGGTACCGCACACATTAGCTACGGAGATGACGAAATTAATAACGCTTTCTAACTTATCGGCTTTGAGCGGCTGCTCATTTCGGAGTTTCCCTAACAATGTCTGAATTATCACCTCTGGATGACCGTATAACATGCGCAAAGTTGAAATAACATTATCAATTTGATTCGGATGCATCAATCGAAATCGTACCTTTTCGAGTGCCTCCCCTGTAAGGCAGCGCTGCCATCGACGGAGGTTTTCAAAATTACTGTATGGTAATGCTCATGGACTGGCTTTGCTGCAGTCTTCAGGGGGGAATGGCTAGGGGCTTATAACTTTAGAGACGACTGCTGCGGTGGAGGTGGGAGAGCATGGTTCAAGTTTGGTTTTAGACGCGAACTCGAAATGATTTGACCCACTCTTTCTTCGGACGTCAAATTTAAAAACGATTGCTGCTGCGGGAGTGGGGGATATGACTCGAGTTTGGATTCGGTCGCGAACTCGAAATGGCCTGACTCTTTTCCCTGTGTTCTTTAAGTTGGCATGCCTCGCACACCCAACTATCTTAATGCTTTCATCGACCTTCGCGCAACTGTAGTGGTACCATTTGTTGCAAACGTCGGATGCTACCATATTGTCGAATGCATCGTGCTCGGGGCATTGCGCACAGTTAAAAAGGGCAGTTGGCGGAGGGCTAGTATTTGATATATGTGACATTTTCACTTACCTGTGGCAGGTGTTGAGGCGTAGATGGCGATTGTGTAAATTGCAGCTGGTGTTCGGATTTTCGTTCCCTCGTTGGTCGCTCCAGGCGACGGACTATGACCCAAATGGATATCGTTCCCTCGTTAGTTGCTTCAGGCGACGGACGACGAATGAATTACCAAAAATCGTATTTAAGAGTGTTGGCGCCAGAGCCAAGAAAAGAATCTTCGCTCTTTTAGTTGCGATTTATTTCATTCTTGAAACAAATAGAACTTAAATACCTAATACAAATTATTCTTATAATTAATGTGTTAGAATATGTAATAATACTTATACATACGCTTTTTTTCTTTCTCTTGTCCTTCTTGGCTTGCTCGTGGTCGTCAACTTCGTTGTACAGAGATCGTCTATTCAATGGCCGTCGGACAGATCGTCTCCCGGAAATCGCTGCTATTCACCTAACTGTTACGAGGGCCTGTATCTCGTCCAATAACAAAAAAGAAAAGAAAAAGTAAACCGGTACCTGAATCCAGATAATTTCGCCGGCGATCACTCGATGGAAATTAAGATCGGCATCCTCTCGTCCTGGCTGATTGTGCTCCTGTGTGTCCTCGCATACACACACTAACCCCATTCCAGGGGTGGGTTTTGGTGTTTTATGTTGAAATTAAAATTCGAATTACAAAAAAAAAATCAAATAAAAAATGCCAACATACCTGATGCCCGATTCACAATGCAGCGTGATAGCGAGACGAGAGCGAGACGAGTCTAGCGCGAGTTGTCAAAAAAGGTTTCGATCTATGTAAATATATGAAACAATACACAATGATGCGAGACTCGTCCTATCGCAACGCATTCTTTTCAGAAAATTGAAAAACTCTCGCGACGAGATAGCCTGTCAGCAGGCTGATGCGACTTTGTTATGTAGCCAGAAAGAGAAAGGTGGTGTGTTGCCGCTGTTGCTTTTTCATTTTAACACATAGATAATACAGGCTCGCTGTCAAAAGTATCGCCTTCATTGTGAACTGGGAAACGATTTTATGACGACGACGATTTCTCGCCTCGCTCTAGTCTCGCTCTCACGCTGCATTGTGAATCGGGCATGATTCCTCTTTGTCGTATCGTTTCACAGCCAATCCAAGGGTGGGTTTTCTTTTAATTTATTTAAACAAATAAAAAAAAAGCCAACTACAAAAAAAACACCGATTCGCCTCGCAAAAAAAATTAAAAAGAAATGTCAACAATCAGCTGACATGAGGGTGGGAGATACACTCGTCGCTCTCTCGCAAAATTATTAATGGCGACCAGGAAATTATCTGTGGTTCAGGGCTTAGGTAAAGAACATAGAATTCGTTTGTCCATTATTTTTATATTATATTTTTATATATTTTTTGTTGTAGGTCAGCATTTTTGTTTTAGGTTGCGTGAGTAGGTTATAATAGGTAAGTTAGTTAGCAATATTGTATGTCAGCGTTAGTGTATTTATGTATATTATCGTTCAGGAATTTTTTTGTTTAAACGAATTTTTTTGTAACCGACAATGACAAAACGTAGGACATTGGAAAGGGAAATTTCTCATTCCAATGTTCCAGAAAAAAAAATTAAAAACACTACTCACAGCTCACAAAGACAACATATGACAAAGAAAAAGGAGAAGAGAACTAACAAAGAGAGGACAACGTCGAACAAAGGAAAAGAAGGAGACGAAAAGTAGGACAATGGGAAACAGATAACCCAGATAGATAACAAAGGGTTAGAGCATCGACCCCAAGTAGATCATTTTACAAAGTCAAGTGCGAACAGCTGGTCGTCACAGCTGATGGTAGATTTTTTATTTTTTTTTGTGTAAGTTAATATACAATAAGGCGAAGACTCACTGTAGAGATTTTTTTTTTTTGTCGATCTTTTGACGTGAGTTTGGCACAAGATAATATCTGACAATAGATGATTAAAAAAGAACAATTTCCCTAGTCAGATAAACTTGGAGCGTACCGTATAAGAATTAGCTGGGAAGCAGGCACAGAAGAAGGAGTACACAAGAGCGTAAAGAGAACAAGAAATTTGCCGAGGTAGGTAGAATAAAGCTCAGGGTCTCAGGTGAACCACATGCAGTTTTTTTATCAATAGGCAGTGAGCCAAGACGGAAGAACAGCTCAAAATTTTGCCAAATTGCCGTTTCCCTGCCAGGACCGTTGCAAGGAGCATACCGGTGCAACCGGACAAGACCGGTGCAGGCGGTGGTAGCGGTAGCGGTGGTCCGCAATAAAGAACGGCGAGGAGAAGTGCTCCCCAACAAAAATCAGTGTTAAATAGAAGGTGCTCCGTGGGACACAGTGAATAGTGAAAGTGGAAAATTCCAAAATTGAAATTTAAAAATTATTTTAAAATGTTGCTACTCCTTCTGAGTATCCTTTTTTAAAGTCCATAGTGAACTTTCAAGGCTGCATAGCCCTTTTTTTAAAATTTTCGTTGAATTTTTTTTTCTCCTTGATTTAGTTATTTAATTTTTGTGAAATTTTAGTGGAATTTAATTGTTTAATTTTTGAATTACTGGTCAAATTAGAGTAAAACTAGAATATAGTGAAAATTTGTTAATTTCTGCTAAGAATTGGGACGGTGCTTTTTTTGGCGTCGTGTTTTATCACCGCAATAGGCGTGGAAACACCATCCTTCATCGTTCTGCCGGGGGAAAACGGGGAACAGAGAAAAAAAAAGAAAACCGTGAGTACGTACATTTTTTTGAAAATAATATTTTAGATTCTTGGCAGAAAGGATAGGAGTTTTATTTTAATAGTAGTTTTAAGTTCAAATTTTATAATAAATTGAATAGGGCAATGAGCCCATCAAAGTTTCAGTGGTCTGTTTTTACCTAAAGATGTGTGAATAGGACATATTTTATTTGGTGTGTGGATGGCCTTTCGGGCCGTCCTTCTATAGATGAACGGTGACAAGACAGGACGACTACGAACAATGACGACATAACGTGACGACTAACAGACTTCTTCTACGACGGACTTAGAGCGCGACTGGGGAGCGCGTTTAGGGGCTATCTCTCACAATCATTGCCCAGAGAGATAGCAATCGGTTGTGTCACCAGACACAAAGGGTGGGCAGGCCAGCTTTTGCCACTTCCACCAGGCATACCTCGGGTACTTGATGAATCCGTTTGTCGAGGAGAGAAAAGGGGAAGGACAAAGTGCGCGATAGGGGGTAGCTGTAGGTTAGTTTAAGATAGATAGGTTTAGATTAGAATTTAGTTTAAGACATTAGGTTAGTTTAGGTTTAGTTAAGGATAGGTAGGGTAAGTTTCGCGGAGTCTTTCCCAATCTTTCTCCTGGCCAAGGGCACAAGTCCTTGGATTTTCCTTTTACTTTCTTTTTCTATCTTTTGAAGTCCGTCCGAAGTCTAAGTAGAGTAGCTTTCTTCTCTATTTTGTTTTTTTTTTATCAAAATGGCACGAGATTTTGTGTGCTGAGCAGGTGGTGTAAAGTAAGGTGGACAAGAACCACCCCGTCCGACGAGCTGAGCCGTGCAACCGCGAGCGTGCCGCCGTCCTCCTTACTCACACCGAAGACGCCTCCGTGGCCAACCCTAGTTCACAACACTACCCTCGTGCTATTTGCCCATGTATCGCAGTGCTGCCATTGCCCATGTACCACTGTGCTGCCATTGTACCACTTAGGCATGTGCTGCTAAGTTCGGTAACACACAAGTAAGACGGACTCTATTGTGTCTGGCAAGTAAATTCAATTTAGTTTTGCACTCCCTTACTAGTCGTGATTTCCACATGGGATTTGTAATCGCGCTAATTGCTGCTTTACTGTCCGAGCATATGTTTATTTTTCCCCTTCGCTGGTGTCTTCTGCGAGTATTTCAGTTGCCTTCATAATTGCATAGACTTCTGCTTGGAAGACCGTTACAGGTGAATAGCAAGTTCAATCGGTGGGTTAGCACTAAAGATGCCAGCCCCTAATCCCCCTGATATGTTAGAGCTGCCTGTGTATACCGATAACCCATTGAAGTTTCTTGTCGTTCTTTCATACGTAAAATATTTTCTTGCGGGGAAAATAGTATCGAAGTTGTTGAAGAACGTGTACGATTTTTTAGCAACATCACTGAGGCAATCATTTCGGTGATTTTCCGATGTCCTGTTTTTGCACCTTCCACGAAATAGCCTCTTGCATACATCTACACCGTAAAAGATGATATGTTTTATTACGCATTCGTATGTCCAGTGGACCTGTTTCAATTTCAAGCCCCATGACTTCCCGATGGCCATCCTGCATATCCAATATGCTCTCTTGGCTTTTATGACTCTTTCTTCCAGGTTCTTTCTCCAGGTCAGTTTCCTGTCCAATGTAATGCCCAGATACTTAATGCTGTCGCGGAGTTGTAGTGATACTCCTTCGAGTTGTGGTATGTGAAAGTCACTAGTTTTGATTTTCTTTGTAAAGAGAACCAGTTCCGTTTTATTTGGATTTATTTGTAATCGAGTCTTTTCCGCCCATTTTGTTTAAGTAGGGTGTTTTGCATAAGCTCTCCTATGATGTTCAGGTGCTTACCTCTTATCAGAACGGCTAGGTCATCTGCGTACGCTACACATTTCGCACAGGTTCCATCCAGTGCTTTTGAAAGGTTGTCCATTGTGAGCACCCACAGAAAAGGAGATATTACCCCCCCCTGTGTTGTTCCCGTACGGACTGTTCCCCTTCTTGTTTCGTTTCCCAGTGAAGCTGTGATAATGCGGTTTGTAAGCCAATTGTTTATTATTTGGTTTTTACAGTAGTCTGAATACTGCATTTATTATTTGTGATAGTTTTTTCATACCTTTTTTTTTCAGAATTTCTTCTGTAATAAAATCAAATACTGGAACTTTTTTCGGGTTAATCTTTTCTTTTATTTCTTTAGCTATTTCGTTACTGGTGGAATTAATCTATCCTCTTCTCACATTTCTTCTGTTTCTTGGAGGCAGCCATTATTTTCGTATGGCTGAAAAACGTTTTCGAGATGTTCAGCAAATAAGTCTGCCTTTTGCTTGTTTGTTTTTGCCCAGTTTCCACTGCTGTTTTTAGAATGTATGCCATTGGTCCTCTCATTTTCTTTGTAGCTTTCTGTACTAGCATCGTTTGTCAAATTGGTAAGGTATCTTTCCACCGACGCATTTTTCAATTCTCTTATCCCTTTTCTTAGCATTTAGTTAAGCTAGTAAGTCTTCTTTTGTCAGTTCGCGCTCTTGATAGTTGCCAGCTTTTACGAGCTTTTCTCTTTTCAGATATTAAGTCACATATTTATTTGTGATATATATTTCTTTTTACTTTAGGTGCTGCAGACCAAGCAGCCTTTTGTATACCTAAGGTGAAAGTCTTTACTTCTCTTTCTAATTCTTCTATTGTGTTGATTGTTGTGGATAGTTCGATGCACTCTTCCAGCAATTGCCTGAAGTAACTCCAGTCTGTTAGTTTGTTCACTAGACGTGGGTTGTTTTCCTTCAACATAACTTTACTACCAAGTGTAAGAAGCACAGATGAGTGATCTGAGTCAAGATCAGGTCCTTCTTCTACTTTGGTAGTATTTAAGGATATATTCCTGGTTATAAAGAAGTTGGCAACATCTGGGATTTTCTTTCTGTCTGTGGGCCAGTAAGTAGGTTTTCCCGTTGGGTGAAATTTCGCGTTATCTTTTTATGGATTCAAGAAATTATTTTCCTTTTGTGTTTGTAAGAATTGATCCCAAAAATTTGTTTTTAGCGTTGAAGTCTTCCCCTAATATGAATTTGTTTCCTAGTATACGGAAAAGGCTTTTGAAATCATTTTGTTTTAGCCTAAAGCTAGGAGAACAATATACTGCTGCTACCGTTATCTGGCCGCTGCATGTTTTTATTTTCAAATTATGAATTATCTGTGTAAGTTAAACACTTCTCGAGATTAATGCCTCGGTTTTCTGTTTGTACACCGGTAAAGAGCCCCCTCTCATTTACAAGGTGAGTACAATTGAATTGATTTGGGGTTGTACCAAAATAAGTAATGTCAATATTTTACAAACTTTTGAAAATAAAGTGCTAAGATCAATAGTTAATGCACCGTGGTTTATTAGAAATAGCGATATCCATAGAGATTTAGGAATTGCGACAGTCGAATATGAAATCAAAAACTTCGCGCGTAAGCATAAAGACAGATTACAAGGACACGTTAACAATGAAGTCCTTCGAATTCTAGATGAGAGGAATCTACTGCGTCGTCTACAAAGGACTAAACCTTTCGATTTAACGCGATAGCAAGAAACCGCGCCTAATTTGCGGAACAAGCAGGAACTTTCAATGGAAAGGGACCTGCCAAACGATCTCAATACGTGAAAGAAAAACTGCTGGATAAGTCAAAACTTAGTTGTAGTATGTAATCAAAGAAATTTATCACGAAGGGAGGTTTTTTTAGTGAGTAAAAATCTCACACTACTATGAGCACGCGCTACCGATCCTCATAGTGTCTTCATGAAGATTTTTTACCTACCCTCGGAAAAAAAAAAAAAAAAAAAAAAAAAAAAAAAAAAAAAAAAAAAAAAAAATGTTTTTATTTTGACTGATGTGGCTTGTATTTCAAACGACTGATATTTTTCGTCTTCATGTTGTTCAATGTTTTCTATAATTATAATAGCAATACCCCCTCTTGCTGTATTATGAGGATATGTAGTTTGTTTCAAGTTTGAAATGTGTCTCGGTAACAAGACATATGTCAATATTTTTGATGTCGAGAGTCACTTGCAATTCTTCCTTACGATTCTCGAGACCATTGGCATTCCATAATAAGATTTGTATGTTTTTAACCATTAGTATCTTTTAGGCACTGTTGCTGTTTTCTTTTTCAAGGAAAGATATTCTTTCCATAATTTTCTTATTGCTCTTTTCCATATCTTCCATTCTGGTTAGAATTTTCTGTACAATATTATCCATTATATTGCTGGATTTCAGGTCTTCGACTTATACAATTAATGTACAGAGTCACTGTGTATTTATTTACAGGCTTTTGCATTTTCTTTTGCTTGTAATCTTTTGCCTGCTGTAACTCTTTTGCTACTACACAGCCTCTGTAGTTAGCTGGGTGTCTTTCGTTACAGTCGGCATATTTTGGGGGTGCCTCTTTATCCCCTATGCAGTCTTTTGTATGATGATCGCCTGCGTGTTTTAAATGACATTTTGGGTTAGAATTGCAGTATTTGTGAGTGTAACCATACTTTTGACAATTCTTACATTGGGGAACTAGCTTTGTTTTCCGCAGAGGATGAGTTTTCACTTTCATTCCTAAAATATCTTTGATTTCATAAATTCTCTTTATGTCCTCGTCTATCTCAAAAGTGAGCATGAACATCGCCAGCTGTTCTTTGCTTCTGTATCTAAGCATGTTAATAACTTCCAGTATTTTGAAGTTTTTCTTTTTGAGGTCATTAGATATGCTTTCAGGTGAGCATGAAAAATGCAGTTTTTTTGCGACAACCTTTATCGGTTTCGTTTGATTATTTTCAAACGAATACCATTGCACTTTTTTGGTTAAGTAGTTTTGTCAAGTTCCTGTAGGAATCTTCATCTTCCAAATTAATTTTGACGTCATTTTTGTTTATTAGAGCTGTATTAGCTTTAATTTTATTTTCCTCCAAAATATTTATTAAGCCTTCTTACTTCGTTATACAGAGTACTATAATTGGAGGATTAGGTGTTTTTTTTATTTTTAGTTTGAATACAATTACGAATTACGAATTACGACTCTTAATTAAAGGGTCTTCAAGTACTAGCAATAAATGGTTCCCCCAGAATCCATGGAACCGACCTCCGAAGAGGATGGATTTACCAGGTTACCTGGTACACCACCTGGGGTAGTTATAATATTTGTTTTGTTTATTGCATTATGAGCCTCTTACGACAGCCATGTCTACATCGGGTATATTCTAACCCCTAACCCGAAGTGGTAGTGATTCTATCTGATTGTGGATTCATGCAAAATCCGCAGCTTCAATTGACATCAGCGATACCACTGTTAACCCCGACACAATCGTAGTGATACCACATGTTACAAGCATCACTTTGCACCATGCGATCTGTTTCGCTTTCACTGCACATAAGGCATATTGAAGAGGCACCAACTTGTGCGCTCTTTTTTGGAGACATTTCTCCAAAGCGCGATTTCGGTTTAACTAAATTGAATTTACCTATATAATTCAAAAAATAATTTTAAAGATTTGTTGGAGTCGAAATTGAGATCAAAAAAATAATGTAGCATACACAATTTTTGACCGAGACGTTAGATTAATACATAATTTATTTTTAAATTGTTAATACAGTTTTGTTACTTTACGTATAAGTGCCTATATACTCGTACGCTTTAAAATTATTTGAGTTGCTATCGCACTAATTTTTTTTCGACTGACTAAGTCACCGCCAATTTCTTACGTTGAAAGCTAGGTACATATTCAAATTTTAAGCACTTGTAATTTTGTATAAATAGGTTCTATTATAAAGCTGCATTGCTAGCAATATTGCGTGATTCAATACAGGATGATTCGAATTCTAAGTTACTCGGTGGTAACATCTCTGGTTGGTCTATTGATCCTTACCTGATGAAGATCAGCTGGGGAGATAGGAGCAAGGAAGGATCCTAGGAAGTGCATTTCGGCTAAGAAATCTAGCATCTGTAGATCATTTTCCGCATATGTACCATCTAGTTTTTTCATTACCCCATCTGATTAGTGTGCTGTTTAGAAAGAATTTTATGAATGCGTGCGCTAATACGAGTATCAGAAAAATTCTTGCAGAAGCTCTTTCATGATTCTCACTTAGCTCTTCTAATATCCAGGTTATATCTATGTATATACTTCCCATTCTCCATTGCGTTTCGCTCTGTTGAAGAGCGTTCTAGTTTCAGCTCGAGTTTATTATTCCACAATGGAGTAAGCTGGTTGTCTGATTTTACTTTTTCTTGGCATGCTTGTTGGTAGGAATTTGTAATTGCTGTATTAAGGTTTTCACAAGTTAGTACTAGACTATCGGGTGCAAAGCGTGATATCGACTTCTTCCCTCATTGTGTTTATAAAAGTTGGTTTATTACCACTATATAGAATTCATATGTTATGATTGTAAGTGGAATCTAAAAGAATCCTATCTCAATTATTGCCGCCACCATATACTTTTTTAATGAATTGTGGAATGGGAATATTTTTTTCTCATATATATTTTATTTTTAAACAAAATGCAGGCTCTAGGCTTTCTTTCATTTACAGAGGCGTAGAGTAACCAACCCACATGTTAGGCCTTTTACACCTGGACCTTGTATATGTATAAAAAAAATAAATATTTGGCGCAACAGCTCTTTAACTGCCAGGGCCTAGCTTCTCGCAACCACTCGTGTTGTGTGCGTTATATTTTCCACACGAATGGAAGGGACCTACAGTTTTATTGCCGTATCCGAACGGCAATTTGTTTTGAGAAGCTTTCTCGTGACAACATTACTCTCGGATGTGTGTCAGACGTTCGCGAGAGGTGGCATCGTGAAAAATCTTTTTTGGTGTTTTCTGGGATTTGAACTTGGAACCTCTGGCGTAGTGATCCGACACACTAACCACTACGCCATGACGCCTACATGTATATGTATAGCTCCTGACTTAAAACCACCGAGGCGGTTTTGCGTGCTGTAGATTTATTTGGATGCACCTTATACCGCTTGATTTTGTTATTCCTGGTAAATGCTAGCAGGATTGCTAGCATTTCTAGCTTCTTAGCCAAAGAGTTGACTTCTAACGCCATCTCTAAGTGACAAATTTGAGGAGTGAACTGTTATTGTCGGACTTGTACACCTCCTTCAGTAAACTATTTTTTACTAGTTGCACGGTAAGGCTTTTTGCAGAGTGCAATGAGTGCATTGTTGTAACTTAGCATTGGGCCATAGCAACCCTATATGATAGCCCTGTTGTGTGTGGTTCTACCTGTGAGACACCCGTTCTGAAGATGTCTTCAGAATTGTTTCCCGTATTATTTTCTTCACTTTAGAGGCTTTACCCGCTTCTGAGTGGGTTTGGGAGCCTTTTTGTTTTTCTTTGTGTGAGTATTTACCCAAACTACTACCTACTGCCAGTGTTATGCCATCGCGTCCTTGTGCACAACTTCTACCTTCGAAATGAATAGAACACTGGCGATCCGAGAACATAGGTTTTACCGACTTCAATAACGATAACATGGCAAATAATGTCATCGTCGATGAAAGGGTATATCCACCGTACATATCGAAGGTGGAGCTCCAACCGATCTTCGACTCATTGAAGAAGAAGAAATCTGTGGGAATCGATGGAGTATCGAACATTGTGCTTCTACATATCCCTCTAGAAGCGGTGGATATTTACACCACAATGTTTAATAATGCTCTGAATAATGTACATTATCCGGCGCATTGGAAAACAGCAGTGATACAACCTATCCCCAAAAGGTGTAAGGACACCTCCAATCTGGCAAATCTCCGGTCGATAAGTCTCCTTCCGAACATCAGCAAGGTATTCGAAAAAATGATCAATAGGTTTTAAGGCGGGGTATGATACAATACATGCAGCGTCTAAACTGGTATCGGGTATCCAATGGAACAAATGCAAGAACCGATGCACGGATGCCTGCCTTATTGACTTGGAGAAGGCATTCGACACTGTATGGCTAGGGGGACTCTTTTACAAGGTGAGCAGGTTGGGCATAAGCAAATTGAAAACGGTCTGCAACAAGGTCCGGTGAATTCGCCGATCCTTTCAACGAGTGATCTCATGGAATCACTTCACCATGCCATAGCGTACGCAAACGACTTGATCGCGTATAGATCAGGACCAAAAATCGAGGTCATTGCAATTCTCTTGCCACGTGACTTCGATAAGATTCAGCGATATTGCGATGACTGGAAGTTGAAGATCAACTTCCAGAAATCGGAAACCATTCTTTTTAGGACGCCGTTGCTGGGGCCTCTAGGGATACCAGGAAGAATTCGCGAAAGTTCTCAATCGTTGGACCACACGAACAGCCACTTGCGTGTCGATGTGTAGTCATATACCTTTTCTATATTTTAACAAACATATAGATGCTGCTCTAGTTGTGGATAGGATCCTAAACTACGACAGAGATGTTGCATACAGCAGTGTGGAGCGTCTCCGGTTTAGTAGGGCGGTATCGAGTCGCGATATTGAGGATGTACAACATCAGTGCAGACTTTTCTGGTAGCTAGCTGAAAGACGGGAAACTCAAACATCGTTTCCCCATAACCCAGGGTAGCCTGTTTGAAGTTTAAGGTTGGCTGTACTATGCCCATGTACAGTTTAAGTTTAGGTAGTTTAGGTAGGTTGTAGGTAATAATTGAAAAAAAAGAAAATCCATAGAACTAAAGTTAGTTACGTCAAAAGACATAGTTTTAAGTATTAGGATTAGCTTAGAGCGCCCGCATAGGGCCAGTAAGTTAGAATAAGATAGTTAAGTTAGTTAAGCTAGCTTTAAGCGTTTTTTGTCTAGCTATAAGTTTAATGAATTACCAATAAAAATGCACTAAAAATGATTTGAAATGATTGATAAAATTATGCCTTCGCAGTAAAGTTTTGACTTAAGCTTTCGCAATTAATCGACTTTTTTATTTATTTCATGCGAAATAAATAGATGATTCTTAACATCAGGATTCGAACCGTGAACCTGCAGCGTGTCAAGCGATGACGTTACCACTTCACCATGGCCACTCTACTTCTTTAAATTCTGAATAATCGATACCGTGATTGACATGGAAGAGTCAAAGGCTTGAGAAACGTCTAGAAATACGCTTGAGCAAATTTTCTTTTCTTCAAAAGCTTTTTCAATTACATAGGTTATTTGAACTGATAATCATGAATAAGATGTTTTTCTTCAACTGGCTGAGCAATATCCTTTCGAAGACTTAGGATATAATCGGAAGAAGCGAAAACGGTCTACAGACTTTATTTTTCATTCGGCGATTTACCGTGTTTTGCAACTATTATAACTTCCGTGATTTTCCATTGGTACTTTACTGTCAGATGGCTTTTTTTTACCACTTTTTGCTTATGGCTTTTAGGCTTTTCTTTAATTAGCGATTTTAGAGCTATATTTCTTGATGCCGTTGTTTGAGAGTATGTCTGCATTTCTAATACCGATGGCTTTTCTTTTCGTTAGTTTTTCTTTGTTAATTTTTAGTTTACCCTTTCTTGTTTGACTTGAGGCTTGATTTTGTGGCTTCATTAGTCTATCGCGCGTTTTTGCAAATTGTGAGCTAACTTTACAGCCTCGGTAATTAGCCGGGTAGTTTCCCCTGCAGTTACGAGTAATGCATGCTACAGGAGTTTTTTTGTTTACACCACAGTCTTTAAATACGAGTAAGTGTTTTCCGGCCCATTGAACACACCGCGATTATTTTTTGACAGTATGTTTGGGTGTGATTAAATCCTTTTCAATGTTTACATTGAGGTACTGACCTTGTTAACCATTTTTAACTACCATATTGAGTAACGTTTTTATTTCATAAAAGCGTATAAAGAGGTAGCCATCGCCTTACCGTAGTTTGTTTACCGTCCAATTGCTGTCTTTCCCGCTTCACTATGTTAATAGCATCAATGATTTTTAAATTTCGTTTTTTTCGCGTCATTCTTTACATCTTCTTTTGAGCTCGAAGCATGAAGACATCTAGCTACTAATCGTATCAGTCTTACCGATTTATTTTCGTAAGTATGAATTTTGTCGGCATTTAGTTTGTTGGATACTAAGTGGTAGCTGTCAGGGTGTTTAACCATGACCTTAAAGTCAGATGTCAGCAATTTCTTTAGGATTGTATATAACTTATTGTAGTCAACAATTCCAATCACGTTTATTGGTAGAGGCGGTTGATTTTTTTTTTAAATGCTTTGTTTTCTGTCTTTAGTGAACCTAGTTATTTCTTTTTTTAGCTCTCCGCAAGTGAGCTCCATGTTATTTAGCCCCGCTCAAAGCTCAATATTTTCCTCATTGAGACTATTCTGTCTCGATGTTAATGCGCCGACATTTGCGATGTCGTCGAACTTCTAGCTCCGTACGTATTTTGTAGAGATTTTGATGGTGGCGATCTTAGTATCCTTGTTCCTTTTTTTAAAGGATCACATAAACACAATAAATGGCTCTCCCCAGAATACGTAGAGCCGACCTCTGAAGAGGGTGGATTTTCCAGTGCGCCTGGACTGCCTCCTGGGGTATTTATTTTCACATATACTCGTATATGCATAAACAAGTTTTTTTTATGCGTTTAACGCATTTTACTAAAAAAGAAACATTTTGTTACCAAATTACCAAATTTTCCAAAATTTTAAATCTGAACAATTTATGAACGAACAACACCAATGGAGTAAGTACGTGCAACCCAGTCGTCCCTTTTATTTATTTTGTTTATTTGCAACTTTGGAAGGTAAACTTCAGGAAGACGTAACACAGCTATGAAATGCATTCGTGTTTCTGAAAGTAGGGGAAAAAATCTATAATAAATTGGTGAAAAACAATCTAAATAAAAAAACATATTTTTTGCCCAATGGAAAGTGATCTAAATCAAAAAAAAAAAAAATTGAGATTGATATTGAGAAGTTCAGTTTAAATTGATTAGCCGTGTGCGACTGTTGTGTCTTCTTATCTATTGAACTTCAACTGTGAATTATTCCAATTTAAAGTAATTAAAAGTGAATAGAATAATATCTAGAAAACGTGGTAGTAGTGATTTGGGGCTTGAGAGTCACTCTCTCCCAAATAAAATGCCAACTCATAAGGGGAATCGCTCCCCAAACAGTTTATTGAAAACCCATGCGGCCAACAAAAGTTCATCCGCTAATTATTACGCGCCATTGCAAACTTTATGTGAGGATGAAACCGAGCAAATGTCCAGTGATAACATTTCAGTAACTGCAAAGTCCAAGGAAATAGTTCCTCCAATCATTGTTCTTAAATGTACGAACGAAACAATTCGAAAGTCCTTAAGTGAATTGGAAATCGATGACTTTATCATTAAAAACATATCCCTGGGACAAAAAATCCAATGTGAAAGTTTGTCTTCATATAATAAACTGGTGACCGAATTAAAAAAGAATTCGTTTGAGTTTTATACTCATCAAGTGAAAAGCAATAGACCCTTCAAAGCAATTCTTTTCGGGTTAGATTTATACACGCCTGATGTGACGAAAACTGAACTTATCTCACGTGGTGTTATTTGTATTGATGTGGAACCCATAACAACAAAAACTCAGTCAAACTTTATGCATTGCATTTACATTATATACATCCAACGTGGTTCTATAACACTAAACAACCTAAGAAATGATCATAAAACCATATTCAAAACGATCGTAAGATGGAATTACAAAAAACATCTTCCGAACAAGGTGACACAATGTCATAATTACCAAATGTTTGGCCATGGCGCGATGCATTGCAATATAAAAACTTTCTGTGCCATTTGCTCTGGAGCATATAAAACAACTGACTGCAACTCTACTGCTAGCGTTAAGTGTGCCAACTGCAATGGTCCACACAAATCTACAGATCCTTCATGTATTAGCTGAACCCAATATGTAAATATAAGACAAAATCTCTCCCTGAGAAGTCGAAATCATAACGCTAAGTCGTTCGCTTTACCACGGAAAAACAACAATCACGTGAGATCAACTGTCACTGACAATAATCTAGCCGCTGCTGGTGCGAATCAAACTGCGAATCAAACCGCAAGATCAAACTCCAACTTATTGTTTGACGTTCATGGTACTGCTGCTGCTACACCAACTGCACCATCCACCGCAATCCCAAAGTACTGGACTGATGTTCGACGTATCATCGCACCTAGTTCAACGAATGTACACAAAACGGATGGTAAAAATAAAATTCAAAAAATTGAATGTGAACCACACCTAAACTTCAAGTTTTTTTCTGCATTTCATTTGACATTTCTCAATTTCAGACTAACTCAATTTGAACCATGGAAAGATACACAATCGAGCAACGCGTTGTTATTCAGGCTTCTGTTCGCGATAGTGTGGCTGAAGAGCCGTCCACCTCAACTCGTCGTCGTGCCCAACAATTGCACCTCTCACGCTCGTCGTTGATGAACATTATGCATAAAGACTTGCATTTACGCGCTTACAAGGTGCAATTGACTCAAGAACTAAAGCCTCTTGACCATTTCAAGCGTCGTCAATGGTCACAATGGTGGCAAGAAATGGCAACAGTGGATGATCAATTTTCGAAGAAAATCATCTTCAGTGATGAGGCACATTTTCACCTCTGTGGATTCGTCAATAAGCAGAATTGCCGCATTTGGGCGAATGATAATCCAAGAGTGATTATCGAAAAACCAATGCACCCACAAAGAGTGACTGTTTGGTGCGGTTTATGGGCTGGCGGCATCATCGGGCCGTATTTTTTCCAAAATGAGGCCGGTCAGGCAGTTACTGTGAATGGTGTTCGCTATCGTGAGATGATAACGAACTTTTTATGGCCCGAATTGGAAGATATGGATGTGGACGATATGTGGTTTCAACAGGATGGTGCCACTTGCCACACAGCTAACGAAACAATGGCTCTTTTGCGCGACAAATTCAATGGCCGTGTTATCTCACGTGGTGGCGATGTCAATTGGCCTCCAAGATCATGTGATTTGACACCGTTGGACTTCTTTCTTTGGGGTTATTTGAAAGAAAAGGTGTACGTCGATAAGCCAGCAACAATTCAAGAGCTAAAGGATGAGATAATTCGGCACATTAACGGCGTAGAACCTCAATTATGCCTCAGCGTCATCGAAAATTTTGACCATCGGATGGAGGTGTGCCGCCGAGGTCGCGGCGGCCATTTGGCCGATATTTTGTTCCATACATAATTGAACCATACCAATATTATCATAAAAAGAAATGACAGTAATTTCCTAAATAATTTGTGTTTTATTCAAAATCAACATCGGCCCTTAAAACTTAACAACCCTTTATATTATTTACTCAAGACGAAATTCTTTCTCTGTTAAACGAAGTTATGTCCAAGTTAAGTTCATGTCGTTCTAAATCTGAACAATACACTGTTATTACTACTTTAGCTATAAAGTATGTTTATAGTCAAAATAATGATATATAATAACTTAAAAATTATAAATTAGAATGCCAGAGGCATTCGCCGTAAGTGTTTTGAATTCTTTAACTTCTTAATTAATAATGGTATTGACATAGCTCTCGTAACTGAAACTGGTCTAAAATCAGAAATCAAATTTGCTCACACCAATTATGCATGCTACAGATTAGACAGAGAGTGCATGCGTGGTGGTGGCGTTGCAGTTGTTATAAATAAACATATAAAGCATTCTATCTTAAAAATTCCAAAACTCGATGTTATAGAAGCATTTGGAATTGAAGTTTGCCTGGAAGATTGTTCAAGACTTGCAATCTTTTCTACCTACTTCCATGGAGGAAGGAAGAGATATCTTAAAATTGTGTAGACAAAACACGAAATTTTTAATCGGTGGTGATTTCAATTCAAGGCATCAATCTTGGGGTTGTCTTAGAGCAAACTGTTGGGGAAATATCTTGAACCATATTCTAACCACAAACAGTTTGCTTGGGCTCCTATATCCAACCGAACCAACATTTATACCTAGTATATCTACAGCCAGTCCTTCTACTTTGGATGTATTTATTACAAACACTTATTCTTTATTTTCGCAACCTATTGTATTAAACTCTCTTGGCTCTGATCACTTGCCAGTGTGCACTACTATTAACATAAATGTGTCAGGTAATAATTTCATTGGCAAATTTAAATATTCGGCGGCAGATTGGATCAGGTGCCGGTCTGTTGTCGCGAGAAAAATAAATCCCGAAAACTTTTTGTTGCTTAACACCATTGACTCCACTCAAGTTGAACCTCACATCGACAATTTTATAAACATTGTTAGTAGTGCGGCTGACGCGTCCATTTCCAAAACAGTTGCTCCTCCTTCTCAAACCCTTCCACTTCCTCCCTACATTAAGCGCCTTATACGACTTCGTAACTGTGCAAGAAGGAAGTGGATCAGATACAGGCAAGATGCTTATAAGGATGAAATTAAATTATTCAATACTCAAATCAAGTATGAAATAACTGTATTTCGAAACAAAAACTGGAACTCTTTGTTGGCAAGTTTCAATAAAAGCTCGAAGCCTTTTTGGAAAATTACAAAAATTATAAAGAAATTATAGAAATTATTTATACCACCACTCAAATATGGTGATACTCGATATGTCACGCAGGAAGAGAAAGCAAATCTTTCCGAACATCTCAGCACCGCAGAAACAGAGCAAGAAATTGAAAATTCGATTGTTGAGTTACGAAGGTTAACAACTACAATAGACGACAGTTATTTAACTAACTTAGCTACCGTGAAGTGCTTAATAGACTCCACAGTAAACAGAAAGTCGGTAGGGCTTGATAAAATATCTAACAGACTTCTGAAAGCTTTGCCTAATAAAGAACTACAATATCTAGCATTCATATTTAATGCATTTCTTAAATTAAACTATTTTCCTAATGCGTGGAAAAATTCGAAAGTGGTTGCAATAGCCAAGCCTGGAAAGTCAAAGGATAATCCTCTTAATTATAGACCAATAAGTTTATTGAGCTGTGTAGGAAAAATTCTTGAAAAAATAATCAAATCCAAACTTGTCCTTCACATCGAGTCTTATTCCATTTACCAAAAGGAGCAAATTTGTTTCAGAAGTGGCCATTCAACAAGCCACCAAGTCCTTCGAATAAAAAGGCATATTAAAAACGGATTTAAAGAGAAGCAACCAACAGGATTAGTTCTTTTAGATATTGAGAAAGCATTCGACACCATCTGGTACAATGCACTAATACATAAATTAATGACATACAGGTTTCCTATCCCTGTTATCAAAATAGTACAAAGTTTTTTGAAAGATAGATACTTTGCTGTATATTTCGGAAGTGTCAAATCCTCCTTGCAGGACGTTCCGTTTGGTGTTCCCCAAGGATCTTTACTTGGACCTATTCTGTTCAATATATTTATTTCCGATATGACTGAACTAAGTGCTAACACTCAGTTAGCACTGTTTGCAGACGATACTGCTATATATTCAACGCATATACTGCCTTGTGATATACTACAAAGCTTACAAAATTCGCTAAACTCAGTAGAAGTCTTTTTTCATAAATGGAAAATAAAAGTAAATGCTCAGAAAACTCAGGCTGTATTCTTTAGCCGGCGTAAAAAGATTTCATTTTACCCGACAACAAATAAATTCTATCGATATTGACTGGAGTGATGAATGCAAATACCTAGGTATAACATTGGACAAGAAACTATCATTCGAAAAACACGTTTCTAGAACAATACACAAAGTTAATCTAACGATTAAGATACTATATCCATTTATCAATAGGCACTCTGACCTCAGTATTGATAACAAAATAATAATTTTCAAAACAATCTTCCAAGCAATACTTACGTACGGTTCGCCAGTTTGGTATGACTGTGCTAATAAGCATAAGTATAAGCTGCAAATTCGCCAAAATAAAATTTTAAAAATAATGCTCAATTTACCATGGCACTGCTCAACAGCCCAGTTACATGAGAGAGCCAATGTCAAACTAATTTCATCTTTAATAGAAAAATATCAGTTAAAGTTTATAGAGAAATGTTCTTATTCCGACAATGAACTTATTTTACAACTCTTGTGCTAACCTAAGACTTATTTTGCATTGTCACTTAGTTTTAAGCGTTATTTAGTTATGAGGGTCTAATAAGGGGTTTTTTTTTTGTAGTATTTTCCCTTAACTTAAATTAAATTAATAATTGTTGTAACATATTTTCTCATTTTATCCATACATAAAGTATCATAGTTGTAAAGAACTAGTTTCTATAACTCTAAAATATACTGTACGAAACATTGTCAACACTACCCCACAAAGAAAGATAAATAAATAATAATAAATAAAATAATATTGAAAAGTTCGGTCTTAGTCGAAATTTGTGTGACTTTCAGCTGTCTAAAATAAAAATATTCAAATAGCTACAATTACAGCTTTCTTTATTTTATACAAAAGTAAGACCGTATAGGTACTTAGACCAATGAAAGTATTAATTTTAACTGAAACTTAGTTGTGACTATCAATCTCGTCCTGAAAGTCTCTCATAGTTATACTGAGTGGGAACCCTGCCTTGTCTTCCACGTGATTCGGTTAACAATTTTCAATCCGCTGGTCTGTGTTTAACCCTTTCGACCCGGCTTTCGGGGGACCAATTTATTTATTTATTTATTTATTTATTCATCTCCAAGTATTTTACACTTTATAGACTACAATAATACATAATTATAATAATAAAATACATAATGATTTCCATTATATTAAAACTATAACGAATTCATAATCAATTTTTTACAAGAATTTCTATCTAAATTGAGGTCAGTAACATTTTCAAGTTCATTGTAATTAACACAAGCAATACTTATCGGATCATTTTCTGCATAGTTAGTCCTATGTTTGGAAACATATAAGAAATTATTTTCTCTCGGTCGCAAACTACGAGCCGGAACATAAACATTAAATAGAGAGAGTAACATTAGACAATCAATGTGAGCAGTTAAGACATCATGAGCAAAAATAACTGAATAGTACACCCTTATTTTTTCAAGAGATTTAAGATTAATTAGAGCACATCTAGCTTCATAAGTAGGCAAATTATGATCACCCCATGACAACTTTCTAAGAACAAATCTCGTAAATCACCTTTGAATCCTTTCAATACGCATTATTACAATAGTAAGAATTCCATACAACGCAACAATATTCAAGTAATGAGCGTACTAAAGATATATATAATGATTTTGGAGTATATGGATCCTGAAAGTCCTTTGAATTACGAGACACAAAACCCATCATTGTGCTGGCTTTAGAAATTATATAAAAACTTAGCTGTGTATCAAAAATGACACCAAGGTCTTTTTGGTTAGAGACCCTTTTCAGTTTGAAGTCGAGAATCGTATATTCATATACTATAGGTGATCTTATTCTATAGTAAGATGATATTGTGCATTTATTGATGTTGAAATTTAAACCATGGGCTATACACCAACGTGTTATATTATCAACGTCTATTTGAAGTTATAGTGCATCAGAAACTGACTCCACAGATTTGTACATTTTTAAATCATTTGCATATAAAAGACAGCATGAGTTAGATAAGTATGAGGGAAAGTCGTTTATAAAAACGATGAAAAGTAATGGACCTAAATGGCTACCCTGTGGTACTCCAGAAAAATTTCAAATTACTTTAGAAAACGGAACCAACTTTGACATACTGCCTCCGGTTGGTTAAGTAATTTCTTATCCAGCTTAGGATATTTGAACGAAACCCAATCCATTCAAGCTTTTTAATAAGGACATTATGTTGCAGACCATCAAATGCCTTAGAAAAATCAGTATAAATGGCTTTTCCATGTTACGAAGACAGTAGTAAGTAAAAATAACTAAATTCGTAGTTGTGGATCTTCCGGTAACAAATCCATGCTGAAATTCTGAAATGTGATTGAGTACAACATCATACAACTTCTTTTTAACAATAGCTTCGAATATATTGGGAATCAGTGGAAGCTTAGCTATAGGTCTATAATTCTCTATAGCTCTTCTCGACCCAGACTTATGAACTGGAGTAATAAAAGAAATCTTCCAGCAATCTAAAAATTCCCCGCGATTCAAAGAATCGTTAAAAATAATTACTATATTCAGTCTAATTAATTTAAGAAATAGGGGTGGAAATCTATCTGGCGGGATACTAGTGTTAGACCCAAGAGATGATAATTCAAAGACAATTTCGTCCTCGGTTATAGATAAGGTGCCTAAATCAGTGATTGTGTTGCATGGAAGCATTATACTGCAATTAATTGACTCATCAACGAAATTCGATTGGAAAAATGTAGCAAACATAATATTACATACCTCTTTCAAATATTCGGTAGAAATTTCATTGTAAATCATACTAGAGGGAATTCCAAGCGATTTACGTTTGCTATTCAAAAATGTCCAAACTGTTTTGGAGTCTTGTTTAATTTTAGATTCAACAGACCAAATGTACTGTCTAAATATAATTTTTTTTAGATATTCATACTCATTTCTTAACTGAATAAATTTGCTTCTTAAAAAAATTGTGGATTTGTTTTTTTTACAAGTCTTAAGTATAGCATTTTTCAGTCTAGATAAGCTTTTGTTAAACCAAATGGGCCTATTAGAATACTTTACTCTCTTAATAGGTACAAAATTGGAAATTACTGTTTCTAATATGTTTCCAAACGTAGAGTAAGCTTTGTATAAATTAGACGAGTCGAGAACTTTGTACCAGTTAATTAAAGATAAATGTGAATTAATTGATCATAATCCGCGTTAATAGAATCAATTTTAAATTTATGAGTGCAATCGTCAGAAATGAAAGAATTTAATACAAATTACAAGAAACGTGCAATGTTTTGTGGAAAATGCTATTGTTTGGCATTAGAAAATCTACTTCGGTAACAGAAGTCTCGAGTTCTTTATCAACATATACTAAACCTAAAATTGTTTCCATGGAATTACGAACTGAGATTACTTGAATTAAATTCATAGCAGACATATTGTCAACAACTTCGAACTCAAAATCTTTTAAACCATTAAACGGAATGATACATTTCTCTTGTTCGGAAAAAAACCATTTAACATCAGATAAATTAAAACCACCTAGTACAATAGAATAAGAATTTTCATCTAATAATGTAACAATTTGTTTAATATTAGAAATATGAGCTTCATAAATTGCATTATCAGAGTCAGGTGAAATATAAGATACAAAGAAATATATTTTATATTGGCTTAGCTTTAGAAGAAAGCGAGCAATCAACGCATACGCAAATTTGTTCGATCAAACCAGATGAATTCGATAATGCAATTTGTTTGCTCTTAAAGCATGAACGAATAGTAAGCAAAACTCCCACTCCTCCGTTGAAGCCAGTTTGAATGGGACATCGATCATTTCTATACACGTCGAATTCAGCAGTAAAAATGTCTGCAGAGAAAAAGCTTTCCGTAAGCCAAGTCTCTGATAAAGCAACAGCATCGTATGGGCAATCAGAAACGGCAATGAAAAAATTTTGATAATAAATAGAGAGATGGCTACATATATTAGCGGACCGCACATCGACAGCTGGAGCATAAGATGATTGCACTATATGAGTGTGTTTTCAGGCATGTTGCTCTCGTTTTTTTGATGGAATTGAAATTCGCGTACACGAACTCCATTTTGCCATGACTCAGAGTTGAGAAAAATTGACAACATATCCTCCGGAACACCCAGCTTGAAATTGATAAATTTTAACGATGACTCGTTAGTATCCAATTTTATCAGTTTATCTATCTTAAACGTCGAAAAAACATACTGAAGTACTGACTGAGCTGTTGCGGTAGGCTTAAATGAAGAGAGATGCAGCCATTTAAGCTGTGTTAGTACATCCAAAAAAGTATTGTTGTTGGTTCCAATGATGGCCTTGGCTGGTTTACTTATACGTTTAGGCTTATTTTTTTGCGAAGCCATAGAGTTTGGAGAAAAATCAATACCAGACTCACCAGTATTGTCCTGGGATGAAGTGGCAAGAACAACAGATGAATTTTCAACAGAAGGAAGAGCAGCAACAGAGATGTGGGAAGAATTCGCATATGATGTCACAGTAGGCGCAGCAGCATTAGTAATTCCGGACAAGTTTTGTGATTTACATCTAATCAAAACCTTCAGAAAAATGATCCAGCACAAGCAAATTTCAGTAGGTTAGAGGGCGTGGCCGGTGGTACAAAAATGTACCATCCGGAATGTTATGTGGTATTGTACCAACCGTATTCTTTAGGCTATATTGAATAATAGTATCTACATTTTAGAAGTTCATTTATCTTAACAGAAAACTTAGAAAAATAACACAAACAATATTGAACAAAAGAAATTTCATTAGCAAAAAAGCAATAAAGAAAAAAACACCGACGTCTAGTTGTTCCTTCTATTGGCAAATGATTGATGCCAGTAATCTCCCGTGGCCTACGTCAAGGCCTCAAGGACCTACAAACCGGAACCGATTCCAGACCTTCTTTTACAAGGATCGAAAACATGCAAAACCAAACACGCACAAGCCTGTATCAGCTGCATGCACTTAACAGAACGTTGAAAGACGTTGTGGTACAGATTTCGACCAAATAGTATGCAATTTGTGACTTTCAGGTATGTTTATACTTTTGGTGGTACAGCCAGGGTTAAATCCAAGTTAAATATATGTACGTACATATATACGTTAGGCCAAAGTACAACAGGAAAATATTTCGTAGTCACTGATTATATTACAGACAGCAATTATTTACATATACTGTTACGCAAGACCTAAGTCCTATATACTCGTACTTTGCCTTCCCCTGCCTATACCTAATGTGCACACTATTGTTTGTTGTTAATAGCCAAAGGTATCTCAGTGTGAATTGTGTTCACATACAATCTAATTATTTTAGTTTTAGTTTATTTATAGAAATGTTCGTTCAAGTATCGAACGGAACTAAAAGAACGCTTGCGTCGTGTAGTCAAAGATTTCTCGAATCCAAAGAAAAACATATAATAGACGTTTCACTTGTTCATCTAAATATATCTCTTAAATTGCTGTGAAGTGTTTTTTTCTTATTTTAGGGATACGTACATAGGTATAATTTTTAGCTAAGTACAATTATGCGAGCATGAAGACAAAAAGAAAATGCTTTGAAATACAGTAGAAGTTGTATGAAAAGGAGAGCTAATGCAATGTGTACCAATTAACTGATTCAAGAACTTAGCCTCTACGGCCTAACATCGCTTTTTGATTTTCCACAACTGCATGTTTCGCTTATAAGTTTTAAATGTACTGAATGATTATTTTTGGAGACCAGCACAAAGAAGAAAACATTTGATCCAAGGGCGGGGAAAACAGTCAGGCAGAGCTCAGGTAGTATAGCGTTGGTGGTTAAAACCTTATCTATCGGAAGATCGTTTTTTTTTTTATTATTATTCTCCAAAAATAATAATTTTTTACATTTAAAATTCAATCGTTTAAAAGTTAATTATAAATTAATAAAAAATAATTTTCAACAAAAAATGCATGTGCCAAATTCAAACCAAAACGTTTATAAATTTCTGTAATAGGTTCTTTTACTATCCTTTTTCGGCATTCGAAATCCGAAGACTACGAACGGGTTATTAAAAAAATTCAAGAAGTTCGAAGACCCCTGTTTCCACTGAAAAGCTTGGCAGAATTCCCAGGCAGAACAATTGATTTCTATTTAGTATAGATATATGGGTATACAACTATTTAGTACAGATAAATTGATATCTCAACCAGACAGCTAGGCACTTAAAACTGTTCATTCGTCCTTCACGACAGTGAGAAATCCAGAATCCATTCCAGAAAACACTGAATACTCTGTATCCAGTTACTCGTTTTACTTAAAAATGTCCAGGCTACTAACCCAAAATCAAGACTGGAAAGGAAAATAACGCCACCATGAGAATCCATATACTTTTATACCGGCAGCTTCAAAACTGATCAAAGAGTAGGTTGGGGTTTTTTTTTTCTTCGATAGTTTCCCATACTACTGTGGCGTATTTCAGGTGGAGGTTAAGGTATCATTCTTAAGGACGACTTAAATAAAGCTGGAATCCGTCTCTTCTGAATTGTCGCTCGCCTCTTAATGAGATGGTTGAGCAATTCAACATTCAACTATGCTGGGGCATGAACATTTTCGAGGAAACTATAAGGCTCTGTATAAAGCCAAATAAAACCAGCAAAACTTATATCAGCTTTAGCTAACACCGATCAGAAACAATTCTTATAGCATGCGAGAATGTGTAACTAAAAAGTATGCGATTTTCTGTGCAATTTAAAAATAGTTCCTCAGAACTATACCAAACGCGCACCGGATTTTAATAAGCAGGCACGCTGCCATGTGGCTGTTCATTCATTCATTCTATTTCTGTTCTTGTTGGTATTGCCAAAGCAACTATCGACCTCATTAAGGTATGCATCTCACAAGTTTACGAAATCACTTGGAAAGAGTCCTAGTGTTTTCCAGACCGAGCTTCACGCTACTGAGACCTGGGAAAATATCAACTTGCAATCAGGAATCAAAGGTGCCGGTATACATCGGTGAGTATGTCACCGACAGCCAAGCGGCATTTAAAGCACTGATCTCCCACCTGATCAGTTCAAAATCAGTTCTAATCGATACAATAAAGTGAAATTATGGTGGGTACCGGGTCATGTAGGTGTAGAAGGTAATGAAACTGCAGATCTGCTAGCCAGAAAAGGTTCCTCTGAGTTGTTGATTGGACCTGAACCCTTTTGCGGAATATCTGATTCTGCATTCAAACTAACCCTAAACAATTGGAAACGCTACATGTGCATTTCCCATTGGAATAACTCCCAAGGCCTCAGACAAGCTAAAAGAGCTTACCCTTCCAAAAAAAGGCGTGAGAATAATGTATAATATATGCTTTGCACAAAATTTATGGATGAGTAATAATTAAAGGCTGACCAGATAGCAATGATAGTTTTCCAATTGTTATGTTTCAGCAGTTGTCAAAGTTACCAATGACATCTATGTGTCAAAATATGTAAAGTTTGCAACTTCATGCATCGTTTAACGCTTGCCGAACGTTTGGAAATTATTAAAAAATATCATCGAAATTCTGTCTCAGTTGTAAATACGCAACGTGAATTTCGTCGTGAGGTCGGTCGTCATCATGGCTTCAGTGCGCAGGCAATTCGTCGCTCCGTGGAAAAGTTTGAGCGAGAGTACACTCTTTTGGATCTTAAGCCACTAACCAAACAGAGATCGGTGAGAAATGAAGAAACCATAGCCGCTGTAGCGGCCAGTATCGAAGAAGACCCAGAAGTTGCGATTCGGCGCCGATCAGCTGAATTGGGCATCGCTAGAGAGTCAACCAGGCTTATTTTGCAGTTGAATTTGGACTTACATGCGTATCAGATAGTGCTGACACAAGAATTGAAGCCGGACGACCATAGACAATATCGTGAGTTCGCTAATTGGACACAGGAAATGTTGGCCGGAGATCCGGATTTTGGCCAAAAAATCATCTTCTCGGACGAGGCCCATTTTTGGCTCAGCGGCTATATCAACGAGCAAAATTGCCGTTATTCGAGCGACCATAATCCACAAGTGTTCGACAAAGCGTCAATGCATCCACAAAGATTGACTGTTTATGGTACGGCGGCATCATCGGACCTTTCGAAATGAGGAAGGAGACACCGTTACCGTCAGTGGTCCTTAGTATAGAGCGATGTTAATCGATCTTCTGTGTCCAGCGCTCGACAACTTCGATATATCTGAGCTGTGGTTCCAACAAGACGGCGCTATATGCCATACAAGCGACGCAACGCTCGAAGTGGTGAAGGAGAAATTTGGCGACTGGGTCATCTCACGGCTAGTGTTCATCAATTGGCCGCCGCGATCATGCGACTTGACACCCCTCGATTATTTTCTCTGGGGCTACGTCAAGTTCTTAGTCTACGCAAACAAGCCAACCACTTTGGACTAGCTCGAGGCCAACATTCGAGATGCTATTACCGGAATAACGCCGCACATATTGGACCGAGTCATCAAAAATTGGGCCGACCGCTTGAAGCACTGCCAGCGAAGCCGAGGCTGCCATTTAAATGATGTGCTATTACATACATAATGGCATGAATGTAGCTTCAAAATTAAGCCAGAATCAATTTGATATCTCACACCGTTGTTGTTTAATTTAAATGTCTTTCCCTATTAAATATTTTAAGGAAAAGGTTATAGATAGAAAATATTTTGTACGTGTCCAAATTTGTATCGCCTCCACTATTGTGGATTGAATCTATTCGAGATATGTATTGTACTTTAAAATAAGATACAAGAATTATAATCATTTGCACCTTTTAGTTCGTGAGCTGGTGGACGAAAGGCGAGGAAAGCTCAATTTTTTTCTTTTTTTCAAGAATTGATCTTTTAATTGCGAACTATGCCAAATTTTAGTGAAATCTGCCAATTGACAATTAACGATAATATGAAACGGTAATTACGGGAACAAAATAATTACTTCTTATGAAATGCGACCAATTTTACATAATTAAGATGTCTTAAGGCGGCTATAGACATAGCACCCGGTGACGTGATCTTGGAAGAGATTCCCATTCTCGTGAGCCCACACTGGGAGAGTGAGCAGATGAAATGTTCCAGTTGTTTAAAAGATTCATTTATGATGTGCAAGTAAGTTTAGTGAGCCTGAAGGTACAATTAAATTTTAAATAATTGCCATTTAAGGAAATGCCTCGTCTTTCCGATGTGCATAGAATGTCCGGCTCATGATCAATTTGACTGCGAGTTCTTCCAACGTGCTGGAAAAATTTCGAAAAATCTTTTAATGTCAAACTATGCGATTTATGGACCACTGAAATGTTTACTGAAGTTGGAGAATCCGAAAACAAACCAGACAGGCGTGCGGGATCTACTCAAGATGGATGCCCATTTGGATGAGTATGAGAAGTCTGAAACATGGATAGAACATAAGAGTAGGGTCGTGGAACCACTGTTGAAATCAGGAATAGCTGAATTTTTTCATAATGTGAAGGTCGATGAGGAATTCTTACAGAAGCTGTGCAGTGTTATTGATTTGAATTCGTATGATATTACCAACAAGGATGGTGATCAAGTTAAAGGAGTCTATCTTCAAGCATCCATTATTCCACACAGTTGCATTCCGAATACCTTGATGGCTGTTGATGATGACTTTAATTTAAAAATTTATGCCACTCTTCCCATTCGACAGGGTGAACTGATATACAATTCATATACGAATCCATTAATGGTGAGGTCACAATTTTTTTTTTTTTAATTTTTATTTAATTTGAATCTCCTTGGCGCTACAGTTCTGTGTAGACATTAGCCTCAACCAACTAGCATCTCCATTCAAGTTGATTGAGGTCCTCTTCCACTTCTGAGCGCCACGTTTGACGATGTCGTCCTCATCTAAATCATATCATGGTTCTTATTTCAGGGCACCAGTCAACGTCAACATCACTTGAAGATTACAAAATACATCGATTGTTCGTGTCCACGCTGTAGAGATCCAACTGAACTGGGAACCTACATGAGTAGCATGAAATGTAAGGCATGTTCTGAGGGTTACATTAGTCCTTCGAATTCCAAATGGATTTGTGAAAAGTGTGGATCCACGATGAGTGAACTGGATGTCCAAAAACTTCTTTCAGACGTTGCTGAACAGTTGGTATGCGCCGATGGTGATATTCGTCAATATGAAGCACTGTTGACCAAATACTCCGCCGATTTTCATCCAAATCATTTTCTTATTATCGACATGAAACAGAACATTGCATCGATATTGCGGGCAATCCTTATGAATCCAATATGCCAGCCTGGAAGAAATGTACTTAAGAGGAAAATTGATTTATGTGAGGAGATGCTGACTGTTATCAGAGCAGTACAGCCAGGTATATCACGACTATATGCTATCGCATTATACGAGTTTGTTATAACATTCGTTGAGATGACTAAATATGAGTTTAATGATGGGGAAATATCTACTAAAGAGTATGGGGTAAGAAGGGACTTGGATTGATCAAGGAAGACTGTGAAAAACATGTGCTATTCTTTCTTTTTTTTACAGAACCGGCTTTTTAAGGCGCAAGAAATGTACAAGGAAGCAATTCGAATGTTGGAATATGAACCGACAAATTCACCAGAGGGATATTTGATGCAACGTATTGAAATGGAATTAACGCAAATTGAAGAGCACTTACAAACTGGAGCATATTGATAAGTTTAGTAGACTACATGCTTACAGTGTAGCAAGGACACTCACAAAATGAAATAAAATAAAATAATTTAACCCCGCAGTTCACCTAGTCGCAAACGAATTGTACGATGAATTGTATTTGTGACAAAAAACAATATAAAATTGGTTTTAAAGTTCTCTTGATTTCCGACTCGATACAAGTACTTTGAAAATGGGAATGAAATTATTGCTGCTTCTTCATCCAAACTCCGTATCTAACTGTTTTTGTCGTTCGCTCATTCCTCCAGATGTTTGACCTGCATGTTGGGATCGCAGATCTTTCAATTTGCTAGGGAGCACCAGCCAACGATTTTCTGCTCTGCTCCAGCTGTTTTGCGTTAAATTTTCAGATCATTGGTCCCTAGCAGCATTTGCGTTCATGCACGCCAATTACAAGCACTGAGAGTGCCACTCAGAGAGCATACCCAAGTAGTAGAAACATCACCTGATGCATGTGTGTTCTACCGTTGGCTTTTATGTGTTGACTGGGCATTTTGCCGACGGAGAGCTGAATGTACATGTTTTGCCGTCGGCTTTCGTATTTGGTGTTGGCATTATCCGACGGAGAAGTTATGCCCATGTTGCGTTGCAACATCCTGCCGGGCCTTCGGAAGAGACTTCTATGCCGTCATAGGTTGATTTCCATTTAGGTGACCGATGTATGTTGCGAGATGCTTTCTGCTGGCCATGAGCTCGTCGAAGTGTGGGTAGGTACATGAAAAGGAGAAAAATGTAGGTGTGGTGTATAGTGTGTGGTAATAATGATTTATCGGTATAGGTTAGATTAGATTATTAAATTATTGTTTAGTTTTGACATGTGAGATACAATATTTGTTTATTAGTATGTGTGTGGGGAAACTTTTATTCGTTTAGCATTGGTAGAAAGATTATAGGACCCTTCAACGATGTGGTTGCGGTCTTAATTAATTAATTTTTTCCATATGTTCCAGGATTCGTCACTGTAATTCTTCCAAGTCGCTAAAGAGTGGGAGGCGTTTGCTCCTCAATTAAGAGTAGTAAATGTCCTACCTTGAGTTCAGAATTTGGCGTATGATATTTTGGACGCTGTTGTAGTCGAACCAAGTATTCGGTTTTCCATTTTCTCCAGTTAGCTTAACTAACTGGATTTCAGTCACAACAGCATGCGGACAATAATTAATTATTTATAGAATAATAAATAATAAATGAATGTATCAACAGCAGCGTCTTTATTTTTTATATACACTCTCGGCGCAGTGTCAAGAAATTACCATTATTTCCCAAAATCGATTCGCATTCATAAATTGGTTGGTCCAGTTAGTTAAGCTAGTTTTAAGCGTTTTTAATCTAGTAATTAAGTTATCATGAATTGATAATAATAAAAATGCATTAAAAATCAAATGAAAATGTTATGCGTTCGCTCAGTCGTTCACAGAGTGTACACGTGATTTAAAGATTATGTATGCCAAGTTTTCACCCTTTTATCACTAAAAGCAAAAAAAGGATACAGATTTTTGAGACGATAAGCGCTGGCTGGTCCCATAGTGCAACGCCTAGAGCACCGGAGGCTGAAACTGATTTGCTAGCTATCTTGCTCTCTATCCAATGGTAGATGCTCTAGCTTCAGCGTCAGATACAGGAGCGGGTGAAGTGGGTGGACCAGATCTACGCATTTCTGCCGGGCCTAACACACCTTCAGTCGTAATGGGTACGAACATGGAGGAGAAACCCTTAAAGATCCTTGCGTTGAATGTGAATTCACTGATAAGGATCGAGCGAAGAGCCGTACTGTTTATGTTGCTCGAAGACCTAGCCTCTGATGTGCTTATGGTTATCGAAACAAAGCTATCCCAGAAGAACAAATTGAAGCACAATCAATACAATTTTGTCAGAATAGACCGACCTAACTCCACACAAGGTGTTGCGATCTTCATACTCAAACAACTTCAATTTAAGGTAGTGTTCAGCAATGAAGTACGAATTTTCCAGGAGCTGGAAGCATGTATCGTGTTCATCTCTCCCCATAGTTAAAAGAGGATGTACTTGATCGCACTATATGCTCCAGAAGCTACTCAGTCTACGTTATTTGTTTCAGAGCTCGAGAAACTTTTTCGATGCCTAAGGCTGGAGTCGGAGGAGAATTATTTTATCATGGCCGGAGATCTAAACACCAATAATAGATGTTGAGGAAATAACACACCTAATCCTAGAGGGGACCCACTACTCAATTGGTGGGGTCGACACAGTGTCGAGTATAGACTCGATTTGAAATCTACAGATAGTCCGTCGTTTCTCAGAAGCGGTTCCTATCTGGATCTTATGCTGTTCGATGCTCGGTTACATCTGACTGACATGGACTGACAAACTTTAATCTGTCTGCACACATTTGTGTATGACAGTGATCATTGCGGACGCAATAAGGACTCCCAATGAAATTGCGGATTTGTAGGAGTTTGTCCAAACGTACTCCTACAATTATAGTAGGACGCGTTGGGCTCACTTCTCCAGAACATTGACAAAAGTACTTTCCTCAAACTCGCTATACCCATCGTCCAATAGAAATCTGTCAAACGAGGAGATTGACTGATACCTAAAACAAATGGACGAGACCATTAAGCAAACTACGGATGGTACGAAACCTCGGTATCAACATACTGACAACGCAGAGATATTGCAACAATTCACGCACTACACCAAAACAAAAGTAGACTGCTGTCGAGACTAAAAACCTTGTAGAGACAATTTACTGACAGAAAAAACTCGGCGGTTAAAACCTCCAGAAAATAATCAGGGTAAACTACAGACTTTCTGTAAATTTGTATTGGAAGAACAAAATTCGGTCTGTGAAAGCTAACGACCAGAGTATGTTCCCGCAAATAAATAAAATATTTCGGAGGAATAATCAAAAAGGTTGTTTTGTGTCTAAAGATCCCCCGACCGTCGAACAATGGACGAATACTGATAACGGCAGGTATAGATCCAGATAACGCAGTGGGATGATAACTTCTTTGTGATCGAAGGTTTCCAGGAGAAAGTCAGGCTATAGCAGCACCTTTCCAGGAATCTTACAAGGTGAATGATACCATTTGCCCGAACCAAGACCTGGAAAATCGAGTCCTCGTGTACAACTTCTACCATCGAAATGATATATAGCATTGGCGATCCGAGAACGTTGGTTTTACCGAGTTAAATGATGATATCATGTGCTCATCCCAGGTATATATGGAAGGTGGAGCTCCAAGCGATTTTCGACTCATTGAGGAGGAAGAAATCGGTGGGAATCAAAAAAGTATCGAACATTGTGCTTCGACATCTCCCTCTAGAAGCGGTGGGCATTTTCACCACTCTGTTGAACAATGCGCTGAACAATGCACTGAATAATGCACATATCCAGCGAATTTTTTTTTTTTTTTTATAATTTGCGCGCGCCAAAGAGGATATGAATACTCTTATACAGGACACCGGCGTTGCGAAGGAGAGAGAGAGAGAGAGAGAGAGAAAGAAAGATTTAGTGTAGTGGTTTGAAATCCAGATGGTATTAAGTTTCTGTAAAACTCCAAGGGTAGCGTCCAGATAACTGGGGAGCTTGTTTGTTTTGCTTTTGTCGTTGCTCATGATTCACAGTATTTTTTTTCCATCCTCCTGATGTCATCATCACGATCAAGTTGCATTTTCGGCCAAATGACCACTCTACTGCCAGTGTTATGCCTTCCCAGTAGAGTTGACTTAGCTTTCGCAATTGATCTACTTTTTTATTTATTTCATGCGAAATAAATAGATGATTCTTTACATCAGGATTTGAACCGTGAACAAACAGCGTGACAAGAGATGATGTTACCACTACACCACGGCCACCCTAATTGGAAAACAGCAGTGATACAACCCATCCCCAAAAGGGGTAAGGACACATCAAATCCGGCAAATCTCCGGTCGATAAGTCTCCTTCCGAACATCAGCAAGGTTTTCAAAAAAGTGATTAATAGAGCCCTGATTAGGTGGATTAAGGACAACAAAATAATTCCGGATAACCAAGGCTCAGCATGATACAATTGATGCCACGTCTAAACCGGTATCGGATATCCATTGGAACAAATGCAAGAATCAATGCACGGATGCCTGCCTAATTGACTTTCAGAAGGCCTTTGACATCGTTTGGTTAGGGCGACTCTTCTACAAACTAAGTAGGCTGGGCATAAGAAAACCACTGCTGTACATACTTTATAACAGGCTCACCAGTAGAAAGTTTATTGTGAAAAATGGCAATGCGACTTCTGCTGGGACATTTTAAATTCAAAACGGTTGTTGCAGACCGTGCGGTGAATTCACCGATCCTTTTCAATATTTACACGAGCGATCTCATAGGAACATTTCACCATGCCATACCGTACGCAGACGACTTGATCGCGTATAGATCAGGACTAAAAATCGAGGTCATTGCTCTTCTTCTGCAACGTTACTTCGATAAGATTCGGCGATATTGTGATTACTGGAAGTTAAAGACCAACTTCCAGTAATCAACTTCCAGAAATCGGATACCAGAAAGAATTGGCGAAAGTTCTCAATCGTGGGACTGCACGGACAACCACTTGTGTGTTGAATTGTAGTCAGACACCTGGGGCTCTGGTTAGATCAATATCTTTATTTTAACACGCATATAGATGTTGCTCTGGTCAGAGCCAAAGGTGCTTTTGCCCTTACAAAGAGACTTTTTTATAGCAAGCAACTCGATGCAAGGGTAAAAGTAGGCTGCTACATGGCCCTCATTCGGCCTATGCTCGTATATGGAGGCCCCGTGTAGTTCAACGTGGGAGCAGCCTCGTTGGAAAAGATTCGGTTGTTTGAGAAGGCTTGTCCTCATTTATACAGAACACCAGAGTCCCGGTACATAAAATTCTATGCCAGTGAGGTTCTGTACAGGGCTGACCTAATAAGAGTGGATAATTTCGTGATGAAGCTGATTCGAAGGCACATTGCAAGAGCAATGAGCTCGATGAACAACCTGATCTCCGGGACGTATTATTCCGATTACAGGTACTAATAATGCTAATCTTTCATGTTAGTCCGAGTAACATGGAAGATTAGCAGCACCGCAAATCTATCCTGGATCAGACTTTTCTCATCCAGATAGAGGAACGCTTCTAGGGGAACAGAGCCGTTAAGGCGCACTCTCTCGTGGTACCTGTAATTGGAATAATACGTCCCGGAGATCAGGTTGTTCTGTGGATAGGCGACTCAAATACGACAGAGACGTCTATCTCTTTTTCTTCATAAAAAAAACATTTTTCTTAGTAATAACATATGTAGTCAAATGAAATAAATAAATCATTTAAGTTAGGTTAAGTCGAAAGACATAGTTTAAGTATTTGGTTTAACTGAGAGCGCCCGTATATTGCCAGTAAGTTAGGATAAGATTGATAATTTAGTTAAACTAGTTTTAAGCGTTTTTTTAAAAGTTATAATGAATTGAAAATTAATAGAAATGCATTAGAAATGAAAAAAAATGTATGCCTTCGCAGTAGAACTGACATAAGCTTTCGCAATTGATCAACTTTTCTTATTTATTTGATACAAAATAAATAAATGATTCTTGATATCAGGATTTGACCGTGAACCTGCAGCGTGGCAGTGATGAGTTTATTTGATTCGAAGGCGGTGAAGTGAACGCAGAGCTGAAACAATTTTTTTGTGGAGTACCCAGATGCGATAAATTCGTTTTTAGTCCTTGAAAGCTCTGATGCTTTCTTTTTAAGATTCGTATGACAGATGGAGTTGATCATCAAACGCCTGCATAAATTCAGGTCTGTGCCACAATTTATGATTTTTGAGGAGATTTCTTGGAAAAAGTCCTCTAGATGCTATGCCTGCCGGATTGTACTTAGAGTGGACGTAGTTTCAGCACCTAGGATCTGTAATTTCTTAAATTTCTGTCACTTTGTTGGCAACATACGTTGTTCGGATGTGTGGCGCGGTTTTTATACACGCAAGTTTGATTTGTGAGTGTGAAATTTATCCAGCGAGGATTCTCGATGGCGTTAAGTGGATTAAGATCGGTTTTCAACTTGTGCCACGAAGAAACGATTATTGGTGGAAGATCGGCATCCCACGTTTGTTTTACTTTCCGGATCTCTTGTATTAAGATCTTACCCACAATAACGAAAAGCGAAATCCATTCCATTGGATCGTAAAGCCGTGCAATATATATGATAGTTTTCTCTGCATCCTGAAGATGAATTTTAAATGTGAAAATATCCTTTGCAGGTTACCACTGGATGCCTAATATTTTAATCGCATGTCATTCATTTCATTTTCATTTTTAATGCATTTTTATAAAACCAAAATTTATTATAACTTAATTGCTAGACAAAAAACGCCTAAAACTAGTTTAACTAACTTACTAGCCCTACGCGACTGCTCTAAGCTAAACCTAATTCTTAAAACTATGTCTTTCGACGTAACCCAATTCTTTATTTATTTAATGGATTTTATTTCTAATAACTGATGATAACCAAGAAAAATTTTAATTAAACAAAAAAACTTAGTAAACTAACTTCTTTTTTTTTTTTTTTTTTTATATAAAACTTATAAACTACCTTGAAATAAATCTTAAACTACCTTATTCTACCTTAATCGATCTTACTCTACCTTACTCTAACTACGTAGATAATTATATACGTAGTTTTTTTTCTTTACCCAGTGCTGATTTTTATTTTTTTTTTTCTGAAAAACCTACCTCAAATACCTACACCGACCTATGTAAGTCGGCCATGAAAAAAAAAGGCGAACCAACTACAAATAGGCTACCCTGGATTATGGGTAATCAACGACCAGAATTGTCCGAACTGACATCGATTCTGCCCTACTGAACCAGAGACGCTCCACACTGCTGTGTTCGACGTCTCTGTCGTAGTTGAGTCGCCTATCCGCAGCTGTCCGAGCAACATAGAAGATTAGCGGCATCGGCAATCTGTCATGGATCAGACATTTGTCATCGAAGTAGAGGAATGCATCATTGGTAACAAAGCTGTTAAGGCGCACTCTCTCGTGGTACATGTAATTGGGGTTATAAGTCCCAGAGCTCAATGTTCTTGCAATATGCCTTCGAATCAAATTGATCAGGAAATTATCCACCCTTATTAGGTTAGCCCTGTCGTACAGGACCTCATTGGGGTAGAATTTTATATACTGGGACTCTGATGTTCTGTATAAATGAAGGCAAGCTCCAAGGCAGGCCCTCTCAAACACTCGATTCTTTTCCAACAAGGTTCCTCCCACGTTGAACCACACAGGGCCTCCATATACGAGCATAGGCCGGATAAGGGCCGTGTAGCAGATTACTTTTGCCCTTACATCGAGTTTCTTGCTAAAAGTTTCTTTGTAAGGGCAAAAACACCTTTGGCTATGTTTTGTTACGTGGTCTTTACCACCGCACAGATCCCCCGAGAAACACAAAAAAAAAGTAGATAAAAACGTACCTGTGTGTTGATTCCCTCAACACAGCTGCTGGGTCAAGTTATCCACTGCAAAAAAAATCCTATCCAAGCTTGATTTGGATTTAATTCGAATTTAGCACACTAAATTTCAAAACAAAATTAGAAAAAAATAATATAAAATAATTTCAAAACAAAAAACAAAGAAATACCAAGCAAAACAGCTGACTGCAACCATCCCCACTGACCACAAAAGCAATCTACCTCAGGAGTAGAAAAAAAGTAAAGAAAGAAGATCGGCGCGGAACCATTCTTCAAAAAGATGGGTAGGACACACTCGGGACTGTGCTCTACTATCATAGATTAAACAACGAAAAAAAAAAAAATAGGGGAAAACGAAGGCAAAAGAAAACTAGGGCAAGAGCACCGACCGATGGTTACTTTTCAAATACGATTAGTAGAGAGCGGTCGATGCCCTATATTGCCATCAAATTTTATTTATATAGAACTGATGCATCACTACCCTGTAATGGATTAATATACTACTTAGTAAACGTTGTCAATTTCTTTTACTAAAAGTCTAGTACAACCATTGAACTGTCAACTGAATCATATCTAAAATAAATCTCTCTTACTTCTTTTGTGGAACTCGGCTGTCTATCATTTCAGTGGCGACGAGGAAAAAGTTTTGAACCTGCGATAATTGAAAAAATAAGACCAAATAGTTGTGCGTGATTGGATGGAAGAGATTTTAAAAGTCAGAAAGCATAGCTTATGGGGAATATGCAATAGGCTTCGACCGCGTGCAAATCCATTGTCCAACAATTTCCAGCATATTATAGAGAGGGAAAATGGAAGACGTATCGATGACGTGTCCACCAAAGTTCCAAAGACTTGTATGGTAAGCTTTGCGAGTACTTTACTTCTGAAATCCATGTTCTTGCAGCCCTATATTAGTTCCACAAAACAGTGATGAAACCGGGGCCGATCTTAGAGGAATAGCTCGTAGTTGTCTGTTAACTTATCCTGATGCTAATTGTACCTCGTCGAATGTGTCTAGCATGATTCGGAATATTATTGGGCTCTATACGCCCCGCGACACAGTTCGCACGCAAGCGCTCCAGAAAACAGACCCGACACTTCACGAAGTGCTCGATATTGCGAGTGCATATGAGACGACACAAAAAACATTTTCGGCGATTTAATTGAGGTTAACCAATTGGCGACAACCAACAGCCATTGAAGTTTAAATCCAACTCACAATCCCTGTTTTCAAAATCAACATAGAAACGAATGTCGCCATTATAAAACCATCTGCCGGATATGTAAGAAGGTAGGCCACATTGAGGCTGTTTGTATGACCGGCGAGAGCTCATCTTCCGACGAAAAACAAGCCAAGACAGATAAAAGTAGAAATAGATGAAGTGGTACAGTGGCATCGAGAAATGCATAATAATTTGAGGTCTACGATAAAGGTCGAAGTGGTGGTAAACGGGCAGGTAATGTTGTTTCAACTGGACACCGGTGCGTCATGTTCACTAGTGGGCCCGGATGGTTACCAGCAGTTGGGGCAAGCGAGGTGTTGCAAGTCAGGTACTTCAAGCTTACGGGAGCATACCGAACTCGATCAAAGGTGAATTGGAGGTCGACGTAAAATACAACAACACGGCGCACAAACTGAAATTGCTGGTGGTTAACAGTGCTGGCGCGAACATTCTTGGCTTGGATTAGTTTAGGGCCTTCAGCATATTATGGAATAGCTTTGTATTACTTACGCTACATAGTATTCCTCTCCATTCATTCACATATCACAATCATTCGCATTTCACTTACGTATGCATTTTCTTGCATTTACTGCACATATAATTACGACAAGCCAGCAACAATAACATGCCCACAAAATATTTAATGTATTTCCCTGGATTCTCGCTGACACCAGCAAAACCCATGAAATAGGTCAATGTGGGCATTCGCTCGCCGAAAGGTGTCATATTCATTTTCATTGTCGCCAGAGAACCCATAAAATATAATGATTAATGGGCATACCCAAATCTCAATAACGTACGATTCAAAGGGAATTCCGGAAAATATGCACATAATGGCATGTCGGATACCTGCTGAGAATGCGGCACACATTGACAGGGCAAATGTTAATGACATATTATGACACTTTATTGAGTACGGCATTTTCGGTCAACTATGACCCTATGAGTGCATCGGCACAGTTTCAAGTACATTAAAATCAATAAAGAATATGCGTATTGGAGGGGAATGCGAATGAACGAAAGTGAATAAGATTAACTAGTTTTTTGTGTATAAAAGTACAGGGAATTTTGGGAATAAGACGGAGTTGAATTTAAAGACTTAAACTAGAAGGATCGCAGCGACGTAAAGACTGCGGGTCCAACTAAACAAATTAAGATAACAAATAAAATAAAATAAAAGATACAAAGGGCGCAGCTACGCTAAGACGGCGGACCTAACAAACAAACATTAGTTTTTATTTCTCAACTCTCCGTGCAACACTCTTCCCTCAATACACTGAGGAAGCACGGTGTTGAGCGTAACAGCAGAGTAGGGGATTTCGGTGTAATAAATGAAAGTGTACGTTCGCTAAAGAAGAGCTGGAATATTTGGGGCATACCGAGAAACACCTTGATGCACTTCGTGACATGCAACAACCCTCAAACTTACAGGAGCTGGAAGCAATAATAAGTAAACTTAACTATTACAACCAGTTTATTCTAAACTTCTCGCAGGTATCAAGTCCTTTGAATGCATTCAGAGCGAAGGGTGCTGAGTTTGTCTGGTCGGCTAAATAACAGAAAGCGGCACGGTTGGCTCATTTCGTTGATAAACTTCCTCTAATTCTGGCTACGGATTCTTCGAGTTATGGCATTGGTGCGGTCATATCGCACAGATGTCCAGAAGGGACCGAGAGGCTAATCGTGATCGCCTCTAAAACACTTGACCGTCACCAAAAGCTGTACAGCCAAATAGAAAAAAAGGCATTGTCCATAGTTTGTGGGATGATAAAGTTTTACTGCTATCTGTATGGTCGAGTTTTTGAGTCGCAAACTGATCACAAGCCTTTGACGGCCAGAAATGACGATGCGCTGTCTAGGCTCTAACGCTTATGGCCTACAACTATAACATAAAATTCCGTCCCACTGCTAAATATGGAAATGCACTATCCCGTCTTTCGGTAGGCCCAGATACCGATTTCGATAAGTTGGAAGGAGATTGCCACGAAGTGAACAGCATCATCTTGGAAGATCTACAGAATGGTCCGCTGAACGCAGAGCTAATCGTCAAGTATACGTTGAGGGATAGGGTACCTAAAAGAGTTGCTAACTACATACAAAATGGATGGCCTTACAAGTTGGCCGATGACGAAATATCATAGATGTCAAGCCGTTTTTAATATCAAATAAGGCAGCCTGGCAGTCCTCACTGACGGACAAGGAAAATAACAGTACTTTTAAAATGCGAAAATATGCTCAAAAGGAATAGGGGAGATTACCATTTAATTTTTATTGAAAACAATAGAGCAGAATTTGCTTGCTTTAGATTCATTTATGCCAGACGTTTAGGATGCGGCTAAGGCCACGCCAGACGCCATCAAAGTGTTTGAATTATGCCCAATTTTGCATAATTAAGGTAACCATGTCAAATCTCAAAAGATAGTGCAACTCTTCCAGATTAGAAAAATATGAACGCCAGACGTTTTGCGCGTGGCCAAGTTCTTGCCAGACGCGTCCAAATTAACTAAGGTAACAAAAAAAATGGAATGTACCCGATCGAAATTAACTCATAAAATTACTATTTTTGTGCGTAAACACTAGAAATTGACCAATAACATAACCCCAGATACTTTACCTATCGCCAAGTCCTTGCAAGGCGCATCCAAAGTATCCAAACCTAATAAAACCTTCCAACATTCACTTAAACCACCAATCATACGTCTAATAATTCATGTTGCCACCTGAAATTTCTAACAAGTAAAGAACAATTTCCACCGATTAATAACACATTACATTGTAGTACTCCATCTGTTGTCAAGACTTTACCAGATGCATCTAAAATATTTTTGGGGGACAAAACATATGCAAAATAAATAACTGCGAAAAATGCATGAAATCGCTGCAATTTTAGGGCAAACACCTGAAATTGCCCAAAATCATAAAATAATACCCATCTTAATTCCAAACAGTTCACCTGTCACCAATAAAAACACTTTTGCATCTTTTTATAATCATTTATTTTATTATAATTTATTGTAAGTCCGCCGTCCAAGCATCGCTGCAGCTTATAATTATAATATTGAAAATAAAGATCGGCGCAGCGATCTCGGAGAGTTCGTTTTATAGCTGCTTCTTGTTGACGGTGCATTTTTGGTGACTGTTACAGAATGACCTATGTTCAACTCGTCGTGAGGTATTGCAGGCCTTGCATTATATGTAACTCACGCATTGTAAACTTAAATAAATTTTCTAATCAGCCAAAAGTTTCGTATTTTTTTTCAATTACAAGATTTGTTTACCGTTTGTTAAAATAAACTCATTTATTCCCGTTGATTTCTTTTGACTTTGCAAAACTATGAGCGATATAGTCGCATATTGTTTTTCGTCGCGGTAATTCTCGTATGAGTGACATGGCAAGTGCTAAGTGCGTTTTTCATGAAAATGAAAGTTATGGAAATATGTATAATACTCTTTACAGAGCAAAATTTAAAAAAATGTGCTAATATTTTGAAAATTCGTAAATTTTATAAATACAAATATTGTAATGTGCAATTTCCAAACACTATTTATAACATCCATGGATATCATAGTAAATGCTATCGGATGTTTGCAGCCGTGGCGAAAAACAAAGCTCTTCCTCAGATAGATGTTGATTCCGATAGTCGTAAGTATACAGTGCCACAGTGTAAATTGTAAAAATTATTTACTAATATCTGTATTAATATATTACGACCAGTACCTGAAACTCCTAACAAAAATTAGTAAATGGTTCTATTAATGATATGGTGAAATACCACAAAACTTGCTTAGCTCAGTTCTCGCAACAAGCAAATAATTTAAAGAAAAAGTTTTGCTCAGGTCATCAACAAAAAATAGGCACATTTAGCATATCGTTACGCATTTTCAAATGTATGCGCTTTTATTGGAGAAAAAGTTATAAAATTGAAAGAAGTGCATTTATTCGAACGGCTTTATAATCTGTATGATGAGAAATTGGGTGAAAAGTTCCATCAATGAAATTTTCAAAAAAAAACTTTAAAACAAATACTACTAACTAAATATAAATCAAGAATAATTGTAAAGAAAATCGAAAAAGAATTGATTATTTTGGATGCAAACGAGCATTATGAACTAACTTTTCTAGCCGATAAACTTAGGAAAGAACACTTAGAAACGACATTAAGGTAAATTCAAAATTACACCCTTCTTGCACTTTCCAATGTGTCAGTTGCTAATAATATTAACTATCATTACATCATAGGGAAATTGGTTATAAAATAAGGAAGGAATAATAAGTATTGAAAGTCCAACTACACCAAATATTTTGACATTCAAATCGCTGGAAAATGCTGACATCAAAGTTCCGGATATGCTAAAACTTTTCTTTCAATGTGTTATTACTGGTTCCGACCCACGTTACGGAAAAACTGATGACGTAGTTAGAAGGATAATGTCTCTTTGCAATGATACTATTTATAGTACAACAAGAGGTCGCAAAAAACCAAAAAAACATATTCAATTAGGTAAGCTTTGTGAACGATATATTCTTCTTATTATAAAGTAGCTGTCCATTTCTTGTGATACTTAAAATTTTGTTTAAGTAGACCTACACTGCAGTACAATGTAATACAATATAGATTATTACCTTTCATATTAAATATGGCTATATGACCTGTGATGGTTTATCTTTGTGATACTTCATATATTTTTTAACGTCTTGCTATGAAGAGTCTTAGAAGCAGCAGACGCGTAATTGAAATTTTAAACAAATTTGGTCACTGTATAAATTACCATTGTGTGGAAGATCTGGGAACTGAACTAGCTTTTTCTAGTGACAATTTGGAATCAAATGTCCTTTCCCAAGGAATGTAGCTTTCGATAATTACGATCGTTTCGTAGAGACAAGTAATGGTAAAAACACCCTTCATGACACAGTGGGAATAGCGTATCAAATCAAAACCGGATTTAGGTAACAGGGATTGTAATTAAACTCTGTTTATATTTCTAATTTTAATTTAACTTAAAGCTGAAATGCCTGTGCAAAGATATTTCGCTCTTTCGAAAGGAAGGAAAAGACGAGCATATGAACCTACAAAGAATGAAATTGAACCATACTTCGAAAAGCCAAAAATGCTTTTAACGCTTTCTGATACTGCTGCGACTGATACAGACCTTTATATAAGGTCATTGGAAAATGCTAGAAAGCTTGATTATATATGGTTATTTGCTTTGAGATGTGGACAGGGTGGAATTCATTACATCACGAAGAAAATCTTCCCCAACAACAGGTATATATAGATAATACTAATCCACTGCAAATCTATTTGTGATTGTATATGTTCCGAACCACATGCTCCTTTTATTTTACTACTTTGAATAGGAATCACCCACCAATCACTCTGAAATTTTGGAAATACTTAAAAGGGCCATTAAAATAGCTAATCAATGTCATCAAAATTCCATTATAATTACAAATTTTATATTACAAATCATATTACAAATTCAGCATCAGGAGTCACCCCTTTTCGATCGTGCCTTCATTTTGCTGTGCAATTTTCATATAGAGTTGGTCTTTAACAAGCATATTGGAAAATTTATTGATGGATCTGGGGCAGAAGTTATTCTTGTGAATAGCTGTGTTCTGGCACAAGGTTCTTTGAATGCCTTTATTTCGGGTAAGCAGTCACAAAAAATATAACAAAACATTCAGCACATTCAACACCTTATATTCCCAGGAACACATTTTAATAGATGTAAACGACTGCATGTTTTACTAAGCGCAGCCATACAGATCCTTCATTTCCAATCTTTTATGAAGAAACAAAACTTATACTACGATAACTTACAGTCTGACATTGAAATGTTTGAAAAATACATTTTAGAAGTCAAACTACCGCCAAGTTTTGTGGTTATAATTTCTCAATATTCCACTTACCCTATTGAAACATTAACGGGTAATCATGGCAAAATGGCACAATACTGGATGAAATATGTTGAAATGGTGAATCTAAAAAAAAAAACCAATTGGCTGGATATATTTTCGCTCTAAAACACTATAATTATTCAAAGTGGACAGTAAAATCAGTAGATAGTTTATCTGATATAAAAGATACTCATTCTGATCTTTTGGAAAGCATAAACAAATGTGGATTTGGCATTAAAAGAACATGTAAACATTTTTCAATGTCAATGGATTTGACTTTAGAACAAACCATAAATGCCGACGCTGCAAATAGGATGACTGGAGTTTCATCATTTACCAATTCTATTTCTGCAAGACAAAAATGGGCTAAAACACATACGGAGAGAACTGCGAATATTTCCTCCTTATAAATTATGTCCTTCTGGGAATTATCCAAAAAAGATGATGTAACTCGCGACTTAAAGCCAAACGAAATAAAGATATTTACAGTCAACTTAAAAAGTATTAAAGAAGAAATTGAGAAATTTTATAACACATTTATAACAGATACCTGTCAGAATAATCTTTTTTAATATATGCACTGGTAAAGCGGATACTAAAGAAATAGAAAATTTCTTATTAAGTGTAAGAGAGAGTGGAGTTTATAAAAGGGATAGATTTATAATTGAATGCCGAAAGGATGCCAAAGAATTTGAAAGTTCAATTTCGAAAACGGAAATAAGAAATTTTGCCTTTCAAAATAAAAATACAAAGAAAACTGGAGGTGCAGAAATATCTGCAATACGAATGGAAAGAAACTTAATTGTAAGTAGATATAAAAGATATTTTTAAATATCCATTAAAATCGATACCTCAAGCATTTGGTCATTTAGATGGATCAATAGCCAAAACTGATAAATTGGCATTCCTCAGGTACCTGGAAAAAAAATACAAACCATCTTCCTACAAGTCAAATAGATGTTATAATCGTAGACGGTTTCTATTTATTACACACATTAGGAGACTTACCTTTATCTTACAATAAAATTGCTTTTCATATTTTGAAAAAGATCTGCCGCATGAATGCCCAAGTCATACATATGGTTTTTGATCGGGTAATATCGCCTTCAATAAAAGATATTGAACAAAGCAGAAGAGACACTACACATGAGGACTATGAATAAAGCGCACTACAAAGAAATCAAACACGACCGTCAGATTTCATTAGACTTCTTAAAAACAATTCTTTCAAAAGGAGGATAAATTAATTTTTAATAGAAAATTATGTAATAGTGACTACAGTTCAATTATTAATACAAAACAAATACTTATGACATATGATGAAAATTGTTATCTTTTTAAAACTGAAAATGGCAACGTATTTCGGAAAGAAATAGAAAAACTTTTTAGTTGTCTAGAAGAGGCAGATACCCGAATGATGATGCATGCATCGAGTTTGCCAATAGGATCATCTGTTGTAATTAAATCTCCCGATATGGATGTTCTTATTATTGCAGTATCCAACTTTCAAAACTGCAAAAACGATTCAAAGATATGGTTGGAAGTTGGGGCTCTTTTCAAAAATACTCTAAGATATATCAATGTCAATGCAATAAATGAACAATTAGGACCCCTGCTAAGTTCGACCTTGCCCGGATTTCATAGTTTTACTGGCTGCGACTATACTCCGTCATTCTTTAATAAAGGACAAATTAAACCATTTATCCTTCTGCGAAATCAACCCGATGTACAAGAGGCTTTTTCAACATTTGGGAGCAATGTGCAATGTACCAAACAAAGACCTCCAAAATGCACGAAGCTCGCTACGAAATATTTTATAAAACTTGCAAATCAACCTCAGAAAAGATTTTCAAGAATATTAAAAGTAAATTGATATTTTAATTATGAATGGTAGGCAGTCACTTAACCTGTTTTGTTTTAGGTTTTGAAGGAAGTTTGTTACCCCCAAATAAGTCTGCATTGCTGCAACAGATATATCGAACCAATAATAATATGCAGTATATGGAAAAATGCAGTGAATAATAAAAAATTACAATTGGTACCATCAGAAAATGACTTGGTACTTCAACATAACAAACTTGAAATAAAATGGTTTGAGCGAAAAACTACACCTGATAAATTATCGTCCCTCAAAATGTCTTCTAATTTATGTCTTCTAGAGAGGAGTTGGAAAGTGACGATGACGTCTGTTACCAAAATTCATCAGAAGAAAGTAAAGACGCTTGTCTTTCTTAATTAAACGGTAAACAAATCTTGTAATTTTAAAAAAATACGAAACTTTTGGCTGATTAGAAAATTTATTTAAGTTTATAATCCGTGAGTTACATATAATGCAAGGCCTGCAATACCTCACGACGAGTTGAACATAGGTCATTCTGCAACAGTCACCAAAAATGCACCGTCAAAAAGAAGCAGCTATAAAATGAACTCGCCGATCTTTATTTTCAATATTATAATGATAAGTCGCAGCGACGCTTGGACGGCGGACGTACAATAAATTGTAATAAAATAAATGATTATAAAAAGATGCAAAAGGGTTTTTATTGGTGATAGGTGAGCTGTTTGGAATTAAGATGGGTATTATTTTATGATTTTGGGCAATTTCAGGTGTTTGCCCTAAAATTGCAGCGATTTCATGCATTTTTCGCAGTTATTTATTTTGCATATGTTTTGTCCCCCAAAAATATTTTAGATGCATCTGGTAAAGTCTTGACAACAGATGGAGTACTACAATGTAATGTGTTATTAATCGGTGGAAATTGTTCTTTACTTGTTAGAAATTTCAGGTGGCAACATGAATTATTAGACGTATGATTGGTGGTTTAAGTGAATGTTGGATGGTTTTGCTAGGTTTTGGATACTTCGGATGCGCCTTGCAAGGATTTGGCGATAGGTAAAGTATCTGGGGTTATGTTATTGGTCAATTTCTAGTGTTTACGCACAAAAATAGTAATTTTATGAGTTAATTTCGATCGGGTACATTCCATGTTTTTTGTTACCTTAGTTAAACTTGGCCACGCGCAAAACGTCTGGCGTTCATATTTTTTTGTAATCTGGAGGCGTTGAACTATCTTTCGAGAGAAAACAAAATTGGTTATGTTAATAAAGCAAAAATGGAATATTTGCTTATTTTAACGGTGTCTGGCACTGCCTTCAACGCACCATAAACGTCTTCGAACCGTATATTCATAATAATATAACTCTGTTCTATGTTTTATGTAAAATTGACATGGTTACCTTAATTATGCAAAATTGGGCATAATTCAAACACTTTGAATTGAACTTTGAATTTGCATCTGGCGTGGCCTTAGCCGCATCCTAAACGTCTGGCATAAATGAATCTAAAGCAAGCAAATTTTGCTCTATTGTTTTCAATAAAAATTAAATTGTTATCTCCCCTATTCCTTTTGAGCATATTTTTGCATTTTAAAAGTACTGTTATTTTCCTCGTCCGCCAGTGAGGACTGCCAGACTGCCTTATTTGATATCGCACTAATAAATACTACCTATGAATGTACATATTTTTTGGTTGTCCTTCACTGCCAAATCTGTACTGCGGCTCTTAGACTAATCGTAAGTTAGTTATTCATCCAAGATAATTGTATGTTCCTTAGTGTAGGGGACCACGATCGAGCCGTTATACCAGAAGTGTTACAACCCAGAGTAATAAATTGGGGTTGTCCCATGTGAAGCAACGGACTCAAGGATATGTCTGGTTCCCAGACATGGATCATCAAATCGAGAAAGTGGCAGCAGGTTGCAGTATCTTTCAGGAAGCGGGAGCTACGATCAAATCACTTTAATCGATTTTCACCATCGAAAGGCTTCCGAAGGTGTTGGTGGCGGACAACGGCACTCAGTTTACTGCACAGAGCTTTAAGGAGTTTCGTAATTATCAATCAATCCAGCATTGGAGAACTGCACCATTTCACCAAGCGTCAAATATGCAGGCCGAAAGGTTTGTGCGGACGTTTAAGGAATCCTTTAAGAAGAACATGGCAGAAAGCGAAGATCTAGAGACGGCTCTTTGCTCATTTCTTTCCACATACCGGTCTACACCAAGAGCAGCAACTCAAAAGTCTCCAGCGGAGATACTTCATGGTCGACAGCCCCGAAACCTACTTTCGTGTTTCATTCCGGAGAAAAAGAAGAACCAGCTGAAGTTCTCTTCAAAGATTCATCTATCGCAGCAAGTTTAAGTACGCGAGTACATGAAATCTAGAAGGTGGTAACATGTAAACAAGATGTATGGTATTCAGACCCAGAACGGATACGTAAGGTGCCATCAAAACGAAATACGTCTGTTATGACAGGGTAGAGAAATCGAGCTTATGTTCTAAACCAATCTTTGAATATTTTTATCTGGCTGACAACGAGATAGGCACCAGTACGAATGAAGTGGCCGATACTGAGGGCTCGAGTGAAGGTTCTACCATTGATCAGGTTCCTCGCAATCAACCCGACCACCATCAGCACTGATGTTTCCGTTTCACCAGCAGCTCCTCCTGAGGTTAGAAGGTCAGAGCGACTTAAGCTGAAAAGAGTTCGGTTCCGTCAGTAAAGCCATGTAAGTGTTGGAGTGAAATAGCGTCCGAGGAGATAATACATCACTACCCTGTAATGGATTAATCTACTACTTAGTAAACGTTGTCAATTTCTTTACTGAAAGTCTAGTAGAACAATTGAACTGTCAACTGAATTACATCTAAAATAAATCTCTCTTACTTCTTTTGTGGAACTCGGCTATCTATCATTTCAAGAACAGTGGGATATAGTAAGTGCCTCAGAGGACAAACATTTTGTTAAGGGGACAAATCCGAAGCCTGAAACCCAACTAAAATAGAATTGGGCTGGACGAGTGACTGGCAGGCAATCTTGCGGAGACGCATTGGGTGACTAGAGGAATAAGGACCTTGCTCCTTTGAGTTATTGTGGTTCCCTCCGGCCAACGGTGAAGAGTACCGTTTGACTATAAAACCGGTGGAGGTTCCACTACAGCAGAAGAAAAAAAAAAAAAATGTTTCCAAATATATTCTCTTATATAAAATATTCATGTAATAGATTAAGTAGCCATTAATATAGGTTTTTTTTTTTTAAAAAAAACTTAGCAAACTAGCCAGTAGAAACACGTTGTTGAGCGAACATTAAATTTATAGTAATAAGTCTAGTTTTAAGCCAATTTGTAAATAGAACGACTAAATAATAAAAATTCCTTAATCTTAAAAAAAAAATCTACAGCAGAACCCTTACAGAGGTGCCGCAACTGACGGAAAATATGGCAACGTTAGTTGGTTTAAGAGGGTGAGCTTATGCTCTTCACTTAGGCCTCCATTGGGCCCGTTGCATTCCCCTCGTCTATCGAACTATAAGGAATAGTGCTGTGCTTTGGGAATTATTCGTTGAGAGGGAATTTAGGTATTGGGATCATGGGGAGTATCAACGGGAAACTATGTCGTACAGTGATCGGGGAATAGTATTGTTCGTGTGGCGAACTCCAATATATCCCCTATTCCTTTCTTGCTGAGGTGTGCAATATCCGGTATCCTTGGGGATCCCAGTATCTTCAGTCTTAATCTTGCTGTAGCAGGGCAGTGGCAGAGGAAGTGTTCTATATCTTCCTCCTCCTCCTCACAGTAAGCACAGATTGTTCTATCAGCTATTCGAAGACTGAACGAATGTTTGTTGAGATTGATGTGCCCTGTTAAAAGTCTCACCATCAATCTCAATTGCATTCTGCTTGAGTTTAGAGCTCTTTTTGCTATGTTGTTACTCGGATTAGTTATTGCAGATCTAGCCACTTTGCACATGTCTAGATTTGTCCAGTAGTTATTGAACTCCTGTCGTATCTTCTCATTGATTATTGTTTTAACAGTTGTCAGAGGGACCCCTATTGTCTTATCAGGATTCAGTTCTATGTTGCCCGCTCCTTTCCTTGCCAGTTCGTCTGCCTTTTCGATTCCCGGTACCCATGTAAAACGGACTCTATTGCGTCTGGCAAGTAAATTCAATTTAGTTTTGCCCTCCCTTACTAGTCGTGATTTCGACATGGGGTTTGTGATCGTGGTAACTGCTACTTTGCTCTCCGAGCAGATGTCGATTTGTCTCTCTTCGCTGGTGTCTTCTGCGAGTATTTTCGTTGTCTTTATAATTGCAAAGACTTCTGCTTTGAACACCGTTACAAATGGTTTTAGGTGAATAGCAAGTTCAATCGGTGGGTTAGCACTAAAGATGGCAGCCCCTGATTCTCCTGATAAGTTAGAACCGTCTGTGTATACCGATAACCCATTGGAGTTTCATGTCGTTCTTTCATACGTCCAATATTCTCTTGCGGAGAAAATAGTATCGAAGTTGTTGGAGAACGTATATGTCAAGAACATCACTCGGGCAATCGATGAGTGGTGTCCTTACTTTTATCATTTCGGTGATTTTCCGATGTCCTGTGTTTGCACCTTCCATGAAATGGCCTATAGTTCTAAGCCGTGAGGCTGAAACACAGGCAATCTTCTTAGCTTCGAGGTGCACTGGTAAGATGTTTAGGATCGCTTCCATGGTCGCGGTTGTTGTTGAGGATTGTGCTCCTGTGATACCCAAGCAGACCATACGTTGCACCTTTGTTAGCAAGTCTCTTGCATACTTTTTACTAGTCACTGGCCACCATACAACTACACCGTAGAAGATGATAGGTTTTATTACGCCTTCGTATATCCAGTGGACCTGTTTCGATTTCAAGCCCCATGACTTCCTGATGGCCCTCCTGCATATTCAATATAAGCATATTAGATATGGCTTTGGTAACTCTTTCTTTCAGGTTCTTTCTCCAGGTCAGTTTCCTGTTCAATAGTATGCCCAGATACTTGACGCTGTCACGGAGTTGCAGTGATGCTCCTCCGAGTTGTGGAATATGAAAGTCTCCAGTTTTGGTTTTCTTTCTAAAGAGAACCAGTTCCATTTTATTTGGATTTATATTTCTAATCCACTCTCCTCCGCCCATTTTTTTATGATTCGTAGGGTGTTTTGCATAAGCTCTCCTATGATGTTCAGGTGCTTACCTCTTATTAGAACGGCTAGGTCATCTGCGTACGCTACGCATTTCGCACAGGTTCCATACAGTGCTTTTAAAAGGTTGTCCATTGTGAGCATCCACAGAAAACGAGATATTATCCCCCTGTAGTGTTCCCGTATGAACCCTTATTGTTTCGTCTCCCAGGGAAGCTGTGATAATGCGGTTTGTAAGCATGTATTCTAGCCAATTGTTCATTATTTGGTTTTTACAGTATATGGAGAGTGCGTCCACAATTTTTTGAGTTTTCACATTGTTGAATGCCCCTTCGATATCTAGAAAAACATTGCGAATGATTCCTTGGTTTCAAATGCATCTTCTATTGTAGATACAACCTGGTGTACCCGTCTCAACTGATTTTCTTTGAGATATGCGTGTTGATTAGGACACAGCCGCGGATTTAGAATCTGTGTTCTGATATAGTTATCACAAATTCTCTCCATTGATTTTAGTAAGAAGGACATTAGGCTAATAGGTCTATAGCCCTTTGCTGTTGATAAATCTTTCCCGGGTTTTGGTAGGAACACCACTCTTACGTCCTGCCATTGTGTTGGTATGTATGCGAGATATAGACATCCCCTGAAGATATTAACCAGGGTTTTTTTTAGGGTGTCTAATTCTATCCCTTCTTGCAAAAAGGAGGGAAGTATTCCGTCCATTCCCGGTGATTTATATGGCGCAAATGAGTTAATAGCCCAGGCCACTTTATCTGCATCAACTAAGTTCTTAGTGTCCTCCCATTTTGTATCAGTTCGAGTAAGTCCACACTTGGATGATGTAGTTGCCTCCTGAAACAGTTTCGGAAGTGTACACACATCAACGTCTCCAAGGTATCGGTTGCGGTTCCCAAGTTATTACCCGCCTATAGAAGCTGATAACTTGGTGGTTCCTTGGACAGGATGTTCTTTAATCGCGCTGCTCCATTGTTATCGCATATGTTGGTGCAAAAAGTTTTCCATGATTCCCTTTTAGCAGCCCTGGTGAGCTTCTTGAAGCTTCTTTTACTTTCTTTATAAGATTCCCAGTCTGCTTCTTCTTTAGGTGTTGTCTATCAATCTTCCATGTTTCGTGGAGGTCGCTGTTCCACCATTTTTGCTTTGCCCTTCTATGTACCGGTTTTAGAGAACAGGCAGCCTCAAAAGATTCTATAATACACTTCTGTTCTTTGAGGACTTCTTTGTTTAATTGGTTCTTTGTTTAATGTCAGTGTAGCTGTTACACTGAGCTGGTGTCAGAATCAACAGTAGAGTATATCATTTCTATAATTACCAAGGAATTTATATCGAAAAATGATTTCGAGGATCTTATTTTAAAAAATTGCGGGTGTGTCTGAGCAAGGACCGGGTACGCTATTTACCACCGCACTTGATACCGAAATTGCAAAAATGTTTTTTTTTTTAAGAATGCCCATTAGTAATGGGCGTAGATATAAACTATAATTACCAATTTGTTACATGCAATTACCAGTGGTCAGAAAAATAAAAAAAAAAAAAACATAGTGTCTTATGTCTCAAATTTATATGGTCTTATGTCGCTTTTCGAAAGCGTCATAAGGCCATACCCCGAAATATGGCTTTATGACACTTTGTGAAACCGTCATAAGGCCATATTTGGAAATATGGCCTTATGTCACGGCACCGAACAGCCCCTGTTAACCCCAGCCACAATTTGCATCCACAACCGCAGGGAAAAGGCATCGAGCACCTCTGACGGCGGAAGTATGTACGCACCTGCGCGCCCTTCCGTTAAGTACGTCTAACTGGCGTTGTCTGCGCACTAAGACTGGATGAAATGGGTTTTGCAACCAGCAAAGGTTGCGACACTAGTGGACAAAAATTGACTATTGCGTAAAACCACTTAACTTAACTTAACTTCCACTTTACCTTCAAGTGAGTGTCATTGCGGACGGATACCACAGTATATATTCCCGATATTTACTCAAATTAATCTGTATCGTTACAAGCCTGCTTCTGCTCTTGTCAGCAGCAGACTCTCCGTGTTGCATAGAAAACCTTACATAACATCTATCCAGGAGCCAAGGGTGCGGAATAAGCGCGTCTGTAGTTCTAGATCCGACACACTAACCACTACGCCCACGAAACAATTGTAAGGGAAAGCACCCGGCAAATTATAAAGGCTGTGAAGTAACTAAAGAGTTACAAAAACGAAGAGATGCGCTCCTTAAGCCCCTAAATGCAAAATCAAAACCGCAAACTAAGCCAAAGCGTAAGTTCGCGGAGGAGAAAGAATGCAAATTAAAACTACCGGGTTCAGAGCGCAAAAAGGTGAGGGAAAGAATGACAAAAGAAAAGCCCTCGACCTCTGTTCTTTGGAAAAGCGACCGGGTAATGACCTTCGAACAGCAGGAGTGCAGACTTACGCTCAGGCCGCGTCATCCGAAATACCAAAAAATATTGAAATTTCGAAGGACCCTGTTTCTCATTTTTCTCCAGTTATTCTAGCAAAACTTGAAGAACAAAGCAAAATAAATATAATTATTCTCGATAGGCTGGTTAAGCTCGAAAGTAATTCAAGAAAAACGCGTACTCCAACTAGAATATAAATGAAAAACGAATGTTAAAATTATGTACTTGGAATGCAAACGGACTTTTGCAAAAACTAGAATATGAATGTAAAACGAATGTTAAAAATATGTACTTGGAATGCAAATGGACTTTTGCAAAAACTTGACAAATTGGAAATATTCTTACGTGAAAAAGATATCGATATTTGCTTGATTTCTGAAACCCACGTAAAAAACGAATCGCATTTAAAAATAAAATGCTATAATGATTACCACGCTTGCCACCCTTCGGGAAAACCGAGAGGCGGATCATCATTGTTTATTAAAGACTGCATCGAACAATCCAAAGACCTAAATATCGAGCTTAAAACTTTGCAACTGTGCACGATTCGAGTGAAAAATAGTCAGCGTACTCTTAAAATCTCATCTATCTACTGCCCACCGCGTTTCGCGCTTGAAAAAAGTGATTTTTCTAACTTGTTTAAATTGCTGAAACTTAATTTCATTATTGGCGGCGATTTTAATGCGAAACATACATTCTGGGGCTCAAGACACAGCTCGCAAAAAGGCAGAATGCTCGATGAGGCAGGTATGGAGTACAGTTGTGATTTCCATTCAACGGGTAAACCGACCTACTGGCCAACTGATACTTCGAAAATACCTGACCTGATCGACTTTTTCATCGTGAAAGGAATTTCTATCAACCACATTAAAGTTGAAGAGAGCTTTGATCTGTCATCTGATCATTCCCCAGTTGTTTTGACATTGAGCGAAAAAGTAGTCTATACCCTAGAGCCAGCGAGATTAACCGGTAGAACAGCGTTCCACTTACGACACCCTATGAACTTGAGTTTGAAGTTGATCGCTTCGTTGAGATCGTACAGCTCGCCTCTTGGAATAATACTCCCAATCCAAGGAAAACTCCGGACAAATACGGTCTACGATATCCTACGGAAATAAAAGAATTGGTCAAGGAAAAAAGAAAAGCGCGTAAGAAATGGCAACAGAGTCGTGCTCCGCAACATAAAGCTCACTTGAATCACCTGTGCAATTCGTTGAAAAAGACTATAAAGCATTTTAAGAATCGTGCGATAGGCTCTTATCTTGAAAGTTTAAAAGCGAAAAAAGATTCCAATTATTCACTGTGGAAAGCTGTAAAGGCCCAAGGTCCCCGCGCCGCCAATTAAATTAAATCACAATGAATAGGCAAGGAAAAAAGAAAGAAAAAGCAGACGTTTTTACGGCCCACCTGGAAGACACCTTTAAACCATACGATGGTCAAGTGTCTTACGACAACATCAATAGGCCGGATTTACCATCTGACGATTTAGCACTTACAAGTGCAACGCTAAGGGAAGTCAAACATGAGATCGGGAATCTAAAACTCCTCTAAAGCTCCTGCTTATGACTTGATCACCAGAGAAATTCTCAAAGCTTTACCTAGAAAAGCATTGATTAAGCTTCTTCATATTGTAAATGCTGCGCTCAGATTAAAACACGTGCCTAACCAATGGAAAGTTGCGGAAGTTATAATGGTTTTAAAACCAGGAAAGCCGCCAAATGAGGTAAAATCTTATAGACCAATTTCGCTACTTCCAGTTATATCCAAAATTTTCGAGAGGATATTACTAAGGCATCTCCAACCGGTTATAGAAGGAAATAATCTTATCCCTGACCACCAGTTTGGGTTCAGAAGTAAGCATTCGACGATTGACCAGGTGCATAGAATTACTGATGTAATCGAGAAAGCACTTGAAGAGAAAAAGATATGCTCAAGCGTATTTCTTGACGTCTCGCAAGCCTTTGATAAGGTGTGGCATGATGGCTTGAATTGTAATTTACGACAAGTTCTCCCTATATGCCTATACGACATTCTAGAATCATATCTCGCGAATAGACTCTTCCGTGTTAGACATGGAAATGAATACTCGGAGCTCAAAGAAATTTCGGCAGGTGTACCGCAAGGAAGCGTTCTTGGGCCAATTCTCTATCTGTTATATACTCGAGATATACCGAAAGAAGATGACACTATCCTGGCTACGTTTGCCGATGACACCATTATCCTAGCCGTAGGTAAAACAATCGAAGAAACGACTGCAAAACTGCAAAATGCAATGGACGAGGGACTGGCGGATCGTCCTCAACGAATCTAAATCTGTTCACGTGAATTTTACTTATAAGAAAACTAATGTCTTGCCAATTTTCCTAAACTTGGGCCTTTATACCTTTTGCAAACGAGGAATGTCACTCGATGTAAAACTGAAATGGAATTCGCATGTGAAAATGAAACGTAAAGAACTCGAAATCAAATATAGAGGAATGATCTGTTTGCTCGGAAAACACTCCCAGCTCAGTATTGAGAACAAACTGCTTTTATACAAGCAAGTGCTAAAGCCGGTGTGGACTTACGGTATACAACTTTGGGGCTGTACCAAGAAAACAAACGCCAATATTTTACAAACTTTTCAAAATAAAATGCTAAGAGAAATTGTCCACGCACCGTGGTATACTAGAAACAATGATATCCACAGGGATCTCGGAATTCCGACAATCGAAGCTAAAATTAGAAACTTCGCGAGAAAGCATAGAAACCGACTAATCGGACATGTCAACAATACAATCCTACAAATTCTGGATGAAAGCAATTTATTGCGCCAACTACAAAGGACGAAACCTTTCGACTTGGCGAGATAGGAATCAACCGCGCCTAGATTCCGGAACATGCAGGATCTTTTAGTGGAAAAACATTATATCTTCCCTGTACTGACAATTTTTCTGAGACAGACTATAGTGTTTTTAGACTAGCGTGTGAATATTTACCAGTTTTGGTATGAAAACCACATTCAGACTTGAGAGGTTGGTTTTTTGAGCATTTGACTTGTTAAGGTCAATATTGTTGACAGTTAGGGAATTACTTGGGAAGTGTGTATCAATTAGTAAATTTAACGTTTCTACACTGGAAGTTGTCCAAGACATATCTGTTTTTAATAAACAGCTGGGCATTGAAGGATTTGTCGAGAGGATTTTTTTCAGCCTAGACGCCTCAGAAGATTCTTCTATTCGTATTTTGCCACAGAAGAGTCTCCAAGAATTAAGTTTGGCTTTCCTCAATTCTTTTTTATATGTTTTTAGGGATTCAGTTGCATCTCTTGTGCTTTTGCCTTTGTTGAAAAGTTTCCTATAAGTATTTTTGAGTGGTTCTAGATCTGGGATCCACCAGTGTGGTGTTTTCTTACCCCTAACCTTAATCAAAGGTCCTCCATTGCTTTATTGAGGACCAAGGTAAGATCATTAACCATACAATCAAGCTCTTGAGGATTGATCGGGGACTTTAGACTATCAGAGATAACCAATTTCTTTAAAGTTTCCCTATATTTGAGCCAGTTAGTTTTACGGATATTTCTGTAAACTAATAGGCTTGCAGGATCGTCATCAAGTCAGTCAGTCTTATCATATTCGGTCCAGGAAGAGGGTCTATGATATCGTGGGTGAGATAAGCCGATGCTAGATAGTAGGATCACTTGTTTGTTTCTAGCAACGCTACGATTATATCCCGATGACTGTAATTAGGAAGACATATTACCTTAAGGCTTTTTACCAATATGCACGATCTAGGTTTACCTTTATCCTTAACATACAGGGAATAGTCTCCGGGAGTCTTGAGTCCACAAACCTGGTTGTTAACAACCCAAAGTTCTTGAATGAAGACAATATCTTCTCTATCTTTGAGAGACGGAGAAGAAGACCGGCAGAAGCCGTTTTGGAGTGATGAACAATCAAATGTGCACCATAGGTCTTTTAGAATCCGACTCAGATTCTTCTAAGGCTCTCTTTCGCTTAGACGTGGAGTCTCTGTTAGTCTCATTGGGTTCAGTATTGACGATCTTCGAAACCTTTCGACTTGACGAGATAGGGTTCAACCGCGCCTAGATTGCAGAACATGTAAGATCTTTCAGTGGAAAGTCACCTGCCAAACGAGTTTTTTTTTTCATGATAGAAAAATTGCTTGATAACCGCAGGGTGATGTTTTTTTAGTCAGTAAGAATCTAACACTACTATGAGCACGCGCTTGCTATCCTCATAGTGTCTATGGAAGGTTTTTCAACAACTGTCGGGAAAAAAAAAAATTGTTCTTCTAGCTAGAACCGAAAGCTGATTTGTGTAACACTTTTGTATTTTTTTATTTTGCAGCTTTGGTGCACCTACCCTTTCAAAGATTAGATACCATAAAGCTAATTGTGCAGCAGGAATTGTCTTAGGTTAAGATTATTCACGGATCAATTTACGCCCATCGTTACCTTAGTCCTCCTTATCTGTCCACTCTTCAACTTTATGTACACAACTTCAAAGAACACAATTCGAAGTGGTGGAGACATTTAAGAATAAAATGATAGCATGGTTTCTTATAATCCTCCGAATAACGAGGATCCAACATGATAAATGTATCGTGAGTAATGTTACCAATATGTCAAGAAGCCAGTTGCTAAAGGCATAGGGGCTTCTTCAACTAAGCTATTTCGCTTACTCGTATCTTCCAATACACCCCGAAAAATATACATTTTTTTCCTCTATACTTCTTCGTTGCAAATAATTACTCTTGGTTGAATTTTTTTTTTTAATAGAAGACAATGTACTATTCTAATTTTAATCACCAAACTTATCTACTTCGTAACAAATCAAGAGCAACATAATCGAAATAAAAAACATTTTGCAAATTTTTTTGCTTCAAGTGAATTCTTGGCGGAACGCATCTTGCAAAACGATAGGAGGATACTATTTAATTTCTTGTTGAACACATTGAAACACGTTGTACCGATTCATTGTGCGATACGCCTCAGACAGAAAGTGAAACGATAATAAATTAAGTATCTTCTGATTATAATTGACGGGAACAGTTGTCTGTAGTAAATCCCAGATTCTGCTGGGCTATATTACGATATGTTCGAGTTCAGTGAAAAGTGTAAAGTATTGCAAAATGCTACCCTTGGAAGGTACAATTTGGTATTTGTTGGATAAAACGTCTTTTAACTAATATTTTAAATTAGATATGTAATAGCTGCGTGTCATATTCGTGCTGGTGAAACTTTGTTTATTGAAGGCCCGACACTGATAGTGCCAACTAGCAGTGAAAAACGGTGCACAAATTGTTTTAGGTTAACGCAAAATGAATGTCGGTAAGTTTTTAAGAATAAATATAAAAATTATTGCATTCAGATACTAATGACTATTCATGAAATTGTGATTTTGCATTATTGGCGATTTGTAATCTTCCTTAGATTTTAAAAGTTTGCACAGGCAACTCTAATAGTGTTTTGGCTGTCTCAATTTCTCAAAACCGCTATTGTAGTCAAATTTGAATGTTGTATTGGTTAGGGCCTCTTTTTATGCACTAATCCTGTCCTACCAATGTTCAGAAGGAAAACCCCGGGGTGTACTTCTGGGAAGATCTCAGCGACTTAACAAGGTCGCAATTTTCACAATATTTACAAATTAAGAAGCATTTGCACACGGTCATCAAGGCTTTCATTATTAATTTCAGTATTGGTTGAGAAAGGTGTGATGGATAAGCACATCATGTCCATCGGAGGAAACGATTTTACAAACCTATCCTAATGCCATCAGATTTGCTAAATCAGTTTATGATCTTATAAATTTCAGTAGATGCCATGCTTACAAAGAACTTTGATGCAAGTGTGAGTATGAGCCGTTCTTGCAAGTTGAATGGACTCTATCTCCCCCTTTTCGCAGCGTCTGTATAAATCTTTGGACTCAGTCTTCCATTCGCGTAGCATATCTCGGTGATCTGTCGGGTATTTCCACAATTAGTACATGGATAGAGAATCGATCTAGAGCCAAAAGTCTCCTTACTTATTTATTACAGACTGTGATCACTTCATCTGCAGTGGCTAGATGTATGTTAGGTGTTTCTGCAGTTTATTCCTCGACGTAGGGTATTTCCTGATAATGTGGGAACAAGCTTTAACAAACATACGTAGGAATTTGGGGAATATGGAAATCGGCTGCCATCTCCTGAGGTTTTTCATAATAACTTGGAACACCATACCCCAGGGATTGTCAGTGGACGTTGATCTAGAACGTAGATCTAGAGCGTGCTCGATGACATTTGGTATGCAGCTGACCTATTTCCTCGCTCCACCAGTAAATTTGGGGGCGGTGGATATTGCCTCTACTTCTTACCATGATAGCATCGCATTCTCATGTTATTTCACCTATGGCTTGTGCAGATGTATTGTTAACAGGCCCCGTCAATATCGTACCTCTGACGAAGATGTGGGAGAATAATTCTCCATCAATATAACTTGTACGAGTACTCCATCCCCGCTTTCGTATTAGTTCTACGAATAGTCTACTTGAACTCAATTGGTCTGGATGGATCTCGCATATAATCGTCTGATGGTCGCTGTACTCAGTGATATCAATTATCGAATCTATGTTTCCTCTGCAAAAAATAAGTTTATTTCCCGTATTCGCAAGTAATATAGCCAGTATTGCAAAACTCTCTAGTAGAGCGCGGCCTCTTCTGTTGGTTTTGGAGCTACGCCATTCAACTGCCCATGTGTTGAAGTCGCCAGCAATGATAGGGTTTTCTACCTAGCGCATCATTTGCAAGGTTATCTACGAATTCTTCGAATTCTTCTGCCTTTAAACTTGGCGGTGCATAACAGCGATATAATACACATCATCAATTTTTGTTCTAAAGAATCCAGCACCAAGTGTTCTCATCTTTTCTTGGAAGGCACGCTTTCCGTAGGTCCATATGGCCGCTTTTCAAGTAGAATCTGTTCATATGCCATTATTCATGTCCTTATATGGTTCACCAAGGACCGTTTACGTTTTCTTTTCCGCAGCATAGGGTCCTTTGAGCACAATTTCTCCGAATTTGATTCATCGGTTAGAGCAATCCTTTTCGTTCTTGGAGAGTCTTGCTTTATACCCGAAGTCCATGCATTTAAAGCACCTAGTTCGAAGTATTTTTTCTCGTAGTCAGCAGAAAACCCAGCCAATCCGTATCTTTCCAACTGCAATTAGCTTCTCTGCTGCTTCCGCTGGTATACTATCACTGCCTGTGTTCCGAAATATGCCATCCGTAGGGACTTCACGGCGATTGCTTCCCCGTTTGTATACTGGAGTTGTTCAGCCAATGCTTGGTATATTTCTTCTAGTGGTGTAACTCCATCCAGTTCCTTGATCTCGATTAGAACTCCATGTTTTAGTATTCTAACTTCTGTTTCAGTTCTAAGGGCTGATATGTGGAGTTTTTTTTTTTTTTGTTGAACTTGAACTTTTTCTTCAATTTCAGCAGCAGGTGTCCTCTAGCCGTCCTCCTTATGTGATTCACATTTTTGCCCAGTTCTTTTAGTTCTGGATTATCATTTTACCTTGGAGCATATCACCATGGGTTCCCTTTGGCTTTGATGACCAACATATCAGGTTGGCTACTTTTGCATCTCTTAGATTAATTAGGCAGCCCTTTGTTTTTAGCCCACGTATGTTCCTGTATTCCAGTTTGGGCTGTGGTGCCTGTTTCATAGTTTCATTAGCCTTCGAAGGGAGTGTTTTTATTCTTTTTGCGACTGATACTTGCTGGCCTGTGCAGCTGAACTTGTTTATTTAATTTGACGCGCAGTCTCTCTTTCGCTTTGGAGTTAGCGAGGATATCTCTGGTTTCCCGTATTAGTCTTTCACGTTCTGTGATTCACTATATGTTGTTTGGCCACTTCCGAGTAGTTCATCTGCGGCGACTTTGAGTCTCTTTCGTGATGGACTCTCTTTTTTCACTCGCTAGAACAAGGGTTTCTTTATGTAGCACCTTATCACATGCTGAACGAATAGAGTGAGCAAGTCTTCTAATTTATTGGTTAACGTTTGGTTTGCCTTTAATAAAGTCTATCAGTTCACCTATATTATATAGGACTGCAATCATATCACTCTTTACTTCACTTGGGCTCGGAGTGCTGTTCTCTCCTATAGGGTAGTTCGGTCGCCTTTGTGCTATTGGTAGCAACTTTCACCGGCGATTTAATTTCTGTGTCCATCTTTTCACCAATTCTCTTTTATATTTGTTTGACTCGATTGGTTCATTTTTTGATTTTCACGAGAAAGAGCGGAGTGATGTCGGCCACACCATAGTCCCCTGTAGCGTGGTAAGACGTTTGCTACCACCAGAGGTCACCAGGTAACTGGAGGCTTCCGTTAGCGATGTTGTATTGATTTTACTTCCCCATCTCCTTTCAGGTATCAGCACGGGTCGCATGAGGGAGAAGATGCTTAGTTAAGGGCGGCATCTTCTCGCCTTGTCACAAAAATTTCACTGGGCTTTTGTGGTTCTTCCGTCACACCCTGCTTTTTGCCGTTCTCGGTTGGGGACTGCTTATTGATTATTCGCAGCTAACATACATATCTGCAGGCCGTTCGGCTATCCGCCACCATGCCGACCCTCCTGGTAGCCTAAGCTTGGCCCCAGGTTACCGACGCTCTTTTATTTGTTACAAATGCACGACTGCATAGGACTTACAAGTATCCACAATAAGAGAAAAAAATATAATAAGATTAACTTCGTACAGTTCAAGAATATTAACACACCCAGACAAGCTAGCATCTAAACTCATGGCACCACAACTACTACGTTTCAAAGATTAAAAATAAAAATCCCAGAAGATCTAATTTGTCACATTACATGAATTGATAGAATGCGATTGTTTTATGTTATAGATATTTTCGAATTATAGTTCATTTCAAAGAATAATAACAATTCGTTGTTAAGAAATGGATACATCAATGGATGTATACCATACAAGTCAAAATATTTTTAGTTTTTGATTTTCATGAACTATTTGGCTCAAATATTATGTAAAAATGTATTATGAAATTGATACATATTAAAATAATAATAATAACAATTTTATTTTATTTAAATTGAAATCCTGAAGTACAAAATTAATAAACCAAATTAATAACGAGAAAGTTACCTTATTCTTCCTGGGGTCACGTAGGGCAGGCATTTTTTTTACTATTCGAAACTTTAACATTTTTTACAGATGGGGGTTGCTGACTCACACTCAAACCGAAATTATCCCCGTTACTTGTAGCAGAGAAATCCCATTCGTCATTTCCCGTTCGCAATTTCGAGAAGATGTGATCTAGCACCAATCGGGTGATGCCAATTTTTGGCTTCAGTTAGTTATTTGTCACCCCGAAAACCTATTTTTTTTATTTTAGCTTCGGTCATAAAGTGCGAGATGTAACACAGTCCTCTTTGGATAGCCAGAAAGAATTAGTTTAGTTCTTTATTATGTCATCTATTGCGCAAGGTAGTTTTCATATCCAGTAGTAGTATACCAAATCAACAGGACAAAAAAGAGCCAGCATCGTTGATCTCTGAAGCTCCTGTTGAATCCGCGAAGTAGAAATACACTTCAAAAATCACTAACAAGCTTCTAGGTTGTCTCAGTGGCTTGCATCCTTTCTGAATTCAACGGAAGGCCCACTGAGCTGTATAAACCATAAACAACAAGATCTTCAGTTTTTGCTTGGAATGCTAGAAGCATTAAAAATAAAGAACTAGAATTTTTTAATCTCTTAATTAGTGATAATATGGATATTGCACTTGTTTCAGAAACCTGGCTAAGTCACGATAAGTCTTTTTCTCATCCTTCATACGATTGTTATCGTCTTGATAGGATACATACTAGTGGTGGCGGTGTTGCCATTGTAATTAAAAAATGTATTGAACACTCTTTGCGTTCTTCATTGCGCCTGAATGTAATTGAGGAAATAGGTATTGATGTTACTTTAAGCGACAATTCCAAAGTAAGTATTTTTTCAGTCTATTTCGCTGGACGAAATAGAAATATTGAAAAATCTACTTACATTAAGCGGGACTTGTATAAATTGTTAAGGATCAGTGACAAGGTAATAATCGGTGGGGATCTTAACTGTCGTCACGGTTATGGAATTGCCTTAGGTCAAACCACTGGGGTGACATATTAAATGATATTACTAACTCCAGTCCAACTTATTCCTTACTTTACCCAACAACGCCTACTTATATCCCATCGTCCACGACCAAAAACCCTTCGACACTGGATTTTTTTATAACGAATATTCCAAATCACTGTTCACTTCCATTAACACTAAATAAGTTAGGCTCTGACCATCTTCCGGTTAGTGTCAGCATTAACAATGCAGTCCCGGTCAACCGTGCTAATCTATACTACGATTATTCTGCCGCCAACTAGAAATCATATAAATCATTTCTAAACCATAATCTGTCTCTAGCCGATTCTTCCCTAAATTCTATCGTCTCCACTGAGCATATCGATAGCTTATGTAGCAACTTTGTTTCTACTATCAAGAGAGTAGCCAATCTTGCGATACCCAAACGATCAGCTACACCAACTCAACGGACACACCTACCGGAAAATATATTATATCTTATAAGATTACGTAACGCTGAAAGAAGGAAGTGGCTTCGTTACAGAATCGATTCCTTTTTGCTTAATGTAAAACTCTTAAATGCTATTATTAAGGATAAAATAACAGCATTTAAAAACAAGCATTGGAATGACCTCCTTTCCTCATTTGATAAAGCGAGTAAACCTTTCTGGAAAATCTCAAAAATTATTAAAAAAAGAGGCTCCAATATTCCACCGCTTAAATTAAACGATAATTTGTATATTTCTTCAGCGGTGAAATCTGATCTACTTGCTAATACGTTCAGTACGAACCATACCATATCCATGCACCTCAGCGACCCAGGTACTGAGGCTGAAGTTTCAAACTCTATTCAGCAATTATCTCGAACTCCAGTTATTAGTTCACATCTAACCAACATTAATAAAGTTAAAGAATTGATCAAAGGCTTAAAGTCAAAAAAATCACCTGGACTTGACAATATTCACAATAAATTAATAAAAGCGCTACCACCTGCTGGTGTGAAATATTTAACATTTATTTTTAATGCTTGCCTGAAGTACTGCTATTTCCCAAATTGCTGGAAAACAGCAAAAGTCATTCCTATTGCTAAACCTGGCAAGCCGAAGAATAATCCCGAGAGTTACAGGCCTATTAGCCTTCTTAGCTGCTTGAGCAAGCTTTTAGAAAAAATCATCAAAGAACAAATTGAGAATTTCATTATAGCCAATAACGTTTTACCAAACTTCCAATTCGGTTTTCGTAGGGGTCACAGCACAATCCACCAAGTATTGCGTATCAAAAACCATATAGCAAACAAATTTGTAGAAAAAGAGTCAACGGGTCTAGTACTCTTAGACATTGAAAAAGCCTTTGATACGGTTTGGCACGATGCTTTGTGTCATAAGCTTCTTAAACTTAAGCTACCTATATCGCTTATCAAAATTATACAGAGCTTTTTTAGTTCTAGAAAATACGTCGTCAACATTGGAACTGACAAATCGTCTACCCACTTTATTCATTATGGCGTACCTCAAGGATCGGTCCTTGGACCCATATTATTCAACTTATATATCTCCGATTTACCATGTCTTGGGGAAAATATTCACATAGCCATGTTTGCTGATGACACGGCAATTTTTTCTTCCGGCTCCTTATTTACTGATGTATCTAACTTCTTGCAAGTTGCTCTTGATAAGCTATTAGTTTATTTCAGTAAATGGAAAATAAAAGTAAATTGCTCCAAAACGCAAGCTGTGTGGTTTTCAAGATGTAGGAAATTGTGTTTTCTACCAAATGGCACTAAACTCAATATATGCTCGGAAGATATAGATTGGTCGGATGACTGCAGATATTTAGGTATTATTTTGGACAAAAAACTTACCTTTCAAAAACATATCAGCGCTACCATTGACAAAATCAATAAAGTTGTCAGAATTCTTTATCCATTGGTGTGTAGAAAGTCAAAGCTTAGTATCGAAAATAAAATTATAATTTTTAAAACTATTTTTCAAACTATACTCCTGTACGGTGCTCCTGCATGGTGTAATTGTGCTCGCACACACAAAACTAAATTACAAAGGTGCCAAAATAAAACTTTGAAGATGATGCTCAATCTACCATGGCATTATTCAACCCTTGAACTTTATAACAATGCCAACGTTAAGACACTCGAATTTCTTATTGAACAAATTAATCATAACTTTTTTGTTAATTGCTCTACTTCTGACAATGTCCTCGTTTCGCAACTAGCAATGCCCTAGATAAAACACTTATGCCTATAAAAACGAAATTAGGCCTTCATCAAGATTAATTACCTGAAACAAGTGCAAAATTAGTCTTAAGTTTCGAATAAGGGTTTTTTCTTGTAGTTTTCCCTTGATTGTTTATATTATCATTAAAATCTATACTCTTTTCATTATATAGAATTAGATCATAGTTGTAAAGGAATTGTTGTCCTATACCTCTAAAAAACTAGTCTAAAGTTTAAAATTGTAATGGATTATCTACTGAAATAAAATTGAATTGAATTGAAATTCAGTTTTTCCCATGACAGCAAACCTTATAATATCATCTTGCTCGAATAACATGCCAGTGAATACAATTACAACCAAATCCACTCATTAAACGAAGATCTGCAGACAATTTTGCAGTGGAAAAAGTAAATTTACGGGTACTCATTTTTCCGTGTACGCATTTTTGTCAGTGGTTTTCTCTTTACACATAATTTTCTAGTGCGCTTTTCTAAAGTTCTTTTTTATGTGCGACTAAAAAGTTAAATTACTTTTCAAGTTACATTCGATTAGTCATATCGAAAATACTTAATACCATTCCATGAAGTTATGACGGGTCTGTATCCCTGATACAACTTCAAACAACTTTATTTTCCGTTGATGTGAAGTGATTTTCTTCATTAAAATCACACCCTTTATTTTGACTACTAAATTATTGCCCTTTACTAAATTCGGATCTTCAAATATTGCTCTAGATTTGCGAAGTGAACTAGTGGAAAGGTATGGAAAGGGTCGAGTGAAAGGTATGGACATGAGGGATGCTTGCTAGTAATGGTCAAAAATAACCGGTTACTTTAATAAACAAATAAATACCAGAGGATGACCGTCTAATAATCGACTTTTTCTTTTGTTCACAGTTAAACCGAATGATCGATTATTTATATAAACATAACAGATTACTTTAGACAAATTATTAGTCTGATCCTCTGTAAATAATATGTTCTTATCGGCGGCAACAATACTGCATCCATTAAACATGCATGTGCACAATTTGCCACACTTCTCAAATATTATATTATAAATAAATAAATATTTTTTCGCTAACAGCCCATATAGGGCCGAATTTTAGGGACCAACAGTTCTATGCGGTTTCCGAAAGCGCATACAAAAATTTCTCCAAGCACTATACGAAAATGGGTTTTTTGGTAATTTGAGTGTTGCGGGATTTGGAGGAAGGAAGTTACTCCAACGCACAGGAAGTGGTGCCACCCATCGCAATTGTCACACCGTACCATTCGCAGATTGTCTTCTTTGGTGCATGCTAGGAAGCTGTACTTTTTCTGCCTTTTGACCGGAACTCATTCATTCATTCATTTTTAATGCATTTTTATTAAATTCATTGTAACTTAATTGCTAAACAAAAGATGCTTAAAACCCTATCACCCTACTAAACGCCTCCAGGTTTCTTCCTGTTGAGTTATGCGAAGTCCAAAGTTTATGTCAATAAGCCACGGACCCTAGAAGCCTTGAAAAACAATGTACGAAAGGAAATGACTGCTATTCAGCCCGAAACAGTTGGAAAAGTGATGGGAAATGCTGAAAAACGAGTACATTGCGTCATTCGCTCTGGCAACGACCATTTACGCGATATCATATTCAATAAGTGATCAAAACAAATTCAGAAGGTTCAAAATAAACGAAAAATGACTACACCGAAAATAATTTGTATTTTTGTTTTTAATTATTACGAAAAAACATCCCGAAGGTTTAAATGGCCAACCCTGTACATATATGCCACATATTGTTTAAATATAAATTTCGAACAAAATCATCATAAATATTAAATATAATAATATACACCACGGCCACCCTTTAATATTAAATTTGCACAAAATCGTATGAGCCGTTTTCGAGAAAATTACAAAACGGCCTTTAGTAAAGTACCGTTAATTTCAAGTTGGAGAAAATCTGTCTAGCTGTTTAGGCTGTAGTTGACCATTTGAGTATATACATACAAATAGATTGATAAAATTGTCAGACCCACTTTTTTAAGATTCTCCATTATATCATATTAATACCAAGATTACTCAAAATCTCGAGGTCGAAATTGTTCACGAAACCAATACTTGGTTTTGCAAGCAAACACATGGCTAGATTGCAAGGTTTTGCAAACCTGGAGCAAATAGTAAATATAGAGATTTACAAAAATAACCGGTTAAAGTGGTTAACTAATAACATTTTAGTTGCATTAACCGCTGATGTCTAATATCTCTTATAATATGTACGAGTACATATATAAGGTGACAAGATAAGAACAATAGAAAAAGAAATTTCAATAAAACAACAACGGTGTGATATATCAAATTGATTCTGGCTTTATTTTGAAGCTATATTCATGCCATTATTTATGGAATAGCACATAATTTAAATGGCCGCCTCGGCTTCGCTGACAGTGCTTCAAGCGGTCGGCCCAATTTTTGATGACTCGGTCCAATATGTGCGGCGTTATTCCGGTAATAGCATCTCGAATGTTGGCCTCGAGCTAGTCCAAAGTAGTTGACTAATTAGCGTAGACTAAGGACTTGACGTAGCCCCAGGGAAAATAATAGAGGGGTTGCGTTGCTTGTATGGCATGTAGAGTCGTCTTGTTGGAACCACAGCTCGGATATATCGATGTTGTCGAGCTCTGGCAAAATAAGCCTGGTTGACTCTCTTGCGATGCCCAATTCAGCTGATCGGCACCGAATCGACATTTCTGGGTCTTCCTCGATATTGGCCGCTACGGCGGCTATGTTTCCTTCACTTCGCATCCATCTCTGTCTGGTTGGTGGCTTAAGGTTTAAAAGAGTGTACTTATGCTCAAACTTTTCCACAGTGCGACGAATTGCCTGCGCACTGAACCCATGGTGATGACCGATCTCACGACGAAATTCACGTTGAGTATTTACAACTGAGTTGGAATTTGGATAATATATTTTAATAATTTTCACACGTTCGGGAAGTGTCAAATGATGCGTGATGGCAGATCTTACTGAAGATTTTGACACCTGGATGTCATTGGTAGTTTTGACAGCTGTTGAAATATAACACTTGGATAGACTATCATTGCTATCTGGTCACCCGTTATTAAAAGGATCATCATTTTAGTTATTTTACAGAAGGTCGTTATTTAGTACAAACAATTCTTCAAGTGCGAGACGGTCCTCGCTCGGTTAGTGTTCTGTACTGATATTTATTATTCTTTCTCGTTAATTCGCAGGAAAAGAGAAAGCTATGGTCATACTTGAAAGTATAACCCACCAACGGATTTCGATGAAACTTGGGCTGTAGACATGTACTTATAGATACGTCTGTTTGAAAATCATCAATATCGCCACTGCCGGGATTCAGGATTTTTTTTTTTTTTTTTGTGCAAGGAAATTTACTACAAAGAAATATATTTTACATTTTTGGATTCCTTAGAAGTTCAGTTTTAATTTGATATGCCGCATGATGGGGTTTAAAAATATTTTTTGTATCTTGGGTACATAATATTTTCACAATGGTTCAAAAGTTACAAGCGTGTGACACGAACAGACGGACAGACTCTATATGTAAATTTTTTTTTGCTGCCATAATAAAAAATGCATTCTAATATACATATTTCATGATTGGCGAAGATTGGACCAAATTTGCCCCCTTCCAGCCTGTTATGAGAAATGTCTGGGTGTGGACAAAAATGTCTCCAACTACGTTACTCGAGTCTCCGATTCTAAATTAATGCTAAACACTTTAAACATTTTTATTTCAGAAAATGTAACGTATTTCCTCTATGTGACAGCTGTCTGTCGCATCATGAATTCGAATGCAATTTCTTTACTCAAATCAAAAATATTCGTACGAACTTTCTCTCGAATAATATGGACACGTACGGCACAGTGAAATGTCTTCTTCTCAATGAGAATTCGAATACGAGTACGATTTTCGAACAGCTTCAATGTCTGGAATCCCACCAGGAAGAACGCAGAGGAAGCGATATTTGGTCGGACAATGCTAAAAACATTGTAGAACCAATTCTTTCTTCAGGAGTGTCCACCTACTTCAAGCAAACACCAAACATTGATGAAGAACTCATTCAACAGATTTGCGGAGTGATAGACGTGAACAGCTTCGAGATTCGCGCACCAGACGTGGGCTCTATGCGAGCTATTTACTTGAAAGCTTCACTCTTAGCTCATCAATGTGTAGCAAATACTTCGATAGCGATAGACGAAAATAATCAAATGAAGGTCTATGCCAACTGTAATGTTGAAGAGGGTGCTATGTTAACTTATTGTTATACTAATCCATTGTTGGTGAGTGTTATGATTCTATTTGAAAATTCGTCATGGTTAATCCATTCCGTTTCAGGGTACTGAAGAACGTCGCCATTTACTGAAGATTGGCAAATACTTCCACTGTACTTGCCCACGATGTGAGGATCCCACGGAGTTAGGCTCCTATATGAGCAGTTTACTTTGCACATGTTGTAGAGATGCTGCCATTTGTCGTAGAGGAGCCAAATGGATGTGTGAAAAATGCGCCTTCACAATACAAGCCGAAGATGTTGATCAAATCCTGAGTAGATCAAAGGAAAAGATATTTCTGGCAAAAGATGATATCCGAAAGTACGAGAATCTTATTGTAAAGTTTTCCAAGGTCTTTCATCCCAATCATTATCTGATCGTTGATCTGAAGCAAAATGTAGCAGCAATTTTACGGTCGTTCCTGATGAATCCTACATGTAGGCCTGGCACATTGGTACTCGAACGGAAGACATCACTTTGTGAAGACATTCTAATGGTGCTACGAATAGTTCAGCCTGGTATATCGCGACTGAAAGCAATTGCTTTGTACGAGATGTTTACCTCCTATGCTGAGCTAAATCGATTAAGGTTCCATGAAAATGAGATCACTGAATTAGAGTTGTTGGTATGATATATATAAATAATTTTTCAAGGAATGTTGAAAAAAATTTGCCTTACTTGTTTCCAGGAAGTTCTAAAAAAAGCTGAAATAATGCTTAGGGAAGCAATACGAATGCTACTGCATGAACCGGTGAATACACCAGAAGGAAAACTTACTAGAAATATGCTAAACGAACTTCGAGACTTACAGAATGATATGAAAATTTTGTCAAAGTGAACTTTTTAATATCGAGCTTTCTTGTGTATTATAAAGAAATACATAATTATTTAAGTACATAGATGATTTGAATTTGCTTAACAAAAGACCGCGTACTAAACTAAATACTTTGCTGACAGTAGTTAGCTGTAGGACGAAGTGAAACAATCTAGTATAACAACTATACCTACAACACCTGCTTACCGTAATATTTAGAAAACAGATTTCTGGTTCATGTAAAATGTTGCTGCAAAACCACAAACAAATTCAATCAAATTTTAAATTTAGGCGGAGTTGTTAAAAAGTATTTTAAAAAAAAAATTATTGAAAATAAGAAAAAAATCTTTTATTGACAATTTGCTAAAACTTGGTATGCCATTTCCTTGTATATATCAAATATTGCTTAGATATCTATGTTTACCAAAATTGTTTGTCATATCCGAGAAATGAATAATTTCGAAAAATTAAATAATAATTCAAGTACTGTTATACGGCTTTTGTTAAAAAAAAAACCCCAACTATTGTCTAACTCAACTTCGTTATAGCCGTTTTCAAAAAAATTGTTTTTTTTTTAAAATCGGTCATTAGTAAAGTACCGTTAATTTTGGGGTTAGAATGAAAATTCAGATTTTAACCTCGAATTGTGAATCTATGCCCCAAATATGAAGATTCAACAAAATCCGACCAACCTTTCAGGCTGCAGTCGAGCGCACATGCACAGATGGTCAAAAGTATTAGTAAAATGGTATTGTCTGACAAAAAATAGAAAAAAAAAAATGAAACCGTTCTTTAATATTTCTTTTTTTTTTATTATTTAAAAGATTATTCCTTACGTAATGTACATACAGACAGACAGGTCATATTCGGGATACCAATATTTGCCCTTATAGGTGCAAGTAAAAATGTGACGCACGAATAATAAATAACCGCACTTTAAAAAAAAAAAAATCAAATAACAGTGAAATAAATTAACTTCAAAAATAAATCTTGCACTAAGTGAAAATGGCTCGCTCGCAACGAAGGTTTCAAACTCTACAGTACTCGTATGTCGAATATCATCTCAAATAATTGCCCTAATAGTAATTATTTGAGATGATATTCGAGTTATAACTGCTCATTTTAATGTGTGAATTATTTACTATACCATATCCCATACCCTATGGGTATGTTATAGTATATATAGATATATAGTTTAGAGAGATATAATAACGCTAGACCCCTAAAATTATATGTGTATAAAGGGTTTTTCAATAAGAACATAACAATTTTGTATTTATATAAAACACAGAATAATTTCGATATTGGCCTGAAATTTATTTTTGGTATAGTAAACATGTTAGGTTTAAGCGTGGAATTCAATCTCATTCATATGACCACCGCGAGCACATTTGCAGCGATCGATTCTTTGGAGCCAATTTTCTACACATGTCGGCTGGAATGTTGGCAATTTCATGTTCGATATTGTTCCTGAGCTCCTCTAACGTTGTTGTTTTGTTGACATAAACTAATGACTTAACGTGACCCCCTAAAAAGAAATCCATCGGCGTTGAGCGAGCTGGCCATTCGACCGGACCCTTTCCCGAGATTATACGATTACACCGAGCTTCCCTTCAATAGATCAATTGTTTGACCAGCTGTATGGCATGTTGGAACCACATATCACTGATGACATGTCCATCCAAACCTGGCCAAAAATAGTCCTCCAACATGGCACGATAGCGAACTCGATTAACCGTAACATTTCGATTATTTTCATCTATAAAAAAATACGGTCCAATCACACCTCCGGCATGAAATCCACACGACACGGTCACATTTTATGGATGCAATGGAGTCCCTTGAAGCACATGTGGGTTTGCAGCTGTCCAATAATGCATATTTTGCTTATTGACAAAGCCATTAAGCCAAAAATGACCTTCATCGCTGAAGATGATTTTTCGATGAAATTCAGAATTTTCTTCCAACTTTTGCAAAGCCCAATTGGGGAAGTTTCGGCGCTTCAAATATTCAAGAGGCTTCAGTTCTTAGGTTAATTTGATCTTGTAGGTGTGTAGGCCAAGATCTTAATGCAAAATTCGCCACAATGTGGACTGAGAGATTCCCAATTCCTGTAAATGGCGTGGAATCCACTAATTTGGCTCATTTTGAACTGAAGCACTTACGGCTGCGATATTCGACCGGTGCGTTGTCTCACTGGCACAGGTGCATTCAATAGTGAATATGTGACTCGAATTTGTCCACTATACGAGTAGTATGCACAACCTGTCTGGTGAGACGATTATTACGACCGTAAATTGGAGTACGCGCTCTTAAAGTTGCGACCTCCGACTCAGAATTTCGATAGTAATTTTTAATAATTCCCAAACGTTGCTCGTTCGTGAACTTCACCATGATAAAAATGTAAACCTTGACTGATGTTTTGACATTAACAGATTTCAAGAAAAATTTAAGGGTGCGGTTTTATTAAAATACAAAATTCTTATGTCCCTATTGAAAAACCCTCTAAATATATATTTGTGACCAGCATCGAAAGTTAAATCAATATAGCTATGCCCGCCCCTCCGTCGTTCCCTTCAAAAAACCAGATGTTGATTTTGTAAAGCTACTTTCGGTGATGGATAAGCCTATAGTGACCTTCTTATTAGAAGAAGCTGGGTGAAAAATTATCAAAAGATATCGCATGCAAGCTTTGCGATAGTGTGAAGCTTTAATCCACTAAAAACACCCGGAGAAGGCAAAATTATCGTACCTAGTCGTCAAACTAATTAGCAATTTGTTTTTAATACTTGAAAGTTTCTATATTTAGTAACTGTATGTTGTCCGTTACTTTTTATTTTGGAGTACCTACATAAGTAAGTAGTTTCAATCACTCTTTAGTGTGATCACGTTCAAAATTTTTATTTGATTTTATCTATTTTTTTTGCCCTAGTTAACTAGTTCGAAGGGTTTTACTCTTCATAATCTTCGAACTAAATTGTTATTATTATTGTTAAAATACATATCGTCGCTGCGCCTGCAAAACCGGACACACAAAAAAACTCAAATTTAAAGTTCAAAGAAATTTTCAAGCACCCGACGAATCTCCTGTAAAAAAAATGTATGTATTTAAAATGAATCTTTAACATATATAGGTAGTATATAATAGGACTAGGTCAATATATTTTTCTTCTTTTTTTACTAAAGAACCAGCTGACTTCTTAATTTGGGTATTTTTTTGTTGTTCGTATTTTGCAGGCAAAACGACGTTATTCACACTCCATATATGAACTTTTTTCGATTATTATTATTATACATAACACATCCACCAACTTCCATTCAATCGCACTGACATAAATTTCAAACTCCAAATTTTAAATTATGCACCTACCTCTCAATCACTAACGCATACGAGGGGTGGCTGAAAAGTTCGAGGCCTGAGATACTCAACAACAAGTCATATTAGTGATAGCACTGACTGCGACACTCTAGAGTAGTATAAATATCACCTCGTTTCAATAATAATCTCATTTTGTTATTATCTGTGGTAGGATAAACATCACCATGTTAGCCGAAATCGGAAATTCTGAGCACCGCACCGCGATAAAAAACCTCATGAAAAAGGGAAAATCGCCAAAAAATTGTTAGATGTTTCCTACGGTTGTAATTATTAGAAGTTCGAAATTACATATGCATCAACATTCTATCATCAATGATATGGTAATATTATTCCATATTATACCTGCTTTTAATTATTCATACATAATCAACATTCATATAAAATAATTATACATTCTCAAATTATAAGATTCTCACTCTTCATGAATTCTCTTCTAAAACCAACGGAAAGATACACTCTGTCTCACTTGATTACGAACAGGCAGTTTTTTGTTTTATATACGATATTTTCTAACCCTTCGCTAATCTGGGAAAAACCAATTGCACAAGGAATGACGAATATATTATGTTTATGTTTATGTACGCGTTTCCCAAAAAGGTCATAAAATTTACCTGTTTTTTTTTTGTCTCACTTGATTACGAACAGTAGCTAAATCTACCTGTTAGAAGCTTAAAAGGTAAAAAAAAATACAAAATTTGTTTGTATAAATAAATGTTGGTTTTATTCAAAGAGCAGCAATAGTTTTTAGTAATGGGTACTACCTCCTGATCGCTGAATCACTTCAAGTAGGCTGCTGTGTAGAGATTCATAGAGTGCTGTCAAATAATCTAGCGAAATTTCGGACCAGGCTCGTTTTATGGCTTCAATAATCTCTTCCGTTTCATCATATTGCCTTCCTCCCTTGTAGACTTTTCTTGAAAGCAAACCCCACACATTTTCCATGATGTTCAGGTCGGGTGAATATTGCGGCCATGCAAGTAGGTTTACATTTTGGTTCTGATTCCAGGCTTTTGTTGCCCGTGCGGTATGTACCGGTGCATTGTCTTTTTGGAAAGTCCATCGCTGTCCACCAAATATCTCCGAAAACTGCGGAAAAGCTCTTTCCAGTATCGATTTGTAAATGATTGCCATCATTTTGGAGCTTTGGAAATCCAGCTCCACAGTTCCGTAATAGGTTATTGTTCCCCATACCATTACACCACCTCCTTTGCTGTGCCGCCTTTGAAGATGTATTTCTACTTTTCTCAAATCATGGAAATAACAGCTGTAACCATCAGGTCCGTCCAAGTTAAATTTTTTTTCATCAGAATAGAGGACCATATGCCACTCTAGATTCCACCTGATGTGACTTGTTGCAAAATTAAGCCGCTGGATTTCACGTGTCGCATTCAATGGTGGTTTCCTCTTAATTTTTTCATGGCTAATATGGCTGGCCTTCTGTATCACGCGATGAACAGTCGATCTGCTAGCTGTAACTCCAGTTTCTGCCTTAATTTTACTTACGGAGAGCCTTGAATTTAAGGCAGCTCTCAGTATCTCCCGCCTGACATATTGTTGCTTTGCTGACTCTTCTTTTGCGGTTTTTTCCATACTTTTCCGGGTCCTTAATAAAGCTGTGTACAACAGTGGCGCCTCTTCCAATCTTGCTGGCTATGAAACGGATGGATTTCCTTGTTCCCGGTAAGCTTCAATTTGGCCTATTTCCGCGTCGTAAAAGTTGCATTATCAACTTAATCCCATTTTTTTTTACAATATTAACATAATATATCCTTCATTCCTTGTGCAATTGGTTTTTCCCAGATTAGCGAAGGGTTTGAAAAATATCGTAAAATTAAAACAAAAAACTGCCTGTTCGTAATCAAGTGAGACGGAGTGTAGGCATAACAATACTTAAAGTACACGCACACTCCCAAACACATTGGGTGGTGTGAATTAAAAAGTAGCAATACCTAAATCTGGTAATTTTACAGCAAATGCTATGTTTGCAGTGAATAAAAGGTTTCTTTTCCGGTTTAAGTTAAAGCTTGAATTTTCCAACATGTAAAACAAATACATGCAAAATGTATTTGTTTTACATGCTTTTCATTGCATTTCATACATGTTATGCTGATTTACCATCGTACCAACAAAAATTGTAAAAATGTCCCAAATTATGAATGAAATGTCACCAATTTCATTAATTTTCAAAGCTTAAGATTTCAAAAAAATAGATAAAATTTCAAAATTCGGTTCAACCACTTTCGAGATCTGTTTATTACCTTTCTACTAAGTTCACCAAAATCTCTTTATGTCAAAAATTGTTCAACCTACTTACCATTTTATGCAAAAAATCGAAAATTGTCCGCGACTTTTAAATAAAACAGCAAAAAGAAACTTTTTTAAAAAATCTGGTCAACCACACTGCAGATGAGATATCATTAATTGATATGCCGCAAAAATTGTTTCAATCAGTTCACTACTGGCCTCACGGGCAACCGTTTCACGCCTCTTAAGACCTGAAATACCATTAACTACACCTAGACTAACTCAAAACTAACCTTACTAACCACAACACCCTGACACCTCCAGGTTACTTTTTACCTCTGGAATTACCACAAAGGGCAATGTCTAGGCGTATCTACTGCTATCCTGTGAAATTCATATGAATCCATTGAAATCCCAGTCAAAATAAATTCGTTAAAATTTAAAAAAAAAAAAATCATTTAAATTACAATCTATTTTTAATAATCTTCTTAAAACGTTCAACCAACTTTACAGCTACTTTGAATCTACTTTTACAAGTCTCCCCCGGACAATCAACACATTCGTTCAGCAACCCTTCTAGGTCTGAATATAGATCCGGTACTGGAAATAGGAACCCTTTCGAGCGGTCTTTTCTTAAATTTTCTCGAAGTAATTGGCATACAGTGAACAAGTTAATATCACTTCGATCGTGTGCACAAATATCTGCTGGTGAAAATGCAAAACAGTCATCACACTCCAAATACCCATGCTTATGCACAGAATCCGGATACTTCTTGCCACTCACTATGAGCACCGTGTCCAAGTCCACAAATGACACTTTATCTTCAATTAGACTATACACTACGTTATCCGTGTTCAGATCGGTGATATAAATCCTAAATCCCTCGAATCCATCAGAAAATCTTAATGCTCCTTCAATGAGTTGCGTTGCGATCTTTAACTTGACTATAAAATCGTTGGAGTATAGATTTGCGAGAGGTATACCCTCGACAGACTGGAATGTTGTGAATCCACAAGTGGCGTACGTTTTTGGCACTGAAAATCCTATGGAGTGCAGATATGGCAGCAGGATTGGTTGCATGTCGATATTCATGTGCATCCAAATGTTAAGTTGAGAATAATTCCTAGCAAAGACTTCCACAAAGCTATTCACTTCATCTTGTGGACAGAATTGCAAGCCGTCCAAGCGGGACTCATTGAAAAATTGTTTTGAGAGATTGTCAATGGCTACCTTTTCATTTTGGTGGTGGTTTATGGAATTAAAATCGAAATCTCGTGCCAAGTGTTTGGCGAAGATCCGGTGGCTACCATTGTTTATTTCTCTAAGAACTCGATTGTGCCGAACTCCAAACAGAATGTTGAGGTTATTTATAAAATCTTCGTCGAATTCGTAGTCATGCCGGATTCGTTCACAGAATTCCGATTGATTTCGAAAGCATTTTGGGCACAAATCGAAGTCTCTTAAAATATAATAGTCAAGTTTACTGAATTCTTGACTATCCTTGTCAATTGGGTAACGAAAGATGACCAGGAAAAGAAGAAGTAACTTTTGTTTGGAGTACATTTGGACGGTGCAATCTGAAAAGAAAAAAAGTAAAAACAATTTAGTACTTTTAAGAAATACGGTAAAAAGTATACTATTTTATAGCATTATCGATTACCCATCATAGAGCTGTGGACGGGCTAGCTCTGGTTTCCTAGGATAACGACTAGGATATCGAATTTAAGAGAAAAATATAGCGAACGTAATAAAGCATATAACCGGAAGAAAAAGAATGTTAAAGACAGAGATCAGCTATATACGTCGACTTCGGGGCCTCTCTCAATTCGCCTCCAAACTTTCTGTTCGACCAAATGGCCATAACAATGGCATCGATGCTTAGGTTCCATGTGAATAGCATTGACACTTTTTTGGCGCTCATGCATTCTAACCATTGCTATGGTTAGAAAGCATGCGCGCATTTTAACCATACCTAGGCTTAGGTCTCTAGATTTTTTATTTATTTTTTTTTGTATGATTTGCGCGCGTTATAGCAGGACACAGGCGTTTGCAGATAGACAGAGAGAGAGAGAGCAAAAAAGAAAGACAGCTAGGGACATTACGTCTCTATCAAATTGATTATCAAGAATGATAATTATTTCTTATAGGGATGAAAAAATCGATCCAAGTGTACTTTAAAAAATACACAGGTGCAATTCATAACTTCCCTTACGTTTTCATTTTATGATAGCATATGGGACAAGATTGCGAATACTATAAATTATCGGTCAACAAATTTTATAAATTATAGTTTATATATTAAAGTTGTAAGATAGCATGTTTGTTCTGGGATTTGCATGTTATGCTTTCCATTTTTACCCAAAACTTTACCTATGTCGCTCAATAGCTATCTGCATTTAAGAGAAAGATTCGGAAAAATAATTTCGAAGTAACCGGTTGTGTTTTTGTCAATACGAAAATAATTTGCTTCGATTTTAACAAATTAGAAATAATATATTTTAACGATTTTGATACTATTAAAAGTGAAAAAAAGACAATTAAAACCCTATACCCTACCTTTGGGGTATTCCAATTATTATTATTAAAGGAATAAAAAATAAGACAAAAAATAAAAAAGTGATCCGCGGCAAAATGACATCCCCTGAAAGGGGAGCGGGGGCGATGGATACGGCTGAAATTACACGCGAACAATTTATGGAAATATTCCAATTAGCAAAAAAATATGAACAAGAAGTGTTATTACTAAAACAAAAAATAAAAGACATGCAGGAAAGTGACAGTGACTCCTCATTTAAAAAAAACGTTACAAAAAAAAGAAAAACACCAAAAATTGTGACATCGTGCTATGATCGCGAAAATCAATTTGCTCTACTAGACGTAGATACGTCAGAACAAAATAATAATACAGGAACTACACAAGATGCACCCACGACTTCGACCACGCTCATTTCAATGATGAAATCAAGGAATGAAGCGAAAAGAAGACAACAAAAAGAGGCTGTGAAAAATAACGGCTCAAGAGAACACAAAACAATATCAGACAGTGTGGGTGAAAAAACATCGGATAAAACAACAGCACCAGTGGTAACAAAAAAAAAGACACCACCTCCAATCAAAATATACAAAGAAGACAGCAAAACATTGTATAAATTACTTAAGGAAGAAATAGGTAAAGATAGTTTTAATATAAAAAATATAAATAGTAAAATTACTTTAACAGTTAAAGATAAGAATAACTGTAACAAAGTGAAAGAATTGCTTGACGAAGCAGGAACGGAATATTTTTCGTACACAAATAAGGAAGACAAGTTACAGTCATTCTTATTAAAAGGTCTTAGTGTTGGCTTCAACCCAGATGAAATCTTGGAAGAGTTAAAAGCGCTAAAAATAGAAAACCTAAATTTTGTTGGGGCATTCAGGTATGCTACGGCGAACTCTAAGCGAGAAAATAGAGTCCTGCCTATTATAGCGGTACAGCTATCTTCGGATAGCAAAGTGCAGAACCTGAGAACTATCAGGTACCTAGAGGGGCATTTAGTGTCCTTCGAAAGAATTCGGAGGAACGGTGTCCTTCAATGTCATCGATGCCAGAGATTCGGACATGCTTCTCCGAATTGCAAGATGATTAGGAGGTGCGTCAAGTGCCAAAATTCGCATGAGCATGGTGAGTGCCAGGTGCAAAAAGATGCGAGCAAGGAACAGCTATTTTGCGTTCTTTGTCAGAAGTCCGGTCACCCTTCCTCCTGGCGGGGTTGCGAAAGCTACAAGAGACTGGCAGATCGGCTTCAATCACAGAAAAGGGAAACACAGCAAAAGGTTGCACAGAAAATCACAATGATTGACAATCATGTTCGGGGTGGCGTTTCCTTTGCCGACATAGTAAGGGAATAGTGTTGGCACAAAAGCAGTCAGCCCCAATGCATTGCGCTCCAATACTGTTGGCTCCAACATTGTTGGTTCCAAAAGTATTGTGCGCCCTGCAAACGATAGTTTGCAAATACAAATTGACGGTCTGACCAAGACTGTTGCAGATCTGTCGGCGAAGGTAGATGCCCTTCTCAACATTTTCACTCGTCAAAATGACTAGGCCAAATTTTGCAACCCTCAAAATAGCTGCTCTCAATGTCAACTCTATTATCTCCCTTAGTAGGCGCGGTGACCTACTGCGATTTGTGGTGGATCATAGACCCGACATACTCTTTATGAGTGAAACAAAATTAAATGACAGGAATTACTTGGAATTCAAAAACTACGACATAATACGGACAGATAGACGCGACTCAACAAGAGGTGGCGGTACGGCAATACTCGTTCGAAAACCACTACGCTTCACAACGGTTGAACGGAGTGCAATTAGAAACTTTAGTTGTCTTGAGACAACCATTATCGCGCTGCCTCTCAGGAATAATGGTTGTCTGTATCTAATATCGGCGTATGCTGCGTCAGGAACCGTTACTCAATTTAAAGCCGAAATCGAAAAATTGTTCGAAGATCTAGGACTAGATAGTTTAAACAACTTTTTCGTCTTAGCGGGAGATCTAAACGTGAAACACCCGAGCTGGATGAACTCAAGGGCCAATGCTAGAGGCATATTTCTAAATCGCTTTATTGAGGAAAACCAAATCGGGTATAAATTTAAGTTTTATAGCCCAGTTACACCAAGTTTTCCTTCTGGAAACTCTTATCTTGACCTTTGCATAGCGGACGCGCGACTGCAAATACAGACGGTCCACGGTAATAAACTTTCAATACTGCCTTATGATAGCGACCACAATGCTATAGTTATGCCAGTGACATTTGCTGGCGACTCCACGTTTAGCTTCGCAACGCAGCACGAAGTCCCTAAATTGAATTTTAGGCAGACCGATTGGTGCAAATTCCAGCGTTGTGCCATCAGGAAATATAGGAATTGTATTTTCTCTTGTAGTATTCCTTGTAATAGGAATCTTACTAATGAAGAATGCGATTTTTATATCGGGAATCTAAATACGGTGGTATTACAAGCTATGGAATCATCAGTTCCGAAAATAAAATCAAAAAATGACATACAAACTCTACAAACCTACAAAAGTTTTTTAATCACTCAAATAAATCGAATACGTCGTCAGTTCCAAGAAGAATCGTCCAACATGGAGCTGCAAAGGTTGAAATCTCTCCTGAGAAATGTGAGGACACTGCTAAGCCAGCAGTTTCGGAATAGTGTCAACGATTACTGGCGGCAACGTGCCGAGAACATTTTGAAGTCTGACTCCAGGAATAAGTTTCCTAAAATTAACCAAACCTTCAAGCCTCGTAGCACTGTCAAAATACCGAAACTGAAAGACCCACTGTCTTCTCAGTCGCTTCTGTCTCAGGCAGAGATTAATAGCCAACACTGCCCCATTATCGATAATCATTTTGTGATAGATAGTGGGATGGATAAGCTAAATCTGATCGGCTCTCATTTTGAGGCAATCCATGCTAGCGAACTCCCTAGCTGCAGAACTGGCGAAGTAAATGACGAATTGTTCAGATTTCACAATAACGAAACGGGAACCCTTTTGAGATTTTCTGAGAGATTAAAAGCTGACCAACTCACAGCTGAACAGACTGACAACTACTTTACAACCTTAGGCGAACTTACATACATATTCAGTCCACTAAATAATAAAAAGTCAAGTGGTTTAGATAACATTCCAATATTGTCCAAAAGCATATACCGGACGAAATCATACGGCAATACTGCGTTTTATTTAATAATTTATTAAACAACTGCTACTTCCCGAGTTATTGGAAAACATCGAAGGTTTTTCCAATAATAAAAAAGAAGAAGGATCCTTCTGATCCTTCCAGCTATAGGCCAATCAGTCTCCTGCCTAATATTGGGAAGGTCTTTGAAGTAGTTATTAGTAAGTCCATTTTGTTCGCGTGCGAAAGAAAGGAGATTGTACCGCGGAACCAATTTGGGTTCAAAAGAAATCATTCGGCGGTGCATGCTGTAACAAAACTGATTTCAGATGTTAATTGGAATCTAAATGCCAAAAGAAGTACAGCTGCCTGCCTAGTAGATATCGAAAAAGCCTTCGACACGGTTTGGATCGACGGGTTATTATACAAACTTTTACGATATGAATTTCCGAATCATCTTGTGAAGATGATTGCATCTATGGTGTACGAGAAGAAATTTGTTGTAACAGATAGACGATACACGACGACTAAAGTTTTTAATGTTACTAATGGCCTCCCACAAGGTACAGTCACAGCAACCGCTCTTATTTAATATCTACGTTTCTGAAATGCTCAGGGGCTTGGGTAATTCACTAGCGTTTGCTGACGACGTTATTCTGTATGCAAGCGGTTCGAAAATACAAAACATCCAAAGTGAACTCCAAAACAACTTTGATAAGCTTGAAGTATTCTGCTCAGAATGGAAGCTGAAGATAAACGAGGCTAAATGTGAAACCATACTGTTCCGCACCCCTATAAGACGCGGTAATTCAGATTTGAGACGTAATTGGAAAAATCTGCAAATAACGAGCTCCAGTGGTCTTCGCATTGAGTCGAAGATGGTTGTGAAGTATTTAGGTGTCCATTTAGACAAGTTTTTGTACTGCAATGAGCACGTAAACATACAGTTACAAAAAGCAAGGGCGGCATTTATGTCGCTCAAACGTCTTTTTTACTCCAACTATCTAAGATCCGATGTGAAGATCATATGCTACCAAGCTTTCGTCCGTCCAATTTTGACTTATGCGAGTCCAGTGTGGTGGAACATAAGCCCATCGTATATGGAGAAGCTTCGGTTATTTGAGAGGAAATGTGTTCGGGCATGCATGCGGATGTACAGAAGCGCACATTCTGACTTTCGGCATTACGTCTCTAATAAGAGGCTATTGGATTCTTCCGGTGTGTCCAGAATCGACAATGTCATTCTGGATCTTGTAAGGAATCATTTCGCGCGGTCAGCAAACGTTACGGAGAATGAACTTGTGTCGGGCTTGTTTTACCCTAATCCTGGGTATTTCAGAAATACTATGGAGAGTGGATACATTCCACCGGAGGCATTTTTACATCTGGATGCACAC